>JBBDGP010000281.1:5522500-6122500 GCA_037952835.1 Lithobates septentrionalis | reverse complement strand
TTATGAACAAATTAAATAGGATTGGTCCCAGCACAGAACCCTGCAGGACCCCACTACCCACCCCTGACCATTCTGAGTACTCCCCATTTATCACCACCCTCTGAACACGCCCTTGTAGCCAGTTTTCAATCCATGTACTCACCCTATGGTCCATGCCAACGCACCTTATTTTGTACAGTAAACGTTTATGGGGAACTGTGTCAAATGCTTTTGCAAAATCCAGATACACCACGTCTACGGGCCTTCCTTTATCTAGATGGCAACTCACCTCCTCATAGAAGGTTAATAGATTGGTTTGGCAAGAACGATTCTTCATGAATCCATGCTGATTACTGCTAATGATATCATTCTTATTACTAAAATCTTGTATATAGTCCCTTATCATCCCCTCCAAGAGTTTACATACTATTGCTGTTAGGCTAACTGGTCTGTAATTCCCAGGGATGTTTTTTGGGCCCTTTTTAAATATTGGTGCTACATTGGCTTTTCTCCAATCAGCTGGTACCATTCCAGTCAATAGACTGTCTGTAAAAATTAGGAACAACGGTCTGGCAATCACCTGACTGAGTTCCCTAAGTACCCTCGGATGCAAGCCATCTGGTCCCGGTGATTTATTAATGTTAAGTTTCTCAAGTCTAATTTTAATTCCGTCCTCTGTTAACCATGTAGGTGCTTCCTGTGTTGTGTCATGAGGATAAACACTGCAGTTTTGGTTACTGAATGTAATACAGGAAACATCGCAACTGGGTTAAAACATACCTTAAATCTGATTTAATAAAGTTCAATGATCAGGATGACATGGCTTTCCAGGAAATCTAGATGCATCCTACCACAGGTTGCACATGCTCCTACTAACATACTAATGTAGGCTTACATTCAGTGCTGGTTCACACTTATGCGCTGCAAATTCATTGCGAATTTAAAGCAGTACACAATGCGATTCGCACTGTGATTTCTGCTTGCTATGTGTGATTTCAATGAAAATTTAGTGGGAATTTTAGAGGTGAGTGGACACATCTGCGATTTTATTTCATATAAAATCTAGACCAAAAAAATTTGCAGTGGGGTGAACACTGGACTGTGATTTCAATCCCGTCCCATAAAAGTCTATGGAGCTAAAATTCGAACCGCACCCCATTAAACTCGCACAGGACCCTTTTTTGAACCGGAATAAATTTGCACCGCATACAATATATGTGAACAGCCTTCATTGGAGATAATGTTTTTTTACATGACATGTGAATCTATGCTTTTTGGATTGCAACTACTTCACACAGAATTTGTATAAGTGTGAACCAGCACTTAGGGCCCCTTTAATTTAGTGCGAACGAATTTGCATTACGATTTCTGCTTGCCATGTGTGATTTCAATGCAAATTTAGTGGGAATTTGTGAGGGGAGTGATCACATCTGCAATTTTATTTTCTATAAAATCTAGGCAAAAAAATAAATAAAAAATCTCCAGTGATGTGAACACTGAACTGCGATTTCAATCCAGTCAAATAGAAGTCTATGGAGCTGAAATTCGCACTGCGTTAAAATCACATAGGACCCTTTTTTGAACCGGATTAAATTTGCACTGCATACAGTATATGTGAACAGACTTCATTGGAAATAAAGCTTTTTTACATGACATGCTTATCTATGCTAATTTTTTCTGGTTTATATATTGTTATTTTCAGTATATGTGAACAGACTTCATTGGAAATAATGCTTTTTTACATGACATGCTTATCTATGCTAATTTTTTCTGGTTTATATAT
This sequence comes from Lithobates septentrionalis, assembly GCA_037952835.1. Taxonomy (NCBI): domain Eukaryota; kingdom Metazoa; phylum Chordata; class Amphibia; order Anura; family Ranidae; genus Lithobates; species Lithobates septentrionalis. Next base: position 6,120,738 of record JBBDGP010000281.1, on the reverse strand, counting down.
TGTTATTTTCAGTATATGTGAACAGACTTCATTGGAAATAATGCTTTTTTACATGACATGCTTATCTATGCTTTTTGGATTGCGTCTGATCGGCACAGAATTCGCATAAGTGTGAACCAAAACTTAGGGCCCTTAACTGCCGATTCACACTTATGCGCTGCGAATTTGGTGCGACTTTAAAGCGATACACTGTGCGAATTCGCATTGCGATTTCTGTTTGCCATGTGCGATTTCAATGTATATTTAGTGCAAATTTGTGAGAGGAGTGGTCACATCTGCGATTTTATTTACTGTAAAATCTAGGCAAAAAAAATTGCAGTTATGTGAACACTGGACTGCGATTTCAATTCGGTCCCATAGAAGTCTTTGGAGCTGAAATTTGCACCACACCACACTAAACTTGCCCAGGACCCTTTTTTGAACCAAATCAAATTTGCAACGCATATACTGTCTGTTTACTGTGTGAAGCTGGCTGTAACTCCTTGCAACTTCACAGCTGGCTTTCAACTGAGCATGCAAGAGTCTTGCTGTACTTTGTAAATGGACCAACAGCCTCCAAAGGTTGCGGGCAGTGTGGGTGGGACTTTCTCTCCGATCGCCTAGGTCAGGGGTCTCCAAACTTTCTAAACAAAGGGCTAGTTTACTGTCCTTCAGGCTTTAGGGGGGCCAGACTGTTGCCAGTGGGAACAGAAAATGTTTCAACATTAGTGGAAGTAAACAATTCCCCATCATCGGTGTCTGTGGGAAGAATGGTGCCCCATCATTGGTGTCAGTGAATTGAATGGGCCAAAGGGCACACAGTAAACATGCTGTCTCTGACAGCGCTGAATCCCTGGACAGGTAAGTGTATTTTTATTAAAATTTAGCAGTTACAGAATTTTTACTATTAATTTGTATTTAAAGACTAAAGAACCTCTTTAACCACCTCAATACTGAACACTTTAAACCCCTTCCTGCCCAGGCCAAGTTTCAGATTTTAGCGCTCTCACACTTTTAATGACAATTACTGTCATGCAACACTGTACCCAAATGAAATTTTTTATTATTTTTTTTTTTAGACAAATAGAGCTTTCTTTTGGTGGTATTTAATCACCACAGTTTTTTTATGTTTTGCTAAATAAACAAAATAAATAACGAAAATTTTGAAAAACAAATTTCTGTCATAAAATTTAGCAAATAAATAATCTTTCTTTATAAATTTAAGCCAAAATGTATTCTGCTACAATTCTTCAGTAAAAATAACTCAAATCAGTGTATATTTTTTAGTCTGTGTGAAAGTTATAGTCCAAAAGTATGGTATATATATGTATATATATATATATATATATATATATATATATATATATATATATATATATATATATATATATATATATATATATATATATTTATGGTTGGAGCCCTATGTCCGATATGGACATAGATAACATTTGTAGTTAACATAAAACTTACCATCGGAAATAGACCTGGAAGTGTGGACTTACCATATGAAATGGACCTGCAAGTGTGCCTTGGTCTGCTGGTCGGTATGCCAGAATAAGGGGGCATACCCTAGTTTAAGAAATGATTATTCTGTAGAGAGAAATTAATGAAATGAATGAATGAAATGAAAGCCTTGAAATGGGGATGGGAGGGTGGGTATCGCGCACAGGAAACCGACAAGCACCACAGGTGAGCGGGCTGCTTAAATACCCCCCCGGGCTCCTCCCATAAATTCAGGCCAGCATACTGGCCTTCCTACTTATGGTTGGAGCCCTATGTCCGATATGGACATAGATAACATTTGTAGTTAACATAAAACTTACCATCGGAAATAGACCTGGAAGTGTGGACTTACCATATGAAATGGACCTGAAAGTGTGCCTTGGTCTGCTGGTCGGTATGCCAGAATAAGGGGGCAAAAACATTCAGGTAGGGGTGTAGTTTTATTAGTTTTGGCTTTATTTATTTGAGCAAGTTTGGTAAATGCTTGTGCCGTTTCCACCTAAGGAGTGGGAATGTACCGGGCGAGGTAGGCAAAGTTTCACCTGCTAAGTCTCTTGATGACGTGGTCTGGGACCCATGCCGAAATGCTGCCAAGGCTGCCCTAATACTAAAGAGTGACTGGAGTGCTGAGTGGGGTCGAGGTGTAGGCAGCGTAGAAGAAGCCCCAGGTGTTTGATGAACTGGCGGGCACTCGAGGGTTGCCCGAAAAGGTAATAGGGGACTAGAGTTTGATTGTTCCGGTATGAGTGACAGTAGGCGGTCGAGTATGGTTACTGGCCACCGGACGTTGTTTATTTTACAGAGATGGATGTCTTTCCTGGAGCTTGCTTGCTGGGTTTTGGACACTGCAGGGTGGAGGATGAAATGGTGTTGGCAGCGAGCCAACTACACAGAACTTGGCCTGCGGGATTGCGACGGGTGAACTCGCTGGGCCACCAGAAGCCGTGGTAGGCCAAGTAAATGGCTGCTTGTATGACCAAACTGGGGAGAAGGCCAAATAGCGAATTGGTTAATATAGTAGACATGTCCCAGAAGATGGCAGCCTGGAACGAACGTGAAGTGGACATTAAACTGGTGTCGCCAAGATAATTACTCCAGCCTGCGCAGGAAGGACATAACAGAGCGATGCGGAGCTGGCTTCATTAAGAGGCTTGCCTCAGACCGGATGTTGGTGGCAAAGCCACGGCCTGTCCTATCCAGATAAGACCCTGGAGTTAAGCGGCTGCCATGACTGGGTGTAGCTTGAAGAGGGAGGAAGTCCGGGTAAACCCAGGGTTTAGAAGTGTCTCTGGGGGCCATGTACTTGTAAACCGATGATGGCCAAAAATTGCCGCGATGCCTGTGGTGGCTATGGCATCTGTCGCTACCTGGGGTTACAAGGGCGACGTAGGTGATAAGACCCTAGAGTTAAGGTATAATCATTGATACACTGATCCACGTAGTACGGGACCTTCCGACATTGATAGGTCCGCTTTTTTTTTTAGGAAAGACTGCAGCTACTTGTTAGTACACACCCGTGTATGGGTGAAGTCTTGGGGAACTAACCTGATATGGGTCAGCTTGTCAAGGGGGAGGCTGGCCTACGTGGTGTTTATTAATTCGGAGGAGGTTATTGTAGACCTCGGTTCTGGATTATTGAGTTTTAGAGACTACAAGCTGAAGGACATAATGGTATTACCAGGGAGTCAAGTTGTGTCTACGTAGTACCTGGCTGCCTGTGCCAGTAAAAGTGAATTTGATAGGCCGTAGAAAACCACAGAGGGCCAGGTAGATGGCTGCTTGTATGACTAGACTGGGGAATGTCTGAGGTTTTGACATGTGCCTGAAGATGGTAGTTGTGACGGGCAAGCGTTTGCCGTTAGCTATGGACTGATGCTTCTGGACGCCACGTAGAAAGGATCCTACTGTATGAGCCGTAAACACGGATGACTCTCTGGGGTCCTGTGAGGGCAAGAAATGCTGGATGCTGGCTAGGTATAGCCTTTTTGATGGTGTTATGAGGAGCCAGCTGTGTGTGGCAATACGATACCTGGTGCGGGGTGGAACCTGAACTCAACTGACCTAAGCGAGAAATGACACAGAAATTGATGAGTGGCTCGTATGAAAAATGCCACTGGAGACAAGTGGCCGATTAAGTGCCATTGAAGAATGATGTGTGACTGATTGTGTGCCACTAGAAATGTGTTTGTACTGATTGCAAGAAGTCATGCCAAGATGCGAGCCCTGCAATGATTGCGAGAGTTGTGCCTAAATACGTGCTTGCAACAATTGCCAGGGAGTTTGTGTCAATGGAGATGTGTTTGCCGTGACTGCGAGAAGTCCGTATTACTGCATGTGCTTGCACGGACTGCAAGGACTTATACTTGGATGCGTGTTTGCAACGATTACGAAAGTTGTGTTTGGATGCGTGCTTGCCATGATTGCAAGAAGTTATGCTTGGGTGTGTCCCTGCAACATTTGCAAGGAGTTGTGACTGGATGCGTGCTTGCAATGATTGCAAGAAGTTATGCTTGGATGCATGCTTGCAAAGTTTGCAAAAAGTTATGCTAAGATGCGTGTCTTGTAATGATTGTGATTTGTGCTTGAATGTGTGCTTGCAACGATTGCAAGGAAGTTCCTGTCGGTGGAGATATGTTTTGTAGTGACTGTGAAAAGTTCGTATTGCTGCATGTGCTTGCCAGACTGCAGGAGTTAAGCTTGGATGTGTGCTTGCCATGATTGCAAGAATTTGTAATTGGATGCGTACTTGCAACGATTGCAAGAAGTTATGCTGAAATGCATGCCTGCAATGTTTGCAAGAAGTTTTATGATTGGATGCATGTTTGAAATGATTGCATGAAATTGTGCTTGGATGTGTGCTTGCAACGATTGCAAGAAGTTCTGTTTGGATTCGTACTTGCAACGATTGCAAGAAGTCATGATGGGATGTGTGCTTGCAACAATTGCAAGAAGTTATGTTTCGATGTGTGCTTGCAATGAAATGCAAGAAGTTGTATTTGGATGAGTATTTGCAACGATTGCAAGAAGTTATACTTGGATGTGCTGTGACTATGAGGGGGTATAGTAGCGAGGCGAAGGTTTCAACGAATGAATCGGGACCATGACTGAGCTTCGAAGGAAGACGGGGTGTGGCCCCCCTTTTTTTTTTTTTATTTGACTGACCTAGAGGAAATGACAGATGACAACCGGTGGAGGGTTTGACTACCTGGTTTGAAAGGTAAATTGTAACATGTTTAAGCAACAGGTGCATGGCATTAAATAAATGAGTGAACTGTTTGTGCCATGACAGAGGCACGAATCGGTGTGCCATGACTGGGCCAATGAGGCCACGCCTACTGGGGTTTTGCCGGGATGAATCGATGTCTGACGGTTGCCCTGAACTTGAATCGGGGTGCGGCATGCGACAACGAAATTAATGAAATGTTTGCCTTAGAGTGAAATGAATGAAAAACGTTTCGCCATGACAGAGACACGATTCGGTCGTGCCGCAGCTGCGACTGACAGCGACCCGGACTCTGGAGCATGTACTGAAATGAGGCAAAAGAAACGCTGGTGCATGCCGGATTAATTGGTGCATCACGGATACGACTGGATTTGAATTGGAGTGCGGTATGTAACAGTGAAATGCTTGCCCTGGCAAAGGCACGAATTGGTTATGCCGCAACTGATAGCTAACCAAGTTCTGATGCAGGTGTTGGCTGAGGTCGGTTGGACTATGGAGTACGAATGAAATGAGGCCAAGACAACTGGGGCGCGCCGGGACGAATCGGTGCATCTCGGATGCTGCTGGATTCGAATCGGGGCGCGGTACGTGACAGTTAAATGAGTGAAATGATGAAATGAATGAAATGATTTGTCATAGTAGAGGCACGTGCCATGACAGAGGCACAAGCCGATCATGTCGCGCTTGCAACTGACAACGACCGGACTCCGGAGCATGTACTGAAATGTGGCCGAAAATACCTGGGGCACGCCGGGACGAATCGTTGCATCATGGATGCGACTGGATTCGAATCGAAGCGTGATTCGTGACAGTTGAAATGATTCCTATGACAGAGGCACGAATCGGTGAGCCGCAAACTACGACTGACAACGAACCGGACTCTGGAGCATGTCCAGAAATGAGGCCGGGCCCTGGGGCACGCCGTAACGAATCGGTGCATCGAAGATGCGACTGGATTCGAATCGGAGCGCGGTAAGTGCAGGTGTAACATTTGTTGCCATGACAGAGGCGCGAATCGATCATGCCGCTATAGCGACTGACTGCGAATCGGACTCTGGAGCATGTACTGAAATGTGGCCAATACCTGGGGCACGCCGAGACGAATCGGTGCATTTCCATGCGACTGAATTCGTAACGGAGTGTGATACGTGGCATGATAACCATGACAGAGGTACGAACCGGTGAGTCGAAAGCGGACTCTGGACTCTGGAGCATGTACTGAAATGAGGCCGTAACTACTGGGGCACACCGGAGCGAATCGGTGCATCTTTAGATGCGACTGGATTCGAATCGGAGCGCGGTACGTGACTGAAATGAAAGAAATGATTCGAAATGGTTTGAAATGTTAGAAATGTATTTAGAAATGTTCAAAAATGAGAAATGATTGGTATCGAACTAACGTGGTTCGATAAGGAATTGCGAATCGCTACGGCTGTTTGCTGACGCCTGGTAATAATTAGACATGCCTGAAATGAAGCGACGTCTATGTCGCGGTGGTTTTTTCAGATTTTTTTTTTTTTTTTTTCTTTTTTTTTCCACTTCAGCGAAATTTTTCTGAGAGACATTATTTCAACTTTATGTGTCAAACTTTATCTCTTCTCATTTTTCACATCATTGTGGATTGTTTCCGTCACTTCTTTATTATTTATTCCCTTCAAGGGTATTATTTATTATTTTTAAAAGCCAACAACGAAGCGCCTCCCATATCTGTAAGCCCACTATTATATAATTTCCTTTTTGTCCCCCCCCCCTCCTCCCCTCCCCCCTTCCCCCCTGTACCCCTCCTGTGTCTGATCCATTCTTTTATGTTATTCATTTATCCACTAGGCTCTGCACCTATTCTTTCTTTCATCTTATCTAAATAAATGTCTGAGGCTTTGTATTTTTTCCAACTTTCCCATCTACTATTATCCCTTTTCTTTCCTCCTTCCATTTTATAGTAATATTCTATTTCCTCTAGCCAATTTCTTATCTCTAGTTTTCCGCATTTTAACCAATTCTTAGGAATCAATGCCTTGGCCGCATTCAAAAGGTTAGGCACTATTGATTTCATGTATTGTTTCTTAGGTTTGTTATGTATATGGAAAAGACAAGTCCAGATATTTTGTTCTATTTCTTCTCCAGTTATTTCCTTTATGATCTTTAACACTTCCTTCCAGTATTCCGTTATTATTGGGCATTCCCACCATATGTGTATGATCGTTGCTGATTGGCCACATTTTCTCCAACACAAGGGTGTTTTGTCCTGTTGAAATTTATGTATTCTTACTGGAGTCATATACCATCTTGATACTAATTTATAGTTCATTTCGATAGTCTTCATATCCCAGGCCTTATTATATCCCATTTCAATCATTTTTTCCACTTTTTGGTTATCTATTTTTAAGTTCAGCTCTTTTTCCCATTGTTTTATGTATTCTGGTCTTTCTTGTGCTTCCAAGTCTGTCAGTATATTGTAAATTTTTGATGTTCCGTTTTTTAATGGTATTTCCTTACTACATAGCTTTTCCAGTGCGGTTAGTTTCGTTACATCTCTCAGTGGGTGTGGAATTGTGCTTACTAAGTGCCTTAATTGATTGTAGTTCCATTCATTCATCTTCCATCCGTTCATTTCCTCTAAGTCTGCTCGTGTTCTTATTTTGCCATTTCTGGTGATATCTTTTAATTGTGGATTACTTATACCTTGAGTTCCAAATATTTCCTTCCCGGGGGTGAAAAAGTTCGATCCTGTGAGTGCTAACAGTGGTGAATTGTATTTCCATTCATTCTTTAGGTGAGTGGTGTCCCAAATTTTTAAAACATTTTTTGTTATTTCATGTGTATCTGTGTCCAGTGTTCTGTATTTCGGTGGTATCCAAATAATCTTATGCAGTGTGACTCCGCTTATTATGTTTTCCATTTCAACCCATTTTTTTTCACTTTTCTCGTTTGTCCACTCTAACATTCGTGTTAATACTATGGCTTTATAGTACCTGCTTATATCTGGAGCGGCCAGGCCTCCATGCTCCCTTTTCCTTGTAATCAGCGTGTATTTAATTCTTGTTTTTTTGTTAAACCATATGTATTTTATCAACATTGTTTTAATTATTTTAAAAAAGCTCTGGGGGATTTTAACTGGTAGCATCTGTAATCTGTAATTTATTTTAGGTAATATCATCATCTTAAACATATTTATTCTTCCTATCCATGAAAGTGGCTGTATTCTTAACTTTTTCATTTCTTCTTTGACCTCATTGATCAGTGGAATAAAGTTTGCCTGGTAGATCTTTTCAACTCTGGAAGTTATTTTTATTCCAAGGTAGTTCAGTTCTTTTACCCAGGTAAATGGGAATTCCTTTTGTAAAAACTGGGCTTCCTTTTTCTCTAATCCTATATTTAATATTTCCGTTTTCATTGGGTTAATTTTAAAGTTTGACAATTCTCCATATTTTTTTATTTCTTTCAGTATATTTGGGAGTGACACTCTTGGGTTGGAGACGTACATCAAGATGTCGTCCGCATAGGCTGCGATCTTATGCTCTTTTCCTCCTACTCTCGCTCCTTCCACCTCTTTGTTATTTCGGAGTGTTGCTAATAGTGGTTCTAAGGCCAGTACGTATAGTAGTGGAGACAATGGGCAGCCTTGCCGTGTTCCGTTCTGCATCTCAATTCTTGGAGAAAGTCTACCATTTACTTTTACGACTGCTGTCGGGCCGTTATACAAGTTTGTTATCCATTTCATCATTTTTGTCCTAATACCCAAGTGCCGTAATGTATCCATCATGAAACCCCAGTCTACCCTGTCAAATGCTTTTTCAGCATCCAATGACAGGAATAGAACTGGGGTCTCCTTCTGCACCTTCTTATGCAACATCAGTATTGATTTTAGGCTGTTGTCCCTCCCTTATCTCCCCGGGACAAAACCTGTCTGGTCCGGGTTGATCCACTGTGGGATTAATTTTTTCATCCTGGTGGCAAGGATCTTGGAGTACAACTTCGTATCGGCGTTCAGTAGGGCTATTGGCCTGTAGCTTGAGCAGTTTACTTTGTCTTTTCCATCTTTTGGTATTATTGTGATATGTGCTAGTAATGATTCACTTCTTATTTCTTCTTCTTCACCTATGGAATTCAGGTATTCTGCTAATTTTGGTATCAAGTATTCTTCAAATTTTTTATAATATTTGACCGTAAACCCGTCTGGTCCTGGACTTTTTCCTACGGGGGTTTCCTTTAATGCCAGTTTTATCTCTTCTTGCGTGATATTTTTTTCCAGTTCTTCCAATTGGTCTATTTTTATTTTTGGTAGGTTTGCTTTTATTAGATATTCTTGTATCTTCTTTGTTCTTGTATTCGCTTCTTTCCAACTTTCCTGTCCTTTTATTGCATATAGAGAACTGAAGTATTTTTGAAATGTTATCGCTATATCCGTAGTTTTATTTACCACTTCTCCCTTTTCGTTTTTAATCTTCTCAATATAATTCAAAGATTTCTTTTTTTTTACCAAATTTGCTAGATATTTTCCTGATTTGTTACCCCATTTGAATTTTTCTTGTACTACTCTGTTATACTCCTTCCTTTCTTCTTGTTCCATCCAGTCTTTTAATTGCTCTCGCTTTTGTGATAATAGGCCAAAAATTTTATTATTTATTTGGTTTTTGTGTTTTCGTTCCAATTCATAGATTTCCTTAATCAATTGCTGCATATTTTTTTTCCTTTCTTGTTTTTTTTTTTGCCCCTATGGCTATTAATTTGCCCCTAATAACGGATTTGTGCGCCTCCCATATTGTTGCTTTCTGTACCTCTGGTGTGTCGTTTTCCTCGAAGTATCTTTTAATTTCTTCTGTGATACTTTTTTCGGTCTCGGGGTCTTCTAACAGATTTTCATTAATTCTCCATGGCCCCCTTTCGTGTACTTCTCCTTCTATTTTCATTCTCAGCGTTACTGGGCTATGATCTGAAGCAGTTATTATCCCTATTTTTGTTTCTTCTATTTCTTCTAGATTTCTATGTTCGACCATGATATAGTCCAATCTGGAGTAGCTTTTGTGTACTGATGAATAGTATGTATAATCCTTTGTACTGGGGTGCTGGATTCTCCACGGGTCTATTAGTTGCTGTTCATATAGTATTCTTCTTAATTTCTTTAGTTGTTTTACTTCTCTGTCCCTTACTATTGAGGTACTGTCCATTTTATTGTCCATGCTGAAGTTGAAGTCTCCAGCTAGTATTAATTTTCCTTGTTTGAAATCCATTAGTATTTTTATTATATCGATCAAGTATTTTTTAGGGTTCTTGTTAGGGCAGTAGACGTTGGCCAATGTATATTTTACTCCCTGTATAGTTCCTGTGATAAAAAGATATCGGCCCTCCGGGTCTGTTTTTCTTTGATCTATTAGAAAACGTACGTTTTTCCCTATACCGATGGCTACTCCTTTAGCCCTTCTTATTGGCGAGTCTCCTTGATACCATGTTGGTATATTTCTTGAATATATTTTGGTATTTAAGTTTTGGGATATGTGTGTCTCCTGTAGGAAAATTATTTCTGCATTACTTTTTTCTAGTTCTCGTAAAATGATGTTTCTCTTCCCCGGGGAATTTAGACCTCGGACATTATAGGAAGATATTTTTATACTGTTTACCCTTTCCATTCTTGTTCCTTTTTTTTCCTTTTCCCTTTTTCCTTCCCTTATCTCAGAATAGGTGCGCCTCTGTAACCACTCATATGGATCAGACCTTCCCACCCTCCCTTCCCCTCCCCTCCCCCCTCCCACCCCCCCCTCCCTTTTTTTTGATATGGGTTTTTTACCCCCATATTCTCTAGAGCTGAGAGCATTTTACTTTGTTTTGTGGGGCACGCTCTGCCCCCTCTGCTCTATTTATTGTGAGGCGGAGCTCTGTAAGACACCCTATTCTCCCCCTGCCTAAGCACTAATAGGGCGACCCCCTGTCCACTCCGTGCGTCCCTGTCTCCCTCTCCCTGCATTTTTGTTGTGTTTTACCAATCCTTTCACTTTCCTTTTTTCCCATCCCGTCAACCCCAGCCCCCCCCCCCCCTTTCCACTCTAAGGCCCCTTGCACCGTTGTGTGGTATTTTCTCAGATATTAATTTCCTCGAGAGTCCACATCTTGATGTCTGATCCTTGAATTTACTTGCCACTGTAGGTCATCTCTTGCCGTTATTCGCTCCTGACTATTTGCGTATTTTTCCAGTTCTGGGGAGGGGATTTCTAGTTTGTTGCAAAAGTCCGGAATCTCCTCCACATGTCTTAGCCTCGCACTTATTCTGTTTTTCCTTGCTATTAGACATGCTGGAAAACCCCAGTTGTATTGAATTTCTTGCTCCCGGAGGATTTCTAATAATGGCTTTAGTATCCGTCGTCTTTTCAACGTTTCTTGAGATAAGTCTTGAAATATTTGTAATTTACCTCCCGCAAACTCTATTTGTGTTTTCCTCTTTAGGTTTATCCAGATCTGTTTTTTTTCTTCCCATTTTTCGAAGCGTACTATTACATCTCTAGGTGTTTCCCTTGCGAACCTTTGAGGTTTTTTTACTCGAGAGACACTTTCTATTCCTATTGTGTTAGTTGTTTCCTTTCCCAAGATTTGGTTGAAGAGATTGTTCATTTTTTCTATTAGATTTTCTGCTTGTTCTGTTTCCGGTAACCCACGTATTCTCAAGTTTTTCTTTTTATCTCTATTTTCTTGCTCTTCTATTTTATATGATTGTTCCTGTTGTTCCCGTTTTAATTTTTTTATTTCGTCTTCTAGTTCCTTTATGTTTTTTTTATGTAGGTCTACTTTGATCTCTACTTCTTCCACTCTGTTTAACATATATCCCATATCTTTATGGAGTGTTGACATCTCTGCTTTTAGGGAATTCTCTAGTGCCGCGAACATTTTTTCCATATCCTGTTTTGTTGGCAACTGTGGCCCTTGTTGTCCTTCCTCCTTTCCTCTGTCTTCCTCTCCCATTTCTGGCTCCATTCTGGGTTCTGAGAGGTGGCTGGTTTCTGTTTGTACTTTATACTGGCCTTTTTTATCCTTGTTGTCCTTCTCTTTTGTATCTGTTTGTCTGCCCTTTGAACCCACTTGTTTCTCTCCTTCTCCGATTCCTTGCTGTATATACTTGTTCATAGGGCCTGGACTTGGGCCAAGGCTGGTCCTAGGTGATTTCGGTATTGCTCCCGCACTTCTTGTTGTTTTCCCCTTCATGTTTGTTTCTATGGCTGGATTTATAAGATCTTCAAAGCTGCCTTCCAGAATACCCCTTGATTGGGGTCTCTTAATGATGAAAAAATCTCCCAGCCTTTTTAGATTGACTTATTTTTACTAATGTTTCTATTATTTCGTTCTCATACCCGGCATCCTCCCCACAATCCAATAATAGAAATAATTAATGAGATATGAGTAGTCCCCGTTTTCCAGAAGTTATGTTACTACCTTAAGTACATTAAGCATTCCTTGTTGCTGTTCAATTGTTTAAGCGTTCTTAAGCTGTAAAAAAAAAAAAAAAAAAAAAAAGCGCTCAAAAACGCTATTGCAAAAATGCTAAAAAAAGCTGAAAAAAGTTAAAAAAAAAAAAAAAAAAAAAAAAGTCACTGCAAAGACACCGGCGTCTTCACAGCGCTTTTCCAGCAGCCCGTGTGCATGGGGGCCCAGATGCTCAGCAAAATAATTCAAATGTTTTAGCAATATAATGCAATCTATTTCAAATATTCAGCAAGATGATTTATGTATTCAGCTGTATAGTTCCAGTATAAGCTTATATGTTCCACATTTTTGTTACTGTGAAATTTCTTCTTATTCTATAGTTTGTACTATCAAGCCTATAATTAGTACCATTTGCAAAAAAAAAAAAAAAAGAATTTCACAAGAAAGGGGGGGGGGGTACTGCAGCAGCAGCAGGCAGGTGGGGGCTGGGAGACAACTCTTCCGTTGGCTTGTCTTTCTTCTTGTCTTTCTTTCACCTTCTCCTTCTCTTCTCCCCTGTCCCCCCCCCCCCCTGTTTTTATTGTTTTTCTTAGCTCACTTGATTCTACTTTTTCAGCTCTTTCGCCTTTTCCCCTGCTTGTTCACTTCAAGACAATTGCAATAGAAAAGAGCCAAAAGAGGAGGAGAAAAAAAAAAAACGCTCAAAAACGCCCACAGACGCCATTGCAAAAACGCAGAGAAAGGCCAAAAAAGTTAAAAAAAAATGTTCTCCCAACAGCCCATGTGCATGAGGGCCCAGGTGCTCATAAAAATAATTCAAATGTTTTAGCGGTATAATGCAATCTAATTCAAGTATTCAGCAAGATGATTTATATATTCAGCAGTATAGTTCCAGTATGAGCTTATATGTTCCACATTTTGTTACTATGAATTTTCTTCTTATTCTATAGTTTATACTATCGAGCCTATAGTTAATATCATTTGCAAAAAACCAAAACAAACAAAGACCAAAAAAAAAAAAAATCACAAGAAAGGGAGCTACTGCAGCAGCAGCAGCAGCAGCAGCAGCAAGCAGGTGGGGGCTGGGAGGCAACTCTTCCGTTGGCTTGTCTCTCATTCACCTTCTCCTTCTCCCCTGTTTTTATTGTTTTTCTTAGCTCACTTGATTCTACTTTTTCAGCTCTTTCGCCTTCATTTACTTTCATTTACTTTCGCTTTTTATTCCATTTTATTTCGTTTTATTTCAATATGTTCTTTCCCTTTCCCTTTCTTTTGTTCTATTACTTTTCCTTTGCCTTTTCACTTCAGGACAATTGCAATAGAAAGAAAGCCAAAAAAGAAAATAAAAAAAAATACGGTACTTATCTTTTAGTTGTTGTTGAAGTTGGGACAAACAGAGACACTCACTACAGCTTGTTGTAGTCAGACGCAGGTACAAACTTCCTCTGGCTTACACCACAAGACATCTCAGTGAGTGATGAGCAGGGGGGGCGGGGAGGGAAGCTACCTACACCTTCTCATCAGGCCGATCATTCCTCTCAGCTGCAGGGAGAGGGTTCCCAGGATCCTCACGCCGTGCACAGAGCCATTACCAGGCTCCTCCCTCGTGAGTCGGAATCTCTCTTCTGGTTTTTTCAGATAACGAGAAATGGTAACATAACGAAAGTGCGAATGGTATGCATTGCGGTTACGTTTGAGAAATTGCGAGTCCGACGGGACCCTACCTGCGACAGCCAAGCCAGACGCGCGGTACGAACTACGAATCGGTAACACGGACTTCGAAACTCTCGAGCACGGAAATTTGCAAAAACGGGAACTTGCGAGACAAGAACTAGCGGACGCTGGCATTCGAATCGTCGGCCTAGTGACGTATATCGCGCACAGGAAACCGACAAGCACCACAGGTGAGCGGGCTGCTTAAATATCCTATGGGCTCCTCCCATAAATTCAGGCCAGCATACTGGCCTTCCTACATATATATATATATATTTGAAAATTGATCAGTTCTGACTGCCTATCTCATTTCTTCATACCCTAAAATGCCAGAACAGTACAAACGCCCTCCAAATGACCGCTTTTTGGACAGTAAGCAGTCCAAGGTATTTAATAAGAGGCATTGTGAGTTTTTTAAAGTTGCAATTTTTTCTCATATTTTTTTGGAAAATTAAGAAATTAAATAAAAAAAAATATATATTTTCAGAAAGTTGTCATTTTGACAAATTATTTCTCACACATCATAGCCATACTTAGAATTACTCCTCAAAATACATTCTGTCTCCCGAGTATGGGGATAACACATGTGTGAAACTTTTTCACAGCCTAGATGCATAGGTATGCCCAAAATCCTAGGACCACCTTCAGGCATTCCAGGGGGATAAATTAAATTAAATTAAATTTAAAATCTAATTTCCTAACTACCTATCACACTTTGGAGTCCCTGGTGCACCAGGACAGTGTATACACCCACAAAATGACCACATTTTGGAAAGCAAACATTTTTTTAGGAGGCATGGTGAGTCTTTTGAAGACTTCAGTATTTGCCACAAGTGTTTGGAAAATGCAGAAAGAAAATTAAAATTAATTTTATTACACAAAGCTGTCAGTTTAATTAGATATTTCTCGCACACAACATGAGCATATTCCTTCTGTGTATGGCGATGCTACATGTGTGAGACTTTTTCACTTTTTGGACTGATTATTATACAGTACATTGACATTGTATTTTGTGTAGCACACACATCAACCAATTGTATCAAGACCAATGTACTATAACAGTCGCCTCTATACAAGTGGTCAGAGAATACACTGTAGCTTAGTGTAGCATCACGTATAGCAGTCCTATTTCCTATAAACCAAGCAAGCCTAGCCTACTGGTACATGGCTGCCACCAGGAATGCCATGTTCGCTGACCAGTACAGGGTCTGAAGAAAGGAATAACAAAAGAGTTCCTGTGTTTCCAGGACTGCAGTTGTCCACAGGGGATGGCTAGGACTGGTGTCTCACAGGAACATAAGTATAAATTACAATTTATTATATAATTACAAAGGGTACAAATTACAACAAAAACAGCATAGTAGTTGTTGCACAAAATACATATAGGCAGTATTATTTAAAATTAACATTTGAAAAACCCCCACGGATGTGTAGAGGCATTCTGATGTAGGTGTAGACGTTGACCTCAACAGTTTCCCGGCCAATGCCGCTTCCTCAGGAGGCGTCCAACCATAATATCTATAAAACATATAATCAGAATTACAGTAACACAAACTTATAAAGTATATTATATTGCCAAAGGCATAATAGTATTGGAGTTTTTAAACAATACGCAGCATAACTCACCAATAAATGCCCAGGCGGGCAACAGACGGCAATTTTTGGAGTAGCCCTTGTATATTCTCCCCCTTCTCTCTATTATATCAATACAGGATGATGGTACCCCTTAATAATATATTTTGTTAATACTTCGTGGCAATATCCCTTTATTCACAGGAACATAGTTGGTTGGATGTGCAGATGGGTCAGATCAGATCACAGGCAGAGACATGGCCAGCAAAGAGGCAAAGGTTCGGTCCGGGCAACAGGCAGAAATGTGGTCGATAAATAGGCCAGGGTCACTACAGGCGGCAGGCAGATACAACACTTCAAAGGTGTGGCAGTGATCAGGAACATTGTTGATGGCTGCACTGGTCTGGTGACACTGGGGACTAGTGTGACAGCAATCAGGAACACTGCTGCTTACTTACATTGGTCAGCTGACACTGGGACTCGTGTGGCAACAATCGGGGACACCGTTGCTGACTTACACTGGTGTGGTGACACTGAAACTGGTATGGTGGTGATCAGGGACACTGTAACTGGTGTGTCAGTGATTAGGGAGAATATAACTGGTGTGGCGATGATCAGGACACTGTGACCGGTGAGACGGTGATTAGAGGCAACATGACTGGTGTGCCGGTGACTAGGGACAAAATGACTGGTGGTCAGGGACACTGGGAATGGTGTGTCAGTGATCAGGGACAATATGACTGGTGTGGAGGTGATCAGGGACACTGTGAGTTGTGTGGCAATAATTAGGGGCACTGTGATTGGCTGCTGTTGATTGGGTACACTGACTGCTGCAGCGGTGATTAGGGACACTGACAGGCAGCACTGGCCTGATGTCAGGGCTGGGCACAGCCCTTCCTTCTCTGAGCTGGCCGCTCAGCTGTCGGCTAATTGCCAGCTCCTATCTCTCCACAGACTCACCTTTTGATGATCCTGCTCGTCGGTCTTTCCTACTTAAGCTGTCCAGTCCAGATGACCTCTGCCTTCAACTTTTTCACATCTCTAGAGACGGTCTCCAGTGTTTCTGTTAAAGACTTGCTTGGCTGACATTCCTTCTGACTCCCTGACGTTTTGGCTTGTCTGACTATCCGCTCCGGTTCCTGAACTCTGGCTATGTTTTGACTATGTTTACCTTTTTTTTTATTAATATGATGTAACTGTACTTCCATCTCAGTCTGATTCATGGTTTCTGACAGTAGGTGAAGGCCATGAATTCAGAAGATGCAGTCAATCCACTTGTTGGTAATATTTTTTCCAGATTGGATCAGCAGGATCACCGCATGGATCAGTTTGCCATGGTGTTACAAACGCTCCTGTGTCACACGGTTTACCTGGAATCTCCCTCTGCGGCTGCTCCAGTACAACCTGTGTTGCAGGCAATCCCTGCTGCTGCTCCAGTCTCTGTGCAGGCACCCGCCTCGAGTATTACCTCTATAAGAGATATGTCTGGTTCCACTCCGCTTCCCCAGCGATTTGGGGGAGATCCAGTCCAATGCAGAGGGTTTCTCAACCAGGTTGAGATGTACTTTGAGATGCTGCCCTAGGCGTTTCCACGGACAGAAGCAAAGTAGGTTTCATGATATCTTTGCTTTCTGAGAGAGCCTTGGCCTGGGCAAACCCTCTATGGGAGACGCAAATACCTGTTGTCTTGAGTTACCCTGATTTTGTGGCATCTTTTAAAAGGGTATTTGGCGTTCTCACACGCTCCGCTTCTGCTGTCAAGTGCCTCATGTCCATCATACAGAGTACGAGAACTGTTGCCGATTACGACATTGAATTCCTTACTCTGGCAGCAGAGGTTGCTTGGAACAATGAGGTCCTGGTCTCTCTGATACCATTAAGGATGAGATAGCAGCCCGAGATATACCCACTTAGCTGGAGAAGTTGATCACGTTTGCCATCCTCATTGACTCCAGACTCAGAGAAAGACTCTCTTTTAAGGAACGCTTGCGGAAGCCTCCTGTCCATTCGTCTCCGTACTGCCATGCTCCAGACTTACCATTCTCCCAAGGCTGCTGGCCACCCTGGGAAGAATCAACTCTTTTGGGCGATTTCCCAACAATTCTGGTGGCCTAGACTACGTGCTGATGTAACCGCCTTCGTAGCTGCCTGTTATATGTGTGCTCGGAGTAAGACTCCACGACACCTTCCAGCGGGTCTCCTACAACCCATACTCAATGGAGAGAGGCCCTGGACCCACCTGTCTATGGATTTCATTGTGGAGTTACCCAACTCCCAGGGCAACACAGTCATCCTTATGGTGGTTGACCGGTTCTGGAAAATGTCTCATTGTATTCCACTTAAGAAGTTGCCCACTTCTAAGGAACTGGTTTCCATTTTTGCTCGGGAGATCTTTCGCTTACATGGGCTACCCAAGGTGATTGTCTCGGACAGGGGTAGTCAGTTTGTGTTCCGGTTCTGGCGAGCCTTTTGTGCACAGTTGGGAATTCAGCTTGTATCACCCGCAGTCTAATGGGGCCGCAGAACGAGCCAATCAGTCCTTGGAGCAATTCCTATGTTGCTATATTTCTGACCCTCATAACAACTGGTCAGACCTCTTACCGTGGGCAGAGTTTGCTCACAATATTGCCTTGAATTCTGCTTCTCGATTGTCCCCATTTATGGCGAACTATGGTTTCCAACCTTCCATTTTGCCTGACTCTTTTGTTCCGCAGAGTATTCCTGCATTAGAGGAGCATCCCCGTGGTCTATATACCACTTAGGCACAAGTCCAGGAGGCTTTGCGACATGCTAATGATAGGTACAGACCCCATGCTGACCACAGACGCCTGCCTACGCCTTCCTACCAGGTTGGGGACAAGGTCTGGCTGTCATCTTGCAACCTCCGACTTCGTGTTCCCTTTCTGAAGTTCGCACCTCGGTTTATTGGGCCTTTCCGTATTCTTTGCAGATTTAACGGAGTGGCTTATGCATTAGACCTTTCTTCTAATATGCGTATCTCAAATGTATTTCATGTATCCTCATTAAAACCTTTGGTCTGCAACCACTTTACCACCTCTGTGCCATGTCCTCACCCTGTTCAGGTTAAGAATCATGAGGAGTATGAAGTACAGTCCATTGTTGACTCCCATAGGTTCCGTGGGCGCATACAGTACCTGGTGCATTGGAAAGGGTACGGTCCGGAGGAATGCTCTTGGGTAACATCCTCGGACGTACATGCCACTGTCCTCCCCCGTGATTTCCACAGACTTTTCCCCTCAAGCCTGGTGGTCCTCCGAGGGGGAGGGGTTGTTGAGGAGGGGGTACTGTCAGGGCTGGGCCCAGCCCTTCCTTCTGTGAGCTGGCCGCTCAGCTGTCGGCTAATTGCCAGCTCCTATCTCTCCACGGTGAATCACCTGTTGATGATCCTGCTCCTCGGTCCTGCCTACTTAAGCCGTCCAGTCCAGATGATCTCTGCCTTCACCTTGGTCACATCTCTAGAGACGCTCTCCTGTGTTCTTGTTAAAGACTTTCTCGGCTGACATCCCTTCTGGCTCCCTGACCTTTTGGCTTGTCTGACTATCTGTTCTGGTTCCTGAACTCTGGCTAAGTTTTCACTACGTTTACTCTGTTTACCTTTTTTTATTAATATTATTAAACAAGTGTGATTTAACTGTACTTCTGTCTCAGTCTGATTCATGGTTTCTGACACCTGGTGACATTGTACTGCTGTGGCGGTGATCATAGATAATGGTTGGTGGCACTGACATACAGTGATGTCTGAGCAGCCGTTCATTGTACATGATCACCACCACAGCAGTACGATGTCACCACAGTGAAACTGTATTGCTCTGGTGAAAGTATGCATGGGTGCAGTGTGGGTCACAGTGAGCCACCCCCTCCCTTGTGGTGCTGTGTGCAGTGAACACCCTGCACCCATGAATGATATGCCACTGACTTTATATTAAACATATGAAAATGGACCAAATAAGAGAAGTTCATTTTGGGATATTCTTTACAGTATACAGAACCCTGATGATGTCACATATGACGAAATGATCGTCGGGACGTTACGCACACACGTTAAGCGCATGCGCGATTTGATTTTACGGACCTGTACAAATTTTTTTCTTGCAAGAAACATCTCTGTGTTTATTTTGAACTGGAGAACGCTCTCCAAAGTTTTATGTATGCAGCTTCTCAGCTTTTTTATCAATAAAACGCCACTCTACACTATTGGAGTTTTTTTTCCTTCCTGCATATTATTACTTCTTGCCGTTAATGCTGTCTGGCCACCATCGAATGAGCACGGATCTTTCCGGAGGGGGACCCAAAAGTACTCCATCAGTGGATCCTCGATACTACTAAGCGCTGTTTGACCTCCCAGAGTCGCATGCTTACTGGTAAGCCTTTTATCCTAACGAGGTGACGGGTATCACGGTGTCAAGTATTCGGTCTATGCTCTATATTGCACCTGAAGTCACTTTTATTAGATTTCGGCTACATATGAACTTTTTTGCACTTATATTTCACTTTTAGCACATTTGTTTAAACTTTTTTGTATGCAATTTTCTGTTTGTTTCATCGTGCATTAATCGCGTAGAATTGCACATTTTGATATTGTTTTAATTTTTAGGTAGTATATAGGATTTATTACATCTCACGCTAAGCACTTTTGTGTCATTTTTGTATGCAGTTTTTTGTCTGCTTTACTGCGTATTAATCGCATAGAATTGCACATTTTGTCATTGTTCCAATCTTTTGCTTTGCACATTTCATTGCACTGAATTGCACATTTGCACTTTATCTGACACCTGACATTTATGTTCAGGGTGATTTTTTGCACTGACCCAGCGCTGCACTTTGTTATTTGCAAATATAAAAGACCCTCATTTAGTCAAGTGTACCTTTAGCCATGCTACTGCTGCTGTCTTTATGCTTGTTGAAGAGATTGTGTCACTGGGGAGATTCATCTTTCCTATTTGACCATTTTCTCCAGGGCAGAAAATGATAGAAATTACAAAATTCAGGGCGGCACAGTGGTGTAGTGGGTAGCACTCTCACCTAGCAGTAAAAAGGGTTGCTGGTTTGAATCCCAACCACGACACTACTTGCCTGGAGTTTGCATGTTCTCCCTGTGCCTGCGTGGGTTTCCTCTGGGTACTCAAGTTTCGTCCCACACTCCAAAGAAATGCTGGTAGGTTAATTGGCTTCTGTCCAAAATTGGCTCTAGTATATGAATGTGAGTTGTGGACCTTGGATTGTGGGCTCCTTGAGGGTAAAGACTGATGTGAGTATGTGATGTATGTGTGGAGCGCGTTGTCAGCGCTATATAGGTAGCTTAATAAAATAATATAATAGATGAGCATCTTAATGAGACACAATGTACAGGGATAGGGACAATTGTAGACACACACACACTCAATCAGATTGAACTGGATGGACTGGTGTCTTTATTCAACCTTACTAACCATGTAAAATGAGTGATAGCTCTTCACCTTGAAGATCTCTACTCACTTTCTGTTGCATCTCCACAACAGGAAGTGAAGGTAAATCTCACCAGTTGGATTCAGACAGTAAAACAAGACAAGGATTGTACCCATTCCACACTCTGTTCAGAGCTGCCTGTCTTTGCCCAAGGCTCCTGAAATCCCCTACACATCAGCATTCCGTAAAGCTGGTCATAGATGGATTGAAATTCAGTTGGCAAGGAAGGGACAAATTTTGATCTATCTATGGCAGTTCCTGTTTGAAAAGGGTCAATCTAATGATCGACTCCGCCCAAACCAGACTGTTGGTAAATGTGCATTTGATCGACACATGAAGCCATTTGGCTGCAGTGCTGATCAGTGGATAGTCCCCACTGTCAAAATAAAAACACAGCAGAAAGGATTTCCCCATCCACCTCAAATGTGTGGATGGAGGAATCCATTGTTTTTTTGATCAACCCACTCAAAAAAAAGCTGGATTCAAAAAAAGAAAAACTGACCAATGTATGGCCAGCAGAAGATTGTGATGTGATTCAATTAGGCTTTACTGCATAACATAGTACTGTGAATGTAAGAAATTAAGTCTGTCCTTCACCATCCAATCGCAATGCTTACCCAGCAATATTGCTTTAACTGCAGTAGAGAAAAGTAAAATTGACTTTTTGAATAGTGTTTAGGTAAGTGAACTGGCTAAACATAATTACTATACTTTGGCAGGCAAGGCAGGTTACAGATATGCGTTTGAAATGTGTTTTTAGCTATTTTCCTACCCTTACACTTAAATGCCAAATGTTCACGACTGAAAATTGCCTTCAAGATTTTTCTTTGTGTTCTGAAATGCTTATGTCACTCAAATTTGCAGCACTGCCAGAATCCTGCAAACAAGATGATCAATAGCAGGGACTGAAAAGAAGGGCTGACAGAGAAACCAGAGCATAATGGTTTGGAAATCCCAGACCCTTTAGCCTCAGCTATGTTATTCCACAAAAGGAGCAGGCCTACCAGGGAAGTGTTAGCGTCCTATAATTATTTATAATTATACAGGATTTATATAGCGCCAACAGTTTGCGCAGCGCTTTACATTGTTAGGGCAAACAGTACAGTTACAATACAATTCAACATAGGAGGAATCAGAGAGCCTTGGTTGTTAGAGCTTACACTCTATACTAGGTGTTGCCAATTATGATTCACAAAAACTGTACATTGTATAATTCACAATGTTCCCATTATTGATGCATAGCATTTTTAGAGGTTAAAGGTACACCTCGGTCAAACCTGAAAATGAACATAATATATTATTACAGCAGCACAAATATTTTTTTTTTTAAGTTATCCTTTAATCTTTTTAACATCTATTGTTCCATTATCTGCTACACTGCAGGAAAAAAGGGGGAGATACAGTAGTGGGGAGTTCTGCACTGTGAGACACTCAAGCTCTGTGTTGGGAATGTTAAGCCTAATTCCAGAATATCAGCAATCTGTATCTGCAGTTGCCTCCTGGTTCCCCTATCCATGTGCAGAGACTCCTTCAGCCTCTCCTCTGTGGAGCCTGTCCAGATCCCCGTGGTTGACCACCTGGGCTACCAGCTATAGTCAGTCTGCTTGTGGGAAAGGTGTTACCCTCATAGGTAACAGCAGGTAATTGTGTTTTTGTACTAGATTGAACTGTACTGGGCAATTTATTACTAGTGATTTCTTCTGATCCTCTGTTCTCTTAGATACTAGTATTCTGTATTGTGCTGCCACCTAGCAGCATTTGTAGGAACTACCTCTCTGCAGCCCTGCACACATTAGTTGCACTGGTTGTTTTGTGTTGTCCTTGTTGCATACCCCTTCTATTTTTTTGCCTTTGCCAATTTATCTTGCAGTAATACATTAAACGTCAGGTTGCACATTGCTATTTGGCTGATTTCTCTGCATAACATTTGGTATTTTGCATCTCTCACTTGGTCACCTCTCAAAGCCTCTATTCAGCAAAGGCAAAGACTTAGTTTGGCAGCTAGATTTTTGAGACACAGAAAGGGACTGAGGACAGATTCCCCAGTCGCTTTCTCTGCTGCCTCAGCTGCACTGGGCAGTGGATGAGTGGGAAGTGCTCTGTGCTGAGCGGCTTCCTGTTCATTCACAAACTGAAGCATAGTAAACACAACTGTGTTCATTCAGAAAAGGAAGGGGTCGGTAAATGACATATTTACCGGCCTCTTCACATACAGAGTGCAGGGTTCAGGGTTGCACTGTGTACAGAGTACAGTGTTCAGGGGTGCATTGTGTACAGAGTGCAGGGTTTAGGGGTGCACTGTGTACAAAGGGTTGTGCTGCATAAAAAGTGCAGGGTTTAGGGGTATGCTGCATAGAGAGTGCAGGGTTTAGGGATGTGCTGTGTACAGAGTGCAGGGTTTATGGGTGCTATTTGTACAGAGTGCAGGGTTTAGGGGTGTGCTGTGTAAAGTGTGCAGGGTGTAGGGGTGCGCTGTGTATAGAGTGCAGGGTTTAGGGGTGCGCTGTGTACAGTGTGCAGGGTTTAGGGGTGCGCTGTGTACAGAGTGCAGCTTTGAGGGATGCGCTGCATACCAAGTGGAGGGTTTAGGATGTGTACTACGTACAGAGAGCAGAGTTTAGGGGTGCGCTGCGTACAGAGTGCAAGGACTAGAGGTGCACTATGTACAGAGTGCAGGGCTTAGGGGTGTGCTGTGTACAGAGTGCAGGGCTTAGGGATGCGCAACAGCTGATACAATAGGCAGAATAAGAATAAACTCAATAAGGCAGGTAAGCCAGAAAGTCCCAGACTCCTAGGCAATAGCTGTGCAGTCAGCTGTACGACCACATAATCCTCTGGTCCTGCCGAACCACTCCCCAACCCATGCTCTTTTGGCCCCCCACAGCGCTCCTCTTCTCTCCTCTCCACCGGCTGGCTGTGCAGGAGGCGGGCAGAATGAATAAAGGCATAATGCCCGGCATGGAGAAGTTTAGCATGATCGGTAAGGCAGTCACAAAATAGGTGCAACATAAACCTCCTCGGCACTCATTTTCCTGGTCTTTCCCTCCTCTGCTCTCCATCCTGCTGCTGCTGCAGGGAATGAGGATTATGACTTTATTCAGCCCTCCTGTTTACTGCAAAGCCACAGGCTGGAGGGAAGCATTGGGGGGGAAACGTATGGGGGGCGGAGGGACCAGAGGAGTCTGGGGGCGGGGGGACAGAAGAGTACTGGGTCGGACAGCTTAGGAAGAAGGTTTATAGACAGGAGTGACAGCTGAGGTGGCATATTGGTACCGATTCCTGTAGTTTCCTCCTGCAGCAGCTGAATGCTGGCAGAAGGGAGAGGAGGAGAAGAGAGCTTACAGTTGCTGCAGGCAGGTCTGTACCAGCCGTGGCACCCCCCTCAATGCTGCGCCCAGGGCAAATTCCCCCCCAGGTTTAAAATAAAACAGTATCGGCCCTGTCAGGTTGAATGATGTCTAGTGTCATCCAGCCACTTCCTTTGCACCCTTGACACCAGGGGAGTCTTCATGGCACCAATGTCACTAGCGAGCATTACAAGGAAAGATTTGCATGATTAATGCAGCCCACCTAGTGATATCCACTTGTAAATTTAAAAAAAAATTACATGATATATCTTTGCTCTTCTGTTTGATTTATTTTTGTTCAGTCTGCAGGCTGAATGGAAAAATAAATCAAAGTATAGCCTGCTTAAAGCGGAGTTCCACCCAAAAGTGGATCTTCCGCTTATTCCTCTCCTCCCCCCTCCAGTATCACATTTGGCACCTTTCAAGAGGGAGGGGGCAACAGGGACCCGTTTTTGACAGGTCCCCTTCCGCACTTCTGGGAGACCAGGCCACGGCGAAGTACGACAATAGCTCGGCCTCCTTCCTCCTCCCTCCTCCCTCCCCTTCTGCCGGGCCAGTGAGAGAGTGCAGCAATGGCGAATGTAAACATCGGCTGCGGTGCCGACATCACTGGACTCCAGGACAGGTAAGTGTCCTAATGTTAAAAGTTAGCAGCTACAGTATGTATAGCTGCTGACTTTTCATTTTTAAAGGGGCGGGCGGAACTCCTCTTTAAGTAAAAAATGTTTATTTTGCTGTAGTGTTAGGTAATAGAGGAGGATGTTTGGGGGGGGGGGGGGGGGTTACTTGCCTGGAGTTGGGCTTTACAGAGAATGTACAGAATTTTTATAAATATACTTTCTTTCTTTTCTTGACTTTTTTTTATTATGTTCAAGACAAGAAAGTAAAAAAAAACAAAAAAATGTTTTTTACACTTTAATATGAAATTACTATCCATATTTAAATTAACTATTACTATTCAATATTATTAACATATTTATCTGTCTATTCTAGGCTGCACTGTTGAAAAATGTGTTGTAGCTAAGGTTTCATGCAGATTCAATTAGAATATATAACCTGAATGAATGAATGAATGAATGAATGAATGAATGATTTATAAAGCGCTGCAAATGCGAACTGAATCTTCTCTTGGAACGAGAGAAGTTCCAACCTGGGGGACTCAGGGTGTTAATTTCACCATGGGGGGGGGGGGGGGGTATTGGGTGGGTGGGAGGAGGGGAGGGGGAATGGGGAGGGTTTAGCAGGACGTGCTAGGATTACGGGAGGACTCTACAGATGAGCCAATCCCCAGTTATGCTGGAACTTAAATTCATCTCATATAACGTGAAAGGCCTAAACTCGCCCTGTAAAAGACATAAAATTTTAAAAGAGCTGGAACGACTAAGGGGAGATGTAATCTTTCTACAAGAGACTCACCTGACTCTCGACACTAGAATTAGGCTCTACTCAACTAGGTTCCCTCAGTGGTTCTATGGGGACTCCCCTGATAGGGGGTCGAGGGGAGTCGCCATTGGGCTTTCAAAGAACATAAACTTCTCCCTTAGAGAAAGATTGGTAGATCCCGATGGCCGCTTTATCTTTCTAAAAGGCAACTTAGGTCCTAAATTGGTCACCCTAGTAAATGTCTACTGTCCCAACAAGAAACCGACGGTCTTTCTGGGTCAGATCTTGAAAAAGTTATCTGAGTTCGGAGAGGGCGTGGTGATCTTGGGAGGGGACTTAAACTTTTGTTTGGAACCGGAAGTGGATGGTACGTCCCGTGCACAGGGGACAGGGAAGGTGTCACTCAGGGTTATCAGGCACAAACTACACCAAAGTCAGTTAATGGATGTCTGGAGGCTTCAGCATCCTAAAGAGAGAGACTGCACGTTCTTCTCCCCTGTGCACGGGACCTACTCCAGGCTAGACTATTTCCTTATCGATCATAGCCTGTTAGATTGGATCAAGGAAACAAAAATAGAAGTAATGACCCTATCAGATCACTCCCCGATTGCGATGCAGATTAGAATACCGGACGGGCAAGGGCGCCCCTATGCATGGAAACTGAACGAAGATCTATTGAGAGATCCCGAAATTATGGAGAGACTTCAAGAAGAGGCAGATTTCTTCTTTAAAGCAAATGACACTGGGGATGTGTCACCAGCCTTATTATGGGACACACACAAAGCCTACATAAGGGGTATCCTAATCTCAATAGGGGCAGATCTGAAAAAAAAGAAAAAAGAAGCTAGAGGAAAATTGATAGAGGAAATCTTTACCTTGGAACAAGCACATAAAAAAGCTAGGGGCCGGGATCTAGATAGTTACCATGCACTAGTTGCCAAGAGGGAGGAGTTAAGAGACACGATGGACCTAGAAGCCAAGAGAGCTATAAACGCTATAACTAGGAACAACTATTTCTGGGCCAACAAGCCCAGTAAACACCTGGCCAGGATACTTAGGAAAAAGAAAAGCAGGAACTTTGTGGAGAAAATACTTAGCAAAGAAGGGGCAGTAAGAGCGACGAACAATGCCATAGCAGACGAATTTCAGAAGTACTACAGGGATCTATACTCTTTAGGGCAACAGGGAGTAGAAGACTTATCTCGTTCGGACAGGAGTAAAGAGTTCCTGAAGGAGGCGGGACTAGGGGGTCTGTCAGTAGAGGACAGGGAACTGCTGGATAGACCTTTTGTAGAAGAAGAAATCTTGGCAGCACTAAGGGAGTCTCCGAAGGGGAAAAGTCCGGGCCCGGATGGTTTCACCTCTCTTTACCTTAAGAAGATGGGGCATATCCTGGTCCCGAGGCTTTGCCACTTTTGGAACGGCCTTGGAACAGGTGATGAACTGACTATAGAGGCCTTGACAGCTACAATCACACTTATTCAGAAGGAAGGGAAGGACGTCAGGTTGTGTTCTAGTTATAGACCAATCTCCCTTCTGAACGCAGATGTCAAGCTCTACGCAAAAGTTTTAGCAAACAGGCTTAAAGAAAAAATGACAGATCTTGTGCACCCGGACCAGGCAGGATTTGTCAAAGGGAGACAGTGCAGGGACAATGGGGTTAGGGCGGTGCTCCTATCAGAAGTATGTAAACAAGGTGGACCCCCAGCTCTATTCCTGTCAATCGATGCTGAAAAAGCTTTTGACAGGGTAGACTGGGGGTTCATGTTAAACACTCTAGAGGCTCTAGGGTTTGGTCAGAGGTTCATCTCCTGGGTCAGGGCTTTATACAGTAACCCGGCAGGGACGGTGAGAGTAAATGGGACTACTTCTAATCCATTCAAGATGTTCAATGGAACAAGGCAGGGTTGCCCCCTGTCCCCTCTCTTGTTTGTCCTGACCCTTGAACCGCTGCTGTCTACCATCCGCAAAAATGTGGACTGTGGAGGAGTAAGGGTTGGAACGGAGGAGCACAAACTAGCGGCTTTTGCCGACGATATTGTATTCTTCGTTACCAATCCTAGAATAACTCTTCCCAATTTACTCCACATTATTAAAAAATATGGAGAAGTTTCGAACTTCAAAATTAATTCCAGTAAATCCGAATGCTTAAACATAAACATAAGCAAACAAGAAGAAAGCCACTTGGCTGCAGTTTTCCCTTTCCCATGGAAAGAGGAGATGGAATATCTGGGGATAAAACTTGCCAACTCCTTCAATAGAATATTTGTAAAAAATTTTTTACCTATGCTTGACGACACTAGACGAGAAGCGAGAAGACTCCAGACCAGACCTCTCTCGTGGTTTGGGCGAGTCAATGCGATAAAAATGAGTCTAACACCTAAGATCCTGTTCAAATTTCAAATGCTGCCCATCCCTCTACCCGGGTATTTTCTGAAGGCCCTTAGGAGGCTAATAAGTGGGGCAGTTTGGGGGGGTAAAAAACCACGCATTACCTACACAGTTCTTAGCAGGGGGAAGAAAAAAGGGGGAATTGCTTTACCGGATTTTAACAGATATTACAGCGCTGTAGTGCTATCTAGGATCACGGAATGGAACAAAAAAGACACAGACAAACGTTGGGTTCACATTGAACACTTTTTGAGCAACACAAATTTAGGACAGGCACTTTGGAATCCCCCAAAATTTAGATCACTGAGCACTCACACATCACAATTAACGCAAAACACATTTAAACATTGGGATAGGATACACTGTAAGAATAAATGGTCATATAACTCACCACTGATACACATGAAAGACAATATTTTTTTTGAGCCAGGGAGGAGGGAGGTAGGAGGAAACTGGCTAAAGGGTGACACGGTTCAATTGAAACACTTTATACACAAGGGGCAAATTCGCACATTCTCAGAACTAAGTACAGAATCTAATCTTTGGGTAATGAATAGATGGAGGTTTCTTCAGCTCTCCCATTTCATAGAGAGACTTCCCAAGCCACTTAGGAGTATGGAAGAACTTAGACCTTTTGAGCAGCTCTGTATAAAGGAACAGACAGGAAGGGCAATAACACAAATATACAGGATCTTGGGAACTGAGGAGGAATTGGAGACACCCCCCTATATTAAAAAGTGGGAACTGGAATTGGGGTCTCAATGCAGCGAAGCTGAGATAGAAAAGATTCTGAAGATGGCCCACTATGTAGCAACAGACATTAGAAGAACAGAAAGCCACTTTAAATGCCTCGCGAGATGGTACGCTACCCCAGATAGGGTCAGTAAAATGGACAGGACTAAACCAAACACCTGCTGGAGAGGCTGCCCAGTTCTAGGAACAATGGCCCACATCTGGTGGGAGTGTCCCGTTATAAAAACCTTCTGGGGAAAAGTACTAAGGTTAATAAAAGTCATCACTGGAATAACAATAGACGAGGACCCATGGGTCTGTCTTCTCCACAAGACCTCGGACTCGGTAAAAAACTATAAGTCTTCCCTAGTCCCTATATTGTTGGATGAAGCCAAGAGACAAATATCTTTGAACTGGATGAATGTCTCGAGGCCTTGTACTCGAGACTGGTTGATCAGTCTCAATGATATATATAACATCGAACAGTTAGACAAGGGAGGAATTGAACCTATAGAAGAAGAGCAAGCAGGGAGATGGGCCGCCTGGACCAAGTTCAAAGGGACTTGGGATTATCTGAAGGAGATTGCTGATTTATTATAAGCGAAGGTATATGGATTCATACTCCATTGAACTAGCACGGTCCTGGGGGGGGGGGGGGGGATAGGGAGGATGGGCTGTGGGGTAAGAGGGGACATCGAGCCTTGTTTATAAATTTTATAGCGGTTTTGTGCAATGACTCTTCCCCACAGGGATTGTAATGTTATATATATACAAAATGATAAATAAAGAATTGGAAAATGCGAACTGAATCGCCTCAAGGTGCTGAAAGGAAGCAGTTTCTGTTATGCTCTTACCTTAAAGTGTTTGTAAACGATTACCTTGTAAAACAACCCATTCAGTTTAAAATAGAAATGAAAGGCAAAACATTTTTGTATAGTTAAAAATAAAAAACTGCTGCATAAGAGGTGGGGGGAGGAGAGGCAGCAGGACACTGAGCTTCCCAGTGAATGGCTGTGCAGCGGGGGCGTGTCAGGATAAGTCTGATCAATGGAGGAGAGCAGGCTGAGTTCCCAGCACAGCTAGAGAACTGACCACTGTGTGCTCTCCTGCTTAGTGTGATCAGTTTTTAATAGGAAAGCAGAGGAACTGGCAGGAACACCAGGGATTTCACATAAAGAAAGTAATACAAAGAGAAAAGGATACTTTCTCATACAAGTACATTGTACAGCAGGCACATTTCAAGAATATGAAGTGTTGGGGTAACAAACCCTT
The DNA here is from genome assembly GCA_037952835.1 of Lithobates septentrionalis. Lineage (NCBI taxonomy): Eukaryota > Metazoa > Chordata > Amphibia > Anura > Ranidae > Lithobates > Lithobates septentrionalis. Next base: position 6,090,744 of record JBBDGP010000281.1, on the reverse strand, counting down.
TAAAAAAACAACAATACAACAATATTGTATGATACCAGTGTCATTGGTGCATCCTGTAATAAATTCATTGTAAAATTAAAAATAAAACAGGTATAAAACAGAAATAAAACATTACTTCAAAAAAATGACCAAAACCATTATTGCTTTTATTCACAAAATGCAAAGTTCAAGTTTGTTTACTGTAAGACATGCTTATCCTGGGGACAGTGAACTAGTATAAAATAACATTTTCTGGTGACAGAAGTGTACACTAAAAAAAACATTAAAAAAATGACTGTACCTGCATAGATTTTAAGGCACTGGAGACTCGGGGCACAAACAATATCTCATCTGTGGGCCCTCATTAAATGTTCCATTTCCTTAACAAAAAAGCAAGTTACGAGAGGGAGAGATTTACCAGCTTTGTGGAACTACAGCTACCAACTTGCATTCTGGGACTTTTAGTTCCACATTGCTTTTTCAATTTCTCTGTTGTGCTATGTGCTGGGCAGGGGGGCAGGAAATGTTATTGTATACATTGGTGGTCCAATGTTTTTTTAAATGTATACAATAATGACCCACTATTGCAGCCCTCAGATCTCAATTACGGCCAAACCTCCAATGGGTCTGCTTTGAATGAGCAAATGGCGTCACTCCTCACTTTTGGAGATACTTGGAATGCTTGCATGTGCGTACAATGAAGTTGCTAAAATCTAGTGATCGATAAGATTTTCACACAGACTACCACTATTTTAAATAAATACTTTTCCTAAATCCAAACTTGGCACCCTCAAGCTAATGGCAGATCACCGAGGGCTTTAAATAGCCTTGAGTCTGGTGCAGTGTTGCTAACCTACCAGATTGAAATTTACTGACACGACACCCAAAATTTACTGGCATAGCCACGTTTCCACTGGCATCTCCAAAAGTTACAAAATTACAAGTGCAAATTTCAGTATTTAGGCTACAAACAAGTACAATATGCAATTAGCAATATGATGTAAGGTGGATATATAATGGCAAAAATCATATTTCTTAAATTATTTTTGATAAAGTAAGTAAGTAGCTCAGGGACAGGACTCAGGAGGGCAAGAAATCAGAATGGGCAGGCACACACATGACATTGACTCACAGTGACACTGACAGCATTGTGTAGCACCACAGATGATGATGACATCTCACCAACACGACACATCGACTACTGAGTCATAGTAACAATCTCTACCCACGGCAGGTGGTCCCTTTAGTCCACTGAAGTCCAAATAGCATTGACAGTCCCACTCCCGGCTTGCCTAACTCCAATCCCACAGTCCCGCACACAAGGCTCTGCCTACTCCGCTCAGGTTCCCTTGCACCATGAGGTCACACAACACGCTCAGGCACCGCCTCTGACACTGTAGCAGGCACTCTGGGTTTGGGCCGGCTCAGCCATATTTTTTTACTGGCAACCTTTTCCTGTTACTGGCATTTACTGGCAGGAGAAAAAGAGCCAGTTTTTTACTGGCTGCCAGTAAAAATACTGACGGTTGGCAACACTGGTCTGGTGGCCCATGTGGACTGGTGAGCATGAGCTCCCTTACATCTTGTCTATATACAGTAGCTAAAGTTGTTCTTCTGACAGGTGTGTTTTCGAGCTTATTTCCACAGCAATCCCCACATTCATTATGTGCATTTACATGCATTTGCTGTGCTTTTGCTAATTATTTAAAGTGTTTTTTTTTGGCACTAGTTAATATCTATTTTTTACTTATTTTTATTTACATGCATTTACGGTACATTATTGTGTGTTCCAGTATGAAAAAAAAAACAGCTTGCTGTGCTCTTTTTAAATCCACGTGAAAGTAATGCAATAGTATAAACTAGGCTACACAGTCATTTTTTTTGCATATGTATTTATATGCATGCATCTGATTTAAATGAGCCCTGTCATGGGTGAAACGAAACATGAAGGTTACCATTGGTGATCCCCACTTATCCTAACAAGCATGCCGATAGGAACTTCTGATTTTTCTCTGGCTAAATGAATGCTTACAAAGCACACACAAATCATTTTTAGAAGTGTAGATAAGTGTTTTCAATGCCCAAGGTCCAGAAAGGAATACAATAACAGGATAATTTGACTTCCTGTTTTACACAAAACGCCTTACAATGTTTGAGAGAAAAATAGCTTGGTGACAGTCAGGCATACACATGTTATAAGACAGCTACTGGAAAGAAAAAACAGTATAGTTATATCATGATAATAGGCAGTCTTTTTTTTATTTTCAAATGCCTTTATTTACATTTTTCTCCACATTTATATGCAGACCAAGCTGACCATCAAAAGTCGCAGTGGTTGGAACAAACTATACTACATCTAGGGATGGTTTCAGTGGTTGTATCTAGGGTTGTCCCGATACCACTTTTTTAGGACCGAGTACAAGTACCGATACTTTTTTTCAAGTACTCGCCGATACCGATTACAGATACTTTTTTTTAATGTCACGTGACAGTGTTTTTTTTTTTTTTTTTTTTTTTTTTAACAGTGCTTTTTTTTTGGGGGGGGGGGGGGGGGGGGGGAAGGGGGTGAACGGTGTATGTGTGTGTGTGTGTGTGTTTTTTTTTTATTCACAATTTTTATTTTTTACAATAATTTTTTTTTATTCTTAATTGCAATATGTGTTTTTTTTTTTTGTTTTTTTTTAATCAGCCCTGTTGGGGGGCTTTGAGATATCAGGGGTCTTAACAGACCTCTGATATCTCCCCCTTGAGACAGAGAAAGAGACCGAGGATAGAGATTCCCCAGTCCCTTTCTCTGCAGCCTCAGCTGCACTGAAAATGAATGGAGAGAAGACAGCGGCTCCTCTCCATTCATAAACTGACACATCGTAATCACAGGAGATTACAATGTTTCAGTTATGTGAATGGACAGAGTCAGCTGACTCTGTCCATTCACAAAGGAAGGAGGAGGAGGACGGCGGAACGGAGGGGGAGAACGGAGGGGGACAGAGAAGGAGAGGGGAACGGAGGGGACAGCGGAGGGGGACAGAGAAGGAGAGGGGAACGGAGGGGACAACGGAGGGGGACAGAGAAGGAGAGGGGAACAGAGGGGACAACGAAGGGGGACAGAAGGAGAGGGGAACGGAGGGGACAACGGAGGGGGACAGAGAAGGAGAGGGGAACAGAGGGGACAACGAAGGGGGACAGAAGGAGAGGGGAACGGAGGGGACAACGGAGGGGGACAGAGAAGGAGAGGGGAACGGAGGGGACAACGGAGGGGGACAGAGAAGGAGAGGGGAACGGAGGGGACAACGGAGGGGGACAGAGAAGGAGAGGGGAACGGAGAGGGGAACGGAGGGGACAACGGAGGGGGACAGAGAAGGAGAGGGGAACGGAGGGGACAACGGAGGAGGACAGAGAAGGAGAGGGGAACGGAGGGGAAAACGGAGGGGGACAGCGGAGAGGCACAGAGAAGGAAAGAGGAACGGAGGGGACAGCGGAGAGGCACAGAGAAGGAAAGAGGAACGGAGGGGACAGCGGAGGGGGACAGAAAAGGAGAGAGGAACGAAGGGGGACAGCGGAGAGGAGGGGGCATGGAGGAGGATGCAGTGACAGTCAGCGGTGTCACTAAAGCCGCTGAAAGCCGCTGGGGGAGAATCTTGTAACTCCCCCATGCGCCGATCACAGCTGTCTTCCAGGTATCGGGGGAAGCATCGGGAGCATTTGCCCGAGTACAAGTACTTGGGCAAATGCTCGGTATCGGTGCCGATACCGATACTAGTATCGGTATCGGGACAACCCTAGTTGTATCTTATACATAGTTTTACAATAGTAACATTTTCTACAATAACAAAAATCTGTTCATTAATACTGAACTCTTGGCAAATCAAATACTGGCCTAATACAAGAGGTATGTGTATTCTTAAGCCCCTTTCACACGGGCACTCCGATCAGGTTAGGGTTGCCACCTGTACAGGATTAACCTGTACAGTCCGGGATTTGAATCATGTGCCCAGTTTTAAACCCCCTGAAAACCGGACACATTATTCAGATAGGATCGTGGCTCATAGAGAGAGAGGATTAGGTGTTCTCCTCCCTCCAGCCTGCAGGTGGCAATAAGCCCCGTACACACGATCAGACTTTCCGATGGGAAATGTTGGATGTCAGGCTGTTGGCGGAAAATCCGACCATGTGTATGCTCCATCGGACAATTGTTGTCGGACTTTCCACCAACAAATGTTGGCTAGCATGTTTTCAAATTTTCTGCCAACAAATGTGTGTTGTCGGATTTTCCAATCATGTGTACACAAGTCCGTACAAAATTCCAAAGTACAAACACGCATGCTCGGAAGCAAGGATGAGCCAGAAGTGGTCGGTCTTGTAAACTAGCATTCATATTGGAGAATTAACATTCGTGACGTGGCAAATTATGAGATCTCCAAATGCAGCGCACATTCTCTTCTTTAACCACTTCAGCCCCGGAAGGATTTACCCCCTTCCTGACCAGAGCACTTTTTACAATTCGGCACTGCGTCGCTTTAACTGCTAATTGCGCGGTCATGCAATGCTCTACCCAAACGAAATTTGCGTCCTTTTCTTCCCACAAATAGAGCTTTCTTTTGATGGTATTTGATCACCTCTGCCGTTTTTATTTTTTGCGCTATAAACGGAAAAAGACTGAAAATTTTGAAAAAAAATGATATTTTCTACTTTTTGTTATAAAAAAAAATCCAATAAACTAAATTTTAGTCATACATTTAGGCCAAAATGTATTCGGCCACATGTCTTTGGTAAAAAAATGTCAATAAGCGTATATTTATTGGTTTGCGCAAAAGTTATAGCGTCTACAAACTAGGGTACATTTTCTGGAATTTACACAGCTTTTAGTTTATGACTGCCTATGTCATTTCTTGAGGTGCTAAAATGGCAGGGCAGTACAAAACCCCCCCAAATGACCCCATTTTGGAAAGTAGACACCCCAAGGAAATTGCTGAGAGGCATGTTGAACCCATTGAATATTTTTTTTTTTTTGTCCCAAGTGATTGAATAATGACAAAAAAAAAAAAAAAATTTACAAAAAGTTGTCACTAAATGATATATTGCTCACACAGGCCATGGGCATATGTGGAATTGCACCCCAAAATACATTCAGCTGCTTCTCCTGAGTACGGGGATACCACATGTGTGGCACTTTTTGGGAGCCTAGCCGCGTACGGGGCCCCGAAAACCCAGCACCACCTTCAGGATTTCTAAGGGCATACATTTTTGATTTTACTCCTCACTACCTATCACAGTTTTGAAGGCCATAAAATGCCAAGATGGCACAAACCCCCCCCCAAATGACCCCATTTTGGAAAGTAGACACCCCAAGCTATTTGCTGAGAGGCATGGTGAGTATTTTGCAGCTCTCATTTGTTTTTGAAAATGAAGAAAGACCAGAAAAAAATTTTTTTTTTTCTTTTTTCAATTTTCAAAACTTTGTGACAAAAAGTGAGGTCTGCAAAATACTCACTATACCTCTCAGCAAATAGCTTGGGGTGTCTACTTTCCAAAATGGGGTAATTTGGGGGGGGGGTTTGTGCCACCTGGGCATTCCATGGCCTCCGAAACTGTGATAGGCAGTGAAGAGTGAAATCAAAAATTTACGGCCTTAGAAAGCCTGAAGGCGGTGCTTGGTTTTCAGGGTCCCGTGCGCGGCTAGGCTCCCAAAAAGTCCCACACATGTGGTATCCCCGTACTCAGGAGAAGCAACAGAATTTATTTTGGGGTGTAATTTCACATATTCCCATGGCATGTTTGAGCAATATAACATTTAGTGACAACTTTGTGCAAAAAAAAAAAAAAAAAAAATTTGTCTCTTTCCCGCTACTTGTGTCACAATATAAAATATTCCATGGACTCGACATGCCTCTCAGCAAATAGCTTGGGGTGTCTACTTTCCAAAATGGGGTCATTTGGGGGGGGGTTTGAACTGTCCTGGCATTTTATGCACAACATTTAGAAGCTTATGTCACACATCACCCACTCTTCTAACCACTTGAAGACAAAGCCCTTTCTGACACTTTTTGATTACATGAAAAAATTATTTTTTTTTGCAAGAAAATTACTTTGAACCCCCAAACATTATATATTATTTTAAAGCAAATGCCCTACAGATTAAAATGGTGGGTGTTTCATTTTTTTTTTTCACACAGTATTTGCGCAGCGATTTCCAAACGCATTTTTTGGGGAAAAAACACACTTTTTTAAATTTTAATGCACTAAAACACACTATATTTCCCAAATGTTTGATGAAATAAAAAAGATGATCTTAGGCCGAGTACATGGATACCAAACATGACATGCTTTAAAATTGCGCACAAACGTGCAGTGGCAACAAAATTAATACATTTTTAAAAGCCTTTAAAAGCCTTTACAGGTTACCACTTTAGATTTACAGAGGAGGTCTACTGCTAAAATTACTTCCCTCGATCTGACCTTCGCGGTGATACCTCACATGCATGGTGCAATTGCTGTTTACATTTGACGCCAGACCGCCGCTTGCGTTCGCCTTAGCGCGAGAGCAGGGGGGACAGGGGTGCTTTTTATTTATTTATTTTTTTTCTTTATTATTTTTTTGCTTTTTTATCTTATTTTTAAACTGTTCCTTTCATTTTTTTTTTTTAAATCATTTTTATTGTTATCTCAGGGAATGTAAATATCCCCTATGATAGCAATAGGTAGTGACAGGTACTCTTTTTTGAAAAAATTGGGGTCTATTAGGCCCTAGATCTCTCCTCTGCCCTCAAAGCATCTGACCACACCAAGATCGGTGTGATAAAATGCTTCCCCAATTTCCCAATGGCGCTATTTACATCCGGCGAAATCTAAGTCATAAAATGCTCGTAGCTTCCGGTTTCTTAGGCCATAGAGATGTTTGGAGCCACTCTGGTCTCTGATCAGCTCTATGGTCAGCTGGCTGAATCACCGGCTGCATTCTCAGGTTCCCTGTTGAGACAGGAGAGCCAGAGAAAAACACGGAAGACGGTGGGGGGGGGGCATTCCCTCCCACTGCTTGTAAAAGCAGTCTAGAGGCTAATTAGCCGCTAGGATTGCTTTTACATGAAAGCCGACCGCTGGCTAAAAAGAATGATACCAAGATGATACCTAAACCTGCAGGCATCATTCTGGTATAACCACTCAAAGTCGTGAATGGCGTACCTGAAGACAAAAAAATGGTTAACAATAAAGCACAGTAAACGGTAAAGTATAAAAAATTGCATACCTGAAAAGCAAACATGATAAAACATAATAACAATAAAACATTGCAGAATAGAATACAGTAAAAAAGAGCAGAACAATAGAGAGAGAGAATAGAGAGAGAGAACAATAAAACGACAACTATTTTTTTTTATTTTTGTTTGTGTTTTTTTTTTTTTTTTACACTTTTTTTTTGTAACTGTAACTTTTATAACTGTAACCGGTTCCAGGTTCGGGTCTCTCAAAATGCGATGGCATCTTGGGAGACCCTGTGAAAGTGTGCCTAGTCTGTGCAATGCTGTACCCTACGCTAATACTCAACTAGTGAATGGTAGCGTTCAAAACATTCACCAATGCAAAGACCAGGATTGTCAGGACAGGAGGGACAATAATAGCGGGTGTCACGCCTATATCCGCGCTTGCTGCAGACACAACATCTTTTTTGGGGGGGTTCGTTGGGTAGGGGTACTTGGGAGGATATATAAATGCCTTCCATGCAGCCGACTGCATTTGGTTGGGGATGTGAATGGGGGAAGTACGGGCGCTGCAGAAGCGGTGGGTTCCCAATTAGGATTGGCGAATGCAGCAGGAAGGGCACTATGGGCACGACGGGCCTGTGTTTGTCTTTTTGGTGGCAGCGGGACACTACTTGTGCTTGCCACCTCACCAGCTTGAACTGCACTTATGGGACTCGCCACGTCACCAAGTGTTACTGCAGTGCTGGTTTGACTACGACCGGGGTGTACTAGGCCGCTGGTGCTTGCCAGTTCACCAAAACGCTACAAAAAAAAGTGACAGTGATCGATCGATACTGCACTTGGGTGGGCTGGACTGGGCTGGGCCGGGCGGAGGGGCAAAACGCAGGTGCTAGCAGGTATCTGGGCTGATCCCGCTAACACTGCATTTTTGGGAACCCTAAACTGCTGGGGACGCCAGTATAGATCTGATCGGATCAGATATTGATGCGTTCAGATACTATACCACTAAGGGAGGTGTATGCTGCGTGCGTGGGTGTTCGCGGTACTGGCGCTAATCTGACGCTGCCTAGGGCGACGCATATCACCGCCGGGCGATCAGGGGGCTAAACCTTTTTTCGGTAATAAACGGCGGGTGCCCTGACACTATAAAAAATAAACGAACTAACCAGCGTCACCCGTAACGGTTATACGGTGATCAGTGGTAAAAGGGTTAACTAGGGGGCCATCAAGGGGTTAAAACATTTATTAGATAGTATATGGGGGTCCCTGTCGCTATAAAACACTGACGGCGAACCTAAATATTTACGTCCCTAACTAGCGTCACCAGCGACACTAATACAGCGATCAGAAAAATGATCGCTTAGCGACACTGGCGACAGGGGGTGATCAAGGGGTTAAAACTTTATTAGGGGGGGTAAGGGGGGTACCCTAGACCTACAGGGGGCTAAACCTTTATTCGGTAATAAACGGCGGGTGCCCTGACACTATAAAAAATAAACGAACTAACCAGCGTCACCCGTAACGGTTATATGGTGATCAGTGGTGAAAGGGTTAACTAGGGGGCAATCAAGGGGTTAAAACATTTATTAGGTAGTATATGGGGGTCCCTGTCGCTATAAAACACTGACGGCGAACCTAAATATTTACGTCCCTAACTAGCGTCACCAGCGACACTAATACAGCGATCAGAAAAATGATCGCTTAGTGACACTGGTGAGGGGGGGTGATCAAGGGGTTAAAACTTTATTAGGGGGGGTAAGGGGGGTACCCTAGACCTACAAGGGGGTAACAGTCACTACCCTAACACTGCTAACTGTCACAAACTGACACTATGCAGTAATCAGGAAAAAAAAGTCACAGTTTGTGACAGGGGGGGGGTGATTGGGGGGGGATCGGGGGGCGATCGGGGGGGGGGGATCGGGGGTGTAATGTATGCCTGGCATGTTCTACTGTGTGTGTGTGTGTGTTGGTGCACTTACATGTCATCTCCCCTCGGCGCTGGAACGGAAACTCCCGAGCCGAGGAGAGATGACATCACATCCTCTGCCTCTGTGTACTATACAGAGGCAGGGGATGTTTCTCATTGGCTGGGAGCGATCGCGAGGGGGGGGCCACGATCGGATGGCCTCCCCCTCATCTCTCATCGCTTCCAACCAAATGCCGACCGCAGCTGGCACCGGGGGGGGGGGTCCGATCGGACCCCCCACCCGCGGGAAGGCAATCACGTTTCAGGTACGTGATTTTGCCTGCCCGTGCCGCTCTGCTCACGTATATAGGCGTGAGGCGGTCGGCAAGTGGTTAATGGGATAATAATGAAGCTGCTTTACTGCTGATACTGATGGAGTTATTGCAAACAAATTTTCAAACACTTTTTTTTTCTAGTGATATCAAGAATAATATTATTAGTTTTTTTATTTTTTTTATTTGTGCAAGTTTCCATAACACCATTATCCCGTAGCTTATAAGATCAACAATACAACTATGTTGGTGTCCCTTGTCAATTTTACATTGTATTTTTTTAAAATGTAACTGCCTACTCCGAACTGTCATTTGAAGTAAAACACATAGCCAAGTATTATTCTCCACAATTTTTTTTATTGTGCATTAAAAAAAGAAAACAAATAAAATTAGACATGCTATCTGCCAATAGAACTTAACCAAAAAGTGCATTCTATGCATCCAAAAATATAGAAAATATAACAAATCAAATCATTATTCAACCAAAAAAATAATGTCAAAGCAATAACTCCAAGGCCAATAATAAATAACATGTTATCTTCTCCGATTCTGCAACATTTCTGGTTGACGAACAGCTATTCAGAAACTAACTGAAAAGCACAAAATGAAAAACGTTAACTGAACAGTGCTAAATGAAAAACGCGAAAAGAAAAGCACGAATCAACACTCACCAAACTTCTACTAAAACTAAATTAACAGAAAGAGCCCAAAGGGTGGCGCTAAAGAGCTGAAAAACCACGGAGAACATCTAATACGCCACTACATTCATAATTGTTGGCCAACATTTGTGTGACCGTGTGTATGCAAGACAAGTTTGAGCCAACACCCTTCGGACAAAATTCCACGGTTTTGTTGGCAAACAATCCGATCGTGTGTACGAGGCATTGGAGAGCGACACTGACTGAAAAGTCTCAGTAGCACTGCCAACGAACAAACATGGAGTGTGTGGAGCCTGGAAAGAGAAATGATGAACTTCTTTGCAGTTAGTGATCAGTGAGTACAGGGGGAAAGGGGGGCTCTGGTGTCACATCTGATGTAAGGGGGGCTCTGGTGTCATATCTGTAAGGGGGGCCCTGGTGTCATATCTGATGTAAGGGGGGCTCTGGTGTCATATCTGTAAGGGGGGGCTCTGGTGTCATATCTGATGTGAGCGGGGGCTCTGGTGTCATATCTGATGTAAGGGGGGGCTCTGGTGTCATATCTGATGTAAGGGGGGCTCTGGTGTCATATCTGATGTAAGGAGGGGCTCTGGTGTCATATCTGATGTAAGGGGGGGGGGCTCTGGTGTCATATCTGATGTAAGGGGGATCTGGTGTCATATCTGATGTAAGGAGGCTGTTGTGCTTTTGTTTATAGCGCAAAAAATAAAAACCGCAGAGGTGATCAAATACCCCCAAAAGAAAGCTCTATTTTGTGGGAAAAAAAGGAAATCAATTTTGTTTGGGTACAACGTCGAAAGACTGTGCAATTGTCAGTTAAAACAACGCAGTGCCGTATCGGAAAAAATGGCCTGGTCATGAAGGGGGTAAATTCTTCCGGGGCTGAAGTGGTTAAAGTGTTCCAGTTTGACTTGATGAAAAGGTGGCAACCCTAAATAAGGTCCGCCTGAAAAACTGATCGGATGCTCCATGCACCTCTATGGAGCAGCGGATGTCAGCAGTGACATGTCCGCTGACAGCCGCCGATATCCGATATGATCCTGGCCGTGAAATCCAGACAGATGGAAACCCTTTTTTCCATCCGTCTGGAGGATCAGATGAAAACGGATAGGCAGTCTGTTTTCATCCGATCTCCCATAGAGGACAGCAGGACTCCACGGTGAGCGGAGACGGACCTGTCATCGGACTGCTCAGCAGGGATCAACGGATCGATCCCCCGCTGAGCAAAGCGGAGTCCGTCGGGCGGAAAGCCCATGTGAAAGGACCCTTACTTGGATCTTGGTGTGTTTTGTAGATTTTTGTCCAAATCTGTGGAGTAATTCAGTTTTAAATGTTGTCTTTGTGCAGGGGATTATTGTAATAAAGACCACTTACAGCTGCTCTCTCTCTTTGTGCAGGGTGACTGGTCTTGTTTCAGCCCCATCCTGTAATTTTCTGTAGGTGGCCTGTAGTGGTTTGCATAGGTATTTGGTGCATGTAAAATGGATTTATACCCTTAGAAAAGAAACAAGTAAAATATTTAAATTATTGTTTTTGTGCCCATATAGAGCAGAGAGGGCTTGGAACTCTGTTCAGTTTTTTTGTTTTTGCCTACTCTGGACATTTACTAGCTCTGAATACTACTATCACTGGGAAAGAAAAATCAACATTTTAAATTTGAAGGGAAAAAAAAAAGCTGTCAAGGAGTTTAAGCATTCCCTACTCTAGTCAAAAAAAAAGTTTTGGTTTTAGATATACTTTTAACTGCTGAAGGACCTCTAGCAATGTCACAAGTTGTCCAACCCTCTGTCACTTTTCCAGGATAGTGTGGCCTCCAAATGTGAGCAGACCTTGACTACTGTATAACAGATGTCACTTGCTACCCCTTTCTTACCAATTACCCCTTAGCTGCATACCCCAACCTTCTACCCCAATAATTGGAGACCACACCCATATGGAGTAAAATATTGGCCGTAGCAGCCAATTACCTTTATTAAACATAACCAAAAATAATTTAACATCAACATCACATAAACCGTATAAAACACCTGACATATCCTTTTTTTAACTACCACTCCCGTTGGTCTTTGCAGGGAAAAACCCACCAAACTTAAAACTCAAAAACTCAGGCACTGCGGTACTATAACTATAAAATAGGCCTCCAGCTGACAAGCTAGCTCGGAGACAATCAACCAATAGCCCACAGTGCCCCAATAACCAATTCAAGCTAAAACCCTTGTTAGCTGAAATCTCACCAACGGGCCTCATACTAGCGATGGGTCCCAATCTCTTACATACCTGGGGTTTAATCCTTCACCCGCAAAGGCCAACATCACGCCACTGCCACGACTACCTCTCTACAATACAGTAATACCACTTCATCCCTTAACTTACCCAACTTACCACATGATAAAGGGAGGGAGGGTGGGACGCTTGTTCTTCCAACACCAACTGAGCTGGGGAGGGATCTTCCCCCAGCTCAGTTAACTCTGCTCCGCCCCCCCATACTTTTTACCACCAACCACGATCCTCCTTACAACCACTCTACCTTACAAGTACCCCTCTTAACCCTGTCATGCCCGCCCTCTGCCTATTTCTTTTCTGTCTTTTTGGCTCCGGGCTTACTTGACTACTGTATAACAGATGTCACTTGCTACCCCTTTCTTACCAATTACCCCTTAGCTGCATACCCCAACCTTCTACCCCAATAATTGGAGACCACACCCATATGGAGTAAAATATTGGCCGTAGCAGCCAATTACCTTTATTAAACATAACCAAAAATAATTTAACATCAACATCACATAAACCGTATAAAACACCTGACATATCCTTTTTTTAACTACCACTCCCGTTGGTCTTTGCAGGGAAAAACCCACCAAACTTAAAACTCAAAAACTCAGGCACTGCGGTACTATAACTATAAAATAGGCCTCCAGCTGACAAGCTAGCTCGGAGACAATCAACCAATAGCCCACAGTGCCCCAATAACCAATTCAAGCTAAAACCCTTGTTAGCTGAAATCTCACCAACGGGCCTCATACTAGCGATGGGTCCCGATCTCTTACATATCTGGGGTTTAATCCTTCACCCGCAAAGGCCAACATCACGCCACAGCACACACCAGGGTAACACCTTACCCTTGTGCGCCCTGCCACACCCTCAAAGCTCGCTGGATCCCATCTTGCAGACCCAATGCCCATAAATCTATCCCCACATCGTTCAGGTGTACCCCATCTCTCTTTAAATATCTCCAGGTATCAACTTCCAACTCCAGGTGCCGTATCGCTAGACCTCCATTTCTCACTACAAAACTGCTAATCTCTTTGTTAACCTTCTTCCTCGCCCGGTTGATCTTATCAACCGACCTGGCCAGTCTCCAAGTAGTGCGCGCCACGATATCCGACCACACAATGAGCATGCGTGGAAAAGACATCCTGAGCTGCCAAAAATCGAACTTGATGTCTCTCACCAAATCCAACATTGACCTTAAACCCAGATCATTGCCACCCACATGCAATAATAACACGTCCGGCGCTCTGTCCATACGTGCCAATTTGTGAACTTCTGACACTGTCCTACCCCACAGCATTCCCGGCACCCCAAACCACCATAGACACACTTCCTGCCTGGAAAACCCCAGTTGTCTCCCATCCCTTCTTGCATCTCCCCTCCTGGCCCCCCAACAGACATACGAGTGGCCAACGATCCACACAAGGCATTGCTGTCGACCTGTAAAAAGAAAACACAAACAAAAACCCCCCCCCAAAACATCAATACCTCCCAACAAATCACCGACAAAACAACACATATCACCATGCTCCTGCATTACTTTGCACCCCATCAGAAAAACTTTTTATATTTATTTATTTTTTTTTTTTTTTTATATATACCTACAACAAGTGCGGGCGAACATAAGACCTAAACCGCCTCGATTCCCATCTCCCAATCCTCTTTACTGCTGCCTCGTCCAATCCCCACCGAACAGCTTCTGTAGCCACCCCTATCCTAAACGAGTGAGATGAAAACTTTTCACCCTCCAAACCTAACACCCCCAAACATTTCTTGAAAATGGCAATAAATTGAAAGCGAGATAAAAACGACCCATCCTGATGTATTAAAAAGGGGGCCTCCCCTTTCTCTACAAACTTTTGCACCAAATGTACTGGGCACAAGGGAGAACCGGGCAGTGAGAAAACCTGCACAGTCCTACCCTTGCCCCGCTGATCCGTTTTTGACTTTTTAACCAATATGGACAACCTGTCCTCCCAACAGCTGACATCCGACCCTCCCAACCCCCCTTTCTCTTTCTTGGAGGGACTTACTAACTCACTAATCCTGAATGCCCCAAAGAACGCTAAGGCGAATGCCGCCTTGAACAACACCACCTCGTATCCTGGCGAACAGACATTATCCACACACCCAACAATCCGACCCAACAACTGGAACGAAACTGGCCGCCTGGAGTCCCTCCCCGGCTTAGCCCGTCTGTACCCCTTCAATGCCTGCCTCACCCAAAAATCCCTAGTAAGATCAGGTAAACCTTGAAACTTGAACAAAAACGATAGAGCTGCCAACTTCTTTTCAATCCCAGACACCGACACCCCATCCTCAAAATTCCTGGAAACGAAGTATAAAACTAACAACCTGGGTTCCTGGTCTTCGTGTCCTTCCTTCACCTGTCTCTGCAGAGCTGCCCATTCCTGCCATACTCTGTTGTAAGCAGCCCACGTCGCATCGCTCACCGACCGTTTGATCCATCCTGCTAGTCCTCCAAGGCAATCCTCCACAGCCAGTCCGGACCCGGGACCCCTTCTTGTTCCGCCCCTGGCACCCATTCCCGGAATCTGTCCCACTGAAAGCGAGACAGTGCATCAGCCACGACATTTTCCACCCCTGGGAGGTGCACCGCATAGATAAACACGTTTTGCTGTAAGCATCGCAGTACCAGGTGTCTAAGCAACCTGATCACCGGCGGTGACGCCGCTGATACCTTATTGATCACCTGCACCACTCCCAGGTTATCCCCGTGAAACCTAACCTTTAAATTCCTAAACAACTCACCCCATAACTCCACTGCCAATACCACCGGGAACAGTTCCAAGAGCAGCATGTTCTTCAGCAAACCTGCGTCCTTCCATGACTGCGGCCATGGCCCTGCACTCCACTTACCTCGGAAAAAGGCTCCAAACCCTGCTGATCCCGCCGCATCCGTATACAACTCCATATCAAAATTACTCACTGGCCCTGCCATCCACAACGCCCTGCCGTTGAACTTAGCCAGGAACGTGTGCCAAACTTTCAGGTCCTCCCTGTGAGCCTTCAGCAGACGTACGTAGTGCCTGGGAGATTCCACCCCCGCCGTACTTGCAAACAGCCGCCTGCAAAACACCCTTCCCATAGGCAAAATTCGACACGCAAAGTTCAACTTATCTAGCAATTATTGTAGCATCCGTAATTGAACTTTCCGCAGCCCGCTGATAAACCGAATTTCCGCCTGTAATGCCGTCAGCTTATCCTCCGGTAGCCTACACTCCATTGCCTCGGTGTCCAGAATGATGCCCAAGAAACTCAACTCCGTTTTGGGACCTTCCATCTTCTCTGGAGCCAACGGGATGCCAAACTTCTCTGCAATATGCTCCAACGTTGCCAACAGGACCGCACAAACTTCCGACCCAGGAGGTCCCACGCAAAGAAAATCATCCAAATAGTGGATGATGGAGCTCAATCCCGCGACGTCTCGGACCACCCATTCAATAAAGGAACTAAACTTTTCAAACAACGAACAGGATATCGAACACCCCATAGGTAAACAACGATCTATGTAGTATTCATCCTGCCAACAACAACCCAGTAAACGAAAACTTTCCGGATGAACCGGTAACAGGCGGAAAGCAGACTCTATGTCTGCTTTTGCCAACAATGCCCCTTGGCCATACTTCCTAACCCAAACTACTGCCGCATCAAATGACGTGTACGACACCGCACACTCTTCCGGATTGATGGCATCGTTCACCGACCCCCCTTTTGGGTATGACAAGTGGTGTATCAGCCTAAACTTATTAGGCTCCTTCTTTGGCACCACCCCCAGTGGGGACACTACTAAATCCGGTATTGGCACTTCTGCAAAAGGACCACTCATGCGGCCTAACCTAACTTCCTTCTGTAACTTTTCACCCAACACTTCCCCATGAAGTAACGCTGACTTCAAGTTGCGCGCCATCGGGGGCGTGTCAACCAATCGAGAAGGGATTCTAAAACCCTCCAAAAATCCCCGAGCTAGTAATCGTGCCGCCCCCCTATCCGGGTACCTATCTAGGAAGGGCTCCATCCTTCCCACTCTCACCGGCGTTGTCCCCTTTACTAACAGACTCTCCGGCACGGCCTTTTCCGTGTTTGAAACACAGCGATAGCGGGTGGCTCCCCCCGCAGCCTGAACATTCGTGCTTGTACTTGCACGACCCTCCAAATCTACATGACCCTTCATTAAATTGCCAACAAACCCCCTTTTTTCTTGTGGCCGATTGACCGGAGTTGGCTGATCCACCGCCCCCCCCCTGAAAAACTGACCCGTCGTCCTAGTGGAAGTCATGAGTCGCATCCAGAGGCTGATGTCCTTGTGGTCCCATCTCAACGCCGGGCGGATGGCCCTCCGCTGTCGGAATTGCTCATCATACCGCAGCCAAGCCGTGCCCCCGTAGACTCTATGTATTCCCCCTTCCAAATTTTTTCTCTCACTTCCGGCTTTAGATGTGCTCCAAGCGGACCCTCAAAGCACACATAAACTTCGCATTTTGCGGCATCCGCCAGCCTCACTAAGTCTTGTTTCTTTACCCCTTCCCCCACAGCCCCTTCAGGTGTCTTATGAACCTCCGCCTGCACAGCCGCCCCTGCGACTTCTGCCACGGGCGCCGCTCGCGCCGCACTAGGCCCAGTAGAAATACCCGTGCCCGCAACTGACTCCTCCCGCACCCTACGCCCCTCCCCAGGATCAACCCATGCCGCCGCCGGAGACTGGCTCCCGCTTGGCCCTGGCTCAAACCTCCTTAGTAATTCCTTCAAGCCTGTGACAAAACCATGCAACCCTGCATCCGCCGATGCGCGGTCAGCGACCTGCGCGGCCAGATTAACAGGCACGGTCGCTGTCGACCGCCCCGCTGATACCGGACCCCCCCCCACCCCCCGCCCCCACATCACACCCCACATTACAAGAATTATTAACACATGTCTTCTTACCCTGCTGCCTGGGAGCGTGTCCACCAGCCAAAGGTCCCGTCACCACCGCCACCGTCTCTTCTCGCTGCCCATCGCCGTCCGACTGCGAGAGTTCTCCTTCTGACCTGTCTTCCTCCAGATCTGCTCCGCTCACCGATGGCCCTCCAGCAGCTGCACTACTGGATGCCGCGGATGTGCCATTCTCCCCGCTCCTCATCCGCGCAGAGGATCCGCCCACCGATTTCTTGGTTGCCTTTCTCGGCCCAACGACCTCCTTTCTGTAGTACCGCCCAAAGCCACTACCCGCATCCCACTCTCTCTCCTCTCTCACCGTGGGGCCACCAATCGCTGAGCCAGCTTGACCGGCTGCCGCAACATAGTTCATGCTTTGCTGTAGGCCCGCCCCTGCCGTGGATCTGCCTGGGGCCTGGCTTTCAGGGCCTGAGCTATCTTCCCCAGCATCCAAAATAGGACTGCTGGCTCTCCTCACTGTTGTTCTGCCACTTCCTCTGCCGAGCATCTGTCTGTGCCCCATCTTCCCCACATCCTGCATTGGCCGTCCTGCCCTGCTGTCCTTTCCTATCAAACGAGCGTGTGGGCTGGGGATTAGTAACCTGTCTCCTGCTTCTCAGCGCCGCTGCACTCTTCACAGGCGGCCCTGACTCCGACCGACCCGCCTCATCCCGCTGTTCATCCCTCCCAGGCTCCGAAGTGAAAGGGGGAAACGATTGCCTCCTACCCCCCTCCTGCTGTGCCGCTAATCGCTTCGCGGGCGGCCCAGAAACCGGCCGACCCGCTCGCCCCTTCTGCGCCTGCGTCCGCACAAGGAGAGGCACGGGGGCGTCAGGCGAGAAGCGAGTAGGCGGCCTGGTTCGCTACCTCTCGCCGACTCGTTTGCTACCGCCGGGGCCGCTGGGGAAGACTCACCCAGCGCCGCTGCTAGCCGGCCCTCCAGCCATCCAGGTCCCCTAGACGCCGCCTCGGCCTTTAAACGGGCAAACAGGTCTTCCACTGCTGCCATGCTTGCACGCTTGTTCTTCCAACACCAACTGAGCTGGGGAGGGATCTTCCCCCAGCTCAGTTAACTCTGCTCCGCCCCCCCATACTTTTTACCACCAACCACGATCCTCCTTACAACCACTCTACCTTGCAAGTACCCCTCTTAACCCTGTCATGCCCGCCCTCTGCCTATTTCTTTTCTGTCTTTTTGGCTCCGGGCTTACTATAAGAGCTTTTGCTAGATATAGATTTTAAAGAGGAGTCTGGAGTTTTATTTTCCCAATATCAGGTAAGCTAATAACTTTCTCTTTTACCATGTTACCCTTCCCTTGTAAGACTAAAGCCTCATACACACGATCAGATTTTCCGCAGACAAAACCTCAGACTTTTGTCCGAAGGCATGTGCCTGAATTTTGTCTTGCATACAAGCGGCAAGGAATTGTCGGCCAACAGACATGAATGTACTGAAGTACTGGTGGTTTTTCAGCTCTTTAGCGCCACCCTTTGGGCTCCTTATGCTAATTTCATGTTAGTATAAGTTTGGTGAGTGTAAATTCGGGCTTTTCATTTCATGATTTTCATTTTGCGCTTTTCAGTTTGTTTCTGAACGGCCGCTCGCCAACCAGACATGTTGCAGTATTGGATGAGATAACGTGTTATTTATTATTGGCCTTGGAGTTATTGCTTTTGACCCAAGTCCAGTCCAGGAACAGGAGGAGGAGGATTTCTTGGACCAAAAATTGGTTACTTTATTAATCTTGACCAATTATGTCATATGCCATTGCCGCGGGAGCTCCAGGAGAATAATCCAGATGATTTTCGGAATTATCTCCGGATGACGGACCCCTGCTTTCACCAACTCTTGGCATTGTTGACCCCCTATATTAAGAAGCAGAACACACGCATGAGGCTTTTATTTTATTTTTTGGTTGAATAATGATTTGATTTGGTATATTTTCTATATTTTTGGATGTATAGAATGCACTTTTTGGTTAAGTTCTATTGGCAGATAGCATGTCTAATTTTATTTGTTTTCTTTCTTTAATGCACAATAAAAAAAATTGTGGAGAATAATACTTGGCTATGTGTTTTACTTCAAATGACAGTTTGGGAGTAGGCAGTTACATTTAAAAAAATACAATGTAAAATTGACAAAGGACACCCACATAGTTGTATCTTTGATCTTAAAAACTATGGGATAATGGTGTTGTGGTAACTTGCACAAATAAAAATAAAAATAAAAAAATATAATATTAAATAATATTATTCTTGATATCACTAGAAAAAAAAAAAGCCTTTGAAAATTTCTTTGCAATAACTCCATCAGTATCAGCAGTAAAGCAGCTTCATTATTATCCCATTAAAGAAGAGAATGCATTTGGAGATTTCATATTTTGCCACGTCACGAATGTTAATTCTCCATTACGAATGCTAGTTTACAAGACCGATCACTTCTGGCTCATCCTTGCTTCCGAGTATGCGTGTTTGTACTTTGGACTTTTGTCGGACGGACTTGTGTACACATGCTCGGAAAATCCGACAACAGACATTTGTCCGCGGAAAATTTTAAAACCTGCTATCCAACATTTGTCAGTGGAAAATCCAACAATTGTCCGATGGAGCATACACACGGTCTGATTTTCTGCCACTAGCCTGTCATCACACATTTCCCGTTGGAAAATCCGATCCTGTGTACGAGGCTTAAGGCCCCATTCACATTTGTGATTATAAAAAGGAGACCCAGTAGAGGTTCCGGGGTATTAACCGCGAGAGACAGCCCCATTGAAAGCAATGAGCGGCTGACAGCTCCCGCAGCTAAACGTGGCTGCTCACATGTAATTGCTCATTTAGTGTTTACCTGTGAATGATCAGCCCTGGATATAGCCTGTCTGCATCCACAGCCAATCATGCTTTCAATGGGGCTGCCTCCCTGAGCTAATTTCTGGGAACCCCTGCTGAGTCTCCCACATGTAATCAATAACATCACTATTCTAGTGTGGATGGAGCCTAAAGTTCATTTTTACATTTGAACCAAAATATTTAAAAAAAAAATATTTTCTATTTGGAAAGAGCAGGCAAAGATTCTCTGTCAGAGTTATGGGAGAAGTATGGCCAAAGCTTGTTCGGCCATACTTCTGTTCTGAGTCACAGGGGTGCTACTTATGCCACGCAGGTCCTTGTTTAGGCATTTTCTGTTATAGGGTGACAACGCTCTGTACCTGTCTCCCAGGTTTGCTCCTGCGTTTTTACCCTGGGATTCATTTTCTAAAACTGGAGAGCGTAAAATCTGGCCCAGCTCTGCATGAAACCAATCAGCTTTCAGGTTTTTTGTTAAAGCTTAATTGAACAAGCTTAAGTTAGAATCTGATTGGCTACCATCCAGAGCTGCACCAGATTTTGTACTCTCTAGTTTTAATAAATCAACCCCCTGTTACATAGGCTTTTGATGGAGAATACAAGTAGCCATTCAGTACGCATAAGAGAAAATGACAGGCCCAGAACAGCTTTTTTTTTTTTGCCTTTACTGAAGCCCTAGCTGTACCACTTTATGGTTACTTTATTAAAAATGACCCTGTGATAGATGCAAGCAACACATACTGTAATGCCCCGTACACGGTCGGATTTTCCGATGGAAAATGTCCGATCGGAGCGTGTTGTCGGAAATTCCAACCGTGTGTGGGCTCCATCGGACATTTTCCATCGGATTTTCCGACACACAAAGTTGGAGAGCAGGAGATAAAATTTTCCGACAACAAAATCCGATCGCGTCAATTCCGACTGTGTGTGGCCTGTTCCGACGCACAAAGTGCCACGCATGCTCAGAAGAAATTCCAACACGGAACAGCTCGGTCTGGTAAACTTATCGTTCGCAATGGATACAGCACTTTCGTCACGCTGCAATGTTAAAAATGGTTTAATACAGCGCACTCTCTTCTTCTTTATAATGTGACAAGAATTAAGTAGTTTTGCTGCTCATATTCACACACACGTCTCACAATTTTTTTTTTTTTTTGTTTTTTTATTGGGATTGCCTGAATATATTGTTTTCCTGACAGACTCCATGGCAGCCTACGTGTGGGTTTACCCCGCCTCCTCTCCAATGCTATAGGACCCCATTCCCATAAATGAGTACTCACCACTAGCTACTGCGTTCCTTTTTTGTCCTCCTCCAATGGACCTACACAAGTTGTTTGCGTCCGGTCGGACGGATCCAGGATCATGGCATACCTTTTGCGGTGCAGCTCAGGGCCCAGCCACGGGCGGGCGAGTAGCAGGTAGAGGCTGATATTTACCCTTTTGGTGGAAGGATGGTCGCCTCTGTATGCCGGACGTCCAGGGACATCAGCGGCTGGCAAGGTCGGAAGCTTATAAAAATGTATATCCATGGCAGGTTTTTTTGTGTGTTTGTCTGTTTCTCCCTAGGTTTCCTGGCTTGGCTATGACCATCGCAGTCTCTGTGGAGACCGTTCTTCCCCCTCATGGCGGCTGGAACGCTTGTGCGTTCCATCTCGCCCCAGCTCTTCCGGGTTCGGCCGTCCGCAATGCTCGCGCATGTGCGGTAGCCTCCTCGGGTCCGAGGCTTGGCTGGCGCGTGCGCAGAACGGCGGAACGCTCGGCTATCCGCACATGCGCAGTACGGTCACCGTCTGACGGCGCAGGCGCGGGGTCAGATGGTGACGTCATGGGCGGGGGATTTAAATTCAGCTCATAGACTCCTTCACAGTGGGAATGTCTCTCAGTGATTAGGAGCAGAGCGGTTTCTCTTCCCCATCTCCAGCCCTAGTCTGCTTTAGGTGAGTGCCTATTATACTTTGTATTTAAAAAAAAAAAAAAAAAAAAAAAAAGAAAAGTTATGTTTGTCATCCAGTCATAATAGGCTGAGGGTATTGTGGGGCAGATTGTCCCCTTTTTTACTGGTATCTTGGCCCGTTCAGGCCGCCTTCTTTTTCTGCAGACTAATCCGTACTGTGTCACGCTTCATATGGAAGTCTCGGACAATTCACCGCCTTTAAGTGGCCAGCCCTCACGCACAAGGTATGTGCTTATGAGGGGAGGGGTTGAGAGTCAGTCGCACTGTGAGTTGCGTTATCTGATGTTGGTCTCGCCTTTTCCCCCTCCCTACTGTGTTTTTTCTCCCAGCCCTTGCAGATCGGACCCTCAAATTGTGGTCCAGAATAACAGAGACCTTGCCAGGCCACAACACCAGTCACCTTCAAGATCCAGGCATGACTCTAAGTCTGGAAACCACCAGAGGAGACGCTCTCATTCCTCCTCGAGACACCGCTCCCAACGCCACGACAGCCGCTCTGACCGCAGAGCCTGCTGGGGATGTGGAACACGAGTTCCGGAGGGCAAGTCACTGTGTGACCGTTGTTATGCCCGGGCAACTAGGGAGAAAGAATCGGAGAACCAGCGTCTGGAAACTCTCGTTAAACGAGTGGTACAGCAATCCTTGAGGGAGCTGGATCCTCCCCACACATTGAGCCAGTCTACTACATTATCTGGCCCCCCGGCTGACGAATCCCGTGAAGATCCGGGCACTTCACAGCCGTACGTGGCCTCCCTTGACTCCTCGGATGATGATCCTCAGGAAGAAGAGGAAATAGGAGGCTTTGATTTTAGTATGGTGTCACCTTTAATTAAGGCAATCAAGGAAGCTCTTAAATGGGAAGACCCATCTACTCCCCCGGCCAAGCAGAAGAAATTCTTCAAACATTTGGGGAAAGAACGCGCAAGTTTCCCGCTCCTTTCTGAGCTGAAAGAGATCATTGATGAGGAATGGAGTAAGACGGACAGGAAGTCCTCTATGACTAATAAAACCTCCAGATTATATCCCTTCAAGTCAGAAGAGGTGAAGTATCTGGAGAATGCTCCCCTTGTGGACGCAGCTCTGATGCGCCTGGCTAAGCATATTACACTTCCCTTGGAAGATGCAGTGTCCTTCAAGCAGAGCCGGTACAAGGCAGGGGCGGAAGGGGCGGATGCCCTGGGCGATAGAATTTGCTGAAGGGAGGGGGGCGCAGATGAAGTGCTGGCAGTGTGCTTCATCATAGTAGTACATACACACCAGCCGGCGCTGCTAATAGCTGTACTGTAACTATGTGCCGAGTGCACTCCTGCACCCGGCACAAGCCTAAACAGACTGCACAAGCCCCTTCCCTGTCAGCGCTTCTCTCCCCCTATGAAGGCGATTCGTAGTCCCGTCCCGGCGGCGTGACATCACTGATGGCCAGAGGCGGGATGGGAGGAGATAGAGAGCTGCTGCAGAAGCTGCAACCTAGAGGAGCCACCGAGGAGGAACCAACAAAGCAGTGGCGGAATTTTCAGGGTCGCAACAGTCGCACTTGCGACTGGGCCCTGGAATTCTGCCAGTGTGGGGGGGCCCCAAGACGCCGCACCTCCCCTGGCTGGCATCTAACTATACAGGAGAGGGGGGCGTAAGGGGGCGATCGGCAGCTATGTGATGTCTGCGCTCTGCGGGATGTCCCTCCAGGCAGCACACAGTTCACTTCCCGAATATCAGTGAGTACAATGGAGAGGGGAGGGGCCTCTGACCAGCAGATTGAGTGCACAAGTTTCTCCCTCTGCTTGTACACTCTGAGTCTTGCTAATACACGCTCAGGTCAGAGGCCCCTCCCCTCTCCATTGGATACAATGATATTCGGGAAGTGAACTGTGTGCTGCCTGGAGGGACATCCTGCAGAGTGCAAACATGACAAGGAAGCATGCTGCTTCTCATGTAAGTAAAGCACAACACTGGCCACCCACCTCTCCCCTCTCACACTGTCCCCTCTCACACTGTCCCCTCTCACACTGTCCCCCCACACACTGTCCCCTCTCACACTGTCCCCCCACACACTGTCCCCTCTCACACTGTCCCCTCTCACACTGTCCCCCCACACACTGTCCCCCCACACACTGTCCCCTCTCACACTGTCCCCTCTCACACTGTCCCCCCACACACTGTCCCCTCTCACACTGTCCCCTCTCACACTGTCCCCTCACACACTGTCCCCTCACACACTGTCCCCTCTCACACTGTCCCCCCACACACTGTCCCCCCACACACTGTCCCCCCTCACACTGTCCCCCCACACACTGTCCCCTCTCACACTGTCCCCTCTCACACTGTCCCCTCTCACACTGTCCCCTCTCACACTGTCCCCCCACACACTGTCCCCCCACACACTGTCCCCTCTCACACTGTCCCCTCTCACACTGTCCCCCCACACACTGTCCCCTCTCACACTGTCCCCCCACACACTGTCCCCTCTCACACTGTCCCCCCACACACTGTCCCCTCTCACACTGTCCCCCCACACACTGTCCCCTCTCACACTATCCCCTCTCACACTGTCCCCCCACACACTGTCCCCTCTCACACTGTCCCCCCACACACTGCCCCCTCTCACACTGTCCCCTCTCACACTGTCCCCCCACACACTGTCCCCCCACACACTGTCCCCCCACACACTGTCCCCTCTCACACTGTCCCCCCACACACTGCCCCCTCTCACACTGTCCCCCCACACACTGTC
Source organism: Lithobates septentrionalis (assembly GCA_037952835.1). Taxonomy (NCBI): domain Eukaryota; kingdom Metazoa; phylum Chordata; class Amphibia; order Anura; family Ranidae; genus Lithobates; species Lithobates septentrionalis. The sequence continues at coordinate 6,065,940 of JBBDGP010000281.1, read as the reverse complement.
CCCTCTCACACTGTCCCCCCACACACTGTCCCCCCACACACTGTCCCCTCTCACACTGTCCCCCCACACACTGTCCCCCCACACACTGTCCCCTCTCACACTGTCCCCTCTCACACTGTCCCCCCACACACTGTCCCCTCTCACACTGTCCCCCCACACACTGTCCCCCCACACACTGTCCCCTCTCACACTGTCCCCTCTCACACTGTCCCCCCACACACTGTCCCCCCACACACTGTCCCCTCTCACACTGTCCCCTCTCACACTGTCCCCTCTCACACTGTCCCCCCACACACTGTCCCCCCACACACTGTCCCCTCTCACACTGTCCCCTCTCACACTGTCCCCCCACACACTGTCCCCCCACACACTGTCCCCTCTCACACTGTCCCCTCTCACACTGTCCCCTCTCACACTGTCCCCCCACACACTGTCCCCCCACACACTGTCCCCTCTCACACTGTCCCCCCACACACTGTCCCCCCACACACTGTCCCCCCACACACTGTCCCCTCTCACACTGTCCCCCCACACACTGTCCCCCCACACACTGTCCCCTCTCACACTGTCCCCCCACACACTGTCCCCCCACACACTGTCCCCTCTCACACTGTCCCCTCTCACACTGTCCCCTCTCACACTGTCCCCCCACACACTGTCCCCTCTCACACTGTCCCCCCACACACTGTCCCCTCTCACACACAGTGTGTGGGGGGCACACACTGTCCCCTCTCACACTGTCCCCCCACACACTGTCCCCTCTCACACTGCCCCCTCTCACACTGTCCCCCCACACACTGCCCCCCCCCACACACTGTCCGCTCTCACACTGTCCGCTCTCACACTGTCCCCTCTCACACTGTCCCCCCACACACTGTCCCCCCACACACTGTCCCCCCACACACTGTCCCCCCACACACTGTCCCCTCTCTCACACTGTCCCCTCTCACACTGTCCCCTCTCACACTGTCCCCTCTCACACTGTCCCCTCTCACACTGTCCCCCCACACACTGCCCCCTTTCACACTGTCCCCCCCCACACTGTCCCCTCTAACACTGCCCCCCCCACACTGTCCCCCCCCACATTGTCCCCTCTAACACTGTCCCCTCTAACACTCTCCCCTCTAACACTGTCCCCCCCCACACACTGTCCCCCCCACACACTGTCCCCCCCACACACTGTCCCCCCCCCACACTGTCCCCCCCCCACACTGTCCCCCTCTCACACTGTCCCCTCTCACACTGTGCCCCCCACACACTGTCCCCTCTCACACTGTGCCCCCCACACACTGTCCCCCTTCTGTCATATCTACCCCCCTCTTGTTAAACAGTCCCCCTCCTTTCACAGTGCTCCCTCATTACACTGCCCCCCTCTTGTAATACTTCCCAGGTATCCTTTTCCTGTCACACTGCCCCCCTCTTGTCACAATATCCCCCTGTCATACTGCCCCCTCCTGTCACACTGCCCCTTCTTGTCACACTGCCCCCCTTCTTTCACAGTGCCCCCTCTTATCACACTCCCCCCTCTGGTCACACTTTCCAGATACCCTTCTTTGGTCACACTGCCCCCTCCTGTCAAAATACCCCGTCATACTGCCCCTCATTCTTTCACAATACCCCCCCCCCCTCCCCCATCATAGTGCGGGTCAGGGGCCCTTCATGGTTTCTTGCACTGGGGCCCTGAAGGTTATAGTTACGCCTCTGCAACAAAGTGTGTATATCACACAACGGACACAAGACAAGACACAAAAGTAAGCACTAAACAGATAATAACAAATGCAATGCCATCTGCAGATATTAAAATAAAGTGTCTGAATCCGATGAGGGGAGGAGGCTGAGGAGAGGTTAATTACCAATGCTACCTATTTTTTAATTTCTGTAATATGCAGCATGGGAGGGGGGGGGGGGTTAATGTACTGCCACTGGTCACTGATGCATCAGTGACCAATGGCAATACATTACCCCCCCCCCCCCCATGCTGCATATTACAGAAATTAAAAAATAGGTAGCATTGGTAATTAACATCCCCTCAGCCTCCCCCCCTCCCCCAATCGTATTCAGACAGTTCATTTATTAATCTGCAGCAGAATAATACATGAATGGGGGAGGGGGGGAGGCTGAGGGGAGGTTAATTAGCAATGCTAGTTTTAATTTCTGTAATATGCAGCATGGGGGGGGGGGGGGTTTAATGTATTGCCATTGTTCACTGATGCATTTGTGACCAGTCACAGTTAATTAAGCCCTTTGTGCATTAGTTGCACCAGGCTCTACATTAAAAACCTTAAGCCCCCTTTCACACTGGGGCAGGGGCGGCATCGGTGGTAAAACTGAGCTATTTTTAGCGCTGCTTTACCATCATTACACACCACTCCTTCACTCCAAAGATGCTGCTAGCAGGACTTTTTTTACCGTCCTGCCAGCGCACCGCTCCAGTGTGAAAGTTCTCGGGGCTTTCACATTGGAGACACAGTAGCGGCTCTTTCAGGGCGTTTTGCAGGTGCTGTTTTTAGCGCAGTAGCGCCTGCAAAGTGCCCCAATGTGAAAGGGGTATAAGTGTAAACATCTAAGATAAAAGTTTTTGTCCTCCTATTTAATTCCTCCCCGCACGCCGCCGCAGGTGCACATCGGGGAAAATCTGTGAAAAACAGGGGTCGGGGGGGGGGGGCGCAGTTTGCCATCTCCGCCCTGGGCACCAAATGACCTTGTCCCAGCACTGCCTTCAAGGATGGTCTTGAAAGAAGGATCGACCAAGACCTGAAGAGGATTTACGGGTTGGCCGGAACGGCCTGCAAACCTGCTCTTGCTCTGGCAGCCATGTCAAAAGCCATGGAGGCTTGGACGGAGAATGTGGATTCCTTCCTTAAAGGGGTTTCAGAAGAGCTAGCGGGAAGTTCAGCAGCTGCAGAATTGAAGCTAGCGGCGGTGTTCTTGGGGGAGGCGTCCATTGACTTGATTCGCCTATTGGCGCGAATTATGCTGTCATCGGTCACGGCTAAACGGGCCTTGTGGTTACGCCCTTGGCTTGCTGACCCCGTTTCCAAGCAGGCTTGGTGCAAAATCCCCTTCGAGGGATCCTCGCTGTTTGGCAATAAGCTAGATGATGCCATAACGCGAGCCACGGGTGGCAAGTCGGGATTTCTCCCACAGGACAAGCGCCTTCTGGGTCGGAAGAAGCCGCAGTTCAGAAGACGCTCTCCGGAGCGTTCTAGGGAAGCTCGCTCTTATAAGCCCGGTAGGGACTTCAGAAGGAATTGGAGCAGGGGCCAGACATCTTTTCGCAAATCCACTAAAGGCCAGGCACCCAGCGGCCATGAACAGGCGAGGTCTTTTTGAGATTGCGCCCGCCCAGGCGGGTCGGGTGGGGGCGCGGCTGCGCCTCTTCCGGCACGTCTGGGTGGCCTCGATCTCGGACTTTTGGGTAATAAAGACGGTCTCGACAGGTCACAGGTGGACCTTCTCCAGTGCACCGCCCCCCAGATTTGTCCCCACTCTTCTGCCCCGGGCGGAAGATCAAAAGCAAGCGCTATTGTCCTATGTGGATCTCCTGAAGTCTCAAGGGGCAGTGGCGTGCGTCCCGAGGGACGAGTGGTTTCAGGGAATTTACTCCCCTCTTTTCCTGGTTCAAAAGAAGAGTGGCTCTTGGCGCCCGGTCATAGACCTGACATATCTCAACGAGTTCATAAAACCAGGGAAATTCAAGATGGAAACGCTGTCGACTATTCAGCAAGCTATTCAGCCAGGCGACTGGATGATTTCCATCGACCTAAAGGACGCTTATTTTCACGTCCCGATAGAGGAAAAGTTTCACAAATACCTCCGCTTCCAGGTAGGGCAAGATCATCTCCAGTTTATCTGCCTCCCCTTCGGGTTGACAACGTCCCCCCGGGTCTTCTCAAAAATCCTTCTGGCCACGGTAGCTCACATAAGACTGAAAGGGGTACGTCTTTACCACTACCTCGACGACCTCCTGGTGCTGTCGCAAAGCAGGGAACAGCTGCTAGCCCATCGACAACAGGTGATCTCCACCCTTTCCAGTTTTGGGTGGCTCCTGAACTTGGCAAAAAGTCATCTAAAACCAACACAGCGCCTAATATACCTAGGAGCTCAGTTCGACACTGTAAGAGGCACCATTTCCCTTCCACTACAGAAAATTCCGGTAGTACGAGACAGGATTTCTCGGGCAGTACATGCCTCACACCTAAGAGCCTCTCAGTGTCTGGAAATTATCGGTACAATGGTGTCTACGACGCCCATGGTCAAGTGAGCCTTGTGGAGGTTACGTCCCTTCCAGTCGGGGTTTCTGCAGCAATGGAAAACAGGGGACAAGAGTCAAGTCATCCGGGTGACCTCGTCAATGAGGAACAGCCTCTTTTGGTGGCTTCAACGCAAGAATCTCCTGGCATGTCATTCCATCGTTCCCATCTCCTGGGTCACGGTGACGACCGACGCCAGCGGGACGGGTTGGGGGGCCCTCTGCGGCTCGAATCTCGCCCAAGGCAAATGGGACTCCTGCCGTGCAGTCCCAGGTTCGAACGTTCTAGAACTCAGGGCAGCCTGGTGTGCTCTACAGGCCTTCTCTCATCTTCTGAAAGGGAAGTCAATACTATTAAGAATGGACAACACAACGGCCGTCGCCTACGTGAAGAGGCAAGGGGGTACCCGGAGTCCCACTCTTCTTCGAGAAGTCGAACCCATTCTTTCATGGGCGCAGAAGAATCTTTGCAATATCTCGGCAGTGTTTATCCCAGGAGTCCAGAATGCTCAAGCAGACTTCCTTTCACGCACCAAACTGGACAACAACGAGTGGTCTCTTCACATGGAGACGTTCAGATGGGTCTCCTCGCTGGGGATCATCCCCGAGGTAGATCTGTTCGCCTCACGCCACAACTTCAAGCTGGAGAAATTTTACACCAGAGGCCGTTGCAGTCAGGCTCTCGGGTCAGACGCACTGACGGACCTCTGGAGGTTCAGCAAGGCATACGCCTTCCCGCCACTCCCAGTCATCCTGAGATTCCTGCGGAGACTCCGTTCAGAGACGGCAGAAGTGTTGATGATAGCTCCATACTGGCCGAACAGACCCTGGTTCCCTCTCCTTGTCCAACTCAGTTTCAGGGACCCGGTGCCTCTCCCTCTCAGGCCGGACCTTCTTTCCCAGGGGTCAGTCCTACACCCGTGCCCAGCAGTGCTGAGACTGATGGTCTGGTTCTTGAGAGGGAGAGGCTAATCTCGCTTGGTTGTGCTCCTACGGTAGTATCAACTCTCATGAGTTCAAGAAGATCCAGCACAAATAAAGTTTACAGCAGAATCTGGTCTAAATTTGTGGATTTTTGCTCCTCCAGCGGCAGGTCTTTTAGACACCCGGGGGTGCAAGATATACTCAGTTTCCTACAAACAGGCTTAGATCTTCCATTATCCATCAGCTCGCTTAGGGTTCAGGTCTCTGCACTATCGGCCTTCTCTGGGTCCTCCTGGGCAACTAATCCACTAATTCGACAATTTTTTCGTGGCGCTTCAAGGCTCAAGCCTCAAAGGAGATCCAGGTTCCCCAAATGGGACCTGCCACTTGTCTTAGACTCAATCTCCGGACTCAGTACTTCGGGGCCTTCCCCGCTCTCTATCAAGGACTTCTCAGCTAAAGTAGTCTTTCTAGTAGCTATCACATCTGCAAAAAGAGTTTCTGAGATTGGCTCTCTGGGTTGTGAAGAACCCTTCTTAACATTCTTCCCGGATCAGGTGGTACTTATCCCAATGCTGGGTTCTAACCCAAAAGTGTCCTCTGTGTTCCATGTTAACCAAGAAATAGTCTTGCCCACGTTTAGGTCTCTGGAGTCCTCTGAAATTCATCCTCTGGATGTAGGAGAAGCAATTAAAAATTATCTAACGATGACTTCTCCCTTCAGGCGTTCTGACCATCTATTTATCCTTCACTCGGGAAGTAACAAAGGAAAGAAAGCCTCAGTCAGGACACTCGCTACTTGGATCGTTCAAACTATTCAACAAGCGTACAGGGCGAAGGGCTAGGCTCCTCCACAGGCGGTGACAGCTCACTCCACCAGAGGAATGGCAGCTTCATGGGCGGCAGCTCGACATGTGGCCCCAGACACAATTTGCAAAGCAGCTTCGTGGGCCTCTATTAACACTTTCATGTCTCATTACTGTATTGAGCCTGCTTCGTTATCCTCTGTAGACTTTGGTTTGAGAATCCTATCGGTTGATAGGTCAAATTAAAATTTTTTGTTTGATTCAGCATACCCACCCGTGTGGTTGGCTAGTTATTTCCCACACGTAGGCTGCCATGGAGTCTGTCAGGAAAAAGGAAAATTTATTGTCAAATACTTACCGTAATTTTCCTTTCCTGATGGACTCCATGGCAGACGGAGTTCCCACCCATTGGTCAAAGAGTAGGCTAGTTACGGAACGCAGTAGCTAGTGGTGAGTACTCATTTATGGGAATGGGGTCCTATAGCATTGGAGAGGAGGCGGGGTAAACCCACACGTAGGCTGCCATGGAGTCCATCAGGAAAGGAAAATTACGGTAAGTATTTGACAATAAATTTTCCTTTATTTGTCACATCTGACAGAATGTTTTTTATTTATTTATTTATTTTTTTGGATTTTAAGTCATTTTTGGTTTCGATTTTATGTTTGTATTTTTTCCAAGGCTGATCTTTGTTTAATGTTGTTTTTAGTTTGACTCCAGAATATTTTTGTGTGTGTTTTGTGTGTCAAGTTACCCCAACACCATTGATATCTTTTATTATTTAATCTCAAGGAGATTGTTTGGTGTTGGTGTCCCTTGTTAATTTCACATTGTATATTTGAAATGTACCTGAATCTTCACAAACCAACTGTCCTTTTTGAAGTTAAACACACATAGGCAAGTATAATTCAAACAAAAATTCCTTTTTTAAGGGCTCAGAACCAAACAAAGAGGAAGGCAACACTGGATCAACAGGAGAAATTAGCGAAGCCTGGGACCCCCACGGCAGACATCCGGAAAGCAGCAGATGACATCTGTGTCCCCAGGCTGTGGTACCACAAGAGGCTGCATCTTTTGGCTGACCAGACTGGATCCAGGGTCCTCACTTTCTGGTCTTCCTTACACGCTTCCTTCCTGGCTGTGGCTGTGCTGTTGGAGATGTGGCAGGAGGAGGAGTAGGACCTGGAGGAGGAGGAGGACTGGGAGGACCTGGAGGAGAGGGAGGAGGAGGACCTGCAGGAGGAGGAGGAGGACCATCTGTGAGTTCGCAAAGGTGTGTCTGAGCTGTAATTTGGCCCCTCATACCTTTGTTAAGAGCCTCCAATATGAGCGACTCACACATGACTTGTTGTCCCTCCTCCATCCTCTGCATTTTATAGGCAATGGTGGCAGCAATGTCCTCCTCCACGGTGTGTGGTGCTCCCAGGACCTCTGTAGCCCTCCAAAAGAGTCCTCTGCCAGCCTCCTCTAGGGTACTCCTCCTCCTGCCACTTTCTCTTTCCAGGGGGAGTGGAGGGACCGGCAGATCAGGCAGCCGGCTCGGCCCGGCCACCTCATGGCTGAGACTTCCCTGTGTATGAAAAAGGGACATGGTTTTAGTTTTTGCTTCATCAATCACAATCCTAAATTAGTACTCCCAACTAACATCTAGTTAACATCATTGATTGGACAAGCAGAAGTATTTATAGAAGTGCTATACCTGGCTCAATCTGGGCTCCTCCACATGTTGCCTGGAAGGCCCAGGTTGGGCGTCAGAAGCCTCAGCTGGGGGGAAGGAAGCGTGGAAGGAAGACTGGAGAGTGCTGGCCTGGGTTCAGTCTGGCCTGCCAGAAAATGCAGCCTGTCGTAGTACCACATCCTGGGGACATAGATGTCATCTGCTGCTCCGGATCTCTGTGAATCCAGGACTTTCTGGCGCTCCCTCACACATGTGCTCCTCAGGCCACCAATTAAGATCTTCATAACGTGATGTCTGCCGTGGGGATCACCTGCTTCACAATTTCACACAATTGCTCCAGTGCTGCCTTCTTCTTTGCTTGGTTCTTGTAATGTGGGTGGTTAATCTCCCACAGACATGGCAGCTCCCCTAACATATCAATGAATAGTGACATGAAGTCATTATCTTTAACTAAGATATCCATGTTCACTGCAAGACACAACACAAGACAAAGCCTAATGTCAAACAAAATTCTCCTAATCTTGTTACAATATAGGCCTCAATCTAGAAGCATTATAGGCACAAGTTTGTCTCTTACCTTCTTACGATCGGCGCGTCCAATGCTCCTTCCTCCGCTCACAGATCGTACGTAATACGCACGTGTGTTACGCTTTATATACACTGCGCATGCGTTTAACTCCGCCCGCCCCTGACGTTCTTTCTAGTCTATTCCCCGCCCCTTTTCATTCGGCGCAGTGGGTGAAGAGCACATGGCAGAGTCACAGCAGGTGCGTGCTAATTATAGCAACGAGAAGGAGGCGGAGGAAAGCCCGGAGACAGAAACGTCCCGATCCAGAAGGAGATGATTTAAGGCCACAAATATGTCCTTTGGGGAGATGTTGGAGATGGTGGACATCCTGAAGAAGGCCGACTATGATGGGAAGTATGGACCTTACCCCAACCCCAATATCAGAAAGGCCAAGATCATGGCGAAAGTGGTCAAAAGTCTGCACAGTAATTTCGGGGTACGATGATCGAAAGATCAGCTCAGGAAGCGGTGGTCGGACCTGAAATTAAGAGAGCCCGAGCAGTACAGAAAGATCTGGAGAGTGCTGCAAAAAAGTAAGTAGTTGTGCTGTGTTCATATTCTTTTTGTCTTTATTACGTTCACGCTGCTCCATATGCTTTTCTTAATTGTACAGTTTCAAATGTCAATTTTCCAACATTTTTTAAGGCCTACTTGGATGCAAAATATTTGGTGGTGTAGATGGGTTTGTTACTAGAATGAAATGCAAACTAGATTCTGTGTAAGGAGAGGACACTGAGCAGCTGTTTTCACATCTGGACACTGGAGCACTAGTGTGGGACACCAGAACAACATTTTTATTAGGGGGGCCACACAGATGCTCCAGTGTATACTATAGGGGGGGGGGCTACATCTGTGAAGCTTGTACAAAACAGGTAAAGTATTGCAGCTTGACAAAGGCCAATAAAAAAAACGACATCTTGGAACTCTGCTAAAATTGACAATTGTACCCCACTTCCAAGCAATGTTTCCTATTTATAGTTCTGCCATCAAATATCTGTGTGCTAATTATACCATTTTTGTTTTACATAGGGGAGAAAAGACTCGGAGGACACCCCTCATCCGAGGAGACCAGAGACCCCCCACCTATGGAAAAAGGTGAAATACCCCCAACCCAAGCTGAGCAGGAGGAGGAAGAAGATGTGGTGGAAATTGGCACCACAACAGGTGAGTGTCTGCGACCACAGGCTCAGGTAAGAGATGGATGTCCGCAGATTTTTGATACCTGTTTTTGTTTGGTTTCTCTCTTTTTAGGTGATCGTGATGTTAGGGATCGAGATCCTTTCACATCTGAAAGTGCCCAGATCCTGATCGGGGAGATCATGGGGTGTAATTTAGAATTGGAAAACATCCAGAAAAAAATAAATGATGTGATAACCAAAAATAATAACATCATTGATGTTTTAGGGCGAATTTAAAACCCCACAAAATCACTTTTTTTTTTGGTGTGGTACAATGTTTATAATCTTTTAGCAATGTTTCGAAAAGCCTAATTTGGAGGATGCACACAGTATGCCAACATGTGCTATCTGCCATCACGGGAGATCAATGGACGTATTTTGGGGGTGCAACCCCTTCCTCAATAATAAAGTAGCTGTGAGGAAGGGGTTGCTCCCACAAAACACGTCCCTTGATCCCCCGTGATGGCAGCTAGCACATGTTGACATTCGTAAATTGGTGCGCATCTTCCAAATTTGGCTTTTCAAGGGGTGATTTGACCCCATCTGAACGCAATATCAAACACAGTTCCTAAATACTCATGTCTGATATTGCCTTCAAGTTTTACCATATGTGAACTTTGTAAGTTCAAATTTTTTATCTTTCTTGTTGGTTTTACACAGGTCTGTTTTATCGTAAATGGACATTTCTATTTTTGATGATGCCACCCCAAAAATGGGTAGACAACAAACATGTTGGTTTGTTTGAAAAGCCTTTGGTAAATGCACATGTGATTGTGCAGGTATAAAAAAGTTTGTTAATCAAAAATGTGTGGATTATTGTCTCAACGCTACAACACTTTTGGGGTGATTTCATTGCTGTTTTCAGAGAAAATGGGGGTTATTTCCTAAGGGCAAATCCTCTTTGCACTACAAGAGCATTTTCCTTGCAGTTTCAAGAGCACTTGTAGTATAAAAAGTGTATACGCCTTTAGTAAATAACAGCAAACAGTGCTTTGTATAAGGTTACACAATCACGCCATTTTCACGACTCCACACATTGCTGTCAGGGTCAGCTAAAACAAATACAAGCAGTAAATGTCCACAATGAATTTTTTTTTTTTGGTTTTATTGGAAAAAGGCTTCACAAATTTGAAGGCATATTGATGGCCCCCCTACCCGCAAAGAACTCCAGGTATCGTAACCGGACATCACGGGCACTCAGGGAGGGCAAGCCAGGACAGCCGCTTTCAAGCGCCGTCAGTGTTTCAGGTATCACTCCGGCCTCAGGCCCAACTGAGCCAGCATAGTTGGCCGAATGTTTCCTTAAAAAGTTATGGAGAATACAGCACGCCAGTATAATATGGTTCAGTTTATACTCCGCCATATGGATAGGTGTCAGAAATAGGCGGAACCGGCTGGCCAGGATTCCAAATGTGTTCTCCACCACTCTTCGGGCTCTGGCCAGCCGGTAATTGAAAACCCTCTGTTCCGAGGTGAGGGTCCTCATCGGGAATGGCAGCATCAGGTGGTCCCCCAGCGCAAACGCTTCATCAGCAACGAACACGAATGGGAGTCCTTCCACATTGTCCTCTGGAGCTGGCAAGTCCAAGCTGCCATTCTGGAGACGCCTGTAGAACTCCATCTGGGCGATGACTCCACCATCGGACATCCGGCCATTCTTCCCCACGTCCACATACAAGAAGTCGTAATTAGCCGACACCACCGCCAACATCACAATACTATTGAACCCCTTATAGTTGAAATAGTACGACCCCGAGTTGGGTGGTGGGATGATGTGGACATGTTTCCCATCAATTGCCCCTCCGCAGTTAGGAAAGTCCCACCGCTGGGCAAAGTGGGAGGCCACAGTCTGCCATTCCTGTGGCGTGGAAGGAAACTGTTGAGGAAAAACAAAAAAATTTACTATTTTTGCTCAGAAACATGGCGAGCAGATTAGGCACAAACATTCGGGGGCAACCTCCAGATAGCATTTATTAAGGGGAATTTAACAACACCAAAGTATAAGGTACACCTATCATATTTACCCCCCCCCTCTCATGGGCCATTTCGAACATTATGGGGGGTGTGGAAATCTTGGACAGGTAGCCCTCTTTACTTCATTGAGAGATGAATGCCTAAATAATGTGTGTTACTTTGGCCAGCCCCTCCTTAGTTACACTGTTGGCAGCCCACTGGACAGGTAAGAAGTGTCCGAATACAAAGATATAAATACACATTGTACACATTTGAGGACATTTGAACATTCTGCTATTACCTGACTCAAGATAATAATAGTATCTTAAAAATTCAAACAGTACCATTGGAAAGTATACAGGCAGGCCCTTGCACTACATGCTTTGGGGGAATTCATCCATAAATCTGAGCACAAAAGAGATGGGTATAGTGTGTATGGGTTTGGCAAAGTCAGCAGATGGATGGTTGAGGATAGATAGAGAATTGGGATCAGCTGACTTAGCAGTTGGGGGAGGGAGGGTTACTAAAAATGATTTGGGGACACCACAAAAGATAAGTCTCTGCCACTCTGCCAGAATGTAAAGCTAAAATAACATTTCAAAACATTTTGGGGGGGGTTTGGGGTAAAGTACTACTATAGAGCTGATAAAATACATTGTTTTAAGTGACTACATGCGGGGAATATAGGGCCAGGAGAGAACATGTTGGGGAGGTTAGTGAAGGACAATCTGTATGAAGGACCTAAAAAATAATTACATAAAAATCCAGCATGCATGAGGACAAAGGGGACATTCACAGCATATTCCAATCATGGTAATTAGGGAATGAGGAAAGAAATACAATATATTAGCACACATTAAATACAATGAAATGTGATATTAAAGGATAAAAATCTTACCTTCATATACTCCTTCTGCAGGACCTGTATGATGGCAGAACAGGTCTCTGGGATAATGATCCCCAGAGCCTGGGGGGAGATGTCTGTCGAGAACTTGAGGTCCTGCAGGCTTCTTCCCGTCGCCAAGTACCGCAAGGTAGCGACCAACCTCTGAGTGATGGCTTGCCTCATGCAGGTATCCTGCCTGCTAATATAAGGGGTCAGCGAAGCCAACAGACGGTAAAACACGGGGTCTGTCATCCTGAGAAAGTTCCTGAAATCATCAGGATTATTCTCACGGATCTCACGGAGCAAAGGCATATGAGAGAACTGGTCACGCTGAAGCAACCATTTCTTGGTCCATGAACTCCTCCCCACCCTGTTCATGGACTGGACTTGTGTCAAGGTCAGGACCCCAACACCAAGCCCCCGCACAGCACGAACTCTACGAGGAGTACGCATACCCAACATGGCTAGAAAACGGTCGGCTGCTCAGAACGAAGTAACAGAACGCACTGAAGAACAGCAAGGCCTGTGAAGAGCGACCTGAAAAACAGTAACGAACGAACAAGAATACAATGACTAATTAAAGTCACGCGGAACTTGCTTGCACGCACTGAAGAGCAGATACAAACCCACAAGCACAAACTGAACGGCAGAAAACGATCTGAAAGCCACGAGTCTGAAAAAGCGCGAATCGTCTCTCACCAAACTTTTACTAACACGAGATTAGCAAAAGGAGCCCAAACTTGTGCGACCGTGTGTACGCAAAACAAGTTTGAGCCAACATCCGTCGGAAAAAATCCTAGGATTTTGTTGTCGGAATGTCCGATCAATGTCCGACCGTGTGTACGGGGCATACCTCTTCAGACAAATAATCAAACTGTGGATGAAACCCAAAGCTTTTCAGAGGAGTTATTGTATTTATTACACATTGCTAGCTATCACATTGCCATCCATTCCTTACATAAGTGAATTAAATGGGTAACTGCGGGCTTTTGAAGACAGAATGAAGAATAAAGCTATAGCTTTTTATTTATTTCAAAGATTAAATCACAGTTTAGATTATGGATGAAGTTTTCCTCTGCTTTGTGCTCCACTTCCCAGGAAATGAGGATTTGAGTGCAGCCCTTGAATTGAACATCTGCTTTCTAAGTAATAATGATGGGTGAGTCATCATTTATATACACCAATACACAAGCTCATCCCAGTAACCACCGTAATTTCTTGTATACATGCAGCTTCAGTCCATCCATTTGTGAGCAGCATAGATTGTATGAAGGCTGAAAATGACAGTTCTGTGCAAGCTGTGTGTCTGTAACAAGACTTGAGGACACATAAAGGTGTTAATAATTAATTCATTATAAACATGTGCACTTACCATTTTGTTTTAATTATCGTTGGGGCCTAAGGATTGTTTAGCATTGCTTTTAACCACTGAAAAACAACCCTGAAAGAGGATTGATGCCTGGCTGCTGTAGGTTATATGATTGTTTTTAGAAAAAAATACTTATATGCAGCTTTTCATTACTTTTCATGTCATGATTTTTTAAAATTTAAAAATTTTTTTTTAGGTTTTTAACCACTTCAATACAGGACACTTATACACCTTCCTGCCCAGACCAATTTTCAGCTTTCAGTGCTGTCGCAGTTTGAATGACAATAGAGTGGTCATCCAAAACTGTACCCAAACTAAATTTTTATCATTTTGTTCCCACAAATAGAGATTTCTTTTGGTGGTATTTGATCACCTCTGCGGTTTTTATTTTTTGCTAAATAATTTAAAAAAAAACGAAAATTTTGAAAAAAATATAAGTTTTGCTTTTGTTTCTGTTAAAATTTTTTGTAAATAAGTACGTTTTCTCTTTCACTGACAGGCACTGATAAGGTGGCACCAATGAGCGGGCACTGACGGGCACTGATGATGGGCACTGATATGCGGCACTGATGGGCACTGGTAGGCGGCACTGATGGGTGGCACTGATATGCAGCACTGATGGGCATTGATAGGCGGCACTGATGGGCACTCATGGGTGGCACTGGGTGGCACTGGTGGGCACTGGTGGGCACTGATAGGTGACACTAATGGGCATTGAAAGGCTGCAAAGATGGGTTCTTATGGGTGGCACTTATAGGGGGCACTGATAGGCAGCACTGATGGGCACTGATAGGCGGCACTGCTGGGCACTGATACGCGGCACTGATATGAGACACTGATAGGCATCGCTGGTGGCACTGGCAGTGGTAGACATTGTGAGTGGGCACTGATTGGCAGCTGCCTGGGCATTGATTGGCAGCTGCCTGGGCACAGATTAGTATTTCCCTGGGGGTCTAGGGGGCATTCGTGGTGGTCCAGTGTGGATGGCCATCCTGGTGGTCCTGGGTGGCTTCCCTGGTGGTCCTGGGTGGGATCCGAGGGGGGGCTGTGCTGATAAAAAATCAGCACAGACCCCCCCTGTCAGGAGAGCAGCCGATCGGCTCTCCTCTACTCGCGTCTGTCAGACGCGAGTGAGGAAAAGCTGATCACCGGATCTTCCTATTTACATCGTGATTGGACACGGCTGATCACGTGGTAAGAGTCTCTATCAGAGACTCTTTACCTAGATCGGAGTTGCGGTGTGTCAGATTGACACACCGCAACAACGATCGCCGCGATGCGCGCCCCCGGGGGTGCGAAGCGGCTTAATATTCTGAGAACGTCATATGACGCCTAGTCAGGATATTGAAACCACTTTGCAGCCGTCATTTTGCTATATGGCGGGCAGGAAGTGGTTAATTATAACATTTTAGAAAAGGCATTTTGCAAATTTGCATTTAGATTTTACTTTTTTTAATTCATCTTCTACTGTAAATTTACTAATCCAACATATTACATGGTGCATTACCTAATACCTATAAGCATCATTTTTTTCCCCAGAAGAGCTGGTTTCAAGTGACACTAAACAATATCCTTATTCTCCAAAAACAATCCATACGCATCCGCTGCTTAATAGCCCTACAATCTATTTTTTGGGAAATTGTTTCTCACTGTGTTTCCTGCCTCCTTGTAATGTCTTTCCTAGTCCATGTCTGGAGCGATCAAAAGTGGCTACGTTCCTATGTACAGTGGGACAATGAATGAACATAGCCACCCCCTAACAGGAAGTTGGATCACAGAAGCAAAAGAATAAAAAGGAATTTGGAGATTTAGAGGAGGCTGAGTGCAATAAAAGGTACTTTTTGAGTTAAGAATAATCTTGTATCCCCCTTACCTGGAAACAGACGCAACCCCCTTCAGTAGGACTATGGCTCAGGAGGGTGGAAGAATTGAACCAGATGGAGGATTTGGTTTTGACAACCCAGCAGAAGCGAGAGAAATACATGGAAACTTGGTCCTTATGGAATATGTTTATTTATTCAGAGGAGGGAAGGACTCTCACAGTCCATTGAATGATTGCTTATGATCTCCATATCCTTTAAATCCAGCTTCTGGGTGATATAATCCCCCCCTATTTTTTCTCTTTTTTTCCCCTTTGTTGTGTTTTATGTTTTGTATTTTTAATTAAAGAGAAAGATTGAGTAGCTTTATGCTTTCCGCTGGTGACTAGTTGAAAAGGGGAATTTCCCTTTCCCTTTCTCATTGTATGTGTATATATATATATATATATATATATATATATATATATATATATATATATATATATATATATATATATATATATATATATATATATATATATATATATATATATATATATATATATATACACATACACACATATATATATATATATATATATATATATATATATATATATATATATATATATATATATATACGTGTGTGTGTATATATATATATATATATATATATATATATATATATATATATATATATATATATATATATATATATATTGGTATACTGTTAATTTTTTCCATTTCTCCATTTTTCCATTATCCATATATTGATTTGAATTTGTCTTTGCCTGATAAAAATAAAATAAATATTTGAAAAAAAAAGAAAACATATTAGAATAGATTTTGAAGTTTAATGAATGCCAGGTAGCAGCCTGTATGCCGAATTATACAGTGAAAGAGCAGTAGGACGCTGATGAGGTTTTAGACTGGGTTCAGACCATCGCCACATCCGGCTCACAGCAGAGGTCTGGTGCGTCCTGGTTCACCGTTTCAGGTCCAATTTCAGCCCTAATTTTGGGCTGAATTCAGACTTGAAACAGACCAAAAGAGGCACAGTGCAAAAACGCACCGCACCTGCTGAGGAGATATGTGAATTGACTCCATAGAGAGCCTGTCAAAATCTCCTGCTATTGTGAATTGGATTGAACACACATTCAATTCGCACTGGTGTGAACTCAACCTTAATCTGCTCTTTTCCAACAGCATATGTGCATGCAGCACATCTGATTGGCTCCTATTTCTTCCCCCACCTCTCCTATAAAGGGATATACAAGAGGCTGATACCAAGCTAGATTTAGATACTTCCACTAACTGCATTTAAAAAATATGCTTAATGATATATTAATGAGTACAGATTTGCATTATTTTGTTTAAATGTATTTTTATTAGGACATTTTCAAGTCCCCACACAACATAGCTTGGCATCACATACTAGTAAAACACATTACTTTATGAGTTCAGCCTAAAAATTGAGTCTTAGAATGTACAAGCATGTGACAAGCTATACAAAACTAGAAGGTGTAGTAAAGTAGTAGAAATCATATCTGCTTGAGTAAAGAAAACATTCAATCATCGTGTCATGTACTCAAAGCTTAAACAATGTATTCCCGACGAAATGCCATGGATGTAGGTAGCGTTAGGAAATTTTTTTAAATAAACAAACTTTAGAAAGAGCAGTTAAACACCATCATAATAGAAGGTAGGAAGGAGAAGTAGGGTAGATAGGGGGAGAAGCAGGGTGGTGAGTGGAAGAGTCTGACAACTAGACTGGGTCCATATCTGAGTTAAGTTGTCCTTCTATACTTGCAAGGAAATGTCTAAGCAGACCCAGGGATCCCACACCCTTTTGAACATTGCAAGAGTATTATTCTAGCTCATCAATTTGATTTCCTGAATGCAAGAGTATAATTCAGGTATTATGGGTCCATGTGTCTGTCTCCATTGTAAAGCAATTAAACATCTGGTGGCAGTAAGGTTATGTAGAAGCAGCTTTCCAGCTATTCTAGGCATTGTTGGATCACTGATGGATGATTGATCTAGTGGGATTTGAATTTGTAAAAGGATGTAAGCTAAGGTCTCCTCTTTTTTCCAAAAAGGCTGTATCTTTGGGCAAGTCCAGAAAATATGTTTTTGACATCTCCAACACCAATCTGAGATTTTGTAATTGAGCATATGTAGAAAGGCAGGGGTATAATACCATTGAAAAAAAGATCTTAAATTGGTTTTCCTTATAGACAGTGCAAATAGAAGATTTATGGGCAGCCGCCCAGATAGCAGTCCGTTCGTCGACTGTAAATTGATTATTCAAAATGTGTTCACATTTAGTCATATAGTTATTTTTCCATGATGTCTCTGACTGTGAGACCATCATTATTTGGTATATAGAGAAAAATTAATCCTCTCCAAGCTGCACCAGTAATGCAAAGATTTTCAATGGGATTGTGGGGGGGATTAGCCTAGGCGTAATAGATTGTGCAAAGTGCTTGATTTGGAGGTAACTGAATAGGGCCCGAAAAGGCAAATTATACTGGTCTTGCACAGCTGGCAAAGTTGGAAAGCACAATAAACCTTTTGGCTTAGCGTCAAGAGACGATTCATGAGATTGCCAAAGTGGAAAAGAGACTTGAGTATCCATGGTAGAACCATACAAAGTGTCAGGCTATCAGGGATAGCTAGTGTAAAGTAGAAAGATATCACAGGGGAGACATCTGGTACCAAATTTTGCCTGACACATTTTCCCTTAGTGAACTTAATTTTGGTAAGTAAATCATTGGCTCTATGCTCAGTAGCTGGACCCCAAAGCAAAGAAATGCCGTGCATAAGTATAATGCACATTTTTTCAATCTCTGACCAATTATTATAGGAATATAAGGTGGACCAAAGTAATATTGGCCTGAGGTGTGCCACTTGATAATTTTTTATAATGTCTGAAAACATCAGGCCCCCCTAGGATTTAAGAGCTGTAAGGACAGTTTGTGCCATCCTGTGGCATTTATGATGCTCCCATGTGAATGAAAGGAAGTCCTTTTGGAGTTTTTTCACAGTCATGAGAGAAGCTTTCACTAGGAGCATCTGAAAATAATATAGTAATTTTGGGAGAATTGTCGCTTTGCATTATTTTGTGTATTATATCTACCTGGCTCTAAAGCGGTATTAAACCCCATAACAAAAATGTTATATATTGTGACTTACCGATTCTTGGATATTGTGGCTGCATTTGTTTGTTTTTTTAGGCTTTTTCTCTTTATTTCACCTAATAATACAGCCAGTAACACACCTTCTGTATTATCTACAGAAAATTGTATAGTGTGTATCCAGCTTTAGACTAGCAAATTTAGATGGAGTTCACTAACAAATTGAAGAAGAACCCCAGCTAGCACTTTATAAGCATTTACCTTTTTTTATATTATAACATTTTTTATATTTTTATTATCATCCAATAGAATGATGGCAGTGTGACTGTAGATGATTGGAATATTAGATAGAAAGCTTCTGTAGTCCATAGGATTTCCAAAGTCACCATGAGTTGAAAGACGATTCTGTAATAACATTGGGAATTCATATTAAGTCATTTATGTTATATGATATTTTGCTGAGTTTTATACAGTATTATATTTATATTATATTATATATTCTAGTCAGTACTATTACTTTAGTAATTTATTCTCACTACAAGTACACCAAGATGTTTTGATTTATTACAATATTTTAAATATTATATATGTTCATACGCTTATTGTATTAGATTATATACTATTTATCATACACTATATATCAT
Source organism: Lithobates septentrionalis (assembly GCA_037952835.1). NCBI lineage: Eukaryota > Metazoa > Chordata > Amphibia > Anura > Ranidae > Lithobates > Lithobates septentrionalis. Next base: position 6,046,748 of record JBBDGP010000281.1, on the reverse strand, counting down.
ATCAATTCCGTTATTTTTATTATAATTCATACATTATATATTATGTGTTTTCCACACTTTCTTCCTTGGTAATAATATTTAATTTTCACCGCTGATAACACTAGTTATTTTTAGATTTATTTTTATTAAATTTGACACATCATATATTACATTATTTACACTTTCATTGTTAATATCACCTGCATCAATAATATTTTATTGTTAACCCCAATATTGCTTGCATTATAATTACTAAAAATGACTCACTACCTTTGAAAATGTTAAACGTATATTTTCTCTTTCAATCTTTTTATTAAAGTTTTCCAGTAAAGAATTTGCATACAAAAAAATGAAAGACATGGAGTACTATAATAGTGTAGCCATGCCCCCGTGGTGGTTGTTGAATGTAGTGGTTCACCTGTCCCCTGCCAGCCAGACATCCATCTCTCAGTCACTCAGAGACATAGAACAGTCCATAAGCTTTGTTTTTGTTTTTTTATTTGAGGGGATTAAACTTGGATGGAAAATGGGGAATTATGGGATGCCCCAGAAAATTCAGTGGTGACCCTCATGCAATATGAATCAGGAAACTACTGTGATCATCCGGCCCCTTACCTTTCAACAATATTGCTCCACACTACCGGCATCATTTTGATCACGTGTGTATTTTATAATTGATTGTCATTTCTTATACCATTCTTTGTAATTAACATTGATTAACATTAGTCTATAGACACAGATTGTTGCTAATCTATTATATGATGTCAAACACATTGCCCCCTGTCTATGAATTTAATCAACTGTTTAAATCGATTGTTTACTTATGTGGGTTTTACTACTACCACCATTTATTGGTGGGTGTTACCCTTTGGCCATGGGCCACCCACTGATATGGGCGGTGTCTCTGGATCCCTTTGGGAGATGCTGAAGATTAAAACAAACATGTGTAGTGTTAATGTGACGTAAGTGACATATGTGACATAGATGTGATATGACAAAAATAAAAACAATAAATATGTCGATTAAAACATTAATAATAAAGTGCTCATGTGCATCCAAGTGCTTTGTAACACAGATATAAGTGTCCGGTGGTATATAGGGAACAACGCTAGTCCCACTTTAAATAGCAAAAAGTGCTATTGTGCAAAAAACAAGTCTTTTTATAAAACAATGCTGTGACAGTCCTGTTGAAAAAAGTGCATATGCGTGGTATCCAGTAGTAGCACTGCTGACATGCTTATAAATCCATGCATCTAAAAATGATTGACAAGTGTTGCAGATCATGCATTGGTGCTCTTATTCCAGTGACCCCCTAGGTATTAAATGCTCACCTTGGAGCATGTGACTACGCAATTACTGTGCAATTACGCTCAGTCAATACGCGCTTGTGAACCACCCCTGGGTTCTATAATGGTAACAGGATCCTGGGCTTCCCACGCAGTATCTCGGGAATATAAAGCCTCGATAGTGTGATATTGCTTTAAACGTTTTATTAAACAAATAAGAACAATCCCCCAACGGGGTACTCACATGTACCAGGTGCGTCAGTGCACCACTCTGTATATGGCATGAAATATTACAGCGGCTGGTTTTGGAATGGTGTATGTTTCCTCCTAGGCAGATAGACTGCCTGTCGTACCATCGGGGCCCTCCCTTACAGATGCTCAATACAGGGTAATCGTATCTTCATAAGGGGGAATGATTACCCTGATGAAGCCATGTGATGTGACGTAACACGTAGGAATTGGCTGGAATTAGACGCACACCGGAAGTGACATAAGAAGGCGCTGAACAACGCTGATTCTGTCCTCTGCTTGTTTTTAATTGTTTTTAATATAAGAGTCCACCTATTTGGGATTTAATAAATAGACCCTTTTGTACTTAACACACTACACCATTGGAGGCATCCTTTCTCTTTTTTTCTTTCTTTTCATCCTTTTTCTTTCTTTCCCTATATTTATACTGTGAAATTACATCGGAGCGGACTAGGACGGCTTAGTGGAGGATTCCTATAGCTGAAGCAGTACCTATGGCCCCATCAGCAGTATATGCAAATAGAAAAACGTCCCAATAGGAGGCTGTGGAGATTCATATCCATTTGTTGATGCGATTTTCTTCTTATTAACAAGGTGAGAGTTCTGTGAGACCAGAATTTGAAGGAATAATTTGTGTAATCTTTTATGGACATCACTTGTTTTTTCTTTTGCCAACCATCTTATTCATACAGTGGGGAAGGAAAGTATTCAGACCCCCTTACATTTTTCACTCTTTGTTATATTGCAGCCATTTGCTAAAATCATTTAAGTTAATTTTTTTCCTCATTAATGTACACACAGCACCCCATATTGACAGAAAAACACAGAATTGTTGACATTTTTGCAGATTTATTAAAAAAGAAAAACTGAAATATCACATGGTCTTAAGTATTCATACCCTTTGCTCAGTATTTAGAAGCACCCTTTTGATCTAACACAGCCATGAGTCTTTTTGGGAAAGATGCAACAAGTTTTTCACACCTAGATTTGGGGATCCTCTGTCATTCCTCCTTGCAGATCCTCTCCAGTTCTGTCAGGTTGGATGGTAAACGTTGGTGGACAGCCATTTTTAGGTCTCTCCAGAGATGCTCAATTGGGTTTAAGTCAGGGCTCTAGCTGGGCCATTCAAGAACAGTCACGGAGTTGTTGTGAAGCCACTCCTTCATTATTTTAGCTGTGTGCTTAGGGTCATTGTCTTGTTGGAAGGTAAACCGTCGGCCCAGTCTGAGGTCCTGAGCACTCTGGAGAATGTTTTCGTCCAGGATATCCCTGTACTTGGCCGCATTCATCTTTCCCTCAATTGCAACCAGTCGTCCTGTCCCTGCAGCTGAAAAACATCCCCACAGCATGATGCTGCCACCACCATGCTTCACTGTTGGGACTGTATTGGACAGGTGATGAGCAGTGCCTGGTTTTCTCCACACATACCGCTTAGAATTAAGGCCAAAAAGTTCTATCTTGGTCTCATCAGACCAGAGAATCTTATTTCTCACCATCTTGGAGTCCTTCAGGTGTTTTTTTAGCAAACTCCATGTGGGCTTTCATGTGTCTTGCACTGAGGAGAGGCTTCCGTCGGGCCACTCTGCCATAAAACCCCGACTGGTGGAGGGCTGCAGTGATGGTTGACTTTCTACAACTTTCTCCCATCTTCCGACTGCATCTCTGGAGCTCAGCCACAGTGATCTTTGGGTTCTTCTTTACCTCTCTCACCAAGGCTCTTCTCCCCCGATAGCTCAGTTTGGCCAGACGGCCAGCTCTAGGAAGGATTCTGGTCATCCCAAACATCTTTGTTTTAAGGATTATGGAGGCCACTGTGCTTTTAGGAACCTTAAGTGCAGCAGAAATTTTTTCGTAACCTTGGCCAGATCGGTGCCTTGCCACAATTCTGTCTCTGAGCTCTTCAGGCAGTTCCTTTGACCTCATGATTCTCATTTGCTCTGACATGCACTGTGAGCTGTAAGGTCTTATATAGACAGGTGTGTGGCTTTCCTAATCAAGTCCAATCAGTATAATCAAACACAGCTGGACTCAAATGAAGGTGTAGAACCATCTCAAGGATGATCAGAAGAAATTGACAGCAGCTGAGTAAAATATATGAGTGTCAAAGCAAAGGGTCTGAATACTTAGGACCATGTGATATTTCAGTTTTTCTTTTTTAATAAATCTGCAAAAACGTCAACAATTCTGTGTTATTCTGTCAATATGGGGTGCTGTGTGTACATTAATGAGGAAAAAAAAATGAACTTAAATGATTTTAGCAAATGGCTGCAATATAACAAAGAGTTAAAAATTTAAGGGGGTCTGAATACTTTCTGTCCCCACTGTATATCGGATACACCACTCTATGAACTCAGTTCTCTCTTTTTTCTCCCTAATATCTGAATGGTCCCCCTCTTTTTGTCTCTGCTAATTTTTCATTTGATTCAGGACTTATATCACATTTGGACACTTATTATTCACTGATTTTTACTGTTAGCTTAACAAATATGCAATATTTTTCATATCTTTCTTATTTTTATTTATTTTCTTTTGTGGAGTTTTTATTTTCATTTGTAGAGATAACATTTTTGTGCACTTTGATTTTTGCACTTCATTTAATCCTATTGGAATACTTTGTGTGTTATTTATAGTGATTTTATTGTTTCTGCGCAAGATCACTTTATTCATATTTGTACTTTTAGTGTTTTGTGAACACCAACAGGTTTTGCTGCAGTTTCACCTTTTATTATCACTTATTTTATTGCCCCCCTCTAAACTGTAAAAAAAAAAAACTGAACCTGCCACTTCCTGTATGCCCTCTCTGTACAGACCATGAAAATCAGGGCTGCTCAGCCCTGATCACTGTGGTCTGATTGTGTCCCTTCATCATACGCTGCTGTCCCCTCTGCTCTCCTCTCTCCCCCTCACGCCCCCCCTCCTGCCATTCAGCTAGTGTCTGTGTGTCTCTGCGCCCCCCTCCCCACGCTATTAGCAAAATTACTAATGTGAAATTCTCACTGCAAGCCCCTCCATTATATCCTGGCATAGCACACTGTACCTGTCTTGTAGAAAAACAAGCGTTGTAAATACTGATTTAGCGCTGTCTTCAGGCCGGTCACGTGACTCTCGGCCGCTTTCCATGGCTACTACAGGAGAGGCTGAGCGGCCATGTGATCTCCCCAGCTGATGTCAGAGGGGGATCACGGCCCCTCCTGCAGTATCCAACCATCGGAGCTGTACAGGGGCCGCGAGTCATGTGACCGGCCTGAAGACAGCTCTAAATCAGTATTTACACAGCTTGTTTTTCTACATTTTCTGGCATTCTTTGTGTTATATGGGTTAACAAACTCTTTAAGTGACAGTTGATGTTTCTATGCGCACCTTTAGATATGGGGTTATTGATAATTCTTGTACACACAGATGATTAAAAGGTTTATTATAGGTTTATTTGCCTGTTAACTATACTGGATGGTGCCAGGGAACCTATTGCACTGCACTCATAATAATGTTCAGGTTCAAAGTTCTTGAACCTGTTGTTCACCAAAAAAAGAACAAGGGATTGATTGCACTCTGATTGCAAAACAGTAGATTCTGTCACTAGGACTCTGCTGTTGGTATGTTTTGGTACGAAAAGGTCGTTTGATAGGGTCCAGGTGCAAGAGCAGAGAGTATAAAAACGAAAGAGTTTAAATAAGGAAGAATTATTGTTAGCCATAGAGTTACATGGAGTTTAGTATAAAATTATTTTTAGAGTTAATGTTACAGGGATAGTTAGTGCAAGAGGTGCTTAGTGGAGGGCATCACGCTCAAAAATCTACCAACATCAAGCTACCATCACTGAAACCTAATCTATCTCTTTGATTTCCCACTCTGACATACAAAATGGAGCTGTCGGGAGTTTGTAAAAGACTATAAGCAGTATGTTAAAGCAGAAATACTTCCTTTATTTATAAATAGAGTACAATTTCTTCAAAGAAACTTGTTTATAAGTGTGTTTCTTGGGGGCTTGGAGCCACATTCTGCAATTGTATTTTTGAGTCTTTGATAAATAGGCAGCAGGTAGTTAAAATTGGTGATCAGTATTCTTCCACTCCAAGCACACTGCTCCTTGTTACTCCAGCTGCTGTCAGGTGCCTTCCCAGGGGGCGCATTCTTGATCTGTGAACTTGCACCTGGAATGAAATAACTGGGCCGCATACTGAAGACATTACTGATGTTAATCCAGCATAAAGAAAGTTCAGAGCAGATGGTCATACCTGTCCTCCTCACACTCCAATGTGTTTTGCCCAAAAAAAGGTTTAATCATCTAGACACCATGTCTTCAGGCCCGTCGCGACAGCAAAACAAGCAATTGCTTAGGGCCTCGAGCTGGCCTGGGGCCCCAGCCGCGCCACCAGCCGCCGCTTCCCAGTGTTGCCAACCGCCCGCCCGTAAATGTCCGTTACGGGCAGCGGTGCCCATAAAAAAGATGGGCGTGAGCCAACCATGTAACTGCGCATGCGCCGTTCCAAAGCCGGCCGGGCTTGGGAAAGCTCGTACTCACTCGGCCGGGCGGTGCATACGCAGTAACTTAAAGGCGCCGCCCCATTTTTGAATAGATTTCAGAGTACACTTGTTCCTGGCTAAGACACGGCAGCTGCGTTTTGTGCACTTGCCGTAGGCGGAGGAGTCAAGGGGGGTAAGCGAGGAGAAGAGTGTGACACTGTGGCAGAGGATGACAGTACTGGGGACAGCAGCTGACACTACTGGGTTTGGGGACAGGCGACAGAGGATGACATGGCATTACTGGGGGGGGGGTGAAGCCATGGGATGCAGGGGGACAGTGAAGGACACTGATATGCTGCCCTGTGGACTGTGGAGAGGTGAAAGGGAAGCAGCACAGGAGCAGCACACACTGGTGTGGAGACTGTAATATGATGGTGGACAGAGGAGGAGGCTACTGTGAGGGGGTGAGGAGGACACTATCATGTCTGCAGCCTCTGTCCCCCTCCTGTAGTATGTCTGCTGCCTCTGTCCCCCTCATGTAGTATGTCTGCTGCCTCTGTCCCCCTCATGTAGTATGTCCGCAGCCTCTGTCCCCCTCCTGTAGTATGTCCGCAGCCTCTGTCCCCCTCCTGTAGTATGTCCGCAGTCTCTGTCCCCCTCCTGTAGTATGTCCGCAGCCTCTGTCCCCCTCCTGTAGTATGTCCGCAGCCTCTGTCCCCCTCCTGTAGTATGTCCGCAGCCTCTGTCCCCCTCCTGTAGTATGCTCCCAGCCTCTGTCCCCCTCCCTCCCCTTCAATTGTGAAAATGTTCACATTTTATGCACATTATATGCAACAGCAGTATTTGCACTGTAAACCTTTTTTATTTATATAAAGTGTTGGTGAACTTAAACAGTATTGCTATGCTGTGATTCATGTAGGCTTTGTGTGCGTGCGTGCGGGGGGGGGGGGGGGGGGGTTGGGGGACGCCTCCATGTCCATTTTGCTTGGGGCCCCCAAATTCCTTCAAACGGCCCTGCATTTCTTCATGTCTTCACTAAGTAATGAAAATAACAAATTCTTGAACCTACAGAGATAACCCATCAAATCAGCAATGTTACAGGATTTTATTTGTAAACATATCTGCTGTAACATACAAGTGTACAGTATAACCCCCTCCCTACATTTCTCTGCCTCAAAAAGGATAAGCAGGCACAACATTTCACAACAAAAGCAGAATTTTGTAAATATTGCTTTGCCAAGTATGCAGCTCCCAACAATGATCGTGTAAGGAAGGGCATGCCAATAGATAAAAGGGCTCCTCTGGCCAAACTTCTGTGCACAGGCTAATACATGTTCCCTTTCGTACTTGCAGAAATTGGGCACTTGCTAATGCTAATGGACATGCGCATACCCATGCGTACACCTGTGCAAGCATGCATATCTCTGTGCGCCGGTGCTCACATGCACTTCTGACAGATGTTATCGCAAAACCAGATATTTAAACTGGGCCAGTGCTCAGGATCAGTGCTGCTTTGTCTTCAGCCTCCTGTGTATTCTGTGATTCTGTACCATAATTCCAGTTTCTGAACGGGATTGTCTTGACTATTCTCTGAACACTGCCTGCACTGATCTCAGCTTGTCCCCTGACCTCTGCTTCTGTCTGCTCCATTGGCTCCTGCTTCACTGATCTGTTCCAGACCTGGCTTGTTTCCTGACCTAATTATTTCACTATTCTGTGATTGTCTACAGATGAGATATGCAAATAGAAGTACCAAGACATAATGTAAGAAAAATGTACTCTATAAATATGATATGATACTTATTTAATTCTTTGTGTACTTTTGGATTTTAAAAAAAGCACCACCCAATCTGTCCTGAGGAAGCAAGTAAATCTTGCAAAATTTGTCGACAAGCTTGGAGCAGTTGTGGATTTGATCTTTGACATCCATGCTGATACCTCATATATTTCTTTTTTGGACTTCCATACATCATATATACCTCATGACTGGATTCCTATTTCCATGCTTGGGATTGGGTATTGGCTTGATCTACTGCAAGTAGAGGGTGTTGCTTTGATTTGATGTTAATATGTTTTAAGATATTATGTAATAAAGACTATTATGTTTTATATAGACTGCCTCCTGTTGTGCCTACAAAGTGCTCTAGTTATTTGAGTAGGTAGGGCCTGCTTTCTCTTTCCTTTTCATCATAGTAAAAATATTATTTTAATTTTAGCTTTTTAGAAAAGCAGTCTGCAGATGAGTGTTTTTGAGGGAAATGTTAATAATACGTAAATTGCAATTGCAATCTATTAATGATTTGCTACAGTTTAAAGAGAAACCAATGCTAACTGATAGCCACAAAAAACAAATTTTAACAAATAATGAACATACAATGATCTCTGCTGCCTTTCCCCTTTCCTGAAGGTAAGCAGATGATAAACATTAACTGACTACTTGCTACTTTATTATTTGGCATTAACATGAATGCTCAGCTAAACCAAGGGTATATATTAATGTAAAAAAATGGTAACCAAGTATTCAATCGCCCCCACCTTGAGTTCCCACCACTGCGCTTAAGAATGTGTGTGTCTCAAAAATGTATATGAAACAATGTATGAAAAAATGTATAACTTCCAAAGCTGCCACTTTAAATGAATAAATAATGTGAACTCTATTCATTCGCAAACAAAAGAAAATTAATATAAGCGGCGCTGACAGTGACACTATAATGTGGTGAAGTGACCATGTGTTTGACCAATATATTTTGTGATGTCACACAACAGAAAAAATATATATATATCACATAAAACAATAATATAAATCACAAAACAACCACCCTGTGTCAGAAAAATTTATATTATGTTGTAAAGTCCATAGATAGGTGTCTGAGTTTGAGAGCGGGGGATCCAAGCCCGAGCAGCGAGGATTAGTGAGTGGTGGTGAGAAACGTATCCTGCACACCTCGGGTCCGCCGTGACCATCATTGTATCTGGTGTTGGGCGTTTAAACTGGAGGATTGTGAGATGATGTTGCTGTGAATTTTGCTTGGTTTAAAGAGATTTTATGTGAGTGTAATGTTTGAAGTGTACACAGTTAATATTAAATCTGGTTTTACGTTATTACACTATAAGTGCATTTTTCATTTGCATGTGGATTGAAATGGTACATACACGGATGGAAATTGGATTTTTCGTTTAAACCTGAGTGTAAGGTTTATCACGCCTATCTGCCAAAACACGAGAGTGTGAGGCATGTTTATCCGGTGAGTTTTGAATCTGAAGGGAGAGGAATCACTGACACGTGTGACTTGGTGGATACCTAAGAAAACTGCACGTCATTCACGGTATTTACCTATCTATGGACTTTACAACATAATATTAATTTTTCTGACACAGGGTGGTTGTTTTGTGATATATATTATTGTTTTATGTGATATATATATAATTTTTCTGTTGTGTGACATCACAAAATATATTGGTCAAACACATGGTCACTTCACCACATTATAGTGTCACTGTCAGCGCCGCTTATATTAATTTTCTTTTGTTTGCGAATTAATAGAGTTCACATTATATATTAATGTAGCAATCAGATCTATCCTGCACATTTAGCAAACTCTCAAACCTTATGCTGCAGGCTGTTTTTATACTCATATACAAAATTGCCCCCAGGTAGGTAGCATGGGCATTAGTTGATACCAATGGCTGATGTCCTTAATTTTTAATAATAGATTTTTTTTTTAAAATAACGGTGAAATCATTTATCATGTTAAAAAACAGTGTTGTCTTAGGCTTAGGAAAACAAAGACGTTGTAATAAACTGTGAATTTGGGCATCTGTTTATCAATTATTCATGTGTTAGAAAATAACTTTGGCAAGTTTTCAGGAAGCCGTTTTAGCAACTTCATAAAATTTCTCCAGCACAGCCTAAGGAGACCTTTTGTTGGTTTAATGATCCTTGATTAGAAATAGCTTAAATATTTTTAGTTAAGAATTCATGACAGCAATCTGGTATTTCTAGACTAAAGTTAAATATTAATCAAATGTATATTAACTGAACATTCACAATTTTTTTTCAAGTGATATATCATGTGTACCTTTTATTTAATGGTGTTTCCATTAGTTGTACTGTTAAGAAAGTCTTTATGCTTTCCTTTTTTTTTTCTGTGATTATGTCAATCATTTAGAGCATTGTGTGGCCATGGGGTTGATTTACTAAAGGCAAATATGCTGTTCACTTTGCAAGAGAAGTTGCACTTTGCAAGGGAATTTGTCTTAAGCTTAGGGACTGGGGTGATGTTTCACTTTGCAAAGTATACCAAATCACATGCAAGGAAAAGTAAAAAAAAACTGCATTGCACATAGTTGGATGATGAAGGTCAACAGAGCTTCATCTCATTCACTAAGTTTTGGTGTTCCCTTGCAAAGTGAACAGTCTATTTGCTAGGGATGCACCGAAATTTCGTCCGGTGAAACATATCGGCCGAAAATGGCCCTTTCGGCAAAGATCCGAAAGAGAATTTTTGCCGATACCGAATGGGGCGGGGCCTGGGCAGGGGGCGGGGCTCCGCCTCCGCCCCTGGTGCCGCCTATCAGGGGGGCCGCAGCTTGTTTGATTACAGCGCCGGGAACATCACAGCTTTAATTTCAATAGCTGTGTGTTCCCCGCTGTGTGCCGTCACATACAGCCCCTCCCCCTTGTCCAGGCACTTTGATAGACAGATCACCCGTCCCATTGGAAGCTGTGATGTTCCCGGCGCTGTAATCAAACAGGCGGCGGCGGCTCTCTCCCTTCACTGGCTGCAATGGGGACACAGACTGCACTACTGGGGGCACTGGCTGCAATGGGGACACTGGCTGCACTACTGGGGACACTGGCTGCACTACTGGGGACACAGGCTGCACTACTGAGGACACTGGCTGCAATGGGGACACAGGCTGCACTACTGGGGACACTGGCTGCAATGGGGACACTGGCTGCACTACTGGGGACACTGGCTGCACTACTGGGGACACTGGCTGCACTACTGGGGACACTGGCTGCACTACTGGGGACACTGGCTGCACTATCGGGGACACAGGCTGCACTACCGGGGACGCAGGCTGGATGCATCTGACGGGCACTGGTGAGACTGCAATGATCTCTTGTATCATGCCCGCAGTCTCTGACTCTTTGACTATGTCCCCAGTCTCTGACCATCTCCTGTACCACGTCCTCAGTCTCTGACCATCTACTGTACCATGTATGCAGTCTCGGACCATCTCCTGTACCATGTCTGCAGTCTCTGACCATCTTCTGTACCATGTCTGCAGTCTGACCATCTCCTGTACCATGTCTGCAGTCTCTGACCATCTCCTGTACCATGTCTGCAGTCTCTGACCAACTCCTGTACCATGTCTGCAGTCTCTGACCATCTCCTGTACCATGTCTGCAGTCTCTGACCATCTCCTGTACCATGTCTGCAGTCTCTGACCATCTCCTGCACCATGTCTGCAGTCTCTGATCATCTCCTGTACCATCTCTGCAGTCTCTGACCATCTCCTGTACCATGTCTGCAGTCTGACCATCTCCTGTACCATGTCCCCAGTCTCTGATCATCTCCTGTACCATGTCTGCAGTCTATGTCCATCTCCTGTACCATGTCTGCAGTCTCTGATCATCTCCTGTACCATGTCTGCAGTCTCTGACCATCTCCTGTACCATGTCCTCAGTCTCTAACCATCTCCTGTACCATCTCGGCAGTCTCTGATCATCTCCTGTACCATGTCCCCAGTCTCTGATCATCTCCTGTACCATGTCTGCAGTCTCTGACCATCTCCTGTACCATGTCCTCAGTCTCTGACCATCTCCTGTACCATCTCTGCAGTCTCTGATCATCTCCTGTACCATCTCTGCAGTCTCTGATCATCTCCTGTACCATCTCTGCAGTCTCTGATCATCTCCTGTACCATCTCTGCAGTCTCTGATCATCTCCTGTACCATCTCTGCAGTCTCTGATCATCTCTTGTAACATCTCTGCAGTTTCTGATCATCTCCTGTACCATCTCTGCAGTCGCTGACCATCTCCTGTATAAAAATATTTTTAAAAACAGTCACTTTCGGTATCGGTGTTGTTTCGGTATCGGTTTCTGTTTTCGGGATCTAGGAAGATTTATTTTCGGTATCGGTTTTGGCACCAAAAAAAACATTCGGTGCATCCCTACTATTTGCCTTTAGTAAATCAACCCCACAGTGTTCATTATTGGCCCTAGAGAATAAAATATTTTCTTTCTAGATTAGACCATAGACTTAGACTGGCGACACACCAAAACAATTTCCTTAGATCTGTTAGATCAGAGACATTAACAAATACATATGAAGTATGAGAGCTTAAATAACGATTCATTTACATTTATGTCCAGTCAGGTAAGTCCTCACACTATGTTAAAAAAATTTGCTGACCTAACAGGTCAAAAACAAGAAAAAAAAAACCCTAAATGATGTGAATGGCATAATGGTATATTTTGTAATTCTCGCCACACAATCCCGTATTTAGGGCCAGGTTTTTTTTATAAAGCTAATATAGGCTGTGGCCCAGAATGGCATTAAATGACAGGGGCAGTACACAGCCACCCACACATTAATTGCTAACTGCCAGCAATTCATTCTGCCTCCTAGTGCAGTTGCAGTGTGGGAAAACTGTCTCTTTCAGCCCCTCTGACCCCTAGCAATACCATGCTATGTGTGGCTATGACTTCTTATTTTTATGAGTGTGATACTAAAGCTAGCCGTACATGGCTAGGAATGGGCCGAAATTTAGGCCACAGGTGACGCTGTCAGCACCACTGAAAACTGTGACTAAACCCGGCTAGCAATTATCAGTCGAACAGTGACAACCTCCTATCTGATTTTAAGTCTTTTTGACAATGTATTCTGCACTGCCCTGGCATCTTCCAGGTTCCAAGATGAATGTTCAGAGACCTGAGTTACATCATCCTAGTGTATCAAATCAAGGTAGCGAAGATCCTGAACCTGAAGGAGGAGTGGACCAAAATATCTGCAGTGGGGAGAGAGCTTGTGGAATGGGGATATTTCTAAAAAATGAACTGAAAGGTTGGAGTAAAATGACAGGAGTAAGTTATCAGTGGGCATTATTAGATTATATGTCAGGCAAGTTAGTAAGAATAAACAGAAGAAAAAAAGAATATGGTTCAATAATGAGGTAAATAGGATAGTAAAGGAAAAAATGAGCATATAGAAGATTCAAGGAAACAGGAGGTGTAGCTTACAGAGCGGAGGGGTATAAAAAATAGACAAAAGGAGGCCAAATACATTATAAGTGCTGCCAAAGCACAGAAAGAGGAGCCTATTAAGAAAGTAGATAAAACATTTTTTAGGTACATTAGTGATAGAAGGAAAAAATACAATAGGATCAGAAAATGAAAACTGGGCACAATACATATGTTGAGGGAGACCAGGATGTAGCAAACCATTTAAACAATTACTTCTGTTCAGTCTTCTCAGAAATAAATTGCACTAATGATAACAAGTTGTGGAATCATATTAATTACAGTGATGATGGTTAATTTCTAGGATTTCTGGAGACAGAGGTAGCAGAGGAACTGGCTCGGTTAAAGCATAATAAAGCAATGGGCCCTGATGGTATTCATCCCAGGGTTCTAAGAGAACTTTGAGATATAATTGTTGGACCATTAACAGATCTTTTTAATCAATCTCTTCTAACAGGAGAAGTTCCCCATGATTGCCGAACAGCTAATATTGTACCTATCCAGAAGAAGGACAGCAAGGTAGCAGCTGGAAATTACAGGCCAGTGATTTTAACATCAATTGTAGTCAAGAAGGATCATTGATCACCTAAAATACATAGCTTGCTGGACCCAAAGCAGCATTTACTGAGGGCAGATCATGTCAAACTAAGCTGATTGAATTGTTTGACTATATTACCAATGTTTTGGACCAGGGTGGTGCTGTGGACATAGCATATCTTGATTTAAGCAAGGCATTTCATACAGTTCCACTTAAAATTCTAATAAAAGTTGTACAAGCTAGGACTTAACCATTGGGTGGTTCAGTGGATATGCAGTTGGCTAAAGGATAGATCCCAGAGAGTGGTTGTAAATGGGGTTCACTCAGAACAGAGACCAGTCACAAGTGGGTAGGGATGGGCTGAACACCCCCCGGTTCGGTTTGCAACAGAATACCTCGAACAGGCAAAAAATTCTTGCGAACATGCAAACCCTATTAACCCTTTCACTGCCAAGTCCGTACACCATACGGACCTACAGAAGTGCCCGCAGGTGGCCAAGTCACTCCTGTCGGCTTCAGGTGCTGCATGGGGCTTGGGGGGTCCACATGTGTCCCCCCTGCAAGTAAGATCACCCCCCAAAATGCCCCCACACCCCTGATCCATGGCTGCTCCAAGCGACATCTCTCCTTCCCCTCCCGCCGCCTGCAGCTTCTCTTGCACTGATCTCTGCGATCTGTCAGGCTGGGGAGCGCAGCATCTACAAGCTCTCTCCCCACTGCAGATATTGTGCTTCCAGAAAATATATGGTTTAGTGGGTCTTTCACAAATTCTGAAAGCTATAAGTGAAAAATAAAAAAGGAAAGGAAAAATTGCAAAAATGGTCTGGCCACCTGAGTGTACAAGGGCCTGGCAGCAAAAGGGTTAAAGTCTATGGGACACGAACATGAAAAATCAAAATTCCTCATTTTAAAGGCTTATATGCAAGTTATTTCCATAAAAAAAGTGTATGGGGACCCAGGTACTGCCCTAGGGGATATATATCAATGCAAAAAAAGTTTTTAAACAATGAGCAGTGATTTTAATGATGCTTAAAGTGAAACAATAAAAATGAAATATTCCTTTAAATATCGTGCCTGGGGGTCCCCTTCGTCTGCCTGTAAAGTGGCGCATATGTGCGATGTATAGAACATGCCGCAGCAATAATGAGAAAATGTAATTTAAACTTGCTCGCGGCTGTAATGTATTGCCGACTCCCGGCAAGGTAGATGAAAAATCAAAGAAAAAAAATGGCATGGGCCCCCCCGCAGTCCATACCAGGCCCTTCGGGTCTGGAATGGATTTTAAGGGGAACTCCATGCCAAAGTTTAATAAAAATGGCATGGGTTTCCCCCCAAAGTCCATACCAGACCCTTATCCGAAAATGCAGCCTGGCAGGTCAGGATAGGGGGAGACAAGCGAGCGCCCTCCTTCCTGAATCATACCAGGCCACATGCCCTCAACATTGGGGGTGGGTACTTTGGGGCAGGGGGGCTCTGCACTCCCCACCCCAAAGCACCTTGTCTATTTAACAGCTGTCAAAGCCAAGAGACAGCAGCCCTCCCCATTTTAAGGGCAAGTGGCCTGGTATGGTTCAGGAGGGGGGGCTCGCTCATCCCCTCCCTTTCCTGGCCTGCCAGGCTGCCTGCTCGGATAAGGGTCTGGTGTGGATTTTGGGGGGGAATCCATGCCATTTTTATTAAACTTTGGTGTGGAATTTCCCTTTAAATCTATGCCAGACCCAAAGGGCCTGGTATGGATTTTGGGGGGACCCCATGCTGTTTTTTTCTTAATTCTGTCAAAGGGTTCCCCTTAACCACTTCAATACACTGTATTATATACTCTGCACTGGACTATATACCCTGCACTGTATTATATATACTACACTGGCTGCACTAGATATTCTCCACTTTATTATATATACTACAATGACTGCACTATATACTCTGCAATGTATTATATATACTACACTGACTGCACTATATATTCTCCACTGTATTATATATACTACACTGACTGCATTATATACTCTGAACTGCATTATATATACTACACGGATTGCACTATATACTTTGAACTGTACTATATATACTACACTGACTGCACTATATACTCTGAACTGTATTATATATACTACACTGTCTGCACTGCATACACTGAACTGTATTATATATACTACACTGATTGCACTATATACACTGCACTGTATTATATATACTACACTGCCTGCATTATATACTCTGAACTGCATTATATATACACTACACAGACTGCACTATATACTCGGAACCAGAGTCGGCTCTAGGCTTTGTGAGGCCTTAGGCAAATTTTACACATGAGGCCCCACTCATGCCCATAATGGGAAAAAAAATTCAAGCAATTAAAATTGCTGCAGAAAGATGCACGGATTTCGCACACAGTTCATCAGCACTACTTCCAGGGCACCCTCCTCCCCCATCAGACATATGCAGCCAATAAAACATCTGGGACCCAGCAAGCTGGCAACCTACCCCTCTAAGAATTTCCCATACCTTGGGAGGAAGTAGAGTGGGGGAATCCCAACACAGTGCAGAGAGAGATAGGGAGGAGGGTGGGAGAGAGACAGGGATAGAGAGAGGGGGAGAAGTGGGAAAGAAGGGAAGAGAGGGGGTAGAGAGGGGGGAGGGAGAGAGGGGGGATAGGGGGGAGAGAGAGGGGAGAAAGGGGGAGAGAAGGGAGGACAGGGAGAGAGAGAGAGATAGATAAGGAGGGGAGAGAGCGGGGGAGGGAGAGGGAGAGAGGGGGAGAGAGAGAGAAGGGGGAGAGAGGGAGAGAGAGGGGGGAGAGAGAGAGGGGGAGAGAGAGAGAGAGATAGGGGAGGAGGGGAGAGAGCGGGGGAGGGAGAGGGAAGAGAGAGAGGGGAGAGAGAGAGAGGGGGGAGAGAGAGAGGGGAGAGGGGGGAGAGAGAGAGGGGAGAGAGAGAGAGAGGGGGAGAGAGAGAGAGAGGGGGAGAGAGAGAGAGAGGGGGAGGGAGGGGGAGGGAGGGGGATAGAGGGAGTGAGTGAGGGTGGGAGAGACTGGGGGTGACACAGAGGAGGGAGGTGAATAAGAGAGGGGTGAGGGAGAGAGAGAAGGGTTTTGGAAGAGAGGGGTGGCACGAGAGAGAAAGAGACGAGGTGTGGGAGAGAAGGGAACAGAGGGGGGAGAGAGAAGGGGAGAGAGAGGGGGAGAGAGAAGGGGGAGAGAGAGGGGGAGAGAGAAGGGGGGGAGAGAGAGAGGGAGAGAGAAGGGGGAGAGAGAGAGGGAGAGAGAAGGGGGGGAGAGAGAGAGAGGGAGAGAGAAGGGGGGGAGAGAGAGGGAGCGAGAGGGAGAGAGAGGAAGAGAGAAGGGAGAGAGAGAGTGGGGGAAAAGGGGGAGAGAGAGAGGGAGAGAGAAGGGGAGAGAGAAGGGGGAGAGAGAAGGGGGATAGAGGGAGAGAGAAGGGGGAGGAGAGGGGGGAGAGAGAAGGGGGAGGGAGAGAGGGGGGGAGGGAGAGAGAGGGGGAGGGGGAGAGAGAGAGAGGGGAGAGAGAGGGGAGAGAGGGGGGAGAGAGGGAGTGAGTGGTGGGAGGGGGTGAGAGAGACTGGGTGGTGACACAGAGGAGGGAGGTGAGAAAGAGAGGGTGGTACGAGGGAGAGAGACGAGGGGTGAGAGAAAGGAGGGTGACATAAAGAGGGGGGGAGAGAGAGAATAAGATGATAAAGAGGGGGTGAGGGAAAGGGGGTGAGAGAGATCCCTAGCCCTGTACCTGTCTGCAGACCCTCCTGTGTTCCATGTCCCAGTCTGTGAGAGCACTGGGCAGGAGCAGGAGAGGGGGGCAAAGAACAGGAAGGAGCTGGAGAGCACTGGGGTTGTGGGGGCAGAAAGCACTGGGGAAGGTGGAGAGCATAGGAGGATTGGGGGCTGGAGAGTGCGGGGAGCTTGAGAGGAGGGGAGTCAGAAAGAATGCGAGGGGAAAGCAGGGGGAGCTGAAGAGCACTGGGGGAGGAGCCAGGGAGCACAATGAGGGTCAGAGAGCATAGGGGGTGCAGAAGAAGTTAGATAGGAGGAGCGGTGGGCGGCTGCATATAGTGGAATTGAACTTTTTATATTCCTCCTCGCTGCTGAATGCTCACTTCTCCTCCTCTCCTTCCCGCAGATGATTCAGCGGCTGCAGGAGGAATATAGAAAGATCAATTCCACTATATGCCGCTGCCCACCACTCCTGCTATCCAGGCACACAGGAAGGCTGCACGGGCACTCACCTTCTCTCTGGTCGGCCAGGCGGCATCAGGAGATTGGAGGCGGAGCTCCTTCATGTTCAGTCACGGGGCAGCTCAGCTGGAGGCAGGTGCGGAGAGGTCGGGTGAGCGCAGGCTTAAGGAGCAGCCCAGCTGCGGCTCCCACATGGACATGCCGCCGCCCGACACACCCCTTGTAGAGATGGCACCAGGAGCCGGGGGCTGTCATCCGGCAGCTGCCGCCACCTAGAGGCCTCAACTGTCCCGCTGTCCGCACCTGCTGCCACCGGACCGGGATGCAACCGCTCCGTGCTGGAGCCGCTATTCATCGGGCAGTACCTGATTCGTCAGTCAGCCCCAGAGTCACAGAGCCCCAGCGGGGGTAGGCGGAGCCGCCGGCGTCGACGTCAGTGATTGAGCACAAGCAAAGTAGGCGGCCGCGAGGCCCCTGTCAGTGCGGGGCCTTAGGCGGTCGCCTAGTTTGCCTAATTAGAGAGCCGTCTCTGCTCTGAACCGTATTATATATACTACACGGACTGCATTATATACTCTAAACTGTATTATATATATATATATATATATATACTACACTGACTGAACTATATACGCTGAACTGTATTATATATACTACACTTACTGCACTATATACTCTGAACTGTATTATATATACTACACTGACTGAATTATATACTCTGGACTGTATTATATATACTACACAGACTGCACTATATACTCTGAACTGTATTATATATACTACGCTGACAGCACTATATACTCTGAACTGTATTATATATATATACTACACTGACTGAACTATATACGCTGAACTGTATTATATATACTACACTTACTGTACTATATACTCTGAACTGTATTATATATACTACGCTGACTGCATTATATACTCTGAACTGCATTACATATACACTACATAGACTGCACTATATACGCTGAACTTTATTATATATACTACATGGGCTGCACTATATACAGTACTCTGAACTGTGATATATATACTATACTGACTGCACTATATACTCTGAACTGTATGATATATATACTACACTGTATACAAGTATAGGCGCAATAAACTGGAGACGGCAATAAAAACAAAAACAAAACCCCCCGCCTCCAAAATGATATATGAATAGTCAGAAAAAAAGTATCTCTAAAAAACAACAACACCACTTATGAAACTGTAAAAACATATAAAAACTTTGAAATTGGGGAATGTGGTGAATGGGTGTGTGGGAAGGAACCACATTAAGGATATATATGTATGTATTTAAGCATTTATATCACAGTCATAACTATGCAAAAAAACGTCCAGGGATCCAGAGGACCAAGACGATAAATCCACAAATAGGGCTGCCTTCACCGAGAACTGAAACCAGATTCCAAATCCTGAGAAGAAAACAAAAGAGAGAGGCGCCTCTGGGTGTAGACTTAAAACGATTTATTCATAAAAGACTAGTAGCAATCACACTCACATTTAGGAAGTCATCAAAAGGCATGTGAATGTGAGCAATCCGTCATAAAAACATCATCCATCATGGGAAGTACATCAGATCAGTCTAGGACTCCTAATCTCTGGCTGGAGGCTCTGCCTGTGTGTGGAGAGAGACACCGCTATGATGCAAAGCCGGCCGCAGCGGTGACAGGACCTAAAACGAGGCTCGGAGCGCAGGTGGATAACCGGCGAGGAGAAATGACGTCACTGGTCGAGCGACGCGTTGCAGGGCGTACGGGCTGCGGTGACGTGACAGCCGCACCCCTTCATCAGGCTAAGGATGGATGGATGGGACTGGATGCTATAAAAGTAGGATGTGAAGGGAGGGGCCGGGGCAAAAGGTACAGTGATAGGTCTAAACAAAAGGAAAAGGAGGGGCGGTAGTGACAAACGGAACTAGGGGGAATGGCCACAACAAATAATGATCAGAAGTGTCAGCAATGGGGTATGAAGCAGGCAATGATCAGAAACACAAGCGAAATAGAAGTAGGCATGAGAATGGTCAAAGAAACTGGTATAGGATAAGTTAAAAATTAAAAAGGGGTGAAAAGGATACCTAGAGATATATATAATAATATGTAGTATTGGGCAGTAAGTAATTCTAATGGGAACGAAGGAGGTATAGCGTGTGTCTCCACCACACGCAAAACAGGCCTCATACAAACATGATCGTACGGAAAATTTATTAATATAATAGGAGCCACATGAACATGTGTGCATGCGTGCGCGCACACGCACATATACATGCGTAAGCAAAATTACAGTGACGTAGCCCAATAAGGGACCTATAAGTAGACATATAAATCATATGTAGGTAAAAAAATATATATAGATTAAAAGGGGGAGGGGGTGATAGTTAAAAACCACTAATGTTTGGAAACAATAGAAAAAAGAAGAAAGAGAGAAAAGGGGGGGGGGGATTGAAAAGGGAAGGAAATTATGAAGATGGTCTAAAAACATACCAGCAACCATTAAAAGAAAATACAGAATTATTACATCTAAAACATGAAAATACGATCAATCTGGGGTAAAAGAAATTTTTTACAGAATGGTGGAAATCTCGATACTTTCATTAATTCCTCCTGGTGACAAGGCATCCAAAGTGTATATCCAGAAGGTTTCGCGAGCACAAATCTTCTTGAATCTTTCAGCAGGGGGAAGGGACTTGGGGATCTGTTCAATCACCCACACCTTGAGACCTACCGTAGAGCTCTGGTGGGCCACTGCAAAGTGTCTCGGGACACTGTGCAGATCAGTGCCGCCCTCAATAAGCCTTCTGTGCTCGCCGAACCTCTGTCTAAGAGCCCTGATGGTATGACCTACAAAGATCAGCCCGCAAGGGCAACCAAGGCTATAGACAACGAAGCCCGACGAGCAGTTAAAAAAGTCCTTTAACATGTAGGATTTGCCTTTTTTGTTTTCTTCTATATATACTACACTGACTGAGCTATATACGCTGAACTGTATTATATATACTACACTACACTGACTGCACTATATACTCGGAACTGTATTTTATATACTACACTATCTGCACTACATACTCTGAACTGTATTATATATACTACACTGACTGCACTATATACTCTGAACTGTATTATATATACTACACGGACTGCACTCTATACTCTGAACCGTATTATATATACTAAACTGACTGCACTATATTTTTTGAACTGTATTATATATACTACACTGACTTACTGCACACTGCACTAACTACCCTGCCTAATCTCTATTCATTCTGTCAGAACTATTGAGGTTAAAATCATTAATTTCTAAGTTCCATACATATTAATTCATATATGGTGTTATGAACATCTTAGAAGCCATCTTGTGCTATACTTTTTTTTTTAAAAGGTGAATGCAAGTTCATGATTTTAAACAAGGTTCCTTACAAGAAGATTTTTAGAGTCTTATCTTAGTTTCTGAATTCCTGACAGCCAGACAAGATGAGAGGAAGACCATGGGCAATGGTGTGCTATAGTGAGACTAATGACTCATGTTTCAAATGAACAATGAACGAAGATATTTTTTTCTCTCTCTCCATGACTGAGGAAAAGGGGCTTATTTGACTTATAAACAAGCCTTATGAATTACAAGTAATTGTATTAGCAATAAGTTATATTGTATTATTATTACATTATATTGGAGCATGTATATGAATAATCTCACTAATACTCATAAAAATGTAGTATATATATATATATATTAATATGAGTATAGCGTGTTTGTAAAACTATGAATACAATTTAAATGTATAGGAAGTGAACATACAAGTGAAATAATCCTTTGGGGTTTTTGAATGCCAAATTAATTAGAGGAAAGCTAATTGTGTTGTCCAGATTCACTTAGAAGCTATATATCTCATGAAAAGTCAGAGTCTAGCAATATCTGACACATAATAGACAGTTCATTATATTTATAGTATTCTTCGAGGCTTAGATCAAAGGTTATTTAAAGTGATATCATGACATGTTTAATAAACATTCCAAAATCATTTTTAAGCCTATACTGCCACCTTCTGGTAGTGGTGTAAGAGAAAATACTGCTCTCTGTTGGTAGTTATACGGGAATTGACAGGTAATTGATGTCATTCATTACGTAATAGAAACATACACACTCACTTTCTGGGTGGGATAAAGGTGGTAGACACATAGCAGTGAGGGAAAGTGGAGAGAATGGAGGGCTAAGATTGGAAGGAAAAAAGAACGAAAGGAGAACTGAAAAAATCAAGGAAGGGTAGAAAGGTCCCTTGGGATACACAGCTGATATCCCTCAGACAAAAGATTCTTATATTTCTGGTAAAGTATCATTTCCTGTCTGCCTATTGGTAATTGAATTATTTGAACATATACATAGCTAAAACATTTAATCTTTGTAGCATAATTATTGGAATTGTTTTATTTCTAACTGCAGTATGACATAATTCTGTTCCAAGTAAAGAGAAATACACATTTTGGTATATCTCAACAAAGCTAAGTTCAAAGTCTTATCAATGGTTTAGTTGTGATGTATGCTTAAACATAAAATTCATTATTGATTTATCTTTACCTTAATATAAGTCTTGGTTAAATTACCAAGTTTGTATATGGTATAACAAATTTGTCCATATACCGTTAAGAGAAGTTTGAGCTTGCAAGGTCTGTTTGTTTGAGAGAAGTCATGAGTCAAAATCAAAATGTTTGTTTTCTTAATCTGCGGAGCCACTGAGAAGCTGATAAATATTTACAAAGCAGTTACTAAGTTTTAAGACATTGGTATTTTAAAATTAGAGCTTGTGGTAATTGTATCATCATCTGTATTACCCATATTGTTGATATTTGGATTTATATTCTGTGTTTATCACCAGTTATATTTTGATATTATTTTGCACAGATTTTTAGTAAATAAAGATATATTTTTGCACAATATCATATTCCTTTCTGTCTTCAAGTTAGCGCAGAGAAATAAATTCAAGTTATATTGTCGATGGGGCCAATCATGGCTCTCACAGCACATTGCACTGTGATTGGCAAAAGCATACAGGTCAGGTGCATGCTTTGGCCAATCAGCTGCAGTCAATGCACTGCGATCTCGCAGTGCATTATGGGGCACTCCACGGCTGGCGAACTTGCCGTGAGCGCCCTATATGTTTGTTTGTTCTACAAACAAACGAACGCTTACATTCAACTCGAACATCGGGACCATCCCTACTAGTGGGGTACCACAAGACTTTGGCCTTGTGGTACCCCACAGGCCCTGTTCTATTTAATCTATATGTAAGTGATATAACTAAAGGTTTGTTGGGCAAGGTATGTCTTTTTGCTGATGACACAAAGGTCTGTAATAGGGTTGATATCCCTGGAGGTGTCTGTAATATGGAACATGATTTAGTATTGCTGGAAGATTGGTCAAAGCAGTGGAGACTGCAGTTCAATATTTCTAAATGTAAAATAATGCACCTAGAAAAAATAATCCCCTGAGAGAGTAAAACATTGGGGGTACAGTGTTAGCCAGCACTACAGATGAAAAAGATTTGCAGGTACTTATTTCAGATGATTGCAAAATGAGCAAACAGTGTGACCAGGCAATGGGAAAAGCAAATAGAATTCTAGGATGCATCACTATAGGGATCACCAGCAGGAGGAAGGAGGTCCTGATTCTCCTTTATAGATCTTTAGTGAGACCTCATTTCGATTACTGTGTCAGGTTCTGGAGACCTCACTTCCAAAAAGATATTGATAAGATAGAACGAATTCAGAGATGGATAACAAAAATGGTGAAAGGTTTGGGGGATAAAATATATCGAGAGTGACTTTAGGAACTTAATACGTACAGCCTGGAGGAAAGAAGGGAAAGGGGAGACATGATTAAAACATTTAAATACATCAAGGGGGTGAATAAAGTTCAGGAAGATGGTCTTTTCTTTTACTAAAGTTTATTGAATTTTTCAATAATAGAAAAGGTAGAAACATGACATTGTCAAAATGGTGATAAGAGGTATCAATACACATTGAACAGATAATGGAAGATGGTCTTTTCGATATGAACCCAAAATCAAGAACACAGGGACATGGCCTCAAACTAGCTGGAGGAAAGTTCAAAACTAATCTTAGAAGGTTTTATTTTACTGAAAGGGTGGTTGATGATTGGAATAAACTACCAACAGAGGTAGTGGGTAGGGATGAGCCGAACACCCCCCTGTTCGGTTCGCACCAGAACATGCGAACAGGAAAAAAATTCGTTCGAACACGCGAACACCGTTAAAGTCTATGGGACACGAACATGAATAATCAAAAGTGCTAATTTTAAAGGCTAATATGCAAGTTATTGTCAATAAAAGTGTTTGGGGACCTGGGTCCTGCCCCAGGGGACATGAATCAATGCAAAAAAAAGTTTTAAAAACGGCCGTTTTTTCAGGAGCAGTGATTTTATTAATGCTTAAAGTCAAACAATAAAAGTGTAATATCCCTTTAAATTTCATACCTGGGGGGTGTCTATAGTATGCCTGTAAAGGGGCGCATGTTTCCCGTGTTTAGAACAGTCTGACAGCAAAATGACATTTTGAAGGAAAAAACACATTTAAAACTACCCGCGGCTATTGCATTGCCGACAATACACATAGAAGTTCATTGATAAAAACGGCATGGGAATTCCCCACAGGGCAACCCCGAACCAAAATTAAAAAAAAAAAATGATGTGGGAGTCCCCCTAAATTCCATACAAGGCCCTTCAGGTCTGGTATGGATATTAAGGGGAACCCCAGCCAAAATTTTTAAAAAAAATTGACGTGGGGTTCCCCCTAAATTCCATACCAGACCCTTCAGGTCTGGTATGGATTTTAAGGGGAACCCCGCGCCAAAAAAAAAAAAAAAACGGCGTGGGGTCCCCCTAAAAATCCATACCAGACCCTTATCCGAGCACGCAACCTGGCAGGCCGCAGGAAAAGAGGGGGGGACGAGAGTGCGGCCCCCCCCCCTCCTGAACCGTACCAGGCCACATGCCCTCAACATTGGGAGGGTGCTTTGGGGTAGCCCCCCAAAACACCTTGTCCCCATGTTGATGAAGACAAGGGCCTCATCCCCACAACCCTGGCCGGTGGTTGTGGGGGTCTGCGGGCGGGGGGCTTATCGGAATCTGGAAGCCCCCTTTAACAAGGGGACCCCCAGATCCCGCCCCCCCCTGTATGAAATGGTAAGGGGGTACTTACCCCTACCATTTCACAAAAAAAACTGTCAAAAATGTTAAAAATGACAAGAGACAGTTTTTGACAATTCCTTTATTTAAATGCTTCTTCTTTCTTCCTTCATCTTCTTCTTCTTCTGGTTCTTCTGGCTCTTCTGGTTCTTCCTCCGGCGTTCTCGTCCAGCATCTCCTCCGCGGCGTCTTCTATCTTCTTCTCCTCGGGCCGCTCCGGACCCATGGCATGGGGGGAGGCTCCCGCTCTTCTCTTCATCTTCTTCTCTTCTTCATCTTCTTCTTCATCTTCTTCTTCTTCTTCTCTTCTTCCTTCTTCTCTTCTTCATTTCTTCTCCGGGCCGCTCCGCAGCCATGCTGGCATGGTGGGAGGCTCCCGCTGTGTGACGGTGTCTCTTCGTCTGACGGTTCTTAAATAACGGGGGGCGGGGCCACCCGGTGACCCCGCCCCCCCTCTGACGCACGGGACATGACGGGACTTCCCTGTGGCATTCCCCGTGACGTCACAGGGAAGTCCCGTCAAGTCACCGTGCGTCAGAGGGGGGCGGGGTCACCGGGTGGCCCCGCCCCCCGTTATTTAAGAACCGTCAGACGAAGAGACGCCGTCACACAGCGGGAGCCTCCCACCATGCCAGCATGGCTGCGGAGCGGCCCGGAGAAGAAATGAAGAAAAGAAGAAGGAAGAAGAGAAGAAGAAGAAGAAGAAGATGAAGAAGAGAAGAAGATGAAGAGAAGAGCGGGAGCCTCCCCCCATGCCATGGGTGCGGAGCGGCCCGAGGAGAAGAAGATAGAAGACGCCGCGGAGGAGATGCTGGACGAGAACGCCGGAGGAAGAACCAGAAGAGCCAGAAGAACCAGAAGAAGAAGAAGATGAAGGAAGAAAGAAGAAGCATTTAAATAAAGGAATTGTCAAAAACTGTCTCTTGTCATTTTTAACATTTTTGACAGTTTTTTTGTGAAATGGTAGGGGTAAGTACCCCCTTACCATTTCACACAGGGGGGGGGCTGGGATCTGGGGGTCCCCTTGTTAAAGGGGGCTTCCAGATTCCGATAAGCCCCCCGCCCGCAGACCCCCACAACCACCGGCCAGGGTTGTGGGGATGAGGCCCTTGTCTTCATCAACATGGGGACAAGGTGTTTTGGGGGGCTACCCCAAAGCACCCTCCCAATGTTGAGGGCATGTGGCCTGGTACGGTTCAGGAGGGGGGGGGGGCCGCACTCTCGTCCCCCCCTCTTTTCCTGCGGCCTGCCAGGTTGCGTGCTCGGATAAGGGTCTGGTATGGATTTATAGGGGGACCCCACGCCGTTTTGTTTTTTTTTTTGGCGCGGGGTTCCCCTTAAAATCCATACCAGACCTGAAGGGTCTGGTATGGAATTTAGGGGGAACCCCACGTCAATTTTTTTTTAAAATTTTGGCTGGGGTTCCCCTTAATATCCATACCAGACCTGAAGGGCCTTGTATGGAATTTAGGGGGACCCCCACATCATTTTTGTTTTTTTTTTTTTGGTTCGGGGTTGCCCTGTGGGGAATTCCCATGCCGTTTTTATCAATGAACTTCTATGTGTATTGTCGGCAATGCAATAGCCGCGGGTAGTTTTAAGTGAGTTTTTTCCTTCCAAATGTCATTTTGCTGTCAGACTGTTCTAAACACAGGAAACATGCGCCCCTTTACAGGCATACTATAGACACCCCCCAGGTACGAAATTTAAAGGGATATTACACTTTTATTGTTTGACTTTAAGCATTAATAAAATCACTGTTCCTGAAAAAACGTCCGTTTTTAAAATTTTTTTTTGCATTGATCCATGTCCCCTGGGGCAGGACCCGGGTCCCCAAACACTTTTTATGACAATAACTTGCATATAAGCCTTTAAAATTAGCACTTTTGATTTCTCCCATAGACTTTTAAAGGGTGTTCCGCGGCATTCGAATTTGCCGCGAACACCCCAAATTGTTCGCTGTTCGGCGAACTTGCGAACAGCCAATGTTCGAGTAGAACATGAGTTCGACTCGAACTCGAAGCTCATCCCTAGTAGAGGGACAGTTAACAGTAAACAGCAGAAATGTATATGTAGCACAGACCCCTAAGGAGCTGCTGATAATTTGATTGGGCCTGCACTCTGCCTCTCAACCCCAAAAAATGGCCTCGACCCCCTAGGCACAACTGTGTGGTAGAGTGGGTGTAAGACCCAATGGTTAAGAGCAAAACAACAACAACACAATATACTGTATTTTTACCGTTACCTGGGTATGCGCCACTCCATGTTATTAATGAATCACTTGCAAAAGTTTACTATGATGAAGAATGGTGAAGAATAACATATGAATAACACAAGTTATAAATGGCAGAGACATTTGTTCAAAGCAATAATGTTATACCACTTTATCCAATAGCAACCTGGAAGGGTATATGTGAACAGGTGCACAGTGGAATAGTCCTAAATACTTTAATACCTGTATTGAAGCACCTCCCACTGAGGCCTCAGCACACAGACCAATGCACACAGAAATTGCACAGACAGTGAACACAATAATAAAAGTACAATTTCCAACTGTATGTTGCTAAATGACTCCCTCTAGAGTGCAGTTCCAAGTGATATACAATTGTATAGCAGTAAAACCTTGTGGAAGAATAAAGCAGTGGAAGTCCCTCCAGTTGTATTCTGTTCTTTAGCTAGCTTAATTATACTGCAGTGTACAGGGGTGTACGTATTTGTAACCCAACATAGCAAAGGAAACAGTAGCTGTAGAATATGGTGAGACTGATTACTTAGCCGCGAGCTATTCCCACTGGTAATTCCTTCTGAGAATGAACAGTACAGTACTGACCCTGCAGCATGGGTAAAAAGGAAAAAACAAGGCCCCAAGATCTGATTGCAAAAAAGCTCAGATGCAGCTCATCCACATCCGTGGAACTACAGGCAGTCTGTATAGCAGGCAATCACTTTTCAATATCACAGTTACTACTTGTATAGGCAGATGCCTTCTCACCCACTCTGGATCCCTGCTGTCTGTAGACTCTGTCTGTATAGATGACACCTCCTCCTGTGTGTTGGAAGACAGATGGTCTCAAAAACTCTGAAACGCAGGCTGGTCCTCCTGTCCAATCAGCAGGGTTGCCCACAAGGATCCCTCTGGCAAGCGATCAGCTCTCTGCTGTAGGCCGCAGGCTCTTCCAGCCCTGGGCACACACACAGACCTCCTCCTGTGTGTTGAATGGCGTCCAAAGAACGAGAAAATGTGCCATGCATGTTCCTTTTATTTGCCTACCCATCAGGCTCTTCTGTGGCCTGGCATTGTGGGTAAGTGAACTGGGCATTGTGGGTAGGTAGTTCCTTGACTGATTTCAACATATGAGTCACCTGAACATTAAACTACATTTCCCCTAATGCATTGGAGCTGGCTATTACAAAGCCAAACAAAAGTCTTAACAACATAAATACACAGAAAAGCACACTAGAGGGAGCCCAACTCTATTTAAAGAATATCACATTATTCAGCATGATAACAGGGTCACAAAACCCCCGCTATATATATATTATTTGAATGGTTGAATTAATGGCCGTTAATATCTGTGAATTAACTTAAAGTATCACTAAACCCACATCATAAAAAAACTATCAATAAATGGTGTATTACATACTCACTCAGTCACCATGAGATTTGTTTTCATGATTCTGCAAATAAACCTGGTTGACCCTGCGGCTCTCTATCTTCACCTTCTGTTTTATGTCCCCAACGCAGCTAGGGATTTGAAAGAGCAGTGTTGGCAGCTCTGCACATGCTCAGTTTTCAGTAAGTTTCTATGCTGAGCATTTCCTCCCTATCACATCTGAGCAGCCCATGTTACTATAGAGGTAAGTAGGTAGGGGGCGCTAATGATTAGTAATGAAAAAACAAAAAGAGTGACACAGCTAAGTATCAATATAAAAAAACTTATCACAGATATAAAAACATGAATGGTGAAAAATAAAATAAAAATTATATCACACAATAGAAAACGTGACAATAATATAGTCCCAATAGTTCAATGAACACAATAAAACAGTGGAGCGAAAAAATCTTCCAAGATAGATTGGTTCCTCAATATAAATAAATGGAAAATCCTTCACCAAGAGTTAAGCTGGCCATACACCATACAATTTTCCTGTTCAATTTTCTTTAGATTTACCTTCAACTATGTAGTACAAGGGCCTGCCTGATTGCATCCAAATTGAAAGTGTTTAGGTTTCACCTCATATTATATGGTTTTGGTAAATCTAAAGGAAAGTTGAACAGGAAAATTGAATAGTGTATGGCCAGCCTAAAAGTGCACCTTGCAGTGGTAGATAGATATCTGCTTACCAGATACCAATGACTCCTTTAGTTAAAAAAGAGAGTCATTAGCGCTTGTGCAGGGTTGTGCCTGCTCACATGGGACGGCTGGATGCTGGATAGTAATAGGCAAAGGTCCCTTCTTGCCTCGGTACTCAGACATGGGATATATGAAAGACAATAGAATCTTCCATAGTGTAAAACGGTTTATTAAAATTGTAACAAACAAAAAAATATTTATGATACAAAGAGGCAGACATAAGGGCTTTGTATTATAAATATTAGTCTCCTAGTGACCAACGTACGCTTCCCTGAAGACGTTCATACGAAACGTACGTCGGAGCGGTACATGGTCACATGATCTCCCCCTACGCCCGGTATCTCTGGTTGCTGCACACGCCGGGTGGAATGCACGCCGACCATGGAGGTGGTGTGACGGCATCTTCACTGAGACTCTTACCCAGATGAGCGAGCAGCCCCAGTGCCGGGTAGGAACTTTTTAATGTAAGCAGCAATTTGGCTTTATTTTTTGTTACAATTTTAATAAACCGTTTTACACTATGGAAGATTCTATTGTCTTTCATATATCCCATGTCTGAGTACCGAGGCAAGAAGGGTCCTTTGCCTATTACTATCCAGCATCTAGCCATAAAATGTGAGCAGGCACAACCCTACACAAGCGCAAATGACTCTCTTTTGAGCTAAAGGAGTCATTGGTATCTGGTAAGCAGATATCTATCTACCACTGCAAGGTGCACTTGAATGCCCCGTACACATGGTCGGATTTTCCGATGGAAAATGTCCGATCGGAGCGTGTTGTCGGAAATTCCGGCCGTGTGTGGGCTCCATCGGACATTTTCCCTCGGATTTTCCGACACACAAAGTTGGAGAGCAGGAGATAAAATTTTCCGACAACAAAATCCGATCGCGTCAATTCCGACCGTGTGTGGCCTGTTCCGACGCACAAAGTGCCACGCATGCTCAGAAGAAATTCCGGCACGGAACAGCTCGTTCTGGTAAACTTAGCGTTCGCAATGGATACAGCACTTTCGTCACGCTGTAATGTCAAAAATGGTTTAATACAGCGCACTCTCTTCTTCTTTATAATGTGCGAAGAATTAAGTAGTTTTGCTGCTCATATTCACACACACTTCTCACAAAGCTTTTTTTTAGTTTTTTTATTGGGATTCCCTGAATATATTGTTATTAGTTGTCACATCTGACAGAATGTTTTTTTTTTTTTTGTTTTTTTTTGGGATTTTAAGCCTTTTTTTTTTAGATTTAATGTTTGTATTTTTTCCAAGGCTGATCTTTGTTCAATGTTATTTTTATTTTTACTCCAGAATATTTTTATGTGTGTTTTGTGTGTCAAGTTACCCCAACACCATTGATATCTTTTATTATTTAATCTCAAGGAGATTGTTTGGTGTTGGTGTCCCTTGTTAATTTCACATTGTATATTTGAAATGTACCTGAATCCTCACAAACAAACTGTCCTTTTTGAAGTAAAACACATAGGAGAGTATAATTCAAAACAAAAATCCTTTATTAAGGGCTCAGAACCAAACAAAGAGGAAGGCAACACTGGATCAACAGGAGAAATTAGCGAAGCCTTGGACCCCCAGGGCAGACATCAATTCTTGAACATCAAAATTGGTGGCCTGAGGAGTCCATATGTAAGGGAGTGCAGTCTGGCCCAGAATTTGCAGAGATCTGGAAAGCAGCAGATGACATGTGTGTCCCCAGGCTGTGGTACCACAAGAGGCTGCATTTTTTGGCCGACCAGACTGAACCCAGGGTCCTCACTTTCTGGTCTTCCTTACACGCTTCCTTCCCGGCTGTGGCTGTGCAGTTGGAGATGTGGCAGGAGGAGGAGTAGGACCTGGAGGAGGAGGAGGACTGGGAGGACCTGGAGGAGGAGGAGGAGGACTGGGAGGACCTGGAGGAGGAGGAGGAGGACCTGCAGGAGGAGGAGGAGTACCATCGCAAAGGTGTGTCTGAGCTGTAAATTGGCCCCTCATACCTTTCTTAACCACCTCAATACTAGGCACTTTCGCCCCCTTCCTTCCCAGACCAATTTTCAGCTTTCAGCGCTCTCGCACTTTTAATGACAATTACTCGGTCATGCTACACTGTACCCAAATAAAATTTTTATCATTTTGTTCGCACAAATAGAGCTTTCTTTTGGTGGTATTTATTCACGACTCCATTTTTTTTTTTTTTGCGATATAAGCGCAAAAATAGTGGAAATTTGGAAAAAAAACAATATTTTCTTTTTTCTGTTTTAAAAGAAATCCAGTAAAATCGAATTTTGTCATAAATTTAAGCCAAAATGTATTCTGCTACATGTTTTTGATAAAAAAAATCCTGTTAAGTGTATAATAATTGGTTTGTGTGATCACGGACATATGTACGCAAATGATCATGTACAGATGTGTGCAGGTGATCACGTACATGTGTGTGCAGATTACCATTGGGACATGTGATTTTAGTGTGACATATGTGGGGGACAGCTTTTTTTATTATTTGGGGACATGTGTTTTGGGGACATGTGTGTTTTACATTATGTGGGGACATGTGTGTGTGTTTTACATTATGTGGGGACATGTGTGTGTTTTACATGTATGTATTTACATGTGTGTTGACACTAGGTTGGTGATCAGTGAGTAAAAAGCTGTAAAAAACAGCTCATACTCACTGATCATCAGCCGGCTGCAGCGATCCCCTCTCCTCTCCTCCTCAGCGACAACTTCCGTGTGAGGAGAGGAGAGCTGATCGCCTAGCAACCGGCTGTGTTTACATCACATGACGGCTGTGATTGGACACGGCCGTCATGTGATCAGGAGGGCCAATCACAGAGCCCTCCTGCCGATCCGAGATGCGCCGTGTCCGGGGGACACGAGCGCATCGGGATCGCGCCGCTGCGCGGGCACGCGCGCGCGCGATCCCGCTCCTTCTGAGGGACGTTCCTGAACGTCCACTCAGAAGGAGAGAGCGCCCACCCGGCCGTTTATGTACATTGGCCGGGTGGGAAGTAGTTAAGAGCCTCCAATATGAGCAACTCACACATGACTTGTTGGCCCTCCTCCATCCTCTGCATTTTATAGGCAATGATGGCAGCAATGTCCTCCTCCATGGTGTGTCGTGCTCCCAGGACCTCTGTAGCCCTCCAAAAGAGTCCTCTGCCAGCCTCCTCTAGGGCACTCCTCCTCCTGCCACTTTCTCTTTCCAGGGGGGGTGGAGGGACCTGCAGATCAGCCAGCCGGCTCGGCCCGGCCACCTCCTGGCTGAGACTTCCCTGTGTATGAAAAAGGGACATGGTTTTAGTTTTTGCTTCATCAATCACAATCCTAAATTAGTACTCTCAACTAACATTTAGTTAACATCATTGATTGGACAAGCAGAAATATTTAGAGGAATGCTATACCTGGCTCAATCTGGGCTCCTCCATGTGTTGTTGCCTGGAAGGCCCAGGTTGGGCGTCAGAAGCCTCAGCCGGGGGGAAGGAAGCGTGGAAGGAAGACTGGAGAGGGATGGCCTGGGTTCAGTCTGGCCTGCCAGAAAATGCAGCCTGTCGTAGTACCACATCCTGGGGACATAGATGTCATCTGCTGCTCCGGATCTCTGTGAATCCAGGACCTTCTTGCGCTCCCTTAGATATGTACTCCTCAGGCCACCAATTAAGATCTTCAAATAGGTGATGTCTGCCGTGGGGATCACCTGCTTCACAATTTCACACAATTGCTCCAGTGCTGCCTTCCTCTTTGCTTGGTTCTTGTAATGTGGGTGTTTAATCTCCCACAGACATGGCAGCTCCCTTAACATATCAATGAATAGTGACATGAAGTCATTGTCTTTCACTAGCATATCCATGTTCACTGCAAGACACAACACAAGACAAAGCCTAATGTCAGACAAAACTCTCCTAATCTTGTTACAATATAGGCCTCAATGTAGAAGCAGTATAGGCACAAGTTTGTCTCTTACCTTCGTTCTTACGATCGGCGCGTCCAATGCACCTTCCTCCGCTCACAGATCGTACGTAATACGCACGTGTGTTACGCTTTATATACACTGCGCATGCGTGTAACTCCGCCCGCCCCTGACGTTCTTTTTATTCTATTCCCCGCCCCTTTTCGTTCGGCGCAGTGGGGGAAGAGCACATGGCGGAGTCACAGCAGGTGCGTGATAATTACAGGAACGAGGAGGAGGAGGAGGAAAGCCTGGATCCGGACACGTCCCGATCCAGAAGGAGACGATTTAAGGCCACAAATATGTCCTTTGGGGAGATGTTGGAGATGGTCGACATCCTGAAGAAGGCCGACTATGACGGGAAGTATGGGCCTTTCCCCAACCCCAATATCAGAAAGGCCAAGATCATTGCGAAAGTGGTCAAAAGTCTTCACAGGAATTTCGGGGTACGACGATCGAAAGATCAGCTCAGGAAGCGGTGGTCGGACCTGAAATTAAGAGAGCCAGAGCAGTACCGAAAGATCCGGAGAGTGCTGCAAAAAAGTAAGTAGTTGTGCTGTGTTCCTATTCTTTTTGTCTTTATTACGTCCGTGCTGCTCCATATGCTTTTCTTAATTGTACAGTTTAAAAGGGCAACTTTAATGTTCATGGGCCCATTATTCGTTCGTATCAAACATTTTTCTTTCGGCCTCTAAAACACCATTGTTAAGGCCATATGCATTTTCCCACATTTTTTAGGGCCTACTTGGATGTCAAATATTTGTTTGTGTAGATGGGTTTGTTACTAGAATGAAATGCAAACTAGATTCTGTGTAAGAAGAGGACACTGAGCAGCTGTTTTCACATCTGGATGCTGGAGCACTAGTGTGGGACACAAGAACACCATTTTTATTAGGGGGTCCACACAGGTGCTCCAGTGTATACTATAGAGGGGGCTACATCTGTGAAGCTTGTACTAAACAGGTAAAGTATTGCAGCTTGACAAAGGGCAATAAAAAAAAGACATCTTGGAACTCGGCTAAAATTGACAATTGTAACCCACTTCCAAGCAATGTTTCCTATTTCTTGTTCTGCCATCAAATATCTGTGTGCTAATTATACCATTTTTGTTTTACATAGGGGAGAAAAGACTCGGAGGACACCCCTCATCCGAGGAGACCACAGATCCCCCACCTATAGAAGAAGGTGAAATACCCCCAACCCAAGAAGAGCAGGAGGAGGAAGAAGATGTGGTGGAAATTGGCACCACAACAGGTGAGTGTCTGCGACCACAGACTCAGGTAAGAGATGGATGGTGGCAGATTTTCGATACCTGTTTTTGTTTGGTTTCTCTCTTTTTAGGTGATCGTGATGTTAGGGATCGAGATCCTTTCACATCTGAAAGTGCCCAGATCCTGATCGGGGAGATCATGGGGTGTAATGTAGAATTGCAAAACATCCAGAAAAAAATAAATGATGTGATTCAAAAAAATAATAACATCATTGATGTTTTGGGGCGAATTTAAAACCCCACAAAATCACTTTTTTGATTGTGGTCCAATGTTTTAAATCTTTTTGCAATGTTTTGAAAAGCCGAATTTGGAGGATGCACACAGTGTGCCAACATGTGCTATCTGCCATCACGGGAGATCAATGGACGCGTTTTCGGGGTGCAATCCCTTCCTCAATTATAAAGTAGCGGTGAGGAAGGGCTTGCTCCCCCAAAACACGTCCCTTGATCCCCCGTGATGGCAGATAGCACATGTTGACATTCGTAAATTGGTGTGCATCTTCCAAATTTGGCTTTTCCAGGGGTTATTTCCCCCCATCTGAACGCAATATCAAACACAGTTCCTAAATACTGATGTCTGATATTGCCTTCAAGTTTTACCATATGTGAACTTATGTAATATGTAAGTTCAAGTTTTTTGTCTTTCTTGTTGGTTTTACACAGGCCTGTTTTATCGTAAATGGACATTTCTATTTTTGATAATGCCACCCCAAAAATTGTTATACAACAAACATGTTGGTTTGTTTTAAAAACCTTTGGTAAATGCACATGTGATTGTGCAGGTATAAAAAAGTTGGTTAATGAAGAATGTGTGGATTATTGTCTTAACACTACAACACTTTTGGGGTGATGTATTTGCTGTTTTCAGCGAAAATGGGGGTTATTTCCTAAGGGCAAATCCTCTTTGCACTACAAGTGCAGGTTCAGTGCAGTTGCAAGTGCACTTGTAGTGAAATGTGTTTTTGCATTTAGTAAATAACAGCCAACGGTGCTTTGTATAAGGTTACACAATCACACCATTTTCTGCACTCAACACTTTTCTGTCAGGGTCAGCTAAAACAAACACAAGCACTAAATGTCCACAAAGAATTTCTTTTTTTTTTTAATTATAAAAAGGCTTCAAATATTTGCTGGCATATTGATGGCCCCCCTACCCGCAAAGAACTCCAGGTAGCGTAACCGGACATCACGGGCACTCAGGGAGGGCAAGCCAGGACGGCCACTTTCAAGCGCCGTCAGTGTGGTTTCATGTATCATTCCGGCCTCAGGCCCAACTGAGCCAGCATAGTTGGCCGAATGTTTCCTTAAAAAGTTATGGAGAATACAGCACGCAAGTATAATATGGTTCAGTTTATACTCCGCCATATGGATGGGTGTCAGAAATAAGCGGAACCGGCTGGCCAAGATTCCAAATGTGTTCTCCACCACTCTTCGGGCTCTGGCCAGCCGGTAATTAAAAACCCTCTGTTCCGGGGTGAGGGTCCCCATCGGAAATGGCCGCATCAGGTGGTCCCCCAGCGCAAACGCTTCATCAGCAACGAACACGAATGCGAGTTCTTCCACATTGTCCTCTGGAGCTGGCAAGTCCAAGCTGCCATTCTGGAGATGCCTGTAGAACTCCGTCTGGGCGATGACACCACCATCGGACATCCAGCCATTCTTCCCCACGTCCACATACAGGAAGTCGTAATTAGCCGACACCACCAACATCACTATACTATTGAACCCCTTATAGTTGAAATAGTATGACCCCAAGTTGGGTGGTGGGACGATGTGGACGTGTTTCCCATCAATTGCCCCTCCGCAGTTAGGAAAGTCCCACCGCTGGGCAAAGTGGGAGGCCACAGTCTGCCATTCCTGTGGCGTGGAAGGAAACTGTTGAGGAAAAAACAATAAACATTACTATTTTTGATCAGAACCATGGCAAGCAGATTCGACACAAACATTATGGGTCAACCACCAGATAGCATTTATTAAGGGGAATTTAACAACGCCAAAGTATAAGGTACACCTATCATATCCCCCCCCCCTCTCATGGGCCATTTCTAACATTATGGGGTGTGTGGAAATCTTGGACAGGTAACAGTCTTCACTTCATTGAGAGATGAATGCCTAAATAATGGGTATTACTTGGAACAGCCCTTCCTTAGTTACACTATTGGCAGCCCACTGGACAGGTAAGAAGTGTCATAATACAAAGATATAAATACACACTGTACACATTTGAGGACATTTGGACATTCTGCTATTACCTATCAAGATAATAATAGGATACAAAAACTTTTAATAGTACCATTTGAAAGTATACAGGCAGGCCCTTGCACTACATGCTTTGGGGAATTCATCCATAAATCTGAGCACTAAAGAGATGGGTATAGTGTGTATGGGTTTGGCAAAGTCAGCAGATGATTGAGGATATAGAATTGGGATCAGCTGACTTAGCAGTTGGGGGAGGGAGGGTTACTAAAAATTATTTGGGGACACCACCAAAAAAAAGCCTCTGGCACTCTGCCAGAATTTAAAGCAAAAATAACATTTCAAAACATTTTAGGGGGTGTTTGGGGTAAAGCACTACTATGGAGCTGATAAAATACATTGTTAAGTGACTACATGAGGTGAATATAGGGCCAGGAGACACCATGCTGGGGAGGTTATTGAAGGGCAAATATGTATGAAGGACCTAAAATAATAATTACATAAAAATCCAGCATGCATGAGGACAAAGGGGACATTCACAGCATATTACAATCATGGTAATTAGGGAATAAGGAAAGAAATACAATATATTAGCAAACATTCAATACAATAAAATGTGATATTAAAGGATAAAAATCTTACCTTCACATACTCCTTCTGCAGGACCTGGATGATGGCAGAACAGGTCTCTGGGATAATGATCCCCAGAGCCTGGGGGGAGATGCCTGTCGAGAACTTGAGGTCCTGCAGGCTTCTCCCTGTCGCCAAGTACCGCAGGGTAGCGACGAGCCTCTGCTCCGGAGTGATGGCTTGCCTCATGCAGGTATCCTGCCTGCTAATATAAGGGGTCAGCGAAGCCAACAAACGGTGAAACACGGGTCCGTCATCCTGAGAAAGTTCCTGAAATCATCAGGATTATTCTCACGGATCTCAAGGAGCAAAGGCATATGAGAGAACTGGTCACGCTGAAGCAACCAATTCTTGGTCCATGAACTCCTCCCCACCCTGTTCATGGACTGGACTTGTGTCAAGGTCAGGACCCCAACACCAAGCCCCCGCACAGCACGAACTCTACGAGGAGTACGCATACGCAACATGGCTAGAAAACGGTCGGCTGCTTAGAACGAAGTAACAGAACGCACTGAAGAACAGCAAGGCCTGTGAAGAGCGACCTGAAAAACAGTAACGAACGAACAAGAATACAATGACTAATTAAAGTCACGCGGAACTTGCTGCACGCACTGAAGAGCAGATACAAACCCACAAGCACAAAGCACGAATCGTCTCTCACCAAACTTTTACTAACACGAGATTAGCAAAAGGAGCCCAAAGGGTGCCGCGCTTGGTTCTGAACTGGCCTTTTCTAGTCTCGTCGTACGTGGTGTACGTGACCGCGTGGTTGGCGATCGGAAATTCCGACAACTTTGTGCGACCGTGTGTACGCAAAACAAGTTTGAGCCAACATCCGTCGGAAAAAATCCTAGGATTTTGTTGTCGGAATGTCCGAACAAAGTCCGACCGTGTGTACGGGGCAGAACTCTTGGTGAAGGATTTTCCATTTATCTATATTGAGGAACCAATCTGTCTTGGAAGATTTTTTCGCTCCACTGTCTGATTGTGTTCATTCAACTATCGGGACTTGTTTTATTATCACGTTTTCTATTGTGTGATATAATTTTTATTTTATTTTTCACCATTCATGTTTTTATGTCTGTGATAAGTTTTTTATATTGATAATTAGCTGTGTCACTCTTTTTTGTTTTTTCATTATTAATCATTAGCGCCCCCTACCTACTTACATATATATTGACTAATTTTTGCTCAACTTGGGGAGCAGCTCACTGTGTAACCATTTTCAATTTTTTTCGCTTTTAATTTCATTTGGCGCGGAGTTTGTTTTTTCTTTTCTTATCATGTTACTATAGAGTCCCACATGTGGGCGTATACACAGTGGTAAATGACATCCCACTTCCTCCTTCCTCCTCCATGTCCATTAACCAACTAAACACAATGGAAGCAGGATATTACATTTAGATTGATGGAGGCTTTGCCCCCCTCTTATTCTAAGACACAGCCTGGAGGGGCGTGTCACAGCCTGTGACTGGCAGAAATCCACCCACACCATATTATTGCCAAAAAATAATAAAGGCTTGATTTCAAATATATATTTGTATGACAATTTAAAACAGTTTATTTATATTAATTATTTATTTTTACTCTGTATCCCAAAGGTCTTTTTTTTTGAACATGTGACCAGTAGCAGGGGACTATAAGCTCCTCCTGCTTATGTTTCAATGCTGACAGGCTGGGAAAGAACTGGATCATGTGACAGCTGTATAACAATTAGGAAAAAGGGTACTTGTTTTTTTTTTTATTATTAAAATAATTACAGTGCCATCATCCATATACAGAAATAGAAGAAAAAATGTAGAGTGTGTTTTAGTATCACTTTTAACGTGATTTTATTTGTCTCATACCAAGAACAATTCCCTTCAAAAATACAGTGGAGGATTGAGCATTGTCACAATTTTCACAGGAATGCCAGCCTGAAAAAATCAAACAAATGCAACCACTACATTTTAAGAGCAGTAAGTTGTAATATATTTATGTTTTTGGCTTTAAATGTGCTTCTAGGGGATTGTGAACATGTTTTGAAATAGGATATTCACTTTTTATCTAGGTGTACAACAAAGCATTTACAACGAAAAATTATACAATTCTTTTAACTTGTTGCCTGTACACATATATTGGCAATGACTTATTATATGGTCATTATATGGCAAAAAACCCCAATGGCAATCAATGTCAACCAGGGGCGTAGATAGGGGGGGGGGTCAGGGGAGTTGAACCCCTCCCCCCAGAGCGTCCGACAGTGGCGCAGCATGTAGGCTAATCTAGTCTTTCAGCTATGTGACTGGGAGGGGAGCCGCACTGTCAGGCATTCCACAGTGTTCACACAAGTCCCAGCCTGTTAGTTTACTATGCAAGCAGACTGGGACTCAGAAGAGAGCAGGGTGATGTCAGCAGGGGGGACTTCTGGTACAGCTTCAGCTACTCATTGGCTGAGGAGGCAGCAGGAGATAGCGCAGCCCCTGCCACTGCCTCTTCAGCCAATAGGCAAACGAAGTGTGCTGTCCATCCCTACCATTAAATGTTCGTCCCAGGGGCTTCTTGTCAGTGCAGGAGCGGGATGAAGCAACAGTTCTGATGAGGGGAGAAGCTTGCTTGCAGACAAGCTACTGAACTATAAGCAGCAAGGCACACACAATGATCAATAAGATGAGGGAAGAGAGAACAAGTTTTTTTCCCCAGGAAAAAAGAGGAGCTGCTAGAAGTGCCTCCTGTACAGTACATAGCCTGTGCCCCTCTTTAATACCAATAATGCCAGCCATATCCCTGTTATTTTAACAGCGCCAGAGCAGCCTGATAACTGTGCCCCTGTAAAGTATAGGTGTCAGCTTACTGTCTCCCTGTTAAAAGGACAGGAATACAGGTGGCATTGCAATGACTGTTAGGTTCACACTAGCCAAAGCTCTGAAAAGCAACCTGCAGTGGATAGATTTTCAGGGTTCACTTAAGTGACCGAAAAAGCAGTTTAGAATGGTGCTAATGCACCACAACCATGAGCCAAGTGTTTGGCTGGCAGTTGTGGTGGGGCCCCCTTGACTTTAATGGCTGATTTGGTTGACAGTCAACTCAAAATTCCATGGCAAATTTTTTGTGGCTATGAAGCAAAGTTCCACAGCCATGGCATGTGAGTAGCCTCCTCTAGCTGCATTTTAGATGTGGGTGGGTGGCCAAGAAGCAGTAAAACTGGGGCATGTGAAAGAGGACTGAAGGGGTAAAATTATTTGTAAGCACTGAACATTTTAAGACCAGTAGATGACAATGTATTTTGTGCTTTATGTACTCCTGCCCCTTGCGCTCTGCACATTACTTATGTAGCCAAGTCCCGGGCCTCTCCAGACCCAATGGTGACCTCCAGAGTCAGGGACAGCCGACATCCCTCTGGGTAGAGTGGGTTACGAGGCATGGTGGGTGTAATGCAAGGTAGATTCATGGGCGCCAGACACTTCTTGAATGCAAAGAGATTTATTGTCTCTAAACAGAACTGTGGGAGAGCGGGTTAAGGCCAGGACACCCTTCAGTAGTTGCAATGTTAAATTAGCAGACACTGAGACTTCTATAAGCAGACAGCCATGCAGGGAAAGGTATCTAACCAGACACCACATCTGCATGAGTAGGAACGCTGTCTCCTATGGCAACAATCTTGAAACCGTTTCTAATACAAATTGTAACAAACTCCTTCACTTCTTCTACAATCTCCTATTGTATATCTTTACTCAACTGAGCTCCCAGTCTATCACTTAGACCTGCTGATCCACTGCCACTGGATCTCCTGAGCTCCTCCAATATTCTCATTCAGTATCTTCCTCAAGCGTCACCCCTGTGTCCCTGCTGGGTCCCTAGCTTGGCACTCACAGATACCTCTCAAGCGTCACCCCACTGGCCTGTTCGGTCCCTGGCTTGACATGCAATACTGCTCTGCAAGTGTTCCTGGCTTGACATCTGCTGAAGTTTCCCAATTCTTCACCGTCCCTGGTTGGTGAGAATACTGCTCTGGTACTTGCTTCAGCTACTCATGATGGTCCCTGGTAACAAGGTGGATGGTCCTTTAGTGCTGACAGCTTCCCTTCTACCTCTGACCATGACAGGTTCTGTGGCCAGCAGAACCGTCACTTCTGGTTAGACTGCAAGCTGCAATCCCAACCCTACGCTGCTCTCTTGCTTCTGGATAGGCCCTCACACAGCCTAGCAGCTAGATTTCCCTGGGATAGGCCTTAGGCTCTGGCCTAGCAGCCCAGGGCAGCACAAAACATGTCCACCCAGACAGCCGTCCAGGTGGCACAGAACCCCGACCACCTGACTCCAGCCAAATAAATAGGCTCTCCCAGCAGGACAAGGGATCCAAGAAAATCCCTGCCCATTGGCTGAGACATCCCACTCATTCATAATCTGTCCTGGCAATGCCCTTGTCTTATCTAATGCCACCAGATACCCAGCCATCTAGTGACAGAAGAGAGAAGTGCAGCAATTCCTGAATTAGGGTGAAGTCAATTGATCTCCTATCAATTGGCCAAGGCAACTATCACTTGGCAGATAAATTAACAGCAACCCTGCCTAAATATCAGGGTGCTACATTTACTTACTACAGAATGTGTGGGGTAGAGAGCTCTGTACTGGAATGGGGAAAGGGGAATGAGCTCTGTACTGGGGGAGAACATGAGAGTACACCGCACATCCCTCAGCCCTGCACTCAGTACGTAGCGTAGCCCTCAACCCTGCACTCAGTACGTAGTGCACCCCTCAACCCTGCACTCTATATGTAGCGCACCTCTCAACCCTGCACTCGGTATCTAGCGCACCTCTCAACCTTGCACTTGGTATGTAGCGCACCTCTGAACTCTGCACTTGCTACGTAGCGCACCTCCCAAATTTGCACTCAGTACATAGCGCACTCTTCAACCCTGCACTCTGTACACAGCACATCCCTCAGCAATGCATTCAGTACGTAGCGCACCCCTTCAAGCTTGCACTTTGTACTTAGAGCACCCCTCAATCCTGCACTATGTACTTGCTTACCCCTCAACAATGCAATCTGTACTTAATACATCCCTCAGCCCTGCACTTTGTACATAGCACACTCTTCAACCCTGCACTCAGTACATAGCGCACCCCTCAACCCTGCACTATTTATGTAGCACACCCCTCAACCCTGCACTCAGTACATAGGGCACTCCTCTACCCTGCACTCAGTACATAGCATACCCCTCAACCCTACACTCGGTGCACAGTGCACTCCTCAATCCTGCACTCTGTACATAGCCCACTCTTCAACCCTGCAGTTTGTACACCCCTCACCCTTAAGCCACTCCCACTGTTAAGCATTTGGCCACACCCACATTATGCCATGGCGGTTACGCGCACTGCAGGCTACTTCCTCCTTCAAGTGTCCCTCATCCTGAAGTTCAAAAGTTGGGAGGTATGCCACTGTGCTATAGGGACAGGGGGGGCCTGCTCATCCACCTCCAACTCAGCCTACAGTATTGGCCATTAGGGGATGGACTGCTAAGCCAGAGGACCATGTGGATGCCAGGTTTAAGAGGGAGGTCTAGAGAATTGCTGGCTACCTGGATTGATCACCATGAGGAGGACATCTGCAGTATCAATGTGCTGAGGTTTGTATGTCTGCTAGTGTCTCACACGTAGCACAGGTAAATAAAGCATAATTTGGGTACAGAGGCTGTGGCATATGTTACTATGTACACAGTGAGTAGAGTCAAGTTTTAAGTGCCTCCCACTGTTAGCACAATTTGCAACACCCACAATTTGGAACAGCGTGGCAGGTTCACTCATTTTTGTCTTCTGGGTAGCCAAGACGGAACCCCTCCCTCAGGAAAAAAATTTGATTTAATTTCAATCTGACGCCATGGACGAATATAAGGGGGTGCTAGGGGGGGCGCACCCTCCCAGATCTCAGTTGTGCCCCCCAACGCTATGTTGTAGACTTTAGGGGGAGGTTGTGGGGGTAGAAACGGCAGCTCAGCCTCCTGTTTTTACCACCTCTTAAAAATGATCTGTCTGCAAGTGCTGATCTTTTAGGCTCCGTTCACACATGCTGCAGCCACGGCTCACAGCATGGGGTCGGGTGCGTCCCTGTTCACTGATTCAGGTGCGAATCAGGTCCAAATTCACACCTGAATTTGACCAGAAGACTCACAGGACCCTTTCCAAATGTGGACTGTGGCCGCCCCAGAGTCATGTGAACCGGCTCCATTGAGAGTCATTCACACTCTTCTCTCATGTGAATTCGATGCAGGGAAACCAGCATCCAATTTGCATATATGTGAACCCAGCCTTAAACACAAATAGATCAGGGTGCATTTTGTGCTTTGCCTACTTCTGACCCCTGCACTTTGTAGAGTACATTTTTCTGAACTCTGCTTCACTTACTACTGACCCCTGTCCTTCACCATGCTGACACATGTACACTGCCCTACAAACTAATAGCCTCTGTACACTCCACTACAAACTGCTTGGCCTATCCTCTGCCCTGTTGACACCTGTACACTGCCCTGCTGACCTCCCATCCTCTGCCCCCTGACATTTTTTCATGTACCCCCACATTAGACAGGCTAGATCCAGCCCTGATAAAAAGTTAGAGCATGTTTAATAGGCAGGTATTCTTTGTGATTCAATATTATTTTTCATTGAAAATAGATGAGCCACTTAAAATGGAGTTCCACCCAAAAGTGGAACTTCCGCTTTAAGCACTCCTTGCCCCCTTACATGCCACATTTGGCATGTCATTTTTTTTGGGGAGGGAGTGGGTGCTTGGTTTTGAGTGGGACTTCCTGTCCCACTTCCTGCTTCCGCCTAGGCGACTCCTCCTCTCTCCCTAGGCGGCCCCTCCCTCTCAGCAATCTTCTGGGACACGTGACAGGTCCCAGAAGATTGCCTGGCCACT
Organism: Lithobates septentrionalis; assembly: GCA_037952835.1. NCBI lineage: Eukaryota > Metazoa > Chordata > Amphibia > Anura > Ranidae > Lithobates > Lithobates septentrionalis. The sequence goes on along the minus strand of JBBDGP010000281.1, from coordinate 6,002,296 downwards.
GGGAGAGCGCAGTGTGACTCGCGCATGCGCAGTGTGTGCCCGGTCATGGAGCCGCAAGCTGTCACGGCCGGGTGTCCACAGTTTCAATGGAGGTGCCGAGGAGAGGAGGGGAAGAGGAGCGAGGCTCCGTGCGGCCGCATCGCTGGACCGGGGAACAGGTAAGTGTCTGTTTATTACAAGTAAGCAGCTAAACTTTTTTTAGCTGCTGACTTTTAATAAACAAAAAAAGCCTGGAACTTCGCTTTAAAAGGCCTTTACTGGTTCATGTTGCATTAAATGAACTTAACTAAAATTAACTTTGAGATGGGAACCGAGAACTTCCTATTCTTCTTTCTATTTCTAATGCTATGACATTGCTGAGATTAGACAGAATAAGATATTTTTTAACACATCATTTCTAAATTATTATTTTTGAAAAATGAACAAAGTTTTGCTAGTCCTGAAGAAACATAAATATTTTTTATTGAGGTTCTAATTACATGAGTAGGATTATGCTTGGCATAATCATACTCCTTCCGTTGGTTTTTATCCGTGTATATACTAATGTGCATTAATTTCTGGCACTGATCCTTTTCATAAAAGCATGTCATATTCAAATAAAACAGTTGACTTGTAAAAGCTGAATTAGGACTTTGAATTTAGCTGTATAACTAAAACCTAAAGTGAATTGCACAAGGTTTTATATTCTAAACAACCACAGTACTTGACTTCCTTGCAATTCAAACTTCTCTTATTTTCATTACTGTGTCAAAACAAACCATGGCTAAAGCCAGCCATAGACAGCTCAAATCTTGGCCGGTTCAGCAGGGACTGGTCAAGATTCAAACCATGTAAGGGCAGGCTAAATGTACCCAAGCTGATCAATTGATCAACTTGGGTACAACTAGCCTGACAAATTTTACACGCAGTAATCACTGTATTCTCCTGGTGGGGGCTGCCCCCGCTGGGAGAACACAATGGCTCCGTGGGAGGGATTGCCCCATCAACACTGACTAATGCCCTGTACACACGGTCGGACATTGATCGGACATTCCGACAACAAAATCCATGGATTTTTTCCGACGGATGTTGGCTCAAACTTGTCTTGCATACACACGGTCACACAAAGTTGTCGGAAAATCCGATCGTTCTAAATGCGGTGACGTAAAACACGTACGTCGGGACTATAAACGGGGCAGTAGCCAATAGCTTTCGTCTCTTAATTTATTCTGAGCATGCGTGGCACTTTGTGCGTTGGATTTATGTACACACGATCAGAATTTCCGACAACGGATTTTGTTGTCGGAAAATTTTATAGCAAGCTCTCAAACTTTGTGTGTCGGAAACTCCGATAGAAAATGTGTGATGGAGCCCACACACGGTCGGAATTTCCGACAACAAGGTCCTATCACACATTTTCCATCGGAAAATCCGACCGTGTGTACAGGGCATAAGTTGATGGGGGAATCAAGTGATCAGGTTGCAGGAAAGAAATTGCTCCATCTATGGCTGTCTTGGAAAAAATAAGGCTATATTACTTGACCGAGTACCTAAGTATTTGAAGGTCTGGCAACTGTGGATTAGGGATGAGCTTCGAGTTCGAGTCGAACCCATGTTCGACTCGAACATCGCCTGTTCGACCGTTCGTCGAATTGCGAATGATATGGGCCGTTCGTGCCAAATTCGAGTGGCGCATCACGGCCCATAATTCACTGCGGCATCGCAGTGCATTGCTGGCTGATGATTGGCCAAGCATGCACTATGACCCGCATGCTTGGCCAATCACAGCGCCATGTGTACAGAGAGCCGTAATTGGCCAAAGCCAGGGTGGCTTTGTCCAATTATGGCTCAGGGGGTTAGTACACGCCCCACACTATATAAGGCCGCCTGCGTGGCGGCCTTGTGTAGTGTGTTGCGGCGGCGGAGAGAGATAGATAGACAGAGAGACAGTGTCATTTGATTTAAGTTAGATAGAGTAGGCAGGTCGAGTCAGTTAGCTGTACTTACAGTGTATTGTGTATATATATGCATCCCAGGTGTTATATATATATATATATATATATATATATATATACATATAAATATATAGATCTATATATAAATATATATATATATATATATATATATATATAAATATATATATATATATATATATATATATATATATATATATATATATATATATATATATATATACACTGTATTCAGTTTAGCTAGATCCGTTCCTGTTATTCTCTTCCTAATATACTGACAGGCAGGCAGTGTATATATATATATATATATATATATACATATAAATATATAGATCTATATATAATATATATATATATATATATATATATATATATATATATATATATATATATATATACACTGTATTCAGTTTAGCTAGATCCGTTCCTGTTATTCTCTTCCTAATATACTGATAGGCAGGCAGGTGTTTTTACAGTATTTACAGTTTGTGTACTGTGTACCCTGCACAGTTGCACCTACAGTATAGCTACCTGAAGACAAGTGCTTGTGTTCTTCTGATCCTATTAATAGCACAGGCAGGCTCTCGAAGTATTTACAGTTAGTGTACTGTGTACTCTGCACAGTTGCACCTATAGCTACCTGAAGACAAGTGCTTGTGTGCTTCTTCTGATACTATTAATACCACAGGCAGGCATTCTGCTAGCTGCTGTATAATCAGTATATATATATACATCCCAGTTTTGTGCAGCTACATCTCACTGCAGTGCAAGCCATTAGTATGTCTGGAAGGCCAACAAGGAGAGGCAGACAGTCACAAGCCAATAAAAGAAGGCAAGCAGGCTCTGTGTCTAGAGGCAACAGTGCTGGTCGTGGACACGGTGCATCCTCATCAGCACGTGGCCGTGGGACACGCTTGTCCTTTTTTTCGGCAGCTGGCCGTGTTGAAAGACTTGGTAGAGTGGGTGACCAAGCCGTCCTCATCCTTCTCTTCCTCTCTCACCCAGGCTCAGGGTACGTTGTCTGGCAAAGCAGCTGCCAACGCGGCCTCTTCCCTTAATGGCTCAATGGCATAAGTCACTCCTTCCCTAGCCCCACCATGTCCTCCTAAGGAGTCCCCCGAACTGTTTGACCACAGTGTTGGGTACATGCTCCAAGAGGATGCCCAGCATTTTGAAGGCTCCGGTGATGGTACTTGTTAGGCGCCCGTCTTCTCCTTGTGGCCTAGGCTCTGGAGATGGCTCAGTGGAGGTCCTCGCCGGCGGTTAATCAATTACACATACACACATATTAGGTATGCTGAATGATTACAATAGTTTATTGAATGCTTTGCTGTTTTATGCTGTGCCTCTACAAGACTCTGCCCCATTTGGGGGCCAATCAAAATGATACACATTAGCATATTTAGTAATTTCTTAATCTTGTGATTTTCCATATATTAATAATGCCTTCATCTTGTGATCTTAAATGTTAACCCCTATAGTTCAAGTTAATAGGTCAAAAGATTCCTTACTTTCTGTCATCGTCTGCCGGACCATGAGATGTCCAACCACAACTTCCTAAAAAAACTAATTCTAGCCGTTGTTGGCCTTCTCATACCCAGCAACAGTGTACAGAGATAAAAACCACAGACAGATGTTTCCTAAGATGAAGACATCAGACAGAAATAGACAGACAGGGTGATATTGCAATGAGATAATTCAGTAAGTAATACTTGTCATAAGACAGTCTGTCACATTCACTAAAATATACCAAGATATTTTTCTAATCATTAAGCAAATAAGCAAACCCTGAACATATCTCATGAACAGGGTGAAATCAACAATCAATCAATAATGAAATGTATTATGGAATCTCCTTACAATCCTCCCTTTGACCATTCGATATCATCGAAATGGTCATTCTACCTTTTCGTCACGCCTCAAGGATTCATATTCCTCGGCTACCTTTTCGTCACGCCTTAAGGATTCATATCCCTCGGCCTCTTTTTCCTGGTTCTCGTACCATACCGTGGGATCTCTGGTAATGGAAGTCAGCTTCATGGTTTCGGAATGTGCTTCGCTACCCTTTTTGTAGAGGCATTTAAGTAACATGAAGCATGCATACAAGAACAATATGAAAAGCAGTATGGTAAAAATTGTCATTGCCACTTCTAAGACATTGGCAAGAACTAGGGGGAGTTCCATTCAAAAAAGGAGTGATGTTTAAGGGAATGGCCATCAATGGGATTCTGGCTGTACTGGGGTGGAGTTTGCTGCATATCCAACATTTCTCAAAACCAGATTTCTGTGCATAACTGTACTTAAACTTCAACAACAACATCTTGTCAGTGAAACCTGAAGGGGGTTCAGTGGGGGACATACTTCTTTTATATTTTAAACTAGATGTATTGGCTGTCTGTGCATTTCCACATATCCCTTCTAGTGACCCTAAATCTTCTGGATGGTACACACAATTTGTTATTAACCAAGTAGGTATGAATACTATCAGAATCAGACATGTCCAGAAGCATAATGTTTTTCCTGACACAAAGGTAGAAATCATTTTGTCAGGTACTGTGTGCAAAGTTCTGTTACTCGTTTCTTCCTGTTGGTGGGGGATTCGTCTCGTCGTCCAGAGAGATTTGTTTTATGCCTTCTTGAATGTCCTCCAAATCTGGTCGCTGTTCCTGAAGAGAGAAGTCTTGGGATGCTGGTGGAGGGTTAGGGGTCTGGGGTTGCTGTGGACACTTCTTTAACCGGCTGGCGTGGATCCAGGTGTTTCCTAGATCGGTCAGTACAGCAGTTCTGGAAACCTTCTCTATCTTCCAAGGTCCAGAGAAAATGGGTCCAACCTTCTTTTTGTGTGCCAGTTGTTTCACCAGTACTTTGTCTCCTGGGATGAAGGGATGAGTAGGTTCTGTTGAAAGAGGAGAAAAGGTGACAGAGACTTGTTCGTTCATATCCTGTAGCATACTTACCAGATTTTTCACGTACATTTCCTGTTGAGAATAGATGTTAATGTCAGTGTTTTGATCTAAGAGGGGCAGCTCTATGTTTGCAGGAACTCCCATCAAAATCTCAAAGGGCGAGAGTTTTGTTCTAGCATGTGGTGTTGTTCTGATCTGGAATAGGACAGAAGGAAGGTAATCCAACCATCCTTTCATGGTGCCCCCCGTAGCCTTTTTTAACTTGTCCTTAATGTTCCTATTCATTCTTTCCACTACTCCTGCACTTTGTGGGTGGTAAGGGATGTGCAATTTCCACTGTAAGCCTAGTAGCTTAGCTAAAGTCTGTGTAACAGAGGAGCTGAAGGCAGGCCCTCTGTCTGACCATATGGCCGTTGGTATTCCGAACCTACAAACCCAATGGTTCAGCAGGCATTTGGCAGCAATTTTAGCAGTCTCACCTGTACACGGAATACCTTCAACCCAACCTGACCATTTACATACGATCACGCAAAGGCATTTTAAATTGCCTTTTTGTTTGGGCATGTGTGTGAAGTCTATTTGCAAATCTGTCAGGGGACCCAGGGGTGAGGGCAGGTGGCCATGTAATCCATGATTTTTCCCTTGGACATTGTTTTGTGCACAGGTCAGACAACTGCTGGTGAGGAGTTTTGCCTGTTTACTTAAGTTGTTTGTACAGAAAGACTTTGTGTATATGTTTGTTAGGGCGGTGGTACCTATATGTCCTGGACCATGGAGATAGGAAAGTATGAGAACACTGCTTGATTCTGGTATGCCCAATATCTTCCCCTCTTTTGACCAAAGACCTTCTTGGTCCTTGGTCAAGCCATCCTTGACCCAAAAAGAAACATCCTCTTCTGTAGCTAATCCCTGTATTTGTGCCACAACGGTTTTAAAGTTGGGTGATGTAAAATGTTCATTGAAGAACATTGTTGTGGGGGCTGGCTGACCAATGTATAGGGCAGCGGCTTTTTTTGCTTCTCTGTCTGCCAGAGCGTTTCCTTTGGAAACTCTGCTGTTATCTGATGAATGTGCCTTTACCTTGATGACCGCTATCCTCTTTGGGAGAAGAATCGCTTGCAGGAGTGTTTTAATTTGCGTAGAGTTAGCGATTGGCTTGTTGTCAGCGGTTTTAAATCCTCTATTCGCCCAGATTACGCCATAGTCATGTGTGACCCCAAAAGCGTACCTACTATCTGTGTAGATGTTTACCTCCTCATCAGAGAAAAGTATGCAAGCTCTTGTGAGTGCCTCCAATTCTGCTACCTGTGCCGAGGAGGGTGGTAAGGCTTTTGCTTCCAACACCACATCAGGTAGTTGGACAATGGCATACCCTGTCAGGAATGTTGCATCAGAGGGGCGAGAACAACTGCCGTCTATGAAGACGTCCTGTACTCCTGGTAGGGGAATGTCAGTGAGATCTGGGCGAGGGCTGGTTATTGCTGCAACCTATTCAACACAATTGTGCTTCTGATCAGGGTCTCGTGGCAGCTTGAGCAAAGAATGTAAAAGACGGACAGTGGGATTACTTGGTGGTGCGTGTTTGAGGGTGAGGTTATCAGTATTCAGAAGTGTGATCTCATACCCACTAAGCCTTTGTGCTGTCATATGCTGTGTGTTCATGTTCTGCAGAAGGTGAGTTACTGAATGAGTAGTGTAGAGAGTCAGTTCATGGCCTAATACTGATTTGTTAGCCTCCTGAACTGCCATCATAATATGAACAATCTGGGATCCATTGGCGGCAATATACGATTGCGCCCAAGAATGAGAGCAAAGTTGCTTTGTCTCTTGGAGGACTGAGAGCCTGCAGGGCTGCGGCACGTTTGGGGGATACCAGCCTGGTTCCCTCCTTCAGAATGCATCCCAGGTATTCTACCTGACTTTGACACCATTGTATCTTCTTCCGCGATGCTAGGTGGCCAGACCTGGCCAGGTGATGTAACAGAGATGTGGAATCGACCGCACAATCTTCAGCAGATCGACTGCACAGGAGCAAGTCGTCCACATACTGTATTAGCACCGACCCGCGCTCAGCAGTCCATGACTTAATTGTCTCATTAAGGACCATGGAGAAGGCTGCGGGACTGTCCACATACCCCTGCGGTAATCTTGACCAGGTCAACTGTTTTCCCCTCCCCCATGAGAATGAAAACATGGGCAATACCCCATCATCGATCGGGATGCTAAAGAACGCGCTCGCCAGGTCTACTACTGTGTAGCAAAGGGAATCAGCAGGTATTTTCAAAAAGATGAAAGAAATATCTGCCACCAAAGGTGGCAGAGGTATAACCTGCTTGTTCACGGCCCTTAGGTCCTGTACAAGCCTCCATTCCCCATTCGCCTTTTTCACAGGGTAGATTGGTGTATTCCAGGGGCTTATAATGTGTTTCAGAATCCCTTTTGCTATGTAATCATTGATTAATGGTGTGATGCCTTCAATTTTTTCAAGTGGCAGGGGGTATTGCTTGTGATATTGTACTACAGCGTCTGGACGCATTTGTGGTGTGTAAGGTGTACAGTTAATAAAACCCACACTCCCTTTGTTGTCTGCCCATATAGCATTTGTTTCTAGAGTGGGTGGCAATGATGCAAAGAGTCCCCTGAAAGTGTGTCTCTTTGGAGCATGTAAATCGCAGAACGGTGAGCTGGCAGTGAGGGAGCCCCCTCTGTCAAATTTAATGGTGATATTCAGTTTTGAGAGTAGGTCCCTCCCCATTAAAGATACTGGGCAATCCACAAGGACAGCAAAACTCTGAGTGCACAGTTCCTGCCCTTCTGGAGTGGCCACGGGCAATGGTGGAGTGATGGGGTGGGTAACTGATGTCCCATTTATACCAATAGAGTTTCCCTCAGTGCAGTGCGGTGTGTCATATATGGCATCATTCAGGCTACTGAATGTAGCCCCTGAATCCAAAAGTAGACATATCAGGTGATTGTCTACCCGCAATAGTACCTGCGGAAGACTTTTCCATGATGGATTGTAACACACAAGGCTGAGGGACGGGACATACTCTTGGCATCCCTATTGTGGTGTCCGCCGAGCGGATGGCCACTGCATCGGAATGCGTGGGGGTGGTCTGTTAGGCTGAGGCTGGTATTGGGGTTGTGGTGGGGGTGGTTGGGGTTGTGGTGGGTGAGGATACCTGATATCCTGAAGGCGACGGGGGGTGGTGTTAAGATTCCTACCTCTCCCTCTCTGGGCGTTTGTTCTAATTCTGTAGGGACATTGGGACTTCCAGTGCCCCAGTTCCCCACAGTTAAAGCACCCCTGGTCTGGTGGGTAACCCTGGTCTGGGGGATAAGATTGCATTGGTGGATAAGGTTGCATTGTCATTATGTGGGTGGGCGGAGTCCCACCAGTTGGCAGAGTCTGGGTTGGTGTCAGGGAGGGAAAAATGCCACCCTTCTGTTCAAATACCCCTGATGTTTCTCGTGACCTAGCATCTTTCATAAATTCATCTGGGGGTTGTTCTGCCCACTTTGGATTAGTGAATTTAAGCAACTGTGTCACCTTCGTATCGCCACCAGCCATAATGGTGGTGGTGAACAATTGGGGGTTGGCGTTATCTACTGCTTTCCACAGACCATATACCCGGGTACAAAATTCATAGAACTTTTCCTTCGGTCCCTGTTTTGCTAGGACAAGTTCCTGAAGTGCAGATGAACCCTTGTATATAGTAGACCAATGATTCCCCATACTTTTCCAAAAAGACACCCAATCTTTATTTTCTTCTATGTGGGCTGTCCATAAGGCATCTACGGGATGCCCTTCTGGGCTGTCAGGGTCAACTATACTAAGAATCCCTGCTATATCTTCTTTATCCAGGCTCGTCCCTGCACTGTATTTTGCAAGGAAAGCGCCAGCCTCCCTAGGGCTTTTCTTTGGGCTGGGGCATAACTCCTTTATTTTTGACAGTGTGCCTAGGGGTAGGGGAATATGCACTACCGTCTCCCCTATATGCATAAGTGGTGCTTTAAAGGTGGCACCTAGAGTTTCCTGTTCCATTTCTATTTCTCTTTCCTCAGTAGAGGATTCACCCTGCTCCCTTTCCTCCTGTGGGGGTTTCTGGCTTATGGCCGGTTTAGTTTGGCTTCTGAGTGTAGTGGATGGCTGTGAAATTATCTTTTCCTTAGCTTCCTTAATCCTTCTTGCCTTTTTCTCTAGTTTCTTCTCGTACGCCTCTAAATCTTCCCTTTTCCTCTGTATCCTTTCTTCCTCTTCCTGCTGTCTTTTATTAAATTCTTTCTGTTTCTCCTCCCATTCCTTTTCCCTGGGGCTTAACTTCCTGACTCCTTCCTCTTCTCCCTTTTCTAGGGACATTCCATCCCTTTCTTCCTTAGTTATCGCAGAATACTCTCTTATCTCACCTTCCCTCTTATCTAGCTCTCTTTTGTAATGTTCTAGCTCTTCCTCCCTCTTAGACATTTTCTCCTCTAATTCCTCCTTTCTCTTCTTAAGCTCTTTTAACTTCTCTTCTAATTCCCTTTCCTTCGGATCCAACCTCCTAATCCTCTCTTCTTCCCTCCTACGTATACCTTCTGCCCGGACTTCCTCTTCCCTGTTCCTACTTTCGTTTTCCCATCGTGTAACTTGTGCCTGATCAGCTGCCCCATATACCATGGTAGCCAATACTGCTGGATCCAAAGATGGATACAGCTGAAGACATGGACCCAATGTTCCATCCTCCTGTTTAACCATCACATAAGGGGGGGGTGCTTCGGGTTGCTGAGATAGGGCGGGTGAATTTACAGGTTTTGGTGTGGGGGCTTTAGTTACGTACTTTGTTTTATATTTGGCTAAGCATTTATTCCATGTTTTGTAACAATCTTTCATATACTGGGTGTCTTCCCATTTCCCAGGTGGGTAGGAGTGCTTGTGTACCTGACACACCTTGCTCACTTCCTTCCACTTGTCTTCAGAACAGGGACCCACTGGTCCCGGGTCATGTATCCCCAGCTGTTGGCACCTCTCTCTGACCTGTGTCCAAAACGGTTCTACCTGTGACCCCGGTAGTGTGTTTTTAACATACTCATAGGGAGATGGATTGGCCATGGTCTGGGTTGCCGCAGAATTCCCCATCTAATAACCTTGGTAGTGTGTGTCTAGTACAGGGACAGAGATGAAAGCAACCTGTTTGTGCTATAATCTGTTCCCTGACTTGGGAGTAAGTCCCTTGGTCTCTTATGGCAGTGGGGCTGAAATAGCTATGAAGGTTAACTCTTAGTACTCGGTATAGAGTACCCCTTCTTGTGGCAGGAAAAACCCCCCTTGCACCAAGTCGGTATGAAAATCCGGTTGGTCTAGTGGTAAGCAGGATCCACGTCCTGTCAACACTAAGGAACAGTAAACCAAAGGTGCAATGTGGGCAGGCGGGCGCTATCTCACTACAGTCAGGCTCCTGTCTTAGGTCGTTCATTTAGTACATATATGTGTAATACTTTAACAAAAAAAAAATCCTCTAAATCAATACAGTACTTTACATTCAGTTGTCATACACATATATATCATACACTTATCTCTAATTCTCTAATTCTCTATACACTCTAAATACTTACGGTGGTACCTAAAAGAAAACAAGCAAAATCTTATATATACAGTGGCCAAATAAAGTTACATTATATGAACATGTTATAATAAGTGCACTTTTCAATATCTTCCCCAAAAATTGGGCGTCCACTCAGCCACTCCTTATACTACGGGCGTATTCTATACTTCCCGAGTTTTAAACACACATATAACTACTCAACACAGTCAGACCAACCTAGTCAGACTATTTTAAAAAAAAAAACCAAAAAACCTGCGAGCCCTTCTTTAACCCTCCAAGGGACCAGCCTAGTCCATTGCGAAGGCACAGTTATGTAAGTGGGTGGACATACAAGGTTATTTGAACATGGCAAGCATCAACACCAGTTACCAAAAATAGGTAAAAAGGAGTAAAATGACTTACCTGTTCAAACACACCCCACTTCTGGTACCAAAACTGTTAGGCGCCCGTCTTCTCCTTGTGGCCTAGGCTCTGGAGATGGCTCAGTGGAGGTCCTCGCCGGCGGTTAATCAATTACACATACACACATATTAGGTATGCTGAATGATTACAATAGTTTATTGAATGCTTTGCTGTTTTATGCTGTGCCTCTACAAGACTCTGCCCCATTTGGGGGCCAATCAAAATGATACACATTAGCATATTTAGTAATTTCTTAATCTTGTGATTTTCCATATATTAATAATGCCTTCATCTTGTGATCTTAAATGTTAACCCCTATAGTTCAAGTTAATAGGTCAAAAGATTCCTTACTTTCTGTCATCGTCTGCCGGACCATGAGATGTCCAACCACAACTTCCTAAAAAAACTAATTCTAGCCGTTGTTGGCCTTCTCATACCCAGCAACAGTGTACAGAGATAAAAACCACAGACAGATGTTTCCTAAGATGAAGACATCAGACAGAAATAGACAGACAGGGTGATATTGCAATGAGATAATTCAGTAAGTAATACTTGTCATAAGACAGTCTGTCACATTCACTAAAATATACCAAGATATTTTTCTAATCATTAAGCAAATAAGCAAACCCTGAACATATCTCATGAACAGGGTGAAATCAACAATCAATCAATAATGAAATGTATTATGGAATCTCCTTACAGTACTCAGCTAGAGGAAGGCAGTAACGTGAGCCCAGACAAAGGGGGTGCCCAAGAAGGACAGCAATCTGGCAGCCATGTTTTCCCAGCTGCAGCATACTGCCAGCTTGCTCCAGTGATGAGGAGGGAGGGGATGATGAGGTCACTGACTCCACAGGGGTGCCTGATAGGAGAGAGGAGGAGGAGGCACATCACCAATGAGGCAGGATGCCCTCCAGGGGCCAGCTTAAGGGCAGCACACCGACTGCTTCAAACTGCAGAGCTCTGCATGTGCAGGGCGCTGCTGTCTCTGCGTGTTATACCAAAAGTTCTTTGGTGTGGGCCTTTTTTGAGACGAGTGCATCAGATCCCACCGCTGCTATTTGCAACATATGTCTCAAGCGTATCTCGCGTGGCCAAAACTTCACCCGCTTGAGCACCACATGCTTGACCAGACATATGTTGACCTGCCATGCAGTTCGTTGGCAAGCGTACTTAAAAGACCCACACCAAAGAACAAAGAGGACCTCTCCTTGCTCCTCATCAGCTGGGATCTCCAACCCCACTATACCTTCAGTCCTCTCTGAAACCTGCACTGAGAGGAATGAAGGTGTAGAATTAGGTGTGTCACAACCAAGTACTTGCGGGCAATCTGCTATCGGTACACCAACATCAGATTGTACCAGGCAAATTTCCCTGCCCCAGCTGCTGCACCGCTGAAAGAAGTTCGCTCCCAGCCATCCACATGCCCAGCGGTTGAATGCTAGCTTGGTTAAATTGCTAGCACTTCAGCTGCTGCCTTTTCAGTTGGTAGACTCTGCCCCACATTCCACGGACATTGATCGGACATTCCGACAACAAAATCCATGGATTTTTTCCGACAGATGTTGGCTCAAACTTGTTTTGCATACACATGGTCACACAAAGTTGTCGGACATTCCGATCGTTCTGAATGCGGTGACGTAAAACACGTACGTCGGGACTATAAATGGGGCAGTAGCCAATAGCTTTTGTCTCTTAATTTATTCTGAGCATGCGTGGCACTTTGTTCGTCGGATTTGTGTACACATGATCGGAATTTCCGACAACAGATTTTATTGTCGGAAAATTTTATAGCAAGCTCTCAAACTTTATGTGTCGGAAATTCAGATGGAAAATGTGTTATGGAGCCCACACACGGTCGTAATTTCCGACAACAAAGTCCTATCACACATTTTCCGTCGGAAAATCCGACCGTGTGTACAGAGCATTACAGTGTTGTGGCAACACCACCACTACCACCACCACCACCAAAGGCCCAATTTTTCTGCCTCTGTTCAACAGGTGCATGTAATTACAATTCTTGATGTAATATTTCACAGCAGGGCCCGTTTCTGCACCCACCAAGAGTAACTGTGAGGACTTACAGTGTTGTGGCACCAACACCACCACCACCACCACCAAAGGCCCAATTTTTCTGACCCTGTTCAACAGGTGCATGTAATTACAATTCTTGATCTAATATTTCACAGCAGGGCCCGTTCCTGTGCCCACCATGAGTAACTGTGAGGGCTTACAGTGTTGTGGCAACACCAACACCTAAGGCCCCAATTTCTGCAGATTATATAGGGCAGGCCCCTACTTTCAAACATCCAACTTACAAACGACTCCTACTTGCAAACAGAAGGAGACAACAGGAAGTGAGATGAAATCTACCCCTAGGAAGGGAAATTCTCTCCTGTAAGAGTTAATATGGGAAAAACGTGTCTCCTCTCCACTGATGCTTTATCAACAATCCTTGTTTCACTAAAAAACCCAAATTGTCAAAAAACATTTGTCATTGGGACAGATAGTGAGGGGAAATCTTCTGAAGAGGTGCACAGACAGCAAAACAAATGTTACAGGGGTGTAAAAGCTTAAAAATAGATTTTTTGGCTGGAGCTACACTTTAAAAATGTACCAGTTCAAAATTACAAACAGATTATACCTAACAACAAACCTACAGTCCCTGTCTTGTTTGCACCGCCTGTATACTGCTGTTCAGAGTTTATAGGGCCTGGGGGCCCCACGCCTTTCCTTTTTTAAATTTGGGTGCGGGGTTCCCCTTAATATCCATACAAGACCCAAAGGGCCTGGTAATGGACTTGGGGGGGGGGTACCCATGCCGTTTGTCTCACTGATTTTCATCCATATTGCCGGGACCTGATTACATTAAAGCCGCAAGCAGTTTTAAATGACTTTTATTCCTTTAAAAATGTCTTTTTTGTGCAGGGACTGTTCTAAGCATGGGAAACACACACCACTTTACAGGCATACTATAGACACCCCCCAGCTACGATATTTAAAGGAATATTTCACTTTTTTTTTCACTTTAAGCATCATTAAAATCACTGCTCCCGAAAAAAACGGCCCTTTTTAAAACTTTTTTTGCATTGATACATGTCCCCTGGGGCAGGACCCGGGTCCCCAAACCCTTTTTAGGACAATACCATGCAAATTAGCCTTTAAAATTAGCACTTTTGATTTTGAACTTTCGAGTCCCATAGACTTCAATGGGGTTCTAAAGTTTGCGCAAATTTTCGGTCCCTTCGCAGGTTCTGGTGCAAACCGTTCGGCTCATCCCTACTGTGGATTAATAATTTCTTGCCCCCAGACTTTGACCAGTCCCTGTTGGAGCATTGACCTAGTCCCCCATGTATACCAACTGTGCCTAGGCACAGTATGAGTGTATGCAGCTTCGACCTCCAGAGCCCCCGATGCATCTCCCTCTCCCCATCTTCTTCTTACTTCTTTTCTTCTATTCTCTTCTACTCTGCTCTTTATTCTGTAAGGCTCTGTTAACATCTAGGCGTTGCTATTTTACAGGCGTTTTTCTGGTGTATTTGCTGGCGTTTTTGTACAGGCGTTTTAAAGGTTAAAAGGTCACCAATGTAAAAGCCGTAAAACGCCTGTAATCTGCCAAAAAATAAGCTCCTGTACTTTTTTAAAAGAACGCTCAGATGTGAACAGGGGCCATTGAAATGAATGGGATTTGTCTTTTTGGGCATTTTTAGAGCTGGGGCTTACAGCAGAAAAGTGCCCAAAACCGCCTAGGTGTGAACAGAACCTTAAAGAAGCTCATGTACTTTTTTGAGCTTCAAGCATTTTGCTTCAGGCGACAGAATGCTCAGATGTGAACAGGGGCCATTTAAATGAATGGGATTTTGCTTGTTGGGAATTTTTGAACTTTTGAGATGAGTGTTTTATGAGCGTTTTACGAGATGAAAATTCTCAGGTGTGAATTTAGCCTAATGCTTATGGGATACCAGACTACACTCCATTAGCTGTACCTCGGAGATCTTAAACGTAACTTTCCCCATGACTCGGAGTTACCTCTTTGAATGCTCATCGATATGTAAAGGGCCGAAACTAGGGGGTGGGGCAGGGGTGCCTGCCCCGCATGACGCATCTAGGGAACCGCTGCTCCAAAGGTGTCACTGCCGCCCGATCAAGTGTAATGGACAGGCACGTCTCCCTCCTAGTACTGCCCAGTCCCCAAACAGCCTATGTCTTTTCTGCGTGAGGCATCTCAGAGAAGGGGAGGCTTCAAAGAAGGCCCTGGCCTGGGGGGGCAGAGGAGGCCCTGGGCTGGGAGGGGGTGAGGAGGAGCCCCTGGGCTGAGGGGTGCAGAGGAGGCCCTGGGCAGAGGGGAGCAGTGAAGGCCCTGGGCCGAGGGGGGGTGCAGAGGAAGCCCCGGACTGGGAGAAGGGGGTTAGAGGAGGCCCTGGACTGGAGGGTGCAGCGGAGGCCCTGGGCTGATGGGGGATGCGGAGGAGGCTTTGGGCTG
Organism: Lithobates septentrionalis; assembly: GCA_037952835.1. Lineage (NCBI taxonomy): Eukaryota > Metazoa > Chordata > Amphibia > Anura > Ranidae > Lithobates > Lithobates septentrionalis. Next base: position 5,986,968 of record JBBDGP010000281.1, on the reverse strand, counting down.
GGGAGTGTGGAGGAGGCCCTTGGCTAGAGGGTGCAGAGGAGGCCCTGACCTGGGGGGGCACAGAGGAGACTCTGGATTTGGGGGATGCAGAGGAGGTTCCCAGCTGTGGGGGGGCAGAGGAGGCCCTAACTTGGGGGGGGGGGGCGCGGAGGAGACCCTGGACTTGAAGGATGCATAGGAAGTCCTGGGCTTGGGGGGTGCAGAGGAGGCTCTGGACTGGGATGTGAAGATGAAGGTGCTGGATTGGAGGGGGGTGCAGAGGAGGCCCTGGACTTTGGGTTGATAAAGGACCTGGATTAGAAGAGCAGGATGCAGAGGAGGCTCTTAAGTTGGGGTGGGCTGTAAAGGAGGCCTTGGACTGGGGGAGAAGTGCCGAGGCCATTGACTGGGAAATGGTGGTTGGTGTGGCAAAGGCCCCAGGATAGGAGGATACAATGGAGATGCTGGACTAGGTGAGGGGGTGCCTGGAGGTCCCAGATTAGGAGAGGGGTGTCTGGAGGCCCTGGACTAGGGCAGCATGTGTCTGGAGGCCCTGAACTATGAGAGGGGGATCGTGGAGGCCCTCTGGACTAGGAAAGAGGGTGCCTGAAGGACCTTCCAGCTTCAAGGAGAAAGAGCCTGGATTTAAAGCCTGGACTGAGGAAGAGCCTGCCTGGGCCCTGGAGGGTGAGTTCACAACATAAATGGGGACATTTATCAATTGTTGCAAGTAATGTCAAACAGGAGCAGAGAGAAGGTCGTGTGCAGGGGTGTACTTAGAGCATTTGGCACTCGGGGTGGATCCTATATCTGGCACCCCCAACTTTAAAATGTAAAAACACCCCACTGTGCCCCCTGCATACATTTGCATCCCCCAATATCTCTTTGTCACTACTTTGTACCCCCTCTCCACAACTGGACCACTTTTACATTACACAATCCCCCCGCAGCTCTGGACACTTGCACATTACACAGTCCCCCCTGCAACTCTGGACTCCTTTACATTACACAGCACCCTGCAACTCTGGACCCCTTTACATTACACAGCACCCTGCACCTCTGGACCCCTTTACATTACACAGCACCCTGCACCTCTGGACCCCTTTGCATTGCACAGCACCCTGCACCTCTGGACTCCTTTACATTACACAAGCCCCTGCACCTCTGGATCCCTTTACATTACACAACCCCCAGCAGCTCTAGACCTATTTACATTACACAGCACCCTGCACCTCTGGAGTGTACCCCTTTTTCATTACACGGCACCCTGCACCTCTGGACCCCTTACACATTACACAGCCCCCCCACAGCTCTGGGCTCCCTGCACATTACACAGCCCGTCCACAGCTCTGGAGCCCCTGCACATTACACAGCCCCCCACAGCTATGAATCCCCTGCACATTACACAGCCCCCTCCCACAGCTCTGTAGCCCCTGCACATTTTACAGCCACCCCCCACAGCTCTGGACCCCCTACACATTACACATCCCCCCACAGCTCTGGACCCCCTGCACATTACACCGCCCCCCACAGCTCTGGACCCCCTGCACATTACACAGCCCCCCACAGCTTTGTACCCCCTGTACATTTTACAGCCACCCCCCACAGCTCTGGACCCCCTGTATATTACACCCCCACAGCTCTGGACCCCCTGCACATTACACAGCCCCCCACAGCTCTGGACCCCCTGCACATTACACAGCCCCCCACAGCTCTGTACCCCCTGCATATTTTACAGCCACCCCCCACAGCTCTGGACCCCCTACACATTACACAGCCCCCCACAGCTCTGGACCCCCTGCACATTACACAGCCCTCTGAACCCCCTGCACATTACATAGCCCCCACAGTTTTGGACCCCCTGCACATTACCCCCCTCCCCCCACAGCTCTGGACCCCCTGCACATTACCCCCCCCCCCACAGCTCTGGCCCCCCTGCACATTACCCCCCCCCACAGCTGTGGACCCCCTGCACATTACCCCCCAAAACTCTGGACCCCTGCACATTACCCCCCCACAGCCCCGGACCCCCTGCACATTACCACCCCACAGCTCTGGACCCCCTGTACATTACCTCCCCACAGCTGTGGACCCCCTGCACATTACTCCCCCACAGCTCTGGACCCCCTGCACATTACCCCCCACAGCTCTAGACCCCCTGCACATTACCCACCCCACAGCTCTAGACCCCCTGCACATTACCACCCCACAGCTCTGGACCCCCTGCACATTACCCCCCCACAGCTGTGGACCCCCTGCACATTACCCCCCCACAGCTCTGGACCCCCTGCACATTACCCACTGCTCTGGACCCCCTGCATGTTGCATAGCTCTGCTTGTTCCTACCTTACTCTGCACTTTCATATTCACAAGATAATGATTGGTTGCTAGGACCACCTAGCAACCAATCACCTGCTATTCCTCCAGCATTTCCTGTCCTCTATTCAGTCCAGTCCCACTAAAAATCGCAGATCGCTGCCATTACTAGTTACCGTATTTTTCGGACTATAAGGCGCACTTAAAAGCCCTAAATTTTCTCACAAATCGACCGTGCGCCTTATAATGCGGTGCGCCTTATATATGACCTGTTGACATCGCTGGAGTTCTTTGGTTAATGCACCCGGAATGATGGCAAGCACCGTATTCGTTTTTTTTCACTTGGGTTTTGACAGTATCTGTCAGATGGGCGCGCATGGAGTCACAGATCAATAGGGATGGAGATTTGTGGAAAAAGCCACCCGGTCTCTTACCGTAAACCGACGTACCGTAAACCTCTCTCAGGTTGTTCTACTGCGTGACTGATAGCGAGTTTGAAATCCGCATCATAAGCATGTCTCTTAACAGGAGCCATTTTTGGGGCAGCTAGTACAGTATAGAAAATGAACGAATATATGTGCACACCTCCTGACTACGATGGCCGTAATGCCCAATCCAAGCAGTGCAGCTTCCTAGCTTTGGTAATCCTACGAAGCTGCACTTCTTGGATTGGGCACTACGGCCATCGTAGTCAGGAGGTGTGCACATATATTCGTTCATTTTCTATACTGTACTAGCTGCCCCAAAAATGGCTCCTGTTAAGAGACATGCTTATGATGCGGATTTCAAACTGAAGGCTATCAGTCATGCAGTAGAGCATGGAAATAGAGCAGCTGCGAGAGAATTCAACATTAATGAATCAATGGTACGGAAGTGGAGGAAGCAAGAAGATGCCCTGCGCCAGGTAAAGAAGACCAAACTGAGTTTCCGAGGAAACAAAGCAAGATGGCCACAGTTGGAGGACAAAATTGAACAGTGGGTTATTGAACAGAGAACCGCAGGTAGAAGTGTCTCTACTGTCTCTATTCGACTCAAAGCAACAGCGATCGCACGCGACATGGAGATCAACGGCTTTCGAGGAGATCCCTCTTGGTGCTTTCGTTTCATGAAAAGGCGGAATCTCTCTATCCGCACAAGAACCACTATGTCACAGCAACTGCCAAAGGATTACGAAGAAAAGCTGGCCATTTTTCGTACCTACTGCAAGAACAAGATCAATGAACAGAAGATCCGGCCAGAGCACATCACCAACATGGACGAGGTCCCCCTTACCTTTGATATCCCTGTAAACCGTACTGTCGAGAGAACAGGGACCAGTACGGTATCTATACGCACTACAGGAAACGAGAAGTCATCCTTCACTGTAGTTCTCGGTTGCCAGGCTAATGGCCAGAAACTACCACCCATGGTAATTTTCAAGAGGAAGACTCTGCCAAAAGAAAGGTTCCCGGTTGGCATCATCATCAAGGCTAACCCGAAGGGCTGGATGGACGAGGAGAAGATGAGTGAGTGGCTGAGAGAGGTTTACGTCAAGAGACCGGGTGGCTTTTTCCACAAATCTCCATCCCTATTGGTCTGTGACTCCATGCGCGCCCATCTGACAGATACTGTCAAAGCCCAAGTGAAGAAAACTAATTCGGAGCTTGCCATCATTCCGGGTGGATTAACCAAAGAACTGCAGCCACTAGATATAGGTGTCAACAGGTCATTTAAAGTTAAATTGCGAGCTGCGTGGGAGCATTGGATGACAGAAGGCGAACACACATTCACCAACACAGGGAGGCAACGCCGGGCGAGTTACGCCACTATCTGCCAGTGGATCGTGGATGCCTGGACGAAGGTATCAGTCACCAGTGTAATCCGAGCTTTCAAGAAGTCCGGAATTATCACTGAACAGCTAAGTACCGGTACCGATGACAGCACGGATACTGATGAGAATGATGAGAGGGATACGGGCGTGCTTGATGCTGAAATCGCCCAATTGTTAAACTCAGACACTGAAGATGAAGAATTTGATGGATTTGCGGGAGAAGAATAAAGTGAAAAAGTTAGTGTCTGGTTTTGTTTTTAACTGAACAGTGTTAAGAGTTATTGTTATAGACCATTTTATGGTTATTGCTAAAGAGTTGAATAAAATTTGACTTACGGTACCGCATCAGAGTTTTGTTTCATTAAATGCGCCTTATAGTCCGGTGCGCCTTATATATGGAAATATCCACATTAACAGCCAATCATTGCTAGTGCGCCTTATAATCCGGTGCGCCTTATAGTCCGGAAAATACGGTAAAAATAAATAAATAATAAAAATTACATAAATCTATCCCCTATTTTGTAGACGCTATAACTTTTGTGCAAACCAATCAATATACGCTTATTGAGATTTTTTTTTACCAAAAATATGTAGAAGAATACATATTGGCCTAAACTGATGAAGACATTTGTTTTTTTCTTTTCAAAATTGTTGCTCTTTTTTTGCTTATAGCACAAAAAATAAAAACCGCAGAGGTGATCAAATACCACCAAAAGAAACCTCTATTTGTGGGAAAAAAATGACATAAATTTTGTTTGGGTACAACATCGTGCAACCGCGCAATTGTCAGTTAAAACGATGCGGTGCCGTATCGCAAAAAAATGGCCTGGTCATTAAGGGGGCAAATCCTTCCGGTCCTTAAGTGGTTAAAAGCTTATATGCAAGTTATTGCCATAAAAAGTGTATAGGGACCTGGGTACTGCCCTAGGGGACATGTATCAATGCAAAGAAAGTTTTTAAAACGATTATTTTTTTCAGGAGCGGTGATTTTAATAATGCTTAAAGTGAAACAATAAAAATGAAATATTCATTTTAAATATTATGCCTGGGGGGTCTCCTTAGTCTGCCTGTAAATTGGCACATCTGTGCAATGTGTAGAACATGCCGCAGCAATAATGACATTTCTAAAGGAAAAAAATGTACGGTAACTAAACTTGCTTGCGGCTGTAATGTATTGCCGGCTCCTGGCAATATAGATAAAAAATCTAGGAAAAAAACAGCGTAGGGTCCCCCCTAGTCCATATTAAGCCCTTCGGGTCTGGTATGGGTATTAAGGGGAATTCTACGCCAAAATGTAAAAGAAATTTGGCGTGCCCCCCCCCAAAATCCATACCAGACCCTTATCCAAGCATGCAGCCTGGAGGTCAGGATGGGGGGGGACGAGCAAGCAGCCCCCCCTCCTGAACCATACCAGGCTACATGCCCTCAACATGGGGAGGGTGCGTTGGGGTCCCCCCAAAGCATCTTGTCCCCATGTTGATGGGGACAAGAGCCTCTTCCCGACAACCCTGGTCATTGGTTGTCGGGGTCTTTGGGCAGAGAGCTTATCGGGATCTGGAAGCCCCCTTTAATAAGGGGGCCCCCAGATATCGGCCCCCCCTATGTGAATGGGTATCGGGTACATTGTAACCCTACACATTCATCAAAAAAAGTGTCAAAAAGTAAAAACCACAACAGACAGTTTTTGACAATTCCTTTATTTAAAAAAAAATGTCCCGCGATGTACATCCATCATCAATCACGCAGTCCGAAAAACCTGAAAAATAGAAAAAAAAAGGAAAAACCTCTATGGGAGGCCTCCCGTTGACTGCTGTCTTTTCTCTTTGACAGCTCTTATTTAGGCAAGGGCGGGGCCACCCGCTGACGTAACTGGGTGACCCCGCCCCCTCTGACATCATGTCAGAGGGGGCGGGGTCACTTGGTTACATCACCGGGTGTCTCCGCCTTTACCTATATAACAGTGGTCAAAGCCAAGAGACATCCTTTTTATCCTTTTTTTTCAGGTCCGTCGGGTGGCATAATTGAAGATGGATGGACATCGCTGGACACTTTTTTTTTCTTTTTTAATAAAGACATTTTTGACACTTTTTTTGGTGAATGAGTAGTGACATGGAAATTTATAGGTAGGCAACTCTTATCCTCATATTGATTAGTTGTTCCAAATTAATAATACCGTATATACTCGAGTATAAGTCAAATATTTCAGCCCTTTTTTTTGGGCTGAAAGTGTCCCCTTCGACTTATACTCGAGTCACCGCCGTCTGTCTGCATGATCAGCGTGTCATTAGCACTATATGACCATATAGTGTGACCAAACCCCCGTATTTTTGAATATGTTCAGGTGTTTTTAACTAGCCCTGCAGGAAATGTCATTCTTGTATGTGTGCGCTGTAAAATATTTTGTACTGTTTGTAGGTCTTATAGCAGCACCATCTTGAATTTAAATGCATTGTAGGGTGTGCCCCCCAAATATGTTCTTGTATGTTGTAATAGGCCCTGACCAGGTTTTTGGGCTGGAGCACCCCTCCCCCTCCTCATTACCTCCTATTTAGTGGCCACCAGTGTTTAGGATGTATCCCTTTCAGTTCTCCCACATAGAGGAGTTCAGCTCCCATGGTTGAGACAAAGGATCTTCCATTCTATTACTAGTGTAGGACCCACTAATTCGGGGTACTTTGTCGCAGTAAGTGGGCTTAGCACTATATGACCATATAGTGTGACCAAACCCCCGTATTTTTGAATATGTTCAGGTGTTTTTAACTAGCCCTGCAGGAAATGTCATTCTTGTATGTGTGCGCTGTAAAATATTTTGTACTGTTTGTAGGTCTTATAGCAGCACCATCTTGAATTTAAATGCATTGTAGGGTGTGCCCCCCAAATATGTTCTTGTATGTTGTAATAGGCCCTGACCAGGTTTTTGGGCTGGAGCACCCCTCCCCCTCCTCATTACCTCCTATTTAGTGGCCACCAGTGTTTAGGATGTATCCCTTTCAGTTCTCCCACATAGAGGAGTTCAGCTCCCATGGTTGAGACAAAGGATCTTCCATTCTATTACTAGTGTAGGACCCACTAATTCGGGGTACTTTGTCGCAGTAAGTGGGCTTAGCACTATATGACCATATAGTGTGACCAAACCCCCGTATTTTTGAATATGTTCAGGTGTTTTTAACTAGCCCTGCAGGAAATGTCATTCTTGTATGTGTGCGCTGTAAAATATTTTGTACTGTTTTAGGTCTTATAGCAGCACCATCTTGAATTTAAATGCATTGTAGGGTGTGCCCCCCAAATATGTTCTTGTATCATGCAGGCAGACGGCGGCCGGCGTGTGATGATAGTGTTCGGCGGCTATTCCAGCTTTCAAAAGCCGTGCCTCCTACTCGTGTGATAGGCTGAACAGCTGTCAGTGTACAGCCTATCACGGACATTCTCTCATCCTCGTCCGTGGTATGAGAATGAGAGAATGTTCGTGATAGGCAGTCAGCGGTCAGCCTATCACAGACGAGGAGGAGGCGCGGCTTTTGAACTGTGGAATGGCCGCCAAACACTATCATCACACGCCGGCCGCCGTCTGAGGATGGAGATCGCCACAGGGAGGATGGAGATCACCAGAGGGAGGCTGCACAGGACACAGGTAGGCTGCACATGCACACAGGACATGTACAGGACACATGCACACAGGTACATAGGAACACAGGACACATGTAGAGGACACACATGTAGAGGACACACATGTAGAGGACACACATGTAGAGGACACACATGTACAGGATACATGCACATGTACAGGACACAGGACACATGCACAGGGTACAGGTAGGCTGCACATGACACAGGGAGGCATGCAGCTGCAGATGGGCATTGTTGACCCTCTGCATTTCTCACCCTCGTCTTATACTCGGGTCAATAATTTTTTCCCAGTTTTTTGTGGTAAATTAAGGGCCTCGACTTAAACTCGGAACGACTTATACTCGAGTATATACGGTAACTACTGCAGTAGGGAACAGACACAAAAGATACACTCCGCATCTTTCCAAATAACTGTTCTGCTTTATTATGACACAATAGAAGGTTTTTATACACATGATTACGTAGGTATCACATTAATATTACAATTGTACTTTTATGGTAATAAGGGGTGTTACATAGGCAGGCTAATCCTAATCAGGACTCGTAGGAATGCAAACAAGTAATGAAAACATTATTAGTGCTGTGTGCACAGTGAGGGCAGTGTGCAATAGATATAAAATAGAATACAGTTATATACAGAACTTACACATTTCCTTTACAGTCTCCTCTCTTTTGATCAATATTTTGATCACTAACCATACCTGCTATCACCTTTAACCTGGAACCTCCACTGGTGTTGGTAGTCCTGGCCAAAGAGGCAAAAACTCCATTATGGAGAAAATAATAGCTGAGCAGCTTTTTCATTACAAAATGACTTATGACTTATCAGCATATGTAAACACAGACAATTCTACATAAAATGGAAGATGTAAAAAAGACAGATATGACTTCAACATGGCTAAACTACTTTTCAAATCACATTATGAGCAACACAAGAGAGTCCAACATCCCCTTAGGGGCTTGATAAAATATAAGAAAACATTCAGGCAAAAGTTTTCTAGTTTCTTACTCTACTTTTCCGCTACATTGTAGACAGTAGGGATGTAAAATTAAAACCTCAAAACTTCTAGAAAGGACTCTCCTATAAAAATTATTTCCTCTGTAGATTCTGCACTTTGTGCTTACAAACTACATCTGATAACACTTTTTACTGTGGCCTTTGCAGTAGCATTTGCCACTGGAAATCCAGAAAACATGTCCGTACAGACAAAATGCATACTCGTAAGATCCTGACTTGAGCATCTGGATATATCTTTTTGTAATCTCTGGAAGGGATGTTCAGCTTTTGGTAACACCTTTGGTAACAGGTAAAACAAGAATGCCCCGTACACACGGTCGGATTTTCCAATGGAAAATGTCCGATCGGAGCGTGTTGTCGGAAATTCCGACCATGTGTGGGCTCCATCGGACATTTTCCATCGGATTTTCCGACACACAAAGTTGGAGAGCAGGAGATAAAATTTTCCGACAACAAAATCCGTTGTCGGAAATTCCGATCGTGTGTACACAAATCTGACGGACAAAGTGCCACGCATGCTCAGAATAAATAAAGAGATGAAAGCTATTGGCCACTGCCCTGTTTATAGTCCCGAGGTACGTGTTTTACGTCACCGCGTTTAGAACGATCGGATTTTCCGACAACTTTGTGCGACCGTGTGTAGACAAAACAAGTTTGAGCCAACATCCGTCGGAAAAAATCCTAGGATTTTGTTGTCGGAATGTCCGAACAAAGTCCGACCGTGTGTACGCCCTAGAATGGTATGTTATAAAAACAGCTATGGTGAACCCTGGCTTTATTCCACGCTCATTTACTAAGGCAGCCATAACTGCTTGTGACTGATGACACAGTTCATGTGTCAAGCTGGAGGGAAAAGAGTGACTGGCAGACATAAAAGATCACATTTTTCCAAAGTCCTGTTTCATAAGAAGTTGCCCCCTGTGGACCACTTGTTCTTCCCGTTCTGGGGTCCCTTAAGTTGAATTATTAATCCCAGCTCTTCCGGGCCAGAACTAGGGTGGAATCTGTGAGTTGCACAGACCCAGAAAGTGTCCGGGGCTGTAATGCGGCATCCTTAGAGTCTCCTGGTCTGCTTCCATGTGTGAATTTTATTGTTAGTATGTCTACCTCAGCAAGAAGCTGGAAGGCTGAAAACAGCCAATCAATTAACTTGGCATGCTTTATTGGTTACCCGTCAAAGTAAAAACAAACTTCTGGCCCTGCAAATGGAACCAAAAGCTCTTTATATCTTGGCTATCTATGTAAATATATACTCTCTTTATAGCTCACAGGCTTTGCTAAAACATGGAGCTCTGCTTCTTGAGCTGGGGAAAAGGATCCAATGACTCTGAATACAGAGTATCCTTCTGGGTGATAAACTGCAAACTCAGTATGGGTATTGCTATTCTCAGTATAAAACCGGGATCAAATCTACAAAAAATTAAATACCTGGGTTTTTGGGGAGTGTGTCCTGCACTGGGCTCACAGCAGCTGATTTCTACGTCATCAATTTAACACGTGTTTTTTCTTTGTCTCCAGCCTCCTCCAATAGAGGCAATAAGGTGGCTGGATTCAAATGTACACATTTTTCATTGTTAGATTTGTACATAAACAAACAAAACAAATTCATATTTTGAACCTTTCATTAGACAAACATTTAGGTAGCTGTACGCAGATCGTGGGACCATTAAAAATGAAATATTTGACCAAAATAACGTCTGTAACTTTGTCTAATAGCAGCTTTGCATTAAGCTACAGCTCTGATATATCGGGGTGAACCCTTCATTACTGGGTCCAGCTTACAGAAATATATTACAATGGCTTGTTTTCTATCATGCTGTTTGTGTAATAACTCCAGTTTCATGTTTCAAAAAGACAACTTTTTCCTGGCAATATAATTTCCCATTGCTTGCTCTGTTGTTAGTTTTAGCTAGATAACACAAGTCCTTAGTTTCCATCTGACATTATTTTCCTGATGTCATAACATAATAAATGATAACAATACCCTGCGGTCATGCAGAGATGTCCATAAATCCAAAATATTATTCTGATTATACCACTGCACCTACAAAGAAAAGGGCCACATCATTTCACAATCTACACATTCTGCTTTGGATTTGAAAAATAAAAATAAATAAAAACAAAAGGACCAACAATCTGTATATGACAGAACAGAAAGCTCTCAGCCACATCAAAAACTATACAATTGGCTGCAGGTGGCATCTATCCTAACAGGGTGTGTGGACTTGATGTGATGGGTCTGTTATATTTAAATTTTATTTATTATTACTCTCACATCATGGACCGCACATCAAGTTATTATCAGACCTTTAGATTTCATTTTTGTAGAAAAACATCCTATGTATCCCATCCATCTTGGCTTTGTTAAATATTATGGCAGCTGTATTCCAATTAGATGATCGTGGGAGGAGTTTTGTGCGTGGGAGGAGCATCTAGTTGCCAGTAACAAAGAATCACCACAAGAGGGTGGCAAAGGCTTTTCTTTTGAGCATTTCAACAGCAGCGACTTGTACTGTTGACCATAAACGAAGAAAGTTTGAAATGAAGTGATACCCTTTATTGGCTACTCTAGATGAAAAACATTTAAAGCTATTGAACGAAAGAGGTGCCCGGCTTTCCATTCAAGATTTAACCTTAGGCAAATGCCTGCGTGACCTTCCTGTTAGCTCAGGAAGACATATATCCACAGATATATTTCCTTAAAGGAGGACATTTTACTTAGATTTCCTTTTTTAAATGCACTGTTTCCACTATCAAAGGATATTCAATTTGTGTAATACACAGTTAAATGTAACCTTCATTTTACCATGTTTGGAAAACAGATTCAAAATAATTGTGATCACATTGTTTATCATTAGATTAATTAACCCGGCACAATTTGTTATTAATATTTAGCCTAAATAACTGAAATTGGCATGGTGTCCTTCCAGCTTATCATGGATCTCTCATCTCAGCTACATTCTTTCATGAGAGCGCAAAGGAGGGGAGTCACATCTGCATACATGACACGCACAAGAGCTAGAACTAAAGGTTACAGCATTCACACACATACCTGAATATCTCTCTAAAATCGTTTACATTTTTCCCATATGTACACAACACATGCATATCATTCTCTCACTTTCTTTTAACTCTTTATTATTTCCCTGCTTAAATTCTGCTTTCCTTATTTTGTTCTGATATCCTTTGCATCCCATGTATTGTAATCCCATACTTTACATACTCTAGCTTCTATGATTCTATGATCAGACGGGCAGCCATAGTGCTCACCCCATCTTCCCTCTCTGACAACATATAAAGTATTCTGTTTTGACCTTACTAGTTGTAGTGCCTGACCCCAAATTCATCCCACAACTTAACATGAAAATGTCCCTTTCTGTCTAGTGTCAATTACCCTTGATCCATTCTGCTCACATTGATAGCTGTTTCTCTAGCTGTGTACTCTGCATGATCCTTAGTCCCTGTGGACTTCGGTAACCCAGTTACCCATTGTGGATCCCTGTCCACTCTAACCATTTATCTAGGGGCTCAGTATAGGTGGAACCGCACCTTCAGTTCATATACATTTTATAGCGCTCCTCTTGCACTGGGTATTTTTTGAGGTCCTCTTACCCTTCATTCCCTTACTTAATTAAATGCCCATAATGACCCGCCAGTCTTCTATACGTGTGCCTATACCTCTTGCCTCTAAACTACTTGATCTAGCAGATGTACTACATATACCTGTGAACAGCGCTATTCTTCCCTTTCTTATCTATAACACTCCGATGGACAGTAGTCAGTGACAACATAACATATAACCACCAATCAATACAGTTTGATTAAGGAGAGTAAAAATAGGTACCCTTTGTCCCAAATCAAGGAAGTCTGATAACTCAAATGTAAGCAAAAGGCTTACCTCAGCTGGCTGATTATCAGAAATTCCTGGATCGTCTTAAGCTCCTCGTTTTGGATTCTCAGGGTCACCTGCAAATCCCCTCCTAGGCAAAGCTCGCCATCTGACATGGAAATTTATAGATAGGCAACTCCTATCTTCATATTGATTAGTGGTTCCAAATTAATAATAACTACTGCAGTAGGGAACAGACACAAAATATACACTCCACATCTTTCCAAATGACTGTTCTGCTTTATTATGATGCAATTGAAGGTTTTTATACACATGATTACATAGGTATCACATTAATATTACAATTGTACTTTTATGGTAACAGGGGGCGTAACATAGGAAGGCTAATTCTAATCAGGACTCGAAAGAATGCAAACATGTAATGAAAACATTAATAGTGCTGTGTGCACAGTGAGGGCAGTGTGCAATACATATAAAATAGAATACAATTAATTACAAAACTTACAAATTTCCTTTACAGTAGGGGTACCATGTACCCGATACCCATTCACATGGTGGGGGGCGGGATCTGGGAGTCCCCTTGTTAAAGGGGGCTTCCATATTCCGATAAGCCCCCCACACGCAGACCCCAACAGCCTTCTTTGGTCGACCATGTCAAGGCCTGTTCTGAGTGGAACCTGTCCTGTTAAACCACAGTATGGTCTTGGCCACCATGCTGCAGCTCAGTTTCAGGGTCTTGCCAATCTTCTTATAGCCTAGGCCATCTTTATATAGAGAAACAATTTTTTTTTCAGATCCTCAGAGAATTCTTTGCCATGTTGAACTTCCAGTGACCAGTATGAGAGAGTGAGAGCGATAGCACCAAATTTAACACACCTGCTCTCCATTCACACCTGAGACCTTGTAACACTAACGAGTCACATGACACCGGGGAGGTAAAATGGCTAATTGGGCCCACTTTGGACATTCATTTTCACTTATGGGTGTACTCACTTTTGTTGTCAGCGGTTTAGACATTAATGGCTGTGTGTTGAATTATTTTGAGGGGACAGCAAATTTACACTGTTATACAAACTGTACACTCACTACTTTACATTGTAGCAAAGTGTCATTTCTTCAGTGTTGTCATGTGAAAAGATATAATAAAATATTTACAAAAATGTGAGGGGTGTACTCACTTTTGTGAGATACTGTATACTACACTGACTGCACTATATACTCTGCAATGTATTATATACAGTCAGGTCCATAAATATTGGGACATCGACACAATTCTAATCTTTTTGGCTCTATACACCACCACAATGGATTTGAAATGAAACTAACAAGATGTGCTTTAACTGCAGGCTTTCAGCTTTAATTTGAGGGTATTTACATCCAAATCAGGTGAACGGTGTAGGAATTACAACAGTTTGTATATGTGCCTCCCCCTTTTTAAGGGACCAAAAGTAATGGGACAATTGGCTGCTCAGCTGTTCCATGGCCAGGTGTGTGTTATTCCCTCATTATCCTATTTACAAGGAGCAGATAAAAGGTCCAGAGTTAATTTCACGTGTGCTATTTGCATTTGGAATCTGTTGCTGTCAACTCTCAATATGAGATCCAAAGAGCTGTCACTATCAGTGAAGCAAGCCATCATTAGGCTGAAAAAAAAAAACAAACTCATCAGAGAGATAGCAAAAACATTAGGTGTGGCCAAATCAACTGTTTGGAACATCCTTAAAAAGTAAGAACGCACCGGTGAGCTCAGCAACACCAACAGCAAGACCCGGAAGACCACGGAAAACAACTGTGGTGGATGACCGAAGAATTCTTGTGAATACAGAGGGTTCACCACAAGATGTAAACCATTGGTGAGCCTCAAAAACAGGAAGGCCAGATTAGAGTTTGCCAAACAACATCTAAAAAACCCTTCCCAGTTCTGGAACAGCATCCTATGGACAGATGAGACCAAGATCAACTTGTACCAGAGTGATGTGAAGAGAAGAGTATGGAGAAGGAAAGGAACTGCTCATGATCCAAAGCATACCACCTCATCAGTGAAGCATGGTGGTGGTAGTGTCAAGGCGTGGGCATGTATGGCTGCCAATGGAACTGGTTCTCTTGTATTTATTGATGATGTGACTGCAGTCAAAAGCAGCAGGATGAATTCTGAAGTGTTTCAGGCAATATTATCTGCTCATATTCAGCAAAATGCTTCAGAACTCTTTGGACGGCGCTTCACAGTGCAGATGAACAATGACCCGAAGCAAACAAAGAGTTTTTTATGGGAAAGAAGTGGAATGTTATGCAATGGCCAAGTCAATCACCTGACCTGAATCCAATTGAGCACGCATTTCACTTGCTGAAGACAAAACTGAAGGGAAAATGCCCCAAGAACAAGCAGAAACTGAAGACAGTTGCAGTAGAGGCCTGGCAGAGCATCACCAGGGATGAAACCCATCGTCTGGTTATGTCTATGCGTTCCAGACTTCAGGCTGTAATTGACTGCAAAGGATTTGCAACCAAGTATTAAAAAGTGAAAGTTTGTTGGATGATTGTTAATCTGTCCCATTACTTTTGGTCCCTTAAAAAGTGGGAGGCACATATACAAACTGTTGTAATTCCTACACCGTTCACCTGATTTGGATGTAAATACCCTCAAATTAAAGCTGAAAGTCTGCAGTTAAAGCACATCTTTTTTGTTTTATTTCAAATCCATTGTGGTGGTGTATAGACCCAAAAAGATTAGAATTGTGTAGATGTACCATTATTTATGGACCTGACTGTATACTACACTGATGGCACTATATAATCTCCACTGTATTATATGCTACACGGACTGCACTATATACTCTGAACTGTATTATATATACCGTATAAACTCGAGTATAAGTCGAAATTTTCAGCCCCTTTTTTGGGCTTTTTTTTCAGCCCCTCGACTTATACTTGAGTCACCGCCGTCTGCCTACATGTACACATGCACATATACACAGGACACAGGTACATGACACAGGTACATATACATATGACACATGCACATATACACAGGACACATGTGCATTGAAATAACAAACCACACATTTATTTAATTCCTAAGCAGATGTTTTTATTAATCGTTGTTATGCATTCAGTTATGCATTTAGTATAAAATGTTCCTAGACAAAAATATAATGATATATTACTAATTTTCGAAAAATATAATTATAGTTAAATATTTTTACATAATCAAAAGTACAATTTTTTGGGCATTTTGATTTTAGCAAACAGGCTTTTTTTTTTTTGGTTTTTTAAAATCCTTTTTTTTTTTTTTGGTTTTTTAAAATCCATTTTTTTTTTGGGGTTTTTTAAAATCATTTTTTTTTTTGGTTTTTTAAAATCCTTTTTTTTTTTTTTTGGTTTTTTAAAATCATTTTTTATTTTTTTTGGTTTTTTAAAATCCTTTTTTTTTTTTTTTGGTTTTTTTAAAATCATTTTTTTTTTTTTTTTGGGTTTTTTACAATCCTTTTGTTTTTTTTTGGATTTTTAAGGTATTTTCTCAAAACAGCCCTCCTTTTTTAAATGATGTTAAACAGCCATATAATTTACCAGAAAATAATAAAGAGAAGGCCCAGAATGGGGTCAGCAAACCAGGAAATGAAGGACATGATCGATGTTTTGGGGTTTCAAAAAGGGCATTTAGATTCGACCCAAAACATCAATCATGTCCTTCATTTCCTGCTGCATACGATCCAGCCGATTACGCATTTCATCGATCTCCCCATTCCAGGCCATTATTTGAGCTATTAGCCGTTGGGCACTGTCTGTGGTGAAATAGTCACTTGTTGGACCTAAAGTGGAATGAAAAAAAAGATGTGTTTAGAAATATGCACACATACATAGTTTACCTTACCATAAAGCTGGTGTCTCAGACACTGACCTGGTGGGGTGCCCATGTCGCATAATTCCTGAACATCCTCGGGGGTGGCGCTGTTGCTTGACTCAAGCACAACCAGATCACCTAAAATAGAGTAGAAAAATTACATAAAAGAAAAGGCAGCCATGCATAGATTACCGTAAGCTGGTGTGTCAGACACTCACCTGGTGGGGTGCCCATGTCGCCCACCTCTCCTTCCTCCACATCCTCAGTGGGGCTTGGGCTGATTTCCCAAGTATGTTCTTTTGCTTGGGGGGGACTGTGTTCTTCTTGTTGGCTGAGTGATTTTTCCCCTATGTGAACCAAAAAATTAATATACTTAGCACACAGATATTTTAGTACATAGTAATTTTCAAACATTTGTAGTGAAGTGGTGTACAAATGGTCTGTTTGTGTAGAGTTCCTAGTTGACCTAAATATTTAAATTTCTAAAGACATATCGGATAGATAGATATCTAGATATCAATATCTAAATATAGTTACTAATCTTTTGATCTCTCTCTCTCTATATCTCTAACTAAATATAAATATAAATATCAAACAAAATGTAAAGAAAAAAATATATATAAATTAAAATATTCCAAAATAATTTTTTACATTTCTATATCTATCTATATCTATATATCTACATATCTACATCTACCTATATCTATCTATCTATATATATATATATATATATATATCTATCTATCTATCTATATATATATATATATATATATATATACATACACACATATATATATATATATATATATATATATATATATATATATATATATATATATTCATACATACATATATAGATATATAGATAGATATATAGATATATCTATATAGAGATATATCTATAGATATGTAACAATGTTTTTAAAAGATCGTTTGAAACGATGAGCAAAAAAATCGTATAGGAATGAAAAGCACATGGAGCAGTATACAAGGTAATAAACACAAGAGAAAAACACGACAAGTACTTACTTTTTTTCAGCACTTTACGGATCCGTCTGTACTGATCCGGCTCCCGGATTTTGAGGTCGGACCATCTTTTTCTAATTTGATCCTTGGAGCGCTGTACCCCAAAAGAAGCCTGCAAAGTCTTCACCACCTTCGACATTATTTTGGCTTTGCGCAAATTTGGCCGGGCGTACGGCCCATACTTCCCATCATAATCCTTTTTTTTAAGAATGGCCACCATTTCCACCATCTCTTTAAAGGACATATTGGAGGCCTTAAATCTAGGCATCACAGATCTTGACGTTCCGGCCTCCGGGCTTTCTTCGCTACCTGAGGTAGTACGCACCTGATGTGTCTCCGCCATTATTCACCCCACTACGCGCTGTAACTAAAAATGGGCGGAGAACATGAGTTAAAATCGAATGTCAGGGGCGGGCGACGCAGGCGGAGTTTCACACATGCGTAGTGTATAAAGAGGGGCCTTGTGCACGTGTCGTACGTACGTTCTGTGCGTAGAATTAGGGGGCGGAGAACATGAGTTAAAATCGAACGTCAGGGGCGGGCGACGCAGGCGGAGTTTCACACATGCGTAGTGTATAAAGAGGGGCCTTGTGCACGTGTCGTACGTACATTCTGTGCGTAGGTGATAGTGGACCGGGACGCTACTAAACGAAGGTAATTTTAAAATTATATTTTTTTTGGTCATGACTTTGTAGCAAGCGGCCTATATGGCTTGACAGATTGATGAGGCCTACATAGGGAGAAGATGATGAGGGTTTAGCAGAAACCTAATAAGTGTTTTTTGTCTTGTGACTTTATCTTTTACAGATATTATGAATCCCCTATTTAAGGATCCAGAGTTCCTTACTGCTTTTATTTCTAAATATAGAGAGATGAGGAATTTGTGGGAGGTGAAACACCCTCAGTATTATGCAAAGCATGTGAGGAAGTCAACGCTGGAGAGACTTCTGTCCTTTGTCCAGGCGACCATCCCGGAAGCAACAATGGAGACATTGCTCCGGAAAATTGGGGTCTTGAGGAATATGTATAAGAGGGAGCATAAGAAGATCCAGGAATCAATGAGATCAGGAGCATCAGCAGATGATGTTTATGTACCCAGGCTGTGGTACTACAATCAACTCCGTTTTCTTGATGACCAGACTGAAGCCAGGGCATCACTTTCAACCCTTCCCTCCACCCTTCCCTCCACCCTTCCCTCCACCCCAGCAGAGGCTGATGAGGAGCAAGCTGGGTCTTCCATCCTGGATGAACCGGATATGACCATCTGGAGTCAGGTAAATTAGTTTAACCAATATTTACTGTACTAATATTAATGAGGTTAACTGGATGTTATAATTGTCTCAAAGAATTTTTCCCTCAAAATTGTGTATACATATCAATTGACAGGAGTGGCTAAATATGTTTGGCACCTGCTAGAAAAAATTAGGGTGTCTGATTAGACTCTTTTATTAAAGAGATGTATTCACATTGAATTTGCTAGTCATGAGAAGCAAATTGTGTGTCATTGATGAACCCCAAAAAAAAATATAAAACTATGTCCTTTTTTTATACACAGGATGAGTCCATCCAGGAGGAATGTGTGGAAAGTGGCAGGCAGGAGGAGACCGGGCCAATGGACAGCCTGGAGGAGGCCGGATTCACCATCATCCTGGAGGAGGCTGGGCCCAGTGTCAGGCAGGAGGTGGCTGGTCCCAGTGAGGTGGCTGGGCCAAGTAAGGTGGCTGGGCCCAGTAGGAGCCTGACACAATCACAAGTGCCTCCCCTCCGCCTTCCCAAAAAAAGGGCCAGGAAGGGGACGGTCACACAGGAGGCATCCCTGCACCTCATGCAAGAGGCCACCCGTTTTTTGAGGAGCCCCCCCCCCGAAGCGGAAGAGTCCTATGGCTGCTACTTAGCCAGCAGGCTTCTTCAAATGGATTGGGAGCAGCGCCTCATTTGCGAGCGCCTATTTGGGGAAACAATCCAGAAGGGGCTGCAGGGCACGCTAACCCGAAACACCCAACTACATGAGGCAGCCCCCCTCCTCCTCCTCCTCCTCCTCCTCCTGCCACAACTGAAACACCACAGCCACAGCCTCCAAAGAAGGCTACAGGGAAGGCTGCAGGGAAGGCTGCAGGGCAGCGTGGAGGAAAGGCTGCAGGGAAGAGAAGAAAGTGATGACCTGGGTTCAGTCTGGTCTGACAGAAGACGCAGGCTGTTGTAGTACCACAGTCTGGGGACATCTATATCATCTGCTGGTGCTGTTGATCTCTGGGATTCTTGGACCAGATTGTGCTCCCTCTTATATGGACTCCTCAAGATCCCAATTTTCTTGTACACTGACTTTTTCCAGCGTTGACTTCCTCTTTATTTTATTTTGACCATGAATAAATGGATCTTTTTTGAGTTTAGGAAAAGACTTTATGTGTTTTCTTTTAAATCATTGATTTTACACACAATGTTAAATTAACAAGGGACAACAATCTCATTGAGTTTGCAAAAACACACCAAAAATACATTAATAATGTTAATAATGTTCGAGTGGTAAGTCTTGAAAAAAAAAAAAAGATACATAACCAAAAACGGTGCTTTGGGTTAACTTTATCTAAAAAAAATAAAAAATTCACTAGAAAAACAAAACTATAATAATGGGTTCTTTGTGGTAACTTTACAAACCTACAAAAAAATAAATAAAAAGAAAATACAAATGGGTTCTTTGTGGTAACTTTACAAACACAAAAAAAACAAAAAACAAATATAGAGATAAACATATAAAAAAGTTCAACAACAATCATAAAATAAATATCTGGATAAAAATTACAAGAAAATATGACTCCACACAAAAAAAAAAAAAAAAAAGGGTAAAAAGTATTATTAGTATGGAAACATTGTTTTTAAAAAGCATACTATATCATTCATGAGATCAAAGAGAAAAAGAATCCAGAAATCAGTTTGGGAGAACTCTGTTTGAATATGAACAGCAAAACACCTTCGTTCTTTATAGCATTCGTAAAGAAGACATAAAATGCGCTGCATTCAACGATCACAGATTTTGCAGCATGAGGAATGTGCTACCTACAATACGAATACTAGTTTTACTAGACCGAGTGCTTCCGTTTAGTTTTTGCTTATGAGCATGCGTCGTTTTTTTGTCCGTCGGACTAGCATACAGACGAGCGGACTTCGGGTAAAGATTTGAAGCATGTTTCAAATCTAAAGTACGTCGGATTTGAGGCTAAAAAAGTCAGTTGAAAGTCCGGAGAAGCCCACACACGGTCGGATTACCAGCCAGCTTTAGTCCGTCAGCGTCCGTTGGACTTTTGTAGACGAAAAGTCCGACCGTGTGTACGCCCCATTAGAGTGCAAAAGACTTGAGACTGGAGCGGAGGTTCACCTTCCAGCAGGACAACGACCCTAAACACATAGCCAGAGCTACAATGGAATGGTTTAGATCAAAGCATATTCATGTGTTAGAATGGCCCACTCAAAGTCGAGACCTAAATCAAATTGAAAATCTGTGGTAAGACTTGAAAATTGCTGTTCACAGATACTCTCCATCCATTCTGACAGAGCTTGAGCCTTTTTTGCAAAGAAGAATAGGCAAAAATGTCACTCAGTCCCTAGATGTGCAAAGCTGGTAGCGACATCCCCAAAAAGACTTGCAGCTATAATTGCAGCGAAAGGTGGTTCTACTCAGGGGAACTGAATACAAATGCACGCCACACTTTTCAGATATTTATTTGTAAAATATTTTGAAAACCATTTATCATTTTCCTTCCACTTCACAGTTATGTGCCACGTTGTGTTGGTCTATCACATTAAATCCAAATAAAATACATTTACGTTTTTGGTTGTAACATGACGAAATGTGGAAAATTTCAAGGTGTATGAATACTTTTTCAAGGCACTGTATATGGTGTTTTTGCACTAAAATTCATTTTATTATATTTTTTCCTGAAAATTTAGGTTTAATAAACAGTTGCGCAAATATCATATGACACAAAAATTTACAACGATCACCTTTTTATTCTACAGGGCCTCTGCTTTCAGAAAATATATAATTTTCTAGGGGTTTACATAATTTTATTGCCAAATATTAAGATTTTTACATGTATGCCACAAATAAAAAAACTTGCTCTGGAGTCGAACTGGATAAGGGTTCTATTGTTCACTAAGGACCCACAAATCTTTGAGACAGGTAATAGCTGCAAAGAGACTGCAAGATATTAGCAATACGGATATGCAACAAAAGATGAAAAAAGGTAAACACAACTATTTAATTAAAAATGCTATTATTTATGATGCAAATTGCTTTAGCAAACTAAAAGTCATCCATTTGCATCTTACATGCATTGGCCAAATATGTCTATTGAACGCACAGCTTTCCTTTATTTTTCTCCTTCCAGTGTTGTTTTGTATATCAGACACTAAAAAATAATTAATAAAAACTGATTGATCTTAAAAAAAAAAAATTCATTTGGGCCTATTCAGACTTCTGCATTGCAATAACATGCAATATGTTAGTTGCATAGATTGCTGCGTTTCTGTGACATTTCATTTAATTGGCACACCAATGCACTAAGGCAATGCACACACCTTGAAGCATGCCACAAGTCAATGCATTGCATTATAGCTGATCACATAAAAATGTATGTGAGCAGCTTGATAAGCAAAAAAATGTGCATGTGGCGGGCAAAGTGGCAAGTAGAAAACCCATATGCTGTACAGTCTAAGCAAAAAAAGTCAGCACATCTACAATGACTATTTATCATTGGAAACAGACAGCAGTGTATGAAATCATGGAAAACCATGGCCGTTGCTTCATGCACAGGGAGTCTTGAGCAGCACAGTTACCATTAACCATTGAGCTGACCTAAAACATACAGTAGATTCCTGTGCCTTGTAAAATAGCCTGTGCAACCTTTCACATTGATTATTGAGGCCCTTTGAGGCACCGTCAAGGCAACATCCACATTATTATATATATATATATATATATATATATATATATATATATATATATATATATATATATATCCGTTGTGCAATGGTCAGAGCATGTTACACTGTTCAAAAGATGTTGTAGGATTTTGTGTCTAATTTGGGTTTACCTACAGGAAATATACAATACAGTATAGAGATAACACAAGTGGGATATTCCATAATAAATGTTGTTTATAAGAACATTTGGGACATATAAATTATATCAAAGGCAGCTACTGCACTGATTATAGTCAATGAGTAAAAGGTGAGTGCTAAAAATCCCATCTGTATTTGCTTAAGCTTTTGAAGTAAGAGGTGCTTTTATATTTAGTTATCTTGTGTTTGATGCCCTTTAGGAATTCATTAATTTGTAAGAAATACTGGCCTTTATATCAAACAAAATGTATAATGTTGAAAAAAGTAATAAAACAACATAAAACTTAAAGTTATTAGGACTTGTTTTTTTAAATAGTAACCTTAGTCATACTCTACCCCCAGCTGGGCCTTGGCTACAATGACCCAACCTTGAACTGATCCTGATGTATGATAATCTACAGCACTTCAGAGGCTTTTAAAATGTATAGGTCATGTATCCTTGTGCACTGCTTGTACTTTATTACAGACGGGCAAAATTTAAGGTTGTAAATCAGAGAGTCTTTTCTTCATTAAAATGTTATAAAGATATAGGGTGACTAAGCATCAGACTTAGCAATCCTTTGTTATGTAGCTTGGTATGATTTGTGATCATTACATTTGAAGGGGGAGCTTGATATCTCTTCTATAGTATAGCCACTGATATTATTAGGAGTGAGCATGCATCTTAAAGCAGACCTTGTAATAAACTAGTAAGGTCTGCTTATTTACTTAGGGCCTCCTCTCCATCCTAAAATGCTGCCTTAAAAGAAAAAAAAGAAAAAAACCCCAAAAACCTGGGGAGATAAAAGTATTCTTACCTTAATCCAGCTTCCACCTGTAGCAGCTAGACGATGGCGACATCCCCATTGCTCCAGTGTGATCCTGGTGAGTGCTGACTACCTTAAATCTTGCAAAAAGGTGCTGCTGCACAGAGGTAGAGTGTTATAGTGTCATCACTTAAGTTTTGATATTGGGACAAGGATCATGATGTCCCCTCCAGCAGCATGAAAGCCAGAGAAAAGGTAAGAATGTTAATACGCCTCTCCTGCGCATACTGCCCACTGTCATACCCTCCACACTCTACTCCTGCACTGCACATATTGCCCCCTGTCATACCCTCCACACTCATCTCCTTAACCACTTGACGACCGCCTCACGCTGATATACGTCAGCAGAATGGCACGAGCAGGCAAAATCACGTACCTGGTACGTGATTGCCTTCCCGCGGGCGGGGGGTCCGATTGGACTCCCCCCCGGTGCCTGAGGCGGTCGCCTTTGGTCTGGCAGCGATCAGAGATGAGGGGGAGGCCATCCGATCGTGGCCCCCCCCTCGCGATCGTTTCCATCCAATAAGATTCTTCCCCTGCCTCTGTGTAGTACACAGAGGCAGGGGATGTGATGTCATCTCTCCTCGGCTCGGCAGTTTCCGTTCCGGCGCCGAGGAGAGAAGACTGAAATGTGAGTGCACAACACACACACATCCCAGTAGAACATGCCAGGCACACATAACACCCCCCTTTACCCCCCGATCCCCCCCCGACCCCCCCTAATCACCCCCCCCTGTCACACTGACACCAAGCTGTTTTTTTTTGTTTTTTTTTTCTGATTACTGCATGATGTCAGTTTGTGACAGTTAGTGTGGTAGGGCAGTTAGAGTTAGCCCCCTGTAGGTCTAGGGTACCCCCCTAACCCCCCTAATAAAGTTTTAACCCCTTGATCACCCCCTGTCGCCAGTGTCACTAAGCGATCATTTTTCTGATCGCTGTATTAGTGTCACAGGTGACTCTAGTTAGGGACGTAAATATTTAGGTTCACCGTCAGCGTTTTATAGCGACAGGGACCCCATATACTATCTTATAAATGTTTTAACCCCTTGATTGCCCCCTAGTTAACCCTTTCACCACTGATCACCGTATAACCGTTACGGGTGACGCTGGTTAGTACGTTTATTTTTTATAGTGTCAGGGCACCCGCCGTTTATTACCGAATAAAGGTTTAGCCCCCTGATCGCCCGGCGGTGATATGCGTCGCCCCAGGCAGCGTCAGATTAGCGCCAGTACCGCTAACACCCACGCACGCAGCATACGCCTCCCTTAGTGGTATAGTATCTGATCCGATCAGATCTATACTAGGGTCCCCAGCAGTTTAGGGTTCCCAAAAACGCAGTGTTAGCGGGATCAGCCCAGATACCTGCTAGCACCTGTGTTTTGCCCCTCCGCCAGGCCCAGCCCAGCCACCCAAGTGCAGTATCGATCGATCACTGTCACTTACAAAACACTAAACGCATAACTGCAGCGTTCGCAGAGTCAGGCCTGATCCCTGCGATCGCTAACAGTTTTTTTGGTAGCATTTTGGTGAACTGGTAAGCACCAGCCCCAAGCAGCGTCAGGTTAGCGCCAGTAGCGCTAACACCCACGCACGCACCGTACACCTCCCTTAGTGGTATAGTATCTGAACGGATCAATATCTGATCCGATCAGATCTATACTAGCGTCCCCAGCAGTTTAGGGTTCCCAAAAACGCAGTGTTAGCAGGATCAGCCCAGATACCTGCTAGCACCTGCATTTTGCCCCTCCGCCCGGCCCAGCCCAGCCCACCCAAGTGCAGTATCGATCGATCACTGACACTTACAAAACACTAAACGCATAACTGCAGCGTTCGCAGAGTCAGGCCTGATCCCTGCGATTGCTAACAGTTTTTTTGGTAGCGTTTTGGTGAACTGGCAAGCACCAGCAGCCTAGTACACCCCGGTCGTAGTCAAACCAGCACTGCAGTAACATTTGGTGACGTGGCGGGTCCCATAAGTGCAGTTCAAGCTGGTTTGGTGGCAAGCACAAGTAGTGTCCCGCTGCCACCAAGAAGACAAACACAGGCCGTCGTGCCCATAGTGCCCTTCCTGCTGCATTCGCCAATCCTAATTGGGAACCCACCACTTCTGCAGCGCCCGTACTTCCCCCATTCACATCCCCAACCAAATGCAGTCGGCTGCATGAGAGGCATTTTCTTTATGTCCTTCCGAGTACCCCTACCCAACAAACCCCCCCAAAAAAGATGTTGTGTCTGCAGCAAGCGCGGATATAGGCGTGACACCCGTTATTATTGTCCCTCCTGTCCTGACAATCCTGGTCTTTGCATTGGTGGATGTTTTGAACGCTACCATGCACTAGTTGAGTATTAGCGTAGGGTACAGCATTGCACAGACTAGGCACAGACTAGGCACACTTTCACAGGGTCTCCCAAGATGCCATCGCACTTTGAGAGACCCGAACCTGGAACCGGTTACAGTTATAAAAGTTAGTTACAAAAAAAAGTGTAAAAAATATATATATATATATATAAAATTAAAAAAAATAGTTTTCGTTTTATTGTTCTCTCCCTCTCTATTCTCTCTCTATTGTTCTGCTCTTTTTTACTGTATTCTATTCTGCAATGTTTTATTGTTATTATGTTTTATCATGTTTGCCTTTTAGGTATGCAATTTTTTATACTTTACTGTTTACTGTGCTTTATTGTTAACCATTTTTTTGTCTTCAGGGACGCCATTCATGACTTTGAGTGGTTATACCAGAATGATGCCTGCAGGTTTAGGTATCATCTTGGTATCATTCTTTTCAGCCAGCGGTCGGCTTTCATGTAAAAGCAATCCTAGCAGCTAATTAGCCTCTAGACTGCTTTTACAAGCAGTGGGAGGGAATGCCCCCCACCGTCTTCCGTGCTTTTCTCTGGCTCTCCTGTCTCAACAGGGAACCTGAGAATGCAGCCGGGGATTCAGCCAGCTGACCATAGAGCTGATCAGAGACCAGAGTGGCTCCAAACATCTCTATGGCCTAAGAAACTGGAAGCTACAAGCATTTTATGACTTAGATTTCGCCGGATGTAAACAGCACCATTGAGAAATTGGGAAAGCATTTTATCACACCGATCTTGGTGTGGTCAGATGCTTTGAGGGCAGAGGAGAGATCTAGGGTCTAATAGACCCCAATTTTTTCAAAAAAGAGTACCTGTCACTACCTATTGCTATCATAGGGGATATTTACATTCCCTGAGATAACAATAAAAATGATTTAAAAAAAGAGGTATAGTGAGTATCTTGCAGACCCCACTTTTTGTCACAAAGTTTTGAAAATTGAAAAAAGAAAAAAAAAATTTTCTTGTCTTTCTTCATTTTCAAAAACAAATGAGAGATGCAAAATACTCACCATGCCTCTCAGCAAATAGCTTGGGGTGTCTACTTTCCAAAATGGGGTCATTTGGGGGGGTTTTGTGCCACCTGGGCATTCCTTGGCCTCCGAAACTGTGATAGGCAGTAAAGAGTGAAATCAAAAATTTACACCCTTAGAAATCCGGAAGCGGTGATTGGTTTTCGGGGCCCCGTACGCGGCTAGGCTCCCAAAAAGTCCCACACATGTGGTATCCCCATACTCAGGAGAAGCAGCTAAACATATTTTGGGGTGCAACTACACATATGCCCATGGCCTGTGTGAGCAATATATCATTTAGTGACAACTTTGTGCAAAAAAAAAAAAATTGTCACTTTCCCGCAACTTGTGTCAAAATATAAATTATTCCATGGACTCAACATGCCTCAAAGCAAATAGCTTGGGGTGTCTACTTTCCAAAATGGGGTCATTTGGGGGGGTTTTGTTTCATCTGGGCATTTTATGGCCTTCAAAACTGTGATAGGTAGTGAGGAGTAAAATCAAAAATTTACGCCCTTAGAAATCCTGAAGGCGGTGATTGGTTTTTGGGGCCCCGTACGCGGCTAGGCTCCCAAAAAGTCCCACACATGTGGTGTCCCCGTACTCAGGAGAAGCAGCTGAATATATTTTGGGGTGCAATTCCACATATGCCCATGGCCTGTGTGAGCAATATATCATTTAGTGACAACTTTTTGTAATTGTTTATTTATTTTTTTTATTTGTCATTATTCAATCACTTGGGACAAAAAAAAAATAATATTCAATGGGCTCAACATGCCTCTCAGCAATTTCCTTGGGGTGTCTACTTTCCAAAATGGGGTCATTTGTAGGGGTTTTGTACCGCCCTGCTATTTTAGCACCTCAAGAAATGACATAGGCAGTCATAAACTAAAAGCTGTGTAAATTCCAGAAAATGTACCCTAGTTTGCAGACGCTATAACTTTTGCGCAAACCAATAAATATACGCATATTGACATTTTTTTTACTAAAGACATGTGGCCGAATACATTTTCACCTAAATGTATGACTAAAATTGAGTTTATTGGATTTTTTTTATAACAAAAAGTAGAAAATATCATTTTTTTTCAAAATTTTCTGTCTTTTTCCGTTTATAGCGCAAAAAATAAAAACGGCAGAGGTGATCAAATACCATCAAAAGAAAGCTCAATTTGTGGGAAGAAAAGGGCGCAAATTTAGTTTGGGTACAGCATTGCATGACCGCGCAATCATCAGTTAAAGCAGCGCAGTGCCAAATTGTAAAAAGTCCTCTGGTCTTTAGGCAGCCAAATGGTCCGGGGCTGAAGTGGTTAATTTACTGTCTCTGCCTGTCATACCCTCCACACTCCTCCCTTGCACATACTGCCTGCTGTAATACACTTCACCCTGCATTCCTGGATGTACTACCCACTGTCACACACCCCCACACTCCTGTCCTGTGTATACTGCCTGTCTTCATACCTTCCACACTCGTCTTCTGCACATACTGTAATGCCCATTGTAATACCCTCCACACTCCTCTTCTGCACATACTGCCTGCTGTCATGCCCTCCACACTCCTCTTCTGCACATACTGCCTGCTGTCACATAGCTCCCAACTGTTCCTGATTTTGAGGGACTGTCCCTGATTTGGAACAATGTCCCTCTGTCCCTCATTCCTCCTCATTTGTCCCTCATTTTGGTCTGGTCTGTATAGTTGTATATAAAATACAGAAGGAGCCGGTGGAACAGGCCGCTTTGGCAGCTGCGTTGGAAGGTATACTACTCTGAGCCTGGGTGACAGAAGATGAGGAGGATGAGGACGGCTTTGTTATCCACTCCACCAACAATTCTGCATGTTGTGGCTCAATAACACAGCCAGCAGCTGCAAAACAGGACAAGCGTGCTCCACGGCCACCTGCAGAGGATGCACCATGTCCAGGACCACCACTGTTGACTGTAGACACAGAGGCTGCTTGCCCTCTTTTATAGTCTGCCTCTCCTTGATGGCCTTCCGGACATGATGTATTTTTTGTTTTGCAACACCACACTACATTGTATTAGATACTGTGTACACCGCCTGAAGTGTATTAGAAAGTGTACAATGGCTGCACTGTATTGTATACTGTGTACACCACCAGAAGTGTAGTAGAAACTGTACACACTGTATTAGATACTGTGTACACCGCCTGAAGTGTATTAGAAACTGGACACACTGTATTAGATACTGTGTACACCGCCTGAAGTGTATTAGAAACTGGACACACTGTATTAGATACTGTGTACACCGCCTGCACTGTATTAGCAACTGTACAAGGGCTGCACTGTAATATATACTGTGTACACCACCAGAAATGTATTAGAAACTGTACACACTGCATTAGATACTGTGTACACCGCCTGCACTGTATTATAGGCCTGTATAGGCTACACTGAATGCAGAATATATATATATATATATATATATACCGTATATACTCGAGTATAAGTCGTTCAGAGTATAAGTCGAGGCCCTAATTTACCACAAAAAAATGGGAAAAACTTATTGACCCGAGTATAAGACGAGGGTGAGAAATGCACAGCTACTGTAAGTGGAAAAGAGGGTCAACAATGCCCATTTGCAGCATCACTGTGCCCATTTGCATGCCTCACTGTGCCCATTTGCAGCCATAGGTCCCCTGAACTTCAAACTCGGTAGTTAAGGGTTCCTAGATGCCCCCTAGCTGCAGCCAAAATTTGGGGTCTCTGAACCCAAAGGGTCCCGAAATGACATTGCTGCAGATGGACACAGTTGACCGAATATGGGGCCCCGTATCTCGGGGCCACTTAGTGCTAAGAACCCCAAATTTGGTGTGCAAACCCAGTGGAACTAGCACCATAAAATTTCCAAAGCTGGGGTTTCTAGCACCAAGTGGCCCCGAGATACAGGGCCCCAAAAATCAGTTCAGAAAATGTCAAGCACTTTTCTGCAGCAGAGAATGACATTTTCCGAACCGGTTTTGGGGCCCCGTATCTCAGGACCACTTAGAGCTAGGAACCCCAGCTTCGGATATGTCATAAAACCAGTTCCACTGGGTTTGCACACCAAATTTGGGGTTGCTAGCACAAAGTGGCCCTGAGATATGGAGCCCCAAAATCGGTTCAGAAAATGTCAAGCACTTTTCTGCAGCAGAGAATGACATTTTCCGAACCGATTTTGGGGCCCCGTATCTTGGGGCCACTTAGTGCTAGGAACTTCAGCTTTGCTTATGTTGTGTTACCAGTTCCACTGGGTTTGCACACCAAATTTGGGGTTCCTAGCACCAAGCGGCCCTGAGATATGGGGCCCCAAAATCGGTTCGGAAAATGAATTTTTTTGCTGCAGAAAAGTGCTTGACTCGAGTATAAGTCGAGGGGGGCACTTTCAGCACAAAAAAATGTGCTGAAAAATTCGACTTATACTCGAGTATATACGGTATATATATATAGGGCTTTTTTCAGCAGGAACTAGGGGGAACTCAGTTCCACCACCTCTGGCTTAGGTCCTCTGCTCACTGCTCACCACTATCACTTGGTAACACTGAAGTCCAGCTTCTACTTTTACAAGTATCCCCCAGAAGCTCCCACAGGTCAGATCTCCTGCGCAGTGCCGGACAGGGACCAGGGGGATACAGAACATGTGCCCTGGGTTCAGTGCAGTCATGGGCAGGAGAGGGTGCGTGGTAGGCTGCACCCTCTGTGGTCTCAATTTTTTCCCTGGTGACCAGTTGTTGATGCATGATCCTACTGCATGATCTCCCTTGCAAGTGACTGTAGTATAGTATAGTATGCTGGGAGGTACTACAGCCAGATAGGTGTTTCAGCTTAATATTGCAACAAAGGTAAAACATATGACAGATGGTGGAGCTTTTTTAAGGAGGGGGGAGAAGATGAGGGCAGTGGAGGGAGGGGGTTGTATGCAGAGGGAAGAGCTACTATTTGATGCCATTTGGCAGGTATGTGTGTGTGGCGGGAATGGTTGAGCTCCTGCACCTATTCTCTGAGAAAAAAAACCCTGTGTATATATATATATATATATATATATATATATATATATATATACACACACACTAGACGGTGTATATATATATATATATTAATACACCGCCTGAAGTGTATTAGAAACAGTACACCACCTAATGCACTGTAGCTATAGGCTACACTAGCTGCTCTCGGCAGCTTTCGGACGCAGTGGGACTGCGAGAGCCGCTGAGAGCCGCCGAGAATGGGCAAAATCTGCGAGAGCCACCGAGAATGGCCGAAAGCGGCCGAGAGCTGCCGAGAACGGCCAAAAGTTCCCGAGAACGACCAAAAGGGTCGCAATCGGCGGGGGATCGGCGTATAACACGCACCCACGATTTTCCCCTGATTTTAAGGGGAAAAAAGTGCGTGTTATACGCCGATAAATACGGTATATATATATATATATATATATATATATATATATATATATATGTATGTATATACACAGTATCTCACAAAAGTGAGTACACCCCTCACATTTTTGTAAATATATATATTTTTTTTCATGTACTGACACTGAAGAAATAACACTTTGCTACAATGTAAAGTAGTGAGTGTACAGCTTGTATAACAGTGTAAATTTGCTGTCCCCTCAAAATAACTCAACACAGCCATTAATGTCTAAACTGCTGGCAACAAAAGTGAGTACACCCCTAAGTGAAAAAGTCCAAATTGGGCCCAATTAGCCATTTTCCCTCCCCGGTGTCATGTGACTCGTTAGTGTTACAAGGTCTCAGGTGAGAATGGGAAGCAGGTGCGTTAAATTTGGTGTTATCGCTCTCACTTTCTCATACGGGTCACTGGAAGGTCAACATAGCCTTTCATGGCAAAGAACTCTCTGAGCATCTAAAAAAAATGTTTTTTTTGTTCTACATAAAGATGGCCTAAGCTATAAGAAGATTGTCAAGACCCTGAAACTGAGCTGCAGCGCGGTGGCCAAGACCATACAGCTGTTTAACAGGACAGGTTCCACTCAGAACAGGCTTTGCCATGGTCGACCAAAGATGTTGAGTGCACATGCTCAGAGTCATAAGAGTAAAGCCCCATACACACTATCAGATTTTCTGCTGGTTTTTGTCTTCAGATTTACCAAAACCATGTAGTGCAAGGGCCTGCCTGATTGCATACAAATTGAAACTCCTAAGGTTTGACCTCATATTATATGGTTTTGGTAAATCTGAAGGAAAAAATCAGCAGAAAATCTGATAGTGTGTATGGGGCTTAGGAGTGCTGCCAGCATTGCTGCAGAGGTTAAAGGGGTGGGTGGGGTTCAGCTTGTCAGTGCGCAGACCATATGCTGCACACTGTATCAAATTGGTCTGCATAGTTGTCATCCCAGAAGGAAGTCTCTTCTAAAAATGATGCACAAGAAAGCCCGCAAACAGTTTGCTGAAGACAAGCAGACTAAGGACATGGATTACTGGAACCATGTCCTGTAGTGTCACATGAAAAGATATAATAAAATATTTACAAAAATGTGAGGGGTGTACTCACTTTTGTGAGATACTGTATATATATATATATATAGTATATATATAGTATATATATACTAGACTGTATATATATATATATATATATACACACATACTTATATATATATATATATACTAAATACACTGCCACTAACTGAATAACCCGCCTGCTTAATCTAACTCAAGCTATCTCTCTGTCCACGCCAACAACACTACACATGGCCGCTCTGTAAGCAGCCTTATATAGTGTGGGGCGTGGACTTAGTCCCCCTGCAGAATGTGCTGTGATTGGCCAAAGCATGCAGGTCAGGTGCATGCTTTGGCCAATCATCATACAGCAATGCACTGCTATCTCGCAGTGCATTATGGGGCGTTCCGCGGTGCTCAAATTTTTCGCGAACGCCATATGTTCGGTTCCTTTTAGAACAAACGAACACCCGATTTTCAAACGTAAGTTTGACTCGAACCACAGGCTTGTTCCTACTATTGGGATATAAATATGGCAATTGCCATCGTTGTCTTGGCTATTTAGTGAACACAGGATGAGGGTGACAGCTCCAGATCCTACATCTTTATAAAAACAAAACAGCAACAGTTATATTTCTGTTTTGGCTGGTTCCCTTTAAGGTTCTATCCATTCCTCTATGCTGGCCAATTGCAGGTTAAAATGAAATTGGCAGTTAAAATGGTAGCTATACAGTATGGGACCATTTCTGAACATAATCCTATATATATATCAATCTGTCCATTCCTCCCAGGAGACTCCCGAGACTCAGCGGAAGACTCCCCCACTGTCAGGATACACAGATCAAGGTTGCAGCCTATTGCCTGCAGTGCTGGTCGAGTGGCTTTTTTCCCTCACAGTCACTACCTTCTGTTTCACCAGCCCCTCCCTCTTAGAGTGTAAGCTTGCAGGATCAGGGCCCCTCCAACCCTTGTTTTGAATTGTACTGTTGGTGTATTGTTGGCGCGGTTAAACAGAAGTCGATCAGTAGATTGATTTCTGTTTATCTGCAGTGGCCATACATGGATCAAAATTCAACCATTTCTCTAAATTCAATCCCTGTATGGCTAGCTAAATCCAGACCTCCCACACCACCCATTAACCTACATATCCACCCACTCCGCCCATCTTTTCCCTGTTTAAAGCAATAATGAAGACAACAATAAAAAAATTGAATAAATGCATTTTACAATTAATATTTAAGTTTATTTAGGGTGTAAATAATTGCATTTGACATTTTCTCTGCAGGATATAACAAGGACATGACTGAAACTAATTCTATAAAGAGGATGAAATTGGAAGAAATCCCTGGATTCATGAAAAGTCATCCATTTAGCACTCTGAAGAGCAACGGCTTCTTCTCTTTAAATAGCTTCTTATGCCGCGTACACACGGTCGTACTTTTCGTCTACAAAAGTCCAACGGACGCTGACGGACTAAAGCTGGCTGGTAATCCGATCGTGTGTGGGCTTCTCCGGACTTTCAACGTACTTTTTTAGCCTCAAATCCGACGTACTTTAGATTTGAAACATGCTTTAAAACTTTACTTCGTAACTACGACGGACCCCGAAATCCGCTCGTCTGTGTGCTAGTCCGACGGACAAAAAGCCACGCTAGGGCACCTATTGGCTACTGGCTATGAACTTCCTTATTTTAGTCCGGTGTACGTCATCACGTACGAATCCGACCGACTTTTGTGTGGTCGTGTGTAGGCAAGTCCGTTCGTTAGAAAGTATGCCGCAAGTCCGCCGCAAGTCCGCCGAAAGTCTGCCGGAAGTCTGTCGGAAAGGCTGTCTGACTTTTGTAGACGAAAAGTACGACCGTGTGTACGCGGCATTAAGGTTACAAAAGCTTCTCTTAATTATCTTGGACCCTCATTAGTCTCATTTTTAAAAAAAATATACCCAAGTTAATATCAAATATGCAAAGAAAAATGAAAAAATACACACACACACAAATACAAAGAACAGTAGGAGGGGTTATTTATATCAGAAAGCAGATACTGTTTGTCTTTTGCTGGACTCTGCAGTATTTCTTCACACTACTGCATTCATGTCTTATTTCAAATTAATTCAAGATAGGCTACTTTGGAATCTGGGGAGTGTCATGGAAATCTTACTGCTTAACCCCACAGACAGAACTCTATGATCGGAGAAGATAGGCTGATCATATGGATATGACTGAGGATGTGACTGGGCTTTTCTCACAGGTTTCTTTTCTCTTTGATTAATAGTGCAAATTTTCAAAGTACACCCCTGTGCTTTATAAATTTGCAGTTTTTTTGGAAAGCAACAGCATGGACACAAGAAGGCCATGCTACTGGTTTATACATTGAGCCCTAATTTACCTAAACAAAACTGCCCTAAATACACAAAGCACACCCTCTAAAAAAGAACAATGAATGTTGTAATTTTGTGACCAAATTAATTTTGCCACAATTATTATACTCTAAATTTATTAGAAAATGCAATCAAAGTGTATAGATTTTTTTAACTGTGCTGCAGATTAATGCACTTAGCAGGTACTGAATGTTAGAAGAAAAATATGACAAATTAATTTTTAAGAACATAAAGATAAAGCAAAGTGTAATTTGTGAAAGTGTATAGTGTTCCTACTAGCTGACTTGCTCTCATCTTGTCATTTGTGATCATAGCTCGCCATTTCTACGATGACATAAACGTAGCACACAGACACAACAAGAAAATTAATTCCTGATCTTTAATCAACTGTCAAGCAAGTTGCTCTATCATGGAGAATTCTCTTCAAAGAGGTCAGCTCTGCTTGTAACTGCAAAGCTGCCACTCGGATATGTCAGGGATTTGCTCAGTAACGAAAGCTCTTTTAAATAAGTGATTTCCTTAATCTGTAGACTACATATTAATACACCTCACTGCAGCTTTTGGTACTTTAAGAATTATTTTAACCTTACATAACCCTCTTAGACATAGAAGTCTGGTGATCTGTGCATTTAATATCATAGATGTTCCTGCTGTTTTATAAATGTAATTTATGTTTTAAAAAAAAAAAAAAATTCTCATTACTTTTGTAGTGTTAGGGTGGCTGCACATTGCATTCTGACAGTGGGACGTCTGCCCAGCTTTAATCCTGCCAGGATCTGTCAAATCTTGTATATGTCTTGTCTTGATGAAGGTGCTTAGACGCATAATACTTCCTTGTCTTTTCTTCAAAAATTCTGTAAGAGGTAAAATATGGCCCATAAGTAGTACACTTACACATTACTTCGCAACAATATGGTTAACAAGATAACATTTCAGTGATGCTGGCTCAACTTTAACTCCTGGTGGTTCCAAATTGTGTGATGTCACCAAGGCGCGGTACTACTTACTAATTCTAAAAACCTGCCCCTCTGCTTTCATCATAGGATACTGCTGGCAGTTGGGACACAAATCCCATAGTTACCTCTAATGTCCATAGGTGAACTCAACGTTTCATGTAGCCTAAACCAAAATAAATTGTGGGGTCAGGGGGAAGGGCAAGTTCTAGAGTGTGATTACATATTCGTTTACAGGGGGGTCAATGACAACCCAGTCCCTGTAGGTTGAAGTTCTACAGTCTTATAACACAGTTATTACTTTTTCTTATAGTTTTGCCTAAATGTCTCATTTAATATTTAAATATTTAGTCATTCTCTAACAATTATAGTTAAAACAGATTTTTTTTTAACGTTTCAATTTAAATTGTACAAAAATGCATAATTGTTTGTCTAATATATAAAGGCAATATTTATCTTACTACTTAAAGAAGTTGTAACCTTAAAAAAAAAAACACCCTGTTCCTTTCAAGCATGTTAAACAGCACAGTGCTTGTGCAGTGTTATTTGTCCCTTTCTATGCTGTAAAATACCTGGTTGATCCAGCCTGTTATTGTGTCCCCCTGTGTTTGCTGACCACGGTAATCATGGCTGCTGTTCCATAATACCGTGGTCAGTTTATGTGTCTCTGACATCCCGCTGTGTTCTGAGTCTCTCCCCTCTCCCCCTCCCTCCCAGTCTGCCATTTCCTAGTGTATGAGCCATCTCCTCCCCGCCCCTCCCCTTTGGCCGCTATTGCATGTGTCTGAAAAATTAGTGATTAAAATTGATGGCAGCCCCTCTGCAATAACAAGATATACTGTGCAGTGTCTTTGTTTTTTAAAATCCTGCAGCTAAATACCTTCGTTCACATTGCCAGTGCGCAGTCACATGACCTCTAGGCTGACGTCAGAGGGGAACCTTAGCCCCTCCCTCTGTAGTCCTCAGATCGGGGAAGAAAAGCAGTGGGTGGTCACGTGAAAGAAAGTATTTAGCTGCATGATAAAAAAACAAAACAAAGACACTGCACAGTATATCTTGTTATCACAGAGGGGCTACCAGTAATTGTAATCCCTAACTTAAAGCAGATTCCAGCCACAAAAAAGTTTTTTTAAAAGTCAGCAGCTAAAAGTACTGTAGCTGCTGACTTTTAATAAGGATACTTAGCTGTCCAGGGAGCCCGCAAAGTTGACCCCCCCTAGGCCGATTCGTCCACCGGCTTGGGTGCAGGCACCACCATTACAACTAAGTGAAACTGATAGTGGAGCTTTTCATACTGCACATGTGTGAGTCGTGCGGCGCTTTCAGAATGGACACCTCATCTTCTGGGGGACACACAGGTCCCAGAAGACAGCGGGGGAGAAGGGCTCCCCGCAGAAGAGGAAATTACGTACTTCACCACGGCCAGGCTAGGACGGAAGTACACTTTGTACTTCTTAAAAGGTAGGAAAGAAAAAAGAATGATATATATATCCAAAAACGAGGGGTGGAGGGGTGGTCTTTAGTTTAAGATGACCTTGTAAAGTTGGGTGGAACTCCGCTTTAACAACCATTTTAAACACTGTAGTTACTTTATTAGTAGGAATTTTGTTATAATGTTTTTTACATTTATGTTTAGATTGGTAGATAGGTAATAGATTTGCTTTTTAACAGTTGATCTCAATAACCACCAACAGATAGGGGTTGATTTACTATAGCGTGAATATACAAATAAATACTCTCAAAAAGCCAAAGATAGCCTAAATTGTTCTTAAATATGTAGTATATTGTTTAAAGATAATCTGCATTTAAACTGCTGAAAAAAGTAATGTATAAACTGAAATATCATTGAAAGTCTGAGAGGAGATAAATTCCCCCTCTTTATACAACTATGTACCAGCACAAGAGAGCATGCTCAGACATACAAAATACTCTCATTTTAACTCTCATTCATTTTTTACCAAGCCCTATAGTAAATTTGCAAATTAGAGCTTGGCTAAAATGCGTTTTCGAGTGTGAAAATGCGCGCTATATAGCCAAATTCAAGTTCCAATCATTGATTATAATGGTACAATTGTTACTTCCCCAAAAAATAAATTTATTTTGAGTTGAACTGTTTATTTCTCTAAAATAATTTGTCCTTGCAACAATGTTGCTTCTTTTAAGAATGCTAGTAATGTGTAATGTTTTCATGTTTTGGTAATATAGATTTTTCTCTGTCTCTCACTTGTTGTCCATCTCACAGAAATCTAATCCGAAACTCCCACAGGTCTCTTCACAAACCACAAACAATACCATTGCTGATGCAAATTTTAAATCAGTCACATTTTTGTGTGTTGTTTAGTATTTCCAAATGATCATAATTTTCCCCCAAAAAAGGTAATATGTGTACCAACAGCATAAATCAAAATGTCATTCTCAAAAATCAGAGGGTAACATCATTATTTTAGACTCACACACCAAGAACCACCACCTATCACAGAATAAATCAAGAAGCATAACTCCTGACTAATGTCATTCCACCACCTATAGGCATATGTCCAAAGAAATGCCGTATTTATGTGTAGGAGGGTTCCACTACTATTGCAAATTGGGCCATATGTTTGCCATGGGCAAAGACAATATTCAGCCTTAACATTTCCCCACCAGCATTAATTGCAGCCTCTTACCAAGCAAAAACCAACAAAATTACAGCTGTTTCTCTAGCAGCATGTTGACAGTAATCAGCCATAACCAGCCTTCAAAACAGATGGCATATGCCAGAAACAGGTTGTTGTGGAAGGCACTGGCCTTCCACAGTACATCTGCATTGATTAACTTATTGCACCCCTGGGACTTAGGACTGTTTGACCCCACAGAGATGCAGCCTACATCCATGTGGCAGCACAGTGGCTAACTGGTTAGCACTTCTGCCTAGCAGCACTGAGGTTTTTGAATCCCAATCCCACTACCTGGCTAGAGGTTTGTATGTTCTTACTCTGTTGTGGTGTTAAAGTTTGTTTTTCACCAGTGATTACATTGTTGACATGTTTCACACAATGGAAACCCAAGAAATAACATTATAAATCAAGCAAGCATGGGTTTGCATCAAATCTAGAACTGTGGTGTTTTGGGCCAGATGTGGATGTATTAGTCTGGTGTGATCCTGCACACATATTTGAATGTTGTATGCTGATGATGAATGACGAATGCGCTTTGTCACCAATTTGTGTGAACCAGCTCTCACAAAGTTGTAATATCCTGTTTTGTACCCTCCACATGCCCAACAACGTACAAGTTTATTTTGGAGATTTTTGGGATCACCGATCATGGCCAGAGCCGTGGATATTTGTTCTTTTTAGTTTACACTGTGCAGATATATATGCTGATGCATTCTTTAATTTGTAAAGATGTGTGTTCCTGATGAACAGGTGTGAGCACTTGAGGCATACATAAAGAGACAGAATCAATTACACTGGTGGGTGTGTCCTTTACTGGGTGGGTCTAGGTGTGCTAGCAATCCTAGCTAAGTTATATAAAGGCCTGCATTTGTGGTGGTTGTTTAGCCTGAGTAGAGGCCAGAATCTTTGTTTGCATGGCTTATATTGGTTTAAAAAAAGATGTTTTTATTTAATTTTTTGGGGTGGTGTGCATAATGCCCGACCCACACCCCACTAAGGCTGTGGTCTGAGGATTGCTTTATGTGCTTGCTGGTATAGTTTTGCATTAGGCCCTCAAAAGTGTATCCAGTCTGACCTTGTGTTTGTTTCTGAGCCTCAGCAGACCTTTATCTTGTTCTAGTTACCTCTAAATCTAATATGTCACACTTTCAACTACTATGTTTAATCTAGTTTATGTAATGGTTTAGATTAGAAGGAAGCTTCCTGCTAATTTCCTGCCTTTTTGTATTTTATTTTTTATTTGTTCTGTTTTTGCTTAAGATAATCCTGCAATTAATTTCTTTAGGGGTTTGGGACGAAGAGTTCTGATAACCAAAAAGGTTTGTCATGGTTGTTATTAGCTTGATTTGTATCCCTGCTTTTCTAATGTGATTTTTAATATGTCTAATTGTTTGTGTCCTATCCTTGTAGTTTGTAAGCTCTTTGGAGCAGGGCCCTTCTAACTATATTGTCAAATGCCGTAGCATCTATTGCATGCCTTTTATTTATTTTTTGCCCAATTAGATTAATGTGACAACTGTTTATACTACTGTTGCAATAAAAAGTTGATTCTTTTTTGCTTTATGTTTGCTTTTTTGCAGACTATAAATACATATTTTCTAAATGCAAACATACCCCTTCAAATCAGTACTAAATCTAGTTGCATACAAAAGTATTTGGTTGTGCACACATACAAGTCCTTAAGTAGAAAGTGTAATGGGGGGAGGGGGAAGAAAAACAAAGAAAAACAAAAAAACAAACAAACAAAAAATCCCTGCTCCAATGCTGGGCTCTATTAAATATTCTTTTGTGGACTAGGTAAACCATGAAATATGTCAACTAAATGTGAATTCTCTCTAAGCACCAAATTAAGAAAAAAATACCCCCCCCAAGTTTTTTTTTTAATTTGGCATGGAATCCCCCCCAAAATCCATACCAGACCCTTTGGGTCTGGCATCGATTTTAAGGGGAACTCCACGCCAATTATTTTTTGTAAATGGTGTGGGGTCCCCCCAAAATCCATACCAGGCCCTTATCCGAGCATGCAGCATCAACATGGGGACAAGGTGCTTTGGGGTGGAGGATGCAGAGTCCCCCCTGCCCCAAAGCACCCACCCCCCCATGTTGAGGGCATGTGGCCTAGTATGGTTCAGGAGGGGGGGGCGCTTGCTCGGCTAAGGGTCTTTTTTTACATTTTGGCGTGGAGTTCCCCTTAAAATCCATACCAGACCTGAAGGGCCTGGTATGGACTGGGGAGGGACCCTATGCCATTTATTTCTTTTTTTTCTAATCTATATTGCCGGAAGTCGGCAAAACATTACAGCCGCAAGCAAGTTTAAATGAAATTTTTTCCTTTAGAAATGTCATTATTGCTGCAGCATGTTCTATACATCGCACAGATGCGCCACTTTACAGGCAGACTAAGGGGATCCCCAGGCCAGGGATCCCCTAGATATTTAAAGATCGCCGTACCAGTACGTCAGTACTTTGGCACTAAATACCGGGGTTATAGCAGCAGCTAGCCGCCATAACCCCGGTATTTTCGGGAACTCTTTAGGATAAAAGTGGTCTCCATGGCGGATTCACCGCAAGATCACTTTTATCGGCGGCGGGAGAGGTGCCCCCTCTTCCGCAGCCCCCGGTTATCTCCGACACTTACAGGACCCGCTGGTAGCGGCGGAGACTATTGCGTCCTCTCCAGTGGATGCCTGGCTGCCGACTGAGGGGCAGATGGCCCCTGCTCAGCTCCATGGCATGGGAGGGCAGAAGCGACATCAAACGTCACTTCCGTCACTTCTTTTTGACCCCAGATCTCATATTTAAGAGGTCCTGTCATGCTTTTTTTCTATTACAAGGAATGATTACATTCCTTGTAATTGGAATAAAAGTGACCCAAATTTTTTTTTTAAACTGTGTCAAAATAAAAAACTAAAAGTAAAATAAATAAGAAAAAAAAATGTTTAAAGCGTCCTGTCCCGACCAGCTTGCGCGCAGAAGCAAACTCATACAAGTGTAGCACCCGCATATGAAAACGGTGTTCAAACCACACATGTGAGGTATCGCCACGATCATTAGTGCGAGAGCAATAATTCTAGCCCCAGACCTCCCCTATAACTCAAAACTTGTAACCTGTAGAAATTTTTAAACATCGCCTATGGAGATTTTATGGAGTAAAAGTTTGTCGCCATTCCACGGGCGGGCGCAATTTTGAAGCATGACATGTTGGGTATCAATTTACTCAGCGTAACATTATCTTTCACAATATAAAAAATTGGGCTAACTTTACTGTTCTCTTATTTATTATTTTTTTAAAAAGTGTATTTTTTCTAAAAAAAAAGTGCACTTGTAAGACCGCTATGCAAATACGGTATGAGAGAAAGTATTGCAACAACCACCATTTTATTCTCTAGGGTGTTAGAAAACAAAATATAATGTTTGAGGGTTCTAAGTAACTTTCTAGCAAAAAAAAAAACAAGTGTAAAAAAGAGGCTCGCAGTGGTTAAGCATCATTAAAATCACTGCTTTAAAAACTATTGTTTGAAAAACTTTTTTTTTGCATTGATACATGTCCCTTGGGGCAGTACCCGGGTCCCCATACACTTTTTATGGCAATAATTTGCATATGTCTTTAAAATTAGGATTTTTCATGTTCCTGTCCCATAGACTTTATTAGCGTTCGCATCTTCACTAAAAAATAGTTGAATGCCTAATAGCCAATGCCACATCAGCATGAGCATGGTTGTTTCCATAATATGAATGCCTCAAATGCAAAACATTATTGTATAGAATTAAATGGATCAAACACTAGTAAATGTATTTTATATGCATGATTGTGTTTAGCTCAATAGCTGATCTCC
Source organism: Lithobates septentrionalis (assembly GCA_037952835.1). Taxonomy (NCBI): domain Eukaryota; kingdom Metazoa; phylum Chordata; class Amphibia; order Anura; family Ranidae; genus Lithobates; species Lithobates septentrionalis. The sequence continues at coordinate 5,944,927 of JBBDGP010000281.1, read as the reverse complement.
ACTCCTGCCTTGAAAGACTAAAGCCATGGGTTCAAATCCCACTGAGGGTATCACATATTTAAAGCTAACATTATGCTCAACAGCATATGTTGTAAATAGGTGAATGCCTATTAGCCAATGCACATCAGTTTGGTTGATTCCATAATATTAAATCTTCAAATGCATGCAATGATATGTAAGTATTCAATAATATTATGGTGTGGAATTCCAAAAACCACTCACTAGTTAACGTGCAGGGTGATAGTTTGCATATTTTGTTGTTTTTGGATTTTAATTCACTTGTGCACTGGAAAAGTGAACACAGCTACCTTAGGTGGGTGGTAGGTTGGCTGGGATTTGAACTCATAACCTGAGTGCTTTGTAGATAGCAGTGCACAGCTAAGTGCTAAGTACACTGAGACCAGCATAATAGTGTAGTATGGTTAAATAATAAACATAAATAATTACTGCTTTATAGTCACATAAAAAACTAAATTAACATGAAAAAAAACATATAACAGATGTAACTGTAAATGCTCAATACATGTAACTTTACAGAATAGCAGACATTACTCTGTAATACTCATTCACTCATTCACTCATTCACTCATTCACTCATAAGGGTGGCATAGTGGTGTAGTGGATAGCACTTTCACCTAGCAGTAAGAAGGGTTGCTGGTTCAAATCCCAACCACAACACTACCTGCCTGGTGTTTGCATGTTCTCCCTGTGCCTGCGTGGGTTTCCTCTGGGTACTCTGGTTCCCTCCCACACTCCAAAGACATGCTGGTAGGTTAATTGGATCCTGTCTAAAATTGTCCCTAGTATGTATGAATTGAGTTAGGGACCTTAGAGTGTAAGCTCTGTGAGGGTAGGGACTGATGTATATGTAAAGCGCTGTGTAAATTGACAGCAGTATATAAGAACCTGAAATAAATAAATTCACAACTGCATTCATTAGCAAAATAAGAAAACAAACTAGGAATACTAATTGGAATATACAGAAATAGATGCACACAAGGTAGAGCACATCTCACATAAAAATGTTTTATTCACATTCATGTCATCATGGCTGCAGTGCAATTCCATATAATAAACTTGGTAGCAATTGGCATTTGCAAATCCACGGAAACGCCGATTCGGCATTTACAAATGCATGTTCGCCGCTAATAATGCTCTTTTTCATTTGCATGTTCGCAATGAATTTTATTTCCTAATTGGGCGCTATTAGTCCTCATGCACATGGACGTTTTAAAAAACGAGCTGTAAAGCTAGGTTCGACGCCTGGAAAAACCGGCGTTAAAAACGCGATTTTTACCGCGTTTTGCATTAGCGTTTTTGCGCGTTTTTCCGCGTTAGCGCTAAGAAGCGTTTTTTAATGAAAAACACATCTCTCAGCTATATACACTCCCAAATTTCCCACAATGCCACAGAAACCAAAGAAAATATGTTAATGAGCATGTGTCGGTGCCATTTTGGTAGGAGAGAGAGAGAGGAGAGAGTGTTTCAGAGTCTGTTAAGTTTTCAGTATTTTTCTGAGAAATATGGATCCTGTCATGCAGAAGATCGATGAGGCAATCCTTCTGATTGTTTTGCGGAGGCAGCGGAGAATGAGACAGGAGGAGGAGAGAAGCAGCAGACGTCGATTTTGGGTGCATCCAATGGTATCCAATCGGTTTTCTACGGGGTACTTTGGCAATATTTATTCCCAACTGCGCTCATATCCAACAAAGTTCTTTAACTTTACAAGGATGTCAGTGCCGCTCTTTGATGACCTGTTGGAGAGGCTCAGGCCAAGGCTCACAAGGATGGACACTGTGATGCGTAGCTCTGTGTCACCGGAGGAACGGATGCTAGTGACACTCAGGTAAGTGAATACACATATGGGAGGAGGGGTTAGGGTTACAGTTAGGGGTTAGGAGTTAGGGTTAGGAGTTAGGGTTAGGGATTAGGGTTAGGAGTTAGGGTTAGGGGTTAGGATTAGGGTTAGGGGTTAGGAGTTAGGGTTAGGGTTAGGGGTTAGGGTTAGGGTTAGGATTCGGGGTTAGGGTTAGGAGTTAGGGGTTAGGGTTAGGGGTTAGGGTTAGGGGTTAGGAGTTAGGGGTTAGGAGTTAGGGTTAGGGGTTAGGGTTAGGATTAGGGTTAGGGGTTAGGAGTTAGGGTTAGGAGTTAGGGTTAGGGGTTAGGGTTAGGGTTAGGAGATAGGGTTAGGTTTAAGGGTAGGGTTAGGACTTATGTTTATGCTTTTCTCTTTCAATAACTAAATTTATTATGTTATCTTAGGTTCCTTGCCACGGGACAAAGTTATGCTTCCTTGCATCACTACTTCCTCCTTGGCCTCTCAACGGTCTCAAAAATAATAAAGGAAACATGTGTGGCAATATGGGAGGAATTGCATAACGTTGTAATGCCAGAGCCAACCGAAGACATCTGGGAATCAGTTGTGGACACTTTTTGGGAAAAAACTCAGTTCCCAAATTGTATAGGAGCCCTTGATGGGAAACACATCAGGGTGAAGAAGCCTCCCCACTCTGGATCGTCATATTTTAATTATAAAAAATATTTTTCGGTGGTCCTCCTGGCATTGTCCGATGCACATCTCAAATTTCTGTTTGTTGATGTGGGAGCATATGGAAGCCAAGGTGATGCCCGCATATTCCGCGAGTCGGCCTTCGGACGTCGTCTACATGAGGGACGACTCAATATTCCTGAAAGCAGGCCTCTACCCTGCACTGAAGGACCCAGCTTGCCATTAGTCATGGTGGCAGATGAGGCCTTTGGACTGGCTGAAAATCTAATGAGGCCATACAGTGGCACTGGTCTCAGCCGACAACAAAAAATTTACAATTATCGGCTCAGCCGTGCACGCCGTGTTGTTGAATGTGCATTCGGGGTGTGCACGGCCAAATGGCGAGTTTTGCTGACAAGTATGCAATTGGATGTTGACAACGCCATTAAAGTCGTCCTGGCATGCTGCGTTCTGCACAATTTTCTGCGGGACAGTGACAGAAATAATGTTGAACAGGAGCCCATTAGACAACTTCAGCATGTTTACTCTTCAACACCGGTGCTGCCGGTTGTGTGATTTGGCGTGAAAAAATGACTAAGTATGAAATGGCGTGAAAAAATGACTAAGTATGAAATTTGGCGAAAAAAAGACTAAGTCCTCACTTTTTTGGCCTGAAAAAATGACTAAGTCCTCACTTTTTGATCGTGAAAAACCTTCTAAGGACGAAAATGTTCAAAAAAAAGACTAAGTCCCCACTTTTTGGGGGTGAAAAAATGACTAAGTCCACACTTTTCCCCCCAAGCTGGCCAACGACCATTAAGCTGGGGGGACTTGCTGCGGGGGGGTGTCTCAGGGTCGGGGGAGGTTGTGAAAAAAAGTTGGGGAGCGGGGGAGGGGGGTAGGGGGCGGGGGGGCCCCGCCAAGCAAGGGTTTTTGGTCAGCTTGGCGCGCCACTTTTAAACGAGGGGCCTACTTTGAGCTCCTGTATCCGGCGACCCTCAGGGTGAAAATCCCCCAAACTTGGCACAGTTGTACGGAAGGCCCATGCCTGCATGTGGAAGAAAGGACCGGTCCAGGGAACCTAAGGCCGGCCGGTACCGATTGCCCAAAGTCGGCCACTCGCATGGTTTGGACACCTGCTGGAAAAACCCACGAGATTGGGGCAAATTTGAGCTCCGGTTTCCGGGGATCCACCGAGTCGAATCCCCCCAAACTTCTCACACTTGTAGGGGAGAGCCACGGCTACACGTGGAAGAAATTTCGGGTCAAGGGACCCGAAGGCCGGCCGGTACCGGTTCCCCAAAATAGGTCACTCGCTTAACATGGGAGTCTATGGGAAAATCACCAAAATTCTGGCGAATTTGGGGCTCTTTTCACTTACCGCTTAACCATTCGAAGACCGAATATGCTAGAGACACCAAACTTGCACCCCTTCTTCCCAGATAGCACAGCTACACCTCCAAAAAATTTGGAGGTTCGGGGTCGTTTTACCGGGGACTTACCGGGGCCGAAATGTTGACCGTCTTCCCGGTACCGGTGCTCCCGGACCGTAGGTCACAAAATCACCAAACTTGGGGATGTTGTAGATTCACTCTCTGGGTACCCCCACACCGATTTGGGGCCCGGTACCCCAACCGGAACTTTCCGGTAACCGGAAAATGCCACTTTGAAACGGTATAGCTCTCACCCGGTTCACCGGGGAAAGCTCCGGTAGGGCTCAAAAGAATATTTCATCGTTTTCCTGTAAAATGAGACCCCCCTCGACTTTCGGGGGTCAATGACCGTTGCACACACTACCGGCAAAGACGTGCGTGTCGCTCTCCGGTTCTATGGGTCTTAAAAATACACAGACACCGGGGGTTTATGGGGACACACTTCAGGGACTCACTGGCCAAGTTTGGGGTCCAGGGAACCGGTAGCGGGCCGGTGGCACCCCGAAAAGTGAAAACCGATTTAACATTGAAGTCTATGGGAAAGTTGGTCAACTTTGGGGTGTTCTAAATCATCGGCTGTTGGGGTTAGGAACACCAAACTTGGCACACTTGTAGAGGAAGCGATGATCTACTGGTGGTCCAAATTTGGGGTTCCTAACCCTTAAGGTTGCCCCGTGACCGACTTCCAAAGACGGCACCCCTAGGGCGGAAAAACCGATTTGGCTTACCTGGAAAGGTTCGGGGAAGCAAATTGACCGAGTCCCCCTAATTTGGAGCCCCGGATAGTCGACGTGTCCCCTCTTTTCACGCCAAGCTGGACACATTTTGTAGAGAAGTCCCAGGGCTACACGTGAAAGAAATTTTGGGTCCAGGGACCCGAAGGATGGCCGGTACCGACTCCCCAAAGTGGGCCCCTCGCGTCGGTTTGGTGCCTGGGGGAAAAGGGCCAAGATATTGGGGCAACTTTGCACTACGGTTTCCGGGGATCCACCGAGTCGAATCCCCCCAAACTCCCCACACTTGTAGGGGAGAACCACGGCTACTCGTGGAAGAAATTTCGGGTCCAGGGAACCAAAGGCCGGCCGGTACCGGTTCCCCAAAGTAGCCCACTCACTTAACATTGAAGTCTATGGGAAAATCACAAGTCCTCTGGCGAATTTGGGGATCTTTTCACTTACCGCTTAACCATTCGGAGACCGAATATGCTAGAGACACCAAACTTGCACCCCTTCTTCCCAGATAGCACAGCTACACCTCCAAAAAATTTGGAGGTTCGGAGGTGCTTTACCGGGGAGTTACCGGGGCCGAAATGTTGACCGTCTTCTCGGTACCGGTGCTCCCGGACCATAGGTCACAAAATCACCAAACTTTGGGGTGTTATAGATTCACTCTCTGGGTACCCCCACACCGATTTTGGACCCGGTACCCCAACCGGAACTTTCCGGTAACCGGAAAATGCCACTTTGAAACGGTATAGCTCTTACCCGGTTCACCGGGGAAAGCTCCGGTAGGGCTCAAAAGAATATTTCATCGTTTTCCTGTAAAATGAGACCCCCCTCGACTTTCGGGGGTCAATGACCGTTGCACACACTACCGGCAAAGACGTGCGTGGCGCTCTCCGGTTCTATGGGTCTTAAAAATACACAGACACCGGGCAGTTGTGGGGACACACTTCAGGGACTCACTGGCCAAGTTTGGGGTCCAGGGAACCGGTAGCGGGCCGGTGGCACCCCGAAAAGTGGAACCGAGAGAAACCGCGATTTAACATTGAAGTCTATGGGAAAGTCACTCGGGTTTGGGGCCTCCTATTTCTTCGGCTGTTGGGGTTGGAAATGCCAAACTGGGTCCACTGATAGGGGAGACGGTACTCTACAAGTGGTCCAAATTTGGGGTTTCTAGACCCTACGGTTGGCCCGTAACCGTCTTCCAAAGATGGCACCCCTAGGGCGGAAAAACCGGTTCTGCTACCCGAGCATTTCGGATGAAGCCTCTGGCGGGTCCCGGTCGGAGCACTTTGAGGGCTCGTATCTCCGGCCCCCTTGGGTCTAGGAACCCCAAATTTGGTGTGCACACTCATGGGATCTAGGTCTACAACATATCCAAAAATTGGACCCCTAGCTTAAACGGTTCGGAAATTTTCTTTCTTTGAGCCAAAAAATCACTTGAGATTGAAAGTTAAGTTGACACCAAGCCTACAAGGTGATTTCCAGAAATGCTATTTCGGCCGCCTTTGGTTCCAGAGACCCCAAATTTGGACTGCAGCTAGGGGGGCTCTAGAAACCCCCAACTACCAAGTTTGAAGTTCCTGTGACCTACGGCTCCAGAGATATTGACCGGTAAACCGAAAATTTCATACCGACCATAGGGCGTCAAGGGACCGCTTCCGATCTAGCGGTCACTCGCTGCCCCCTCGGCCGTGGTGGCCACCATGGGTCGGTCAACTTTGGAGGACCATATCTCCCCCATACTTGGAGCTAGAGATCCCAAATTTGGCAGGTCGGTACCGGTGGATTTTAGACACCAGATGCGGGTGGACCGACCCTCCTGCGAGCCACCGTGTGGAAGTTTCTCTCAGATTGAACCCGGAATTCCACCCCAGGAAAGAGGGGACTCATCTAAGGTCACTGGACCCATCACCTGTCGGTAGGATTTCGGATCAAAATTCGACTAAGTCCCGCTGGTAACCTACCATGAAGCTGAGAGTCACCCTCAGAGGGTTCAATTTACTTGCGTTCAACTGCACGTGTCATGAGCATTCGAAACCAATTTGCAGAATTTTTTGAATCCCCTGATGGAGAGGTATCATGGCAGAATGATTATATCTAAAAGATATTTGCAATACATCTACCTTTGCTTTCTTGTGTTTTTTGAAATAAAGCATTTCAAAATTGAAGTTTGTTATTTTTTGGTCCATTTATCAACGATTGTTCTACAATTTGACTCTGCCTTCGGGGTAAGCCTAGGCTAAGCCCAAAAAAGAGCAAGCTTACGCTTGTCCGAAGGCAGAGTACGATAGAGTCCTTTGCCCTCTGCCTTCAGGGCAAGCAGAGTGCAAAGGAGTGCTGTTGTGCATCATATAAAAGACAAATTGAACACATTTATTTTCAATCAAAAAAAAAAATTTAATAAAGGATTGGGATCACAACTGGTATTTCAAGAAAAAAAAGAATTTATTTTGGGATCACAACTGGTGATAGGTGGTGGTGGATGCTTGATTGCATTGGGGATGTGGGGATTGGGGACGGGGTTATGGTTGGGCCTGGCGATCACTCCCAAAATCCTGCTGGTAGCGGGGTAGAGGGTATGAGGGCTGAAAATGGGAGGTGGAAGGTGGAAATTCACCATACGAGTGCAGGTTATGGTATGAGGTCTGGGACGGCATAGGTGGTGGTTGGCGTTAAGGAGGGGGCTGATAGTGAGAGGGGGGTGCTAGCACTGCTGAGGTCCCAGGGGCCATTGGGGGATCATGAGAAACATTATATGGATCGCATGGAGTTGGCCCGCCACTTAATTTAGCATGACGGTATTGCATTGCAATAGCGTACATGCGATCCATACAAAGTTTCTCTTGGTCTCCCCCAATGTCCTCCAGGATGTGGTAAAGGCTGCGGCAGAAGCAGGCGCGTGGGTTGTTGGTGTCTAAAAAGGCATCCATACTGCGCCTCTCCTGCCGCACTTCCTGCAGCAGTGCTAGCACTCTGTCATCAGCCTCCGGATTATAGCCGCCCCTCGCCTGTTGTCCACGCCCACGGCCACGAACACCGCCACGACCGCGCTGCTCTCCACCTTGATGACTGGCAGGAGACGGTGTTTCCACAGCCCTCGATTCCTGCAAAAGAACAAAAATGTTTACATTGACATGTACATGGACAGACAGACAATGAGATAGACAGGCAGACCGAAGCAGTTACCTCATCTGTGCCCTCAACACCTCCCTCGCTGATTGGTCGTGGAGATCCAGTGCTGGTCATAGGACTGCTTGGTCTCTGAACCTCTGCATCTTCCTCATCGACCTCTCGGAGTCTAAAATTAGAAGTTGTCCTGCAAACAATACAAATTGTATAAACGTAACTACTTTAGCCCGGACCATTCAGCTGGCCAAAGACCCAAGCGCTTTTTGCGATTTGTCACAGCGTCGCTTTAACAATGGTGGTCGTGCAACGTGGCTCCCCAAAAAATTTACTTTCTTTTTTTCCACTCAAACAGACCTTTTTTTAGGTGGTATTTGATCACCTCTGGGTTTTTTTGGGGGTTTTTTTCGGAGCTATAAAAAAAGAGTGTAAATTTCTGTTTTAAATTTTGAATTAAAATTTTTTTAAGTAATAAATATCCCACAAAAAATAAATAAATATAAAATTTTCTTTTTGGTTTAGGCCGATATGTATATACAGATTTCAGTTAATAAAGTTTTTTTTGCCAAAAGTTATAGCGTCTATGAAACAGGGGAGAGTTTTATGGCATTTTTCTTACAAATTTTTTTTTATTAGTAATGGGGGAGATCAGCAATTTTGAGCATGACTGCGACAATACGGCCGACACATTGGACAATTTGGACACATTTTTGGAGAAATTGTCATTTTTACAGCGATCAGTGCGATTAAAATTGCAATGATTGCAAATTTTTTTTTGGAATGGGGGAGATCTGCAATTTTTAGCATGACTGCGACAATACGGCCGACACATTGGACAATTTGGACACATTTTTGGAAAAATTGTCATTTTTACAGCGATCAGTGCGATTAAAATTGCAATGATTGCAATTTTTTTTTTATTAGTAATGGGGGAGATCAGCGATTTTTAGCATGACTGCGACAATACGGCCGACATATTGGACAATTTGGACACATTTTTGGAAAAATTGTAATTTTTACAGCGATCAGTGCGATTAAAATTGCAATGACATACTGTAAAAATTACACTGGCATTGACCTCTTCCTCTCCCTGAGACGATCGCCGGTGTGCCCGTGGACATTGAGTCCGCAGGACCCGCGGTCGGACGTACAGGTATGCCCATTTGTGCAGCAGTGCCATTCTACCGACGTATATGTACATGTGGCGTTCGGAAAGTGGTTACAATAGCCATGGAACATACTGCCTGAAAAGCAATGTACATAGGCAAATATATGAAAAAAACTTACGGTCTGGTATGGCTCTGCATATTTTGCCTTAGGAATTGCAGATTGCTGTGGTACACATGTTTTTTATTGGTTGGCGCTGGTGCTCCGCTACGTGCCGCCTTGTCTTCGTCCGTGAGGTCCCTCCTGACACGGTCACGTAGGGACTTCCAGCGGCGCTGCATAATTTTGCCTAAAATAACATGGAAAACAAAGGGTTAAATATGCAATCTTCATTTACATTACACACAAACAGATCATGCATTCAAGGAAAATAGACTTACTTATTTCCTTTCTTTCTGCATTTCTCAGTTGTTCCCAGCCAGGGGTAATGGCAGCACTGATGTCCTCCCAGGCTTTCACCTTTCGTATGTGGTCTCCATGAAGTGGATGTGCCACATCCCACAGTTCTGGATGGGCCTTTACCGCACTTATTAGCTCCACTTGTGAAATTGCACTAGCCATCTTCAAGCCAATATAACCACAGTCACACGGCTGTGCAAAGGACTCTTGGGTAATCTAATGTCCAGACAGGAACTTCCTGTTTTTACAGAGATTACAGTGTCCAATCATCTATTTTTAACCAAAAAACGCCAGAGCTAAAAAACGCGAAAAAACGCTGCGGTCGCGTTTTTTGCGCGTCTTTGCGTGTTTCGCGTTTTTACAGCTCTAGCGCCGCGCCTCGGAACGCACTGGTCCTGGGTTTTTTTTACAGCTTAAAAACGCCTAGGCCATTTGCAGCTCAAAAACGTCTAGGTGGGCATGAATCCATAGACTAACATAGACAGGCGTTTTTAAGCTGTAAAAAACGCTCAAAAACGCGGCTGTAAAAACGTCCATGTGCATGAGGACTTAAATGTAGAGCGACCATTACTTCCTGGTTTTCATAGTAAATCAACCCCATAGTGTTTTTCTGGAAGAATCACACTATGGCCCACCAATAACATTCTTAATTTATTAAAGCACACAAATTATTTCACATGTCATTCTGTGAAGAGATCTGGAAAACTTGTCAGCAGCCAGCAAGTATAAACAGCTAAACTATTAATCAACTGCAGGTGAAAGCCAGACCAACACACCTCTATGAGCTTGTTGAACATCCCTTTTTAAAACCATAGACATGAATATGAAATTGGCTCCACCTTTGTGGCTATAACAGCCACCGCTATTCTGGAAATACTTTCCACAAGATTTTGGAGTGTGTCAGGTGCATTTGTGCTCAGCCAAAAGAGCATTTGTGAGGTCAGGTACTAATGTTGAACAAGGAGACCTAGTTCACAATCATTATTCCATTTAATCCCATTGGTATTTGGTAGGGTTGAGGACAAGGATCTGTGCAGGACACTTGAGTTCCCCCACATAAAACTTATCAAACTATGGCTTTATGGACTTAACTTTGGGCACAGTTTCATGCTGAAACAAAAGGGGCATTCCCTAAACTGTTACCACAAGGGTGAAGCACACAATTGTTTAAAATGGAGATTGCATGGCTATTTGCTGGATTTTAGGTACAGTACCTGGTTTTGGAATTGGATGTCCAACAAGTTCAGGTGTTATGCTGTGGCGTTCACATATATTGTGCATCTGTATATGGTAAAAATAATCCTCTTTATTCCTTTTTTTTTTTTAACCCCTTCCCGCCGACCGTACGCAGATATGCGTACTCGGCTTTCCGGGGTTATACCGGGATGATGCCTGCAGCCGCAGGCATCATCCCAGTACCGTTGTTTCGAGCGGGCGATGGGCTATCCGTGTATAACAACCGATGCAGCTAAAAGCCGCTCGGCTGTTATACCGGAGGAGCGGGAGGGGACACCCCCCCTCCCGCCGCCTCCCGCCGCCTCTCGCCGCCTCTCGCCGCTCTTACCGGGCCTCCCGTGCGATCGGGAGGCCCCGTGTCCAATCGGGTGCCTCCGGCGGCTGTGGGCGGGCTGGAACGAAGCTGTCGGTGGCTTCGTTCCAGCCTTCTCAATGTAAACGCGGAAGCGACGTCATGACGTCACTTCCCGTTTACTCGGCTGCCCATGGCGCAGAATTTAAAAAAATACACAGTATTCAGAATCGCCGTTTTCAGCGATCTGAATACTTTGAAGTGTAAAGGAGGGATGGGGGGTCTTTTAGACCCCCGATCTCTCCATAAAAAGTACCTGTCACCACCTATTACTGTCACAAGGGATGTTTACATTCCTTGTGACAGCAATAAAAGTAAAAAAAAAAACAACATTTTTTTTTAAACACAATTTAAAAGGATAAAAATAAATAAAATAAATAAAAAAAAAATTTAATTTTTTTTTTAAAGCGCCCCCGTCCCCACGAGCTCGCGCAGCGAAGAAAACGCATACGGAAGTCGCGCACGCATTTGTAAACGGTGTTCAAATCACACATGTGAGGTATCGCCGCGATCGTCAGAGCAAGAGAAATAATTCTAGCCCTAGACCTCCTCTGTAACTCTAACCTGGTAACCGTAAAAAAATTTTTAAAGCGTCGCCTATGGAAATTTATAGCTACCATAGTTTGTCGCCATTCCACGAGTGCGTGCAATTATAAAGCATGACATGTTTGGTATCTATTTACTCGACGTAACATCATCTTTCACATTATACAAAAAAATTGGGGTAACTTTACTGTTTGGACTTTTTAAAATTCATGGAAGTATCCCTTTTCCAAAAATTTGCGTTTAAAACACCGCTGCACAAATACCGTGTGATATAAAATATTGCAACAATCTCCATTTTATTCTCTAGATTCTCTTCTAAAAAAATATATATAATATTTGGGGGTTCTAAGTAATTTTCTAGCAAAAAATATGGATTTTAACTTGTAAACACCAAATTTCAAAAATAGGCTTAGTCATGAAAGGGTTAAATATCAACTGTTTTGCCTTCGTCCAATGTTGATTATGAAAAGACATTCTACCAGACACCTTGAAGGCTCAGGCTGGATTCACACCAGTCCGGTGCAAATTCCATCTTCGTTCTCTGTGTGAAGAGAAAAAGCAGCTGTTCAGCGCTTCCTCTCCGTTGTAGCTGCATATCAGCTGAGCAGGGAGAGGGGGATTTGTAGTGAGGAGGGGAGAGACTGCCTGTTCACAATGAAATGCATCTACGAATCAGATGCGTTCCCATAGAAGAATATGTGCCTGCAATTTACACCGGAAAATGCATACGCTTTTTGGCCAATGCGGAATGTGAATGCAATGCACATATGTGAACCAGACTGATTAAAAGTAATAGATTTTAAAATGTTCTGGGAATTGGATGCGGTGTAAGACGCATCCAGTTCACATAGGTGTGAACCCAGCCTGAAGGTAAGAAGTGATGTGAATTTAATGGTATTTGGAGCTTGTGTCTTGATTCATGCAGCTCTCACTTAAAAGCAAAACTGCTGATCTCACCCTGAACACAACATCGACAATGTTCACTGAGCTGAACACAGTCTTCAGAACATGTACTGTTATTAAGGGTAAGTAGAAGAATTTTCCACTTGAAATGGTCCCTGAGTCAGAACTATACAGAACTGCAGAAATAACAGTGAATGGTGTAGTTGTAAACAATTCCTATGCTTTTGATGTTAACACCTAAATTCATATAGTATTTGTTTTTGCATGCTTGGAACATTTAATACGAGCACCAGAAGTAAATGGGCAATAATAAAATCATAAAATCAGTCCCCTTATAGATATGCATGTTTAAAGTATATCTAAAGTCAAAAGTTTTTTTTAGCTAAGGTTGGAGTATGAAATTAATAAATTCTGTTTTTTTTTTTTTTTTGCAAAATGTGTCCCACTAGGGCAGGGATCTTCAAACTACGGCCCTCCAGCTGTTGTGGAACTACACATCCCATGAGGCATTGTAAAACTCTGACAATCACAGACATGACTAGGCATGATGGGAATTGTAGTTCCTGAACAACTGGAGGGCCGTAGTTTGAAGACCCCTGCACTAGGGAGAAGCACTTCCTCTCTTAAGCCCCATACACACTATCAGATTTCTGCTGATCTTTTCCTTACCAAAACCATTTGATATTAGGTCAAACCTTAGGAGTTTCAATTTGTATGCAATCAGGCAGGCCCTTGCACTACATGGTTTTGGAAAATCTAAAGACAAAAATCAGCAGAAAATCTGATAGTGTGTATGGGGCTTTAGAGATATAACAGGAAGTATTACATTATTATATTAGTATTAAAAAGAAGGACACTTCCCTTTATACAGTTGTCACCTGCAACCCCATAGTGAAAGGATCCCAAAAGGGGAAAAAGGGACAATTATAAATGCAGACATCCAGAGGGCAGCTAGGAGATCTTAACCACAGCCCAAAATGGGTCCATCCAAGAGCACTTCTGCATCTTCCCTGGTGTTCAAGTGTTGAGCCCAACCATGCTCTTGGATGGACCCATTTGGAAACATGTTGGGAAGCTTCTACATCAAGATTGTTACACTGAAACCTATGACAGTTATATTTGTTCCCTTATGATCTAAGCCTTCAGTAAATGTTTTAAGATATGGTTTTATGTTTTGTAATAAAGATATATATAAGTTTTCATATATATTTTTAGCTTTTGAATTATATTTGGTGAGAGAGACAGCCAGGACATCAGGACTGATCAATTGTCAATTATATGTATATATATTTATATATACAGTATACCATAATTTGACTATAACCTTCACACAGACTAAATAATATACACTAATTTGTGTTTTCCAGCAAAGAAATGCAGCAAAAAACATTTTGGCCTAAGATTATGAAGAAAGATTATTTTTTGCAAAACTGAATAACAGAAACCAAGACATTTTTAGTCTCTTGTCCTTTATAAAGCAAAAAAAAATTAAAAGCCCAAAGGTGATTAAATACCAACAAAAGAAAGCTCTATCTGTCTATAAAATTGTAATTGTCATTCAAAGTGTGACAGTGCTGAGGTCCCATCTCCTCTAGAAACAGGCAGAATGTCGGCTCTGCTCTGATGCTGTGGACGAGGTGGACATCGGGAGAGCGGTGAGCTGTATTGATTCCTCTTCCCAGCTGGGAGGTGTATACACATACACACACTCACCTGCCCCCTAGAGATCCAACAGCCCGTCCCTACCTGTCACTGACAACCTGGACAGTCACCATACACCCTAATACCTGGGGGAACCCTGAACACTCCTGCCGTGTCCACTCTGCTTGACCTGCATTACTAGGAAATTATAATCCCATTCTATCATTACATTTGCTATTTGTGCATCATTAATTTCCAACCTGTCTCACCAGGGCTAAATGTATGAATTGCACCTTAATATCATCTATCCATTTTAGCTGTGGACGGGATAAATGCTCAATGTGTGGTATTCACGAAATATTGAGCGAATTGCTCTAAACCCACATCTATCCATGTCCACACTGGGACTTCTTTATGAGAATCAGTAATTCATAATATTGGCGAGGGGTGTGTGTCTGCTTGTGGTGGCCATCTATGTCCTTAGACAAAGTTGTCTATTTTTATTGTATGTGGTGGAGATTTGTCACTAGTTATCAGTGTTTATGTGAATTTTTTTCAATAAAGAATTATTTATATTTTTGATAATTCTGGCTGTTCCTTTTTGAAGAATTACTTGGGAAATTTCCTGTGTACACCCCAAATTATTAGGTATCTTGGACTTTGGGGTTTATTTACTAAAGGCAAATCCACTTTGTTCTACAAGTGCACTTGGAAGTGCAGTTGCTGGAGATCTGAGGGGGACATGCAAGGAAAATAAAAAAACAGCATCTTTGCTTCTACATGATTGGATGATAAAATCACCAGTGCTTCCCCTCAGATTTACAGCAAGTACACTTGTATTGCAGAGTGCATTTGCCTTTAATAAACCCCAAAATACATAATAATTTGGGGTGTACACAACAAAGTGCTAGAGTGTAAGTTGCCTAATGGGGATGCTAGTTAGATTGACCTGTTTGTCCCCAAGGAAAGACATTGGTAGGTTTTTACCCTCACTTCCTGTTTGACTATGTGACAGGAAGTGAAGCCAATTTTCAGAAAAGGGACACAAAGCCCAACCTAAAAAAGACAAGCAGTGGTTCTAACACTCACTTGGTTTCCCTCAAATGTCCATAATTAGAATAGGATTGTCTTGAGCTAGATTTTAGCTCATTGCTCTAAATCAGTGGTTCTTAACCCTGTCCTCAAGTACCCCCAACAGGTCATGTTTGCAGGTTTTCCTTCATCTTGCACAGGTGCTTTAAATCAGAGTCAATGGCTTGGTATTGTGGACAGCTATTTTAGCTAAGATAAATTCCCAAAACATGTCCTGTCGGGGGTACCTGAGGACTGAGGCTGAGAACCACTGCCCTAAAATGGAAAATTGAATACTTACCTCTCTGTAATGCCAATCAGCCTAGTTAAGCTGCAGCTGGGAATTCTGTTGCATGAAAATTGTTTAGGAGGGGAGTGTAAAATGCATTACTTGGATTGAGCATCCATCTGCAAAACAAATTATTAACAAAACACATAAACCATAAAAATTTGCTACAAATTTTATTGGTCATCAAAACAGGACTTGGAAAAGAGCAAGGAAAGCAAAAAACATACAGTATGTATGTTAATTTGAGACACTAACAGAATATGGTTTTGAGGTCTGACCATTTTGCAGAGGAAATGAACAGGAGTTTAAATGACTGCGCCCACAAACGGACAGTCTCTTAAACACACTTTCTGAGCATGCCCAGAAAAATCCAAGTGCTGTTCACACACAAAAAGCACAAAAAACCCCAAAGTCCCTGAGCATGCCCAGACCAACCCAAATGCATTTCATACACCATAAGCCACAGCAAAAAAACAAAGTCCCATAGCATGCCCAGAACAACCCAAATGCAGCTAGCACAAAATAAGCCACCCCCTGTCCAAAGTGAAGCACATCATCCAGCATGTTACAAAATTACAGATGGGACCAACAGGGGGGCAAAGAAAGAGCCTAACATGAGCAAAAGTTATACAACATATACCATTGCAGTCTATTTGAACTGACTTGTTAATTTTTCTAGTCCCCACTTGGCTGGCTTATATTCTAGTTATTGGCCTTAAAATGGGTATGGGGACCCAGGTCCCACTACGAGGGACATATATCAATGTCACCAATTTGGACAACCTCAAAAATGAAACAAGGAGAAGTGCCTTTAAAAATGCAAAATTGCTTAAAAGCTAGTAACTTGGGTGGGGGGCTTACTCTGCCTGTAAAGTGGCACATCTGTAGCATGTATTCAAAATGCTGCTTCAAAGATATATGGCTTTAGAGAAAAGTTACAAATCTACATTGCAGCTGCAAGATTATAAACCAAAACAAAAAATAGCCTGCCCCCCCCAATACATACAAGGTCATTTGGGTCTGTTAAGGCTTAAAATAAGAACCCCACGTCAAAAATACCACCCCAAACTAAAAAAATATTGTGGCCCTCCCACACACTAACAAACCCCTAGCCAAACACACAGCAAGCCAGCCCATGAAAGGGAATGTGGAAAGCCCCTTTAACCGCTTCAGCCCCAGAAGATTTTACCCCCTTCCTGACCAGAGCACTTTTTGCAATTCGGCACTACGTCGCTTTAGCTGACAATTGCGCAGTCGTGCGATGTTGCACCCAAACAAAATTGACGTCCTTTTTTTCCCACAAATAAAGCTTTCATTTGGTGGTATTTGATCACCTCTGCAGTTTTTATTTTTTGCGCTATAAACAAAAAAAGAGCGAGAATTTTGAAAAAAACGCAATATTTTTTACTTTTTGCTATAATAAATATCCCCCAAAATATATAAAAAATACATTTTTTTTCTTCAGTTTATGTATTCTTCTACATATTTTTGGTAAAAAAATTGCAATAAGCGTATATTGATTGGTTTGCGCAAAAGTTATAGCGTCTACAAAATAGGGAATAGATTTATAACATTTTTATTATTATTATTTTTTTACTAGTAATGACGGCGATCTGTGATTTTTATTGGGACTGCAACATTATGGCGGACACATCGAACACTTTTGACACATTTTTGTGACCATTGGCATTTATACAGTGATCAGTGCTATAAAAATGCACTGATTACTGTAAAAATGTCACTGGCAGGGAAGGGGTTAACACTAGGGGGCGATCAAGGGGTTAATTGTGTTCCCTAGTGTGTGTTCTAACTGAAGGGGGGAGGGGACTGTGTAGGGGAGATGACAGATCGCTGTTCATACTCTGTATGAACAGACAATCAGTCTCTTCTCCCCTCAGAGAACCGGAAACTGTGTGTTTACACACACAGATCCCAGTTCTCGGTGTGCCACGAGCGATCGCGGGAGCCTGCCGGTGATCGCGACTGCCGGGCACTTTCATCAGCTCCGTGGGTGAGCAGCGGGCACCCCTAGTGGCCACAAGGCAAAACGACGTTATATAACGTCGTTTCGCCCACCCGTGCCATTTTGCTGCAGTAAAACTGCGGTGGCTGGTCGGCAAGTGATTAAACTAGTGGGTACAAGGTGCTTTGTGGTTGGTATTGGGCTGAGCACAACATGCCCCAAAGGCAGCCAGCTATGTTGAGTGCATGTGGCCTTGTATGGCTCATGGGGGGGTTGGGTGATCGCTCTTCTCACCCCTTTCCTAGCTGGCCCTGTTGTATGCTCTGAAAAAGTCTGTAGTTTGGATTGGTGAAGGCAGCTCACAACCTTTTGAGAATGGAGTGGAGTGTGGAGTTTCCCTTTAAAAGCAAAAGCTAGCCCATGGAAATCCAAGGGATTAGAGGGGGGAGACAAGAGCATTAAAGAATGGAGTGTGGAGTTCCCCTTTAAAAGCAAAAGCTAGCCCAAGGAAATCATATGCATTAGAGGGGGAAGGTTAAATGTCCTTTTAGGTGGAGCTAGAGGAGCGAGAGCCTTTTTACATAATTTTAACAAGGTGCATGTCACTTGTTGGCAACGTAACATGCTAACATGACCTGTGTGAAAATCTCCTTAAAAAATACATAAAGGTGAAGCAGCGTAAAAAAAAAAAATTGCCAAGTTTAGAGGTGAGCCTGTTCAACCCATGCAATTACATGAACGTTGCTTAACATTTACTAAGATTTTGCCCGCGCAGTGAACAAACTCATGTGAACGAGTGCAAGAGCCGCTTGCGCATGCGCACTGCTTACATTGATCTCACGCAGTTCTAAACGTACTTGCAGGCACAGCAGGCTTTCTCTGCAAAGGTTACTTTCTTATTCTATTTTGGGCATATTTGTTACTTGGGCAGTTGTTACTAAACTTCCTCACATCACCCCATAATATTGGCACCTCCATCTTCTGTCAATATTGAATTGGAGATGCCGTGCGCCATGTCCATAGTGGCGTACAGATTGCATTCTCCCATGCGCCGAGATCACTATAGTAAATGAGGTATTTGTGCTCTGTTACTAGTGCACCATTTCGTAATAATGGAATTGTGCAGTGTGCTTCGCTGTGCGCCATTCGTAAATCACCCCCATAGTCACAAGTGTCTGACACTCATCAGATCAAAGATAATCAATTTTCTACTTCAGACTTCAAAATTCAAAGACTGGTATAAAAATGGAGCAGCCAGTGAAGGATGGCAGTAATTATTTTATTCTTCCCTAGTGTTTTTTATACTCACACTGACAGCTAGTGTTTTATGTTAAAAGGAAATGATTTCAGAGTACTATGGAATTGATTTAGAATGTTTTTTTCAATTGAGCAAGGATTAAGAATTTTTTATTTTTAATAACATTAAGAAGATTGTAAATATTTAGAGCAGTGTATTAAAGCAAAGAACTATATAAAACATATAAAGAATACATTGATATAGGCTGCCAGCATCCAGAAATGTGCCCATAAATCACGTGGAAATAAAGACTCATAGCGAACCTTTTCCCCCCATGCAGCTCTGCATGCTGAACAGTAATCAACTTACGGTAAGCCACATCTCATGTTAAAGCTTAATTTAAAAAGTGAATGTACTATGTCCAATCTCAACAACAATTCTGCACAAATGATGCAGAGGTCATCAGTGGCAGGCTTATTCTGCCTAGTTCTCTGGGCTAGTGCACTGATGATATTTGCACCATTCGTGCAGAAAAAATATCGTACTATTTTCTGAGATCTTGTGAGATTTGTGGAATCCTATTAGATTTCAGAAAATAGTACATTCACATTTTTAAGATTAACTGCAAGACATTGATTTTTAAAATGGTGGAGCAGCCTTTAATAGGTGGGGTGGACAAAGCAATAGAATTCAGAAGAAAAAAAAACATTAACCAGGAAAGCAAGAGCATTCATTGTTAAATGCTTCCTCTATTCATATAATTGATATTGGTGTGCATTAAAAGAGGGGGCAGGGTAAGGTGCTGCCTTAAAAAGAGACACCTATTTGAGGTGCTCACTCCCCCTTTCCCGGGTATGGAGGAGCATGTGGAGGAGTATGCCGGGTATGGAGGAGCATGTGACGCCCCCCCATCTGATGGGCCTAATCGCTAGGCACAAACACTGTCACACGTAATAGGTTTGCCACCTGACCAGTAAAAAGGGAACCTGCCAATATTTTGAATAGGAAAGTGACCATAAGTCTGGTATTTTTCCCAGAAAACCCTATGCATGGGGCAGTGCCTTCATGCACATGGGTAAGCACCAATACTAACCAACCCTAGATTTAACTAAGGGTAGACTCTTGCAGTGGGGAGGCAGCAAGGGAACATTGATTGGTGACAGTGGCGTCTCCAGCTTTCATATTTAAAATGCAATTTTAAATATACAGTATATATATATATATATATAATTTCAAGAATAGAATGCACTCCAGAGTTCTTGTTACAAATTCACCTTTGTTTTATTTGTGCAATATACAATACACTTGATACATGTTTGCTGTGTTCAGCTGTAAAATTCTGTCAGTCCACATTGTCCTTTGCAGGGGTGTTAGAGTGGTATGACTGTAAAATGTGCAGTGGAAACTCACTGCTCAACTCACCTCTAAAATGGATGCCCCACGTCTCCTGTCCTGTGCTCTGGCTCTGCTCCACTTCTCTACTGTCTGCTCTGCTGGGCTGGTGCACTGTACACACAGCGCAGATGCGCGCACTCTCACGCTGCCACATCACCTTTATTTTTCTCAGCAACAGCTGGGGAGCCAGTGTGTATGATGAGGCCACAGTGTAGTGCACTGGGAACAAGATTAGAGATTTTTTGGATACATTCTGGTGTCACTTTGACTTTGGATAGAAGTAAGGGGTGCGTAAAAATTGGTCTTTGGGTGTCGGTGGCGCCTTACCACCATAACCCTATAGAGGTACTCTTGATGAAAGCAAGAATTGGCCTTGCTGTAAAAAATTGCAATGATATGCACCTGTCAAACAGGTGCAGAAACATTGGTCTTTGGGTGTCGGTGGTACCTTCCCACCTTAACACTATAGAGGTACTCTTGATGAAAGCAAGAATTGGCCTTGCTGTAATATATTGCAATGATATGCACCTGTCAAACAGGTGCAGAGAAATTACTCTTTGGGTGTCGGGGGCGCCTTCCCACCGCTCTTGATGAAGGCAAAAAAAATTGCAATGATATACACCTGTCAAACAGGTGCTGAAAATGGTCTTTGGATGTTAATTGTGCCCCTGAAACCTTAACCAAAAAGATTCTTCCAGATGAAATGATTGAACACCCTCAAAGCTAGGCAGCCTCGACGTCCTGCAAAGATTCCACATCCCAAAAAGACTTAATCAGTGACATCGGCATCAGGGGCTTCATAGTTGGTAATCCAGGACTGATTCATTTTTATAAAAGTCAAACGGTCCATGGAGTCTGTGGACAGACGCGTTCTATGATCAGTAACGAAACCTCCTGCAGCACTGAATGCCCGTTCTGAAAGCACGCTAGATGAGGGGCAGCCCAACAACTCAATAGCATAGCGGGCAAGTTCTGGCCAGTGGTCTATTCTCATGACCCAGTAAGTCAGTGGACTCGTCAGCTCTCCAACTTTGTTTTGGCCCAGAGGTAATCATCCACCATGTGATGCAGATGCTGCCAATGGGATGTGGAAGCTGAAAGCCCTGGGCAGCGAGGACTAAAAAAATCCCCAAATTCTTCCCTTAGGCGGACGCCTTCTCCAACGCTCCTCTCTTGACCAACAGAAGACTCAAAACTAAGTTTTCCACGACATTGTAACCTACTGGAGTCAGGAAAAATGTTCAATAAAATCCTCTTTAACGTGTCCTCAAGAGATTTTATCTTCTGCACTCTCAGTGGGGAAGGGATGAGTTATGAGACCTTCCCCTTATAACGGTGGTCAAGGAGGGTTGCCAACCAGTAATCATCCTTCTCCTTTATGCCACATATTCTTGGGTCCTTTCGCAGGCTTTGAAGCATGAGGTTGCCCATGCTCCTCAAATTTGCCGAGGCTTGAGAAGCAGACTCCTCTGGGTGATTCGGGATGACAGCATCTGGAACTTCCTCCTCCCAGCCGTGTACTACTCCTAAGGGTCCTGGGATTGTAAAGCCATCGCTTACAGATTGACTAATGTCTTCGCCTTCTTTGAAGCCTATGAAAGTGCCAGAATCCTCCTCATCCTCCTCCCCGCTCTCCTCCTGTGTGTTCTGTGACATAGGAATGATGGTGTCTGGATAAAGTGGGCCTTGAGAGGAAAGGAAGTCCTCCTCTTCCTCCTGCTGCTCTGCCTCCAGTGCCCTGCCCATAATGCCATGCAGAGTCTGCTCCAGAAGGAACACAACAGGGATTGTGTCACTGATGCATGTACTGTCACGGCTCACCATCCTTGTGGCCTCCTCAATTGGTGACAATACAGTGCATGCATCCTTAATGATCAGCCATTGGTGTGGGAAAAAAAAGCTGAGGTGGCCTGAGCCTGTCGTCCCGTACTCGCACAGGTACCCCTCTGCTGCATGTATAGGCGCTGGAGCATTCCCAAAGTCGAGTTCCACCTGGTGGGCATGTCACAAATCAGGCAGTTTATGGGCAGGTGGAATTCCCGCTGAATTTCAACCAACTGAGCCCTGGCTATGTATGACCGCCTGAAATGACTAAAGAGTCTTCTGGCCTGCTTTAGCACATCTTGCAACCCTGGGTACGTATTTATAAAATGCTGCACCACCAAATTGAGGGCATGTGCCAGGCATGGCACATGTGTCAACTTTCCCCGTCTGAGGGAGGACAGGAGGTTTGAGCCATTATCGCACACCACCATTCCTAGCTCCCGCTGGCGTGGTGTGAACCACCTCTGGGCTTGCCCCTTCAGAGCTGCAAGAATCTCTGCTCCGGTGTGGTTCCTGTCCCCTAAACACACCAGCTGAAGCACTGCGGGGCACCTTTTAGCCTGACTCATGGAATAGCCCTTTGAACGCTTAGTGGGTACCTGATGTTCATAGGACAATTCTGCAGAGGAGGGCATGGAGGTGGCGGAGGGGGTAGAGCTCACAGGGTTGGCATCATCACCACCAGCTGTATAGAGATGTGGGGGCACAACAAGATGCAGCACCGAGCCCTGTCCTGCATCCTTTCGAGTTGCAAGCATCATCACCCAGTGTGCTGTGAACAAAATATATCGTCCCTGCCCATGCTTGCTGGACCACGTGTCAGCAGTAAGGTGGATTTTATGGCTGACTGCCTTGCCCAACGATGCCAGAACATTCCCTTCCACGTAATGGTAGAGAGCTGAAACGGCCTTAAGTGAAAAGTAGTAGCGACTGGGAACCTGCCATTGTGGTACAGCACATTGTGCGAATTCACGGAAGGTGGCAGAATCCACCAGGCTGAAAGGCAGAAGTTGGAGAGCCAACAGCTTTGACAAACTTGCATTTAGACACTGGGCATGTGGGTGGCAGGGAATGTATTTTTTTTCCCGCTGCAGCAGATGGGGCAGAGAAAGTTGCCGGCTACAGTCTACAGCTGGTGGTGTGCTGCTGACACCCTGTGCTATACCATCATCCCTGTCAGTGGAGGCTGCTGAGAGGTAATGACTCGGTATAGCAGGCACAGACTGAAGTGGGTAAGGAGGAGGAGGAGGGGGGCAGATTTGTATCCCTTTTGTGTGGCTTTTAGGTGCTCTTGCCAAGGGGCTGTGTGGTTGGACGTTAAATGCCTTGTTAAGCATGTGGTACCCTAATGACTGGTGTTTTTGCCACGTTTGATGTGCCTGAGACACAGTTTGCAGATAGCAACATGTGCTGAAAAAGGCCCAGACAGCTGAGCTTTAGGGAGTGGGCCGGGAAATAACAGCTGTAGAATGTGATGGAATAGGGTGGCTGCTCTCTATTCTTTCTTGATGTTGGCCTCCTTGGGGTTGTGCCGCCTCACCTTCAGTTTCCTCCTCTGCTCTATCTGGCACTCAAGTCACATCAGTGACCTCATCATCATCTTCATCTCCTCTATCTTCATCATCATCATTACCACTGGAGACAACTTGCCAATACGCTGCTGCTGGGGGAACATGAATGCCAATTTGTCTACAAGTGTTCTCCCCTCTCTCTAGGCTCATGTTCCTGTCATCCTCAACCTCAGAACCAACATCTGAATCCAGAAATGGCTGGGCATCATCAAGGAGCAAGTGGCTGACGCTGTGGTCAAATACTGTAACTCAGCTGACTCCACCATGCCTGATTTTGGGGCTATGGCAGGAATAGATGTGGACAAGGAGGCAGGTTTATCCACTCTGGCAACTGCAGGGGACTGCACACTTGTCTCTGCTTGAATGACAGAGGATGAGGAGGATGAGGAAGGTTTAGTAAACAAGTCCACCACCTCCTCTGCATGCTGTGGCTGGATAGCATGGGTAAACTCACTAAACAGAGGAAATAATGTCCTGCCTGAGGATTGACCACCACCTCCACCTTTTCCTGTGGACACATTAGTTGCTGGCCCTCTTACAGTGCCAAGGGAACATCTGCATCTCCTTGTTGTCCTCCCAGACATTATTGGGAGGGAGGGGGCGGTGCTTATAAGCAAATGTAAAGTGTAAATCTGTACATAGATGCACTCAATGTAAAGTGGTGTTTGGTGCACTTTAATTTGAGTACTCACACTACATAGACACACTCCACATATACACTATAATATACTGCAACATAATGCACCAAAAGTACGGTGACGTACAAAACTCTTTGGTGTTAAACTGGCAGTAATGCACACAGAAGTAAATGGCGTTAAACTTGCAGTAACACACAAAACTATATGGCGTTAAACTGCCAGTAATGCACAAAACTATATGGCGTTAAACTGGCAGTAACGCACACAAAATTATATGGCATTAAACTGGCAGTAACACACACAGAACTATATGGCATTAAACTGGCAGTAACGCACACAAAATTATATGGCATTAAACTGGCAGTAACGCACACAGAAATATATGGCGTTAAACTGGCAGTAACGCACACAAAAGTAAATGACGTTAAACTGGCAGTAACGCAATCAAATAGACGGTGTTCAACCGTCACTACACTGACGCTATCTGCACTGTCCCTACTCTAGCTATAACACTAATGTAAAGATTACTGACAAGGTCTCACTAGACTACACTGAAACTATCTGAGGTGTCCCTACTCTACACTAACGTATGTCTGAATGACACGGTCTCACTACACTACAGTGAAACTGTCTGAGCTGTCCCTACTCTAGCTGCACACTATGCAAAGCTGAATGATGGTCCTCCTCACTACACTCACACTATCCCTAGACTGACACTAAACTAATATTCTACACTGACAATTGAAGCAAAATAGCACATTATAGCACACTAACTAATAGCACTGAACAGAGCATTGTTCTATCTCTCTCTGTGCCGAAATCACACTGAAAATGGCTGCCATTGAAAGAATACTTTATACTGTGGGGCGGGAATGAGCCATGATTGGATAAAGTCATGATGACAGTGTCCAATCATGACTCTAAAAGTGCTCCGTGCCCTGATTGGCTGAAGCTTTCACTGCTTCAGCCAATCAGGGCTTGCAATGCACTGTTCAGCGCTGCACTGCATTGTGGTCAGTTTGGGCGGGCCGAACAAACGGTTGAACAACCCGTTTGTTCCGATGTTCGCCAAACGTCCGAACAACAAACTTATGCTTGGGCCGAACTGTTTGCTCATCCCTAATGACAATGTGTTTGTAAAAATTCAGAGCAGTCTAATTTTTAAGCATTTGTCTGTAAAATACTAATTATGGGCAGCAGAATAGGTGTCCGACTAGGTTGATTTCAGAAAGAAATATAGAAGCATGCATAAATCTTAAGAGAAAAAAATACTCTACTTGGTGGCATTTCTCTGCATGAATGAAAAAGTTCCACCATTGTTTTCTGATACCAAGTTCACTCTTCCCAACAATCACATGAACAATTGAGTACTGTCCTTGATACATTTTTTTATTTGTGCTAACATACAATTGTTCAAGACAAGATTTCGGGGTATATCCCCTTAAAGGTACCAGCAGTACTAATTCACAAAAGTTTTAGCAGAATGTTAAAAAAAGACAATCTCTGTGGTAAAGGTTAGTGAGATAAAAGAGGGAAAGCTATAGACTGTCCACAGACGATGCTTGTTATGGAGAAACGTGTTGGTCGGAGCCTCACATGTGACGTCATTCTGTACACTGGTTAAAAGCTCGGATGTGCTTGCAGATGGAGTTACTTTATATGTTGTTCGATATTATACTGCAGCTGCTGACTTTTAATAATCGGACACTTACCTTTCATGAAGCCCAGCGATGTCGGCACCGCAGCTGATGTTTCCATCAGCTGTCAGGTGCATGCCGTCTCCATTGCGAGTAAGGGAACCCAGCATTGAAGCCTTACAGCTTCACGCCAGGAACCCTACTGCACATGTGCCAGGCTCCGCTCTCCTACTGGTCCGGCGGCCGGGGAAGGAGGAGGGAGGAGGAGGGAACCCGGGCGGTGATGTCAATACCAATGGCTGAGGTTCCTGGAGGTGGGAATAGGATACCTGTATTAGACAGGTATCCTGTCCCCCCTCCCCCCCGAAAGGTGCCAAATGTGGCAGCGGAGGGGGGGAGGAGTACAACTTTTGGGTGGAACTCCGCTTTAAAATACAACACTATGTGGGCCTCCTTTTGCATTTAAATCCCTTTGTTGAATGCATTGCCATAGGAACTAGGAGAGTCCCTTTTTCCTTGGATCATGGTTCATTTGGCTGCTGAGCAGCAAGGTGCTCTGTGATCTCTTTGTGAGATCTGGAAATCTGGTAAGGAGCTTTTTTAACTCTTTGTGTTGAAAAGGCTTTGTTGACACTTGTTTATGGTGTGATCTGGTTTAACATTTTCCACATAAGGAGAGAAGAGTGTGGAGGATTGGACACTGGGCACTATTTTCACACTTTAATTGGACTTTTATTTTTATTCATGCACTTTATATGATGTTATATGATACAAGGATTTTTGCACTTTATATGATGTTATATGATATAAGGTTTTATGCACTTTATATGATGTTAATGCACTATTGATTTAACTTATTGATTATTCACATGAATGTGTTATTTTACTGTAAATGATTAATCTTTTAAATGATATTAATTTACCATGGACAGCACACCTTAATATAAAGCAATGCCTAAATTGTCAGCATCATATAATCACCCGTAATAAATAAATAAATAGATTTGAAACAGACTATGTTAACTGGCTTCTTCCCAGTTTTATCATAATTTGTTTCTGTGGTAGGGACATTAGATTACAAGCTATAGCATGGGGCAGAAAGTGCGATCAATGGTTCAATATTAAATTAAAAAAAAACAAAAAAATAGTAAATATAAGTTTTTAAACTTAAAAAGTGTGTATTTAAACCAAAGAAGCAAACAAAGGGTCTGTGTGGCTTGTAATGCAGAATTTGATCTATTTGTGTCTATGTGTCACCAGAAACTTTCAATGAGCTGCTTCTTCAAGCTGCCAAATTCACAGGTTTGTGCAAAGTTTGTGAAATTTGAGAAAAGGGCCTTAATATATTAATGCGGATAAGAAATTCTGTGGCATCAACATGCTGTCCTAATTCAAAGGATATGTGGAAAAAGGTTTTAGCCCCAAGGATATTACGGACACAGAGAGAAATGCAAATTAGGGTACACCCAAAATTAAGTAAAAAATCTATTCACTTTATTAATACAAGGTTTGTGTATATTACAATATAAATGTACAAAAATCACCTAAAAACAATGAAATGATGATGAAATGGTGATGTTAACTGATGGACTTGGTAAAATCTTGCTGTATTTACATCCTTTATTCTCTATGGGTTCTGATGATTTTGCCCTTGGTGGTCCACCGAGGCTCCCTGACACGCTGGTACCCCATATGTGGCATGCTATGCCATCTTTGGGGCAGCTTCCCATCAGGGTTGCATCGGCGAATGCTCCTGTGGAGACAGTCGCTCTCCGCATCTGCGCACTGGACATTTCCAGCGCCCAGTGTATCCGCCCACCACCGTGTCGGCGGCCGTGTCGACGTCTGACGTCATCGCATCTGACATCATCGCGCTAGATCTCTGTGAACATGATATGACATCTCAATCACAGGTAATGTAAACTCTATATATGCCTGAGCCCCTGCCACTTTTTGGTAACTTGCTACTTCACTCTCTTCCTATGGGTTATGGCTAATCTGTGTCTAATTAACCCAGTGTAAGACTGTTGATATACAGCCACCCTGCCTTGTCCTCATGGATATAATTTGTTACATTTTTTAACAGACATCCGTCTCCGTTTGTTTGGGGTATCCCCGTGAGCCTTGTTGGACTGCTCCAGGGCGACCATTGAATCTGTCCTCACTTACTTCAGCTGCAACTGATTTAGCTTGCACCCCATTTATATGGGATTGATTTTTTAAACATCTTAAATTATATGAATCAATTTTGAATTTTGGAAGCACAGCTTAGTAACATCCACGGCCTGACATTTCATCTACTGATGTGTATTGTCAAAATTTGAACATATATCTGTGAGTACAGGATACATTTTTTCCATCGATTGCATGTACCATATTGTTGCTATGCTTAATCAGTTGATTGTAAATCATTTACTCTAAGTATTGATATACTACTCCCCTTTTCTTCTCCAATAGAAATGGAATAGCATGCTTTTTTGTAACCCCTGAAGAAGGAAATACATACGTCAAAAAAAATTCCTTTTTTGCCTTCCGAAACATGTTGGGTATCTTGGTACACACGCCTTACCAGCTTGATTTCTAATCCTTACCTGCGGTGTGTTCCAAGTTTAGCGGCTGTTTCTCTCCTATATTTAGATATTTCATTGTTTTTAGGTGATTTTTGTATTAGTAAAGTGAATAGATTTTTTACCTAATTTTGGGTGTACCCTAATTTGCATTTCTCTCTGTGTCCGTAATATCCTTTGGACTAAAACCTTTTTCCACAAATTCTTCTTTAGGATGTGACACAGAGTGTTGGGTTTCCCAATATATCTCTGGTTGATTTTCACTTCTTTCTCTTCGTATTTTCCTTAATTCAAAGGATAGGGCTTGAAAAGCATTTAGCATTGATACAACCTCTTATTTTTCAAAGCAAAACCAAGTAACAAAATAATAATTGTTGATGACCATGAAAGCAACTTAAAGTAGATGTGATCTCTAACTGCATGACATTTAAGCTGGAAACAATTAGGTCTTTTTTCTTTTTTGATCAGCCAGCAGGCTGATATAAAAAACTGAACAGATTGCCCCATCCACACATTTGAGGTGGATGGGGGGATCCTCCCCACTGTGCTAATGTATACTGACAGTGGGGACTCCAGCACTGTCAGAATACACTGATCAGTGCTGCAACTAATCGATAGAAAATTTACCAATAGTCCCATTCTCTCGATCATTAAACTGGCTGCGCTCAAACGGGAATGGCCATACATGGATCAAAATTTGGTCGCTGGTCCCTGCTGAACTGGCTGTATTTCAATCCATCTATGGCCAGCTTAACTTTGCTAAAGCATTGTATATCCACAATTAACTCCAATGAACTCAAATGGTGACTGAATGGTATTTCTCAGGGCAGGTTTCCTGATGGTGGTGGTTTAAGATGGCCATACATTAGTAACATTTCATTTGAAATGGGGGGGGGGGGGGTTATAACCCCTGTCATTGTCAGTTTTTCTTTTTTTTGACATCTGTGTCCCCTTGGGATTCACCTTAATTCCCTCTCCCATAGCAAAAACAGGAAGTGAGAGGAAATCCCTGCATATTAAAGAAATCCCCTGGAGACCCCCAGGTTACCAGAACTAATGTCCCCAGTGGACTAGTGCCCTTTATTACTGTTCTGGGGACAACCCAAAATTTGGGATTGTTGTTTACTTTCACTTTCAATTAGATTGGTGACAGGACAAATAGAGAGGGTGAATCTCACTAAAAGGTACACAGACAGCAAAAAAAACCTGCATGTGCAAAACTAAAAAAAAAAAAAGAAAAAGTTTTGCCTTTAGTTATACTTTAAGAATGTTTGTTCAATTATCTAATCATTTGTGGGATCAAATCAATATTGTTTTCGAGGGGGGCGGAGCAACAACATGGCGCTGTGTTGCAGCGTGTAGCTGCGAGTTCCATGTGCTTCCCCAAGTGAGCCATTAGGAGAGGGAACTCTCCCATATATACAATGCCTGATATCTGCACTTACTCCTCTGACTAAGCCAGACTTGCCTGCCTGTCAGCATGTTGACCGCATAGCCAGATAACTGCACATACCAGCTGGTCTTTAATCTCTAATCCGGCCGCTACTGCCTAGCCGTTGCCTTGTCGCTGACACTGACACTCTTGCCCTGGAGTGGAGTGAGGGACAGCTCAGCCTAGGTTGGTGGGAGTATCCCCGAGCGTTCCTGGGTGTGGGATTGGAAGCCGTCTGACCTCTTGTCAGGGCTGGGCTCAGCCCTTCCTTCTCTGAGCTGGCTGCTCAGCTGTCGGCTAATTGCCAGCTCCTTTCTCTCCACAGTGACTCAGCTGTTGATGATCTGTTCATCAGTCCTGGCTACTTAAAGCCGTCCAGCTCACTTCATCTCTGCCTCGCCTTTGGTCACATCTCAGAAACTTTCTCCTGCGTTCCTGTTGAAGACTTGCTTGGCTGACGTCCCTTCTGGCTCCTGATCCTGCTTGCTGTACTACTACGTTGATCTCTGGCTCTCTGACATTGGCATTGGCTGATTGCCTGATCTGGTTACTGAACTCTGACTACGCTTACTCTGTTTATCTTTTTATTATTATTAAACAAGTGTGATCAACTGTACTTCTGTCTCGGTCTGATTCATGGTTTCTGACACCTCTCTGGCGCCGAGGTCAGAGTCTCTCGCCGGTCTTAGAGGAGGATCGGGGAGGATTGGAGTGACGGAGTGAAAGTGCAATGGGAGCCCAAAGGAGACAGCTGTACCCACACAAGTGGGGAGGGAGCTGAGTTAGCCTAGTCAGCATTGCACACTGGGGGTGGACGGAATGGAGAGGGATATCTGTAGCCTCAGAGAAGTGGCACAGGCGGTGTGGATGATGCAGAACCCACCTGTGAGACTTGGATTGTGAGAGGCTCCTGAAGAGGCACCAGAAAGGTACGGGAGGGTGCCAGGAAATAACAAATAGTGAATACCAGCTTACAACTAAACTCTAAACCCAGTGTATATTCTATAACAGGTGGTTTGGGCTGGTGGAAGAAAGAAAGGTCTGCAGTACTAGTGGGAGCAGCAACTGCAGGAGCGGATGAAGTACATGTGAATTGTTATGAACTGTTGTCAGTAAAGCAGGAGTTATATATAGAATGCAAAACAAACAAAACTGAACTTATATTGCATACAAGAAGGGCACTGTGGTATACACACACAGATAACAAACTATACTAGGAATGTTTGCGGTTTGCTGTTTGTTGTCTGCTCCCTGGTTGTGGAGGGGAGGGAGCAAGCACTTGGATAAAACACCTAAAGGTTAATATAGACTATAATATAGATTACAATGTCTTCTTTTTGTTAGTGACATCTCCCTGCCTGGACAATTAAGGACAGCATATTCTGTGGTAAGTTTGCATCTGCATTATTTAAGGATTACGGATTATCTTGAGGTTTTTTCCTTTTTTTTTAGAGTTCCATTCCATCCCATTCCATATGAACCCAGCTCAGCCCATCTAGTATGAACAACTAAACATCACAGTTATTCCATTATATATATATATATATATATATATATATATATATATATATATATATATATATATATATATATATATATATATATATATATATATATATATATATTTATACCATATGTTATTATCGAGACTCTGCTTGAACCTTGCATATATATATATATATATATATTTTTGCAGCTTATCAATTTAGTGATCGATTAAATTGAACGCAATAACGCAATAAAATAAAACTATGCAACTAAGAAGTGTAGCGGTTGCTGTTCGCAGTAACCACCATTGGAGTAAAGTAATGGGGAGAAAAGGAGCTAAGACGAACCAAGCGGAAGGTGGGAACTGTAATACTATAAAATCATACTTGGTCCAAGATAAGGCAGACCAAGAAGTAGAAGGTATATGTCACGTACCTGGTGAGTAGAGCCCGGAATGCAGGGAACGGCCTCTCGTATACCTCCGACTCGAGAACCCCTGATAGTGATGACAGGAGCTCGGGAGTGCGAAGGGGCACAAGTGCCTGACTGGAAAGCTGGATCAGAGAGCTGAATCTGGTAGTCAGCTGGGAGAAGTCCTGTAGTCCAGCAGCAGGATGATGAACAGCAGGGAGGTGTACTGTAGTCCAGCAACGGGATGTAACAACAGGGAGGTGCACTGTAGTCCAGCAGCAGAAGGCAGGTGTCTTGTAGTCCAGCAGGCAGGATTGGACAGCAGACAGGTGTACTGTGGTGCAGTAGCAGGATTGGACGGCAGGCAGGTGTCTTTATAGTCCAGCAGCAGGATTGAACAGCAGGCAGGTGTATTGTAGTACAACAGCAGGGTACAGGCAAGCCGGGTCAAACACAGGCAGGCACATCAGGTACAGAAGGTAAATCCAGGAGAATAGTCAAAGTCCAAAGCCGAGATCAGGGCAGGCAGCAAGCAGAGTAATCAGGAACAATCCAACACGTTATCAGGTAGGCAGATGCAGAGTACAAGGTAACAGGGCAGTAGGGGTCTTCAGGAACGCTGTAGACCGGACAGCAAGGCAGCAATGGAGCAGTTCTCTTTAAATAGCCTGTCTTGGCACCAAGTGTCGTCACAGGGGGCGCGCGCGCCGCTATTGGCGCTATCGCGCATGCGCGTACGCCCGTTCGCGCTATTGGCGCTATTGCGCGCGCGCGAACGCCGGATGGCGCTTCTGAGCACAGGCACTCTTTTGAACTTCAGTCTGCTGGAATGTTTGCAAGAAGGCTTTTCCTGACATTGCCCCCCTCCAATGGGCAGCCTCCGGATGCCCAACTGGGCCATTTTACTAGGATGAGCTCTCTTAAATGCTAAAATTAATCTTTTGGCATGGATATTAGCCTCTGGCTCCCAAGAGTTATCCTCAGGACCGTACCCTTTCCATTTGACCAGGTATTGAATCTGGTTACGTCTTTTCCGGCAATCTATGATTGATTCCACTTCGAATTCCTCTTCCCCGTTGATGAGTACAGGTTCAGGAGGACCAGTGTTTCGGTTAAGAAAAGGATCAGGAACTGAAGGTTTAAGAAGGGCCACATGAAAGACTGGATGAATACGGAATGACTCTGGCAGTTTTAATTCATAGGCCACATTATTGATCTTCCTTATCACTGGGAAGGGACCCACAAACTTAGGGCCCAGTTTCCTGGAAGGGCATGCCAACTTCAGGTTCAAGGTAGACAGCCAAACATGATCTCCTATCTCCAGATTAAGTTCCCCTCTCCTTTTCTTGTCAAACGTCACCTTGTTCCGTTCCTGAGTCTTTGACATGGTCTCTTGAAGTAGCCTGTTATTAGTACTGAAAAAATTCAAGGTTTCCTGGACAGCTGGTACCGAACACTCTGGAACGTTGTTGGACAAGAACAAGGGATGAAAACCATAGTTCGCAAAAAATGGAGACTGATTAATTGCAGAGTGAACAGAGTTATTGTACGCGAACTCAGCCAGAGGTAATAGAGAAACCCAGTCATCTTGGGAAAAACAAGAATAGCACCATAAGTATTGCTCCAATGTCTGGTTAGTTCGTTCGGTCTGACCATTAGTCTGAGGATGGTAAGCAGAAGAAAAGGAGAGGTCAATTTCCAGGGATCCACATAGAGCTTTCCAGAACTTGGAAGTAAATTGCACTCCTCGATCGGATACAATGTTTGCAGGTATACCATGGAGCCTTATAATTTCTTTAATAAAGACCTTTGCAGTCTCCGAAGCAGAGGGGGTACCCTTCATGGGTAAGAAGTGGCCCATTTTGGAAAGTCTGTCAACCACTACAAAAATGGTGGTATAGCCCTCAGATGGAGGTAATTCAACGATAAAATCCATGGAGATCATCCTCCATGGTCTTTCCGGAACAGGAAGAGGTCTTAGCAACCCCCATGTCTTGGTCTTGCTACCCTTGTTTTGAATACAGGTAATGCATGATTCCACGTAGCGTTTACAATCCTCCCATAGCTGAGGCCACCAGAATGTGCGTTGGAGTAGTTCGGAGGTCTTGTGCATTCCGAAGTGACCGGCTAATTTGTGATCATGGCAAGATTTGAGAACAGCTACCCGTGCTTGTTGGGGTACAAAGATTTTATCCTCATGCCATAATAATTCGTCTCTGGACTGTAGAGTGACATCTGCTGGAAGGGGAGTTGCTGAAGATGCCTGTCTAATTTGGGACAGCAGATCTCCTTGAAGCATTAGAAAGTTCCCAGGAGCAAGGATGGTGTCTGGAGAAGAAGGAGCTTCGGGTTCACTGAACATCCGGGACAGCGCATCAGGTTTGGTATTCTTTGATCCCGGTCTGTAAGTAATGTGAAAGGTGAACCTGGTGAAGAAAAGTGCCCATCTGGCCTGACGTGGTTTCAATCTTTTGGCAACCTTCAAGTACTCCAGGTTTTTGTGGTCCGTATACACTAGAATAGGATGAGCCGCTCCTTCCAGGAGATAGCGCCATTCCTCCAGTGCAGCTTTGATTGCTAGCAGCTCTCTATCCCCAACATCATAATTCCTTTCAGGATCCGTTAGCCTACGGGAAAAGAATGCCACTGGATGCAATAAGGCCTTGGGGCCCTGTCTCTGCGAAAGTACCGCTCCCACTGCTATCTCGGAAGCATCTACCTCCAATATGTAAGGTAAAGCTGGATCGGGATGCTTCAGGACAGAGGCCGACACGAATTGGTCCTTTAGGGAAGTAAAAGCAGCTTGAGCTTCAGGAGACCATTGGAACCGGGTGCCTTGTCGAGTCAGTCTTGTGATGGGGGCGATGATGGAAGAAAATCCCTTGATGAATTTACGATAAAAATTTGCAAATCCCACAAAGCGCTGTATACCCTTCTTGTCCGTCGGGGCTGGCCACTCCAAGATGGCAGAGACCTTCTGGGGATCCATCTTGATACCATCTATGGAGATAATCAGACCCAGAAACTGAATGCTTTGGCGTTCAAATTCGCACTTTTCGGGTTTGGCATACAGGCCATGTTGGCGGAGCCGAGCTAGAACTTTCTTGACATGCTCTTGGTGGATAGACAGAGAAGAGGAGAAGATCAGGATGTCGTCCAGATATACTATGACGAAAAGATCAAGGTAGTCTCTGAAAATATCATTCACGAAGTGTTGGAAAGTAGCAGGAGCATTACATAACCCAAAAGGCATCACAAGATATTCGAAGTGTCCGAAGCGGGTGCGGAAGGCAGTCTTCCATTCGTCCCCGCTCCGGATCCGGACTAAGTTGTATGCTCCCCGAAGGTCAAGCTTGGTGAATATGGCTGCACTTCCCAACCTCTGGAATAGTTCGGGTACTAAGGGTAAGGGGTACCGATTCTTGATTGTAATTTTGTTAAGGTCCCGGTAGTCTACGCAAGGGCGTAGGGAGTGGTCTTTTTTCTCCACGAAGAAGATTCCTGCTCCAGCCGGAGAGGTGGAAGGCCGTATGAACCCCTTTTCCAGATTCTCGTCAATGTATTTTTTGAGCGTACCAAGCTCCAGTTCGGTTAAAGGAAAAATTCGCCCAAAAGGGACCTCTGCCCCGGGAAGGAGTTCAATTGGGCAGTCGTAGGGTCTGTGTGGGGGAAGTGTTTCTGCCCCTTTCCGACTGAACACATCTAGGAACTCATGGTATGCTTCTGGAACGGTTTGGCAGATTTCAACATCGGTTTCAAGGCAAAGCAGGGAGGAGGGAGTGGTGGTAGAACCTTGTAGGCAATGTTGACTGCAGTAGGGAGAGGGAAAACTGATGTTTCCGGTAGACCAGTCAATTTGTGGGTTGTGAGCTTTGAGCCAGGGCATGCCCAGTATGATGGGAAACAGGGGAGACTCAATGATGTCAAGACGGAGTAACTCCCGGTGGTTGCCGGAAATGATGGTGTCTAAAGGAACTGTCTCTTGTATTACGGGCCCAGATTTAATAGCCGATCCGTCGGCCAGGTGTACAGACAGTCCCTGTGCTCTGGGTCGTAAAGGAATCTGGAACTTGTGAGCAAAGGATAAGTCCATAAATCTGCTACAGGCTCCGGAGTCAATTATGGCGGTTACCCGGATGTTCCCTCCTGGAAGCTGCAGAGAAATGGGAACAGCCAGATGAGTGGTATTGTTAAACAAAGCAGATAAAGAATTTGAAGAGAGGGTAGTGTGCTTACAGTTCTTTGCAGGACAAGTCCTTACGTAATGTCCAGATTCCCCGCAATACAGGCAAAGGTTGTTAGCCCGCCGGCGTTGTCGCTCTTCAAAGGTGAGAGAAGGACGGATCAGGCCGAGTTGCATTGGTTCAGGGGTATTCGTAGGAGTATGTACAGGAGGACTAGGCACACGTGGTAACATCCATACCGGGCGAGAGGGACCAGTTGCACGTTCTGCCCTGCGTTCTCTTAGGCGTCTGTCAATTTGAATCGACAGATTGATAAGGTCTTCAAGTGTAGGCGGAATGCCTACCCGGGCTAATTCATCTTTTAATGGTTCAGAAAGTCCCATACGAAACTGGTAGCGTAGGGCGGCGTCGTTCCAGTTTGTGTCGGAACTCCAACGTCTAAATTCAGAAGCATAGTCCTCCGCCGCCCTACGGCCCTGTTGGAGTGAGAACAGTGCCGCTTCCGCGGTAGCTGCCTGTTGTGGATCTTCATATAAGAGAGCCATGGCTTGGAAGAAGGTCCCCAAATGATTGAGACAGTCATTCTTCTGCTCCAGAAGACGATGGGCCCAGGCCTGGGGTTCGCCTAGTAGAAGGGAGATGACAAACCCCACTTTAGTGGTTTCCAGGGAAAAAGTTCTGGGTTGTAATGCAAAAAAGAGTTCACAGGCATTGCGGAAAGCCCTAAACTTGCTGCGGTCCCCGGAGAACCTTTCTGGTGTAGGTACTTTAGGTTCCGGAGGCAACATGACCACTGAGGGAGCAGCAGGTTGACCCGGAGTTGTAGCAGAGAGGACTTGGACACGCTCCTCTAATTGTTTATAACCGTCTTGCAAGTCCTTGACGGCTTGTGTGAGTCCAGCTAGATGACGGCATAAGTCCTCCATGGGTGACGTCCCCTGCGTGGGCTCGGACATGGCTGTCCGGTACTGTCACGTACCTGGTGAGTAGAGCCCGGAATGCAGGGAACGGCCTCTCGTATACCTCCGACTCGAGAACCCCTGATAGTGATGACAGGAGCTCGGGAGTGCGAAGGGGCACAAGTGCCTGACTGGAAAGCTGGATCAGAGAGCTGAATCTGGTAGTCAGCTGGGAGAAGTCCTGTAGTCCAGCAGCAGGATGATGAACAGCAGGGAGGTGTACTGTAGTCCAGCAACGGGATGTAACAACAGGGAGGTGCACTGTAGTCCAGCAGCAGCAGGCAGGTGTCTTGTAGTCCAGCAGGCAGGATTGGACAGCAGACAGGTGTACTGTGGTGCAGTAGCAGGATTGGACGGCAGGCAGGTGTCTTTATAGTCCAGCAGCAGGATTGAACAGCAGGCAGGTGTATTGTAGTACAACAGCAGGGTACAGGCAAGCCGGGTCAAACACAGGCAGGCACATCAGGTACAGAAGGTAAATCCAGGAGAATAGTCAAAGTCCAAAGCCGAGATCAGGGCAGGCAGCAAGCAGAGTAATCAGGAACAATCCAACAGGTTATCAGGTAGGCAGATGCAGAGTACAAGGTAACAGGGCAGTAGGGGTCTTCAGGAACGCTGTAGACCGGACAGCAAGGCAGCAATGGAGCAGTTCTCTTTAAATAGCCTGTCTTGGCGCCAAGTGTTGTCACAGGGGGCGCGCGCGCGCACCCGCGCGTGCCCGTGCGCCGCTATTGGCGCTACCGCGCATGCGCGTACGCCCGTTCGCGCTATTGGCGCTATTGCGCGTGCGCGAACGCCGGATGGCGCTTCTGAGCACAGGCACTCTTTTGAACTTCAGTCTGCTGGAATGTTTGCAAGAAGGCTTTTCCTGACAGTATAAGTGAGATTACATCACCACCACTGTCATGAAGCTTGGAATACTGCAGTATTTCTCCTTTGATTCTATTATACAGTGGGGGGGTCTTCTGCCCTGTTTTAAGGCTAACCCCCTCCAGATGGCTCCATGGTCTGCAAGGAATGCATTGTTCTGTGTTTGACTGTTTATGTACTTTAATTACCCCCTGGGGCTTCTCTGTGTCATTACAAATATCAGTCCTCCTATTCAAGCTATCGGACCAATCCCTGCTGACCCTGTTTCAAGTCATCATTTGCATGGCCAAGAGGACCTAATTGAGGACTGAAGTGTACTTTACAATTGACCAATAGAAAAGTGATTGCTGGGGTCAGGGTGTTCAAACTGCTGTGTATAAAAGTGTGTTGTGTGCATCCAATAAAGGTGAGATTCCTGTTTGAACTTACATACAGCCTGCCTGGTGTTTGTTCTGAGCTATCACAACTGGATTCGAACGGCACATAGCTGTAGTTCGAATCCCGGAGCATCAGATGACCGAACCATCAGACGTTGCGATCTGCAATCTGGTTCAATAGCCGCAGAGGAGTGTCGGGAGAGTGGAATCGAGCGAGCAGGGGCTCGTTACAACCACCAATAGAGCAAACAAAAAAGAGGACTTGTATGGGAGAGGAAGAGGAAGGAGATAAAACATTGGTAGACGGTACACAAAAGGGCAAAGCTCAGTCTCCACAAGTTAAGAGCAAAAAAATTGACCGGGTACCCTTAGGAGAACAACAGCAACAGAAAATGGACTCCGAAGATTCACAAGCGCTCCCTACAAAACAAGATATGGCAGATATGATGTCTCACGTAGAGCTTATGATCAAAGGTGAAATTAATGCAACAAGAAGAGACTTACAGAATGTCCTACAACGGGTTCAAGAAACGGAAGAACATCTGGATGAACATAAAGGGGCAATAATAGAGCTGCAGGAAAGAGTCGAGATGGAACGGCTAGAGATAAGGAATATTCGCTAGAAGCTTGAAGACCAAGAAAACCACAGCAGAAGAAAAAACCTAAGGATACGGGGCCTTCCAGGGACTGTTAAGGATATAGATTTAGAAGATGTATTACAAGAAGTGTTCAATAAAGCTCTGAAAGGAGAAGTATCAACGCCTATTCATTTTAAAAGAATCCATAGAATACAGAGAACAAATAAATCCCTTAGATATTTTCCAAGGGACGTAATAGCAAGATTTCATCACTATGAAGTAAAAGATCAGGTGTCTCAGAGTACAAGAAATTCTACACACATGGATTTTACTGGAACTTATTTTCCCAGATCTATCACCTCTATCATCTGAGCCATTAGCAGGTAGAAGGGCACTGAAACCTTTAACAAGCCATTTACAAATGAACAACATTTCCTATAGGTGGGGATTCCCAGCTTGTCTAATTGCTAAGAATCAGGGGGTCTCAATGACCCTACAATTCCCAGAGGATTTAAAAGAATTCTGCAGTAAACTTGGTTTACCATATATAAACCTGGAAAACTGGGAAAAGAGACCGGCTGGAAGAAATTAAAAGATCAAAAGTGGATTAAAGTATAGATCTTGGAAATGTTGAAAATAAGGATGTAGAAGAATCCTGTGTAGATGAGATGGAGGGGAGGGAGTGGGATGAGGGTAAGTAAAGGAACCACTTGGTGGGGGGGGACAACATGGAGTGGCTATGCCCACTTGGACCTCCCGAGGAACCACTCTTAATTATTGGAGATGAGGTCTGGGGGACGAGGTGGGCATTTAAAACCCCCGAGAGATGGTCTGCTTGGCTGAGCACCCAATTGGGCGAAGGAGTCAGGGGAAACCCCCCTTTTTTTTTCTTTCCTATTATTCCTACTGTAAATTTCATAGAGTTTTTTTTTTTTTTTTTATTGAATTATGGCGCCCCTGAAAAAAAATTACTTATAACGTGAGAGGTTTAAACAGCCCCAACAAGAGGCATCAGATATCTCAGGAGTTGAAAGGAATTTTAGCTAATAAAGTTTTTCTACAAGAAACCCATCTAACAGTCATGTATCCAAAGTCTGAAAACACGGACATGTCACAGTTTGCTAAATACATGCAAGAGAGCTCGCTAAAACAGGCCTCACAAAGTTTGATGACAAGTCTGAAAATGACAGAGGCTGGAAATCCACTTTTAAGGCCACAATGAGTGACCTAGACATCAATGCCACAGAGGAATTTGATCTGCTCATCAGATTGAACGTACCTTTGGAAATCCATAGGCCACTGAAGATGCCGTATCCAAAAGGTTGCAAAGCTTCCCAAATATATCTTCTAGAGACAATCTAAAGTTTCAAGAACTCAGAGATGTTCTATTAGAGCTTCAACTTGCTAAGGCTGACATCAACTTACTTGGTCTCAGTTACCTTGATACCCCTCGTGGCATCAACCCTATTGTTCTCAAGCTACCATATGACATTCAAAAAAAATGGGCAGCGCTTGGATCAAAGTATAAGGAAAAACATCAGGTTGCCTTTCCTCCTTTTTCTCACTTCTTTATGTTCATCAAAAGAACTGCAGACACTAAGAATGACCCAAGTTTCTCCTATGGTGACTGTAACCCTCTTAGTTCACCCTCTCCAAGACCTACGAACACACGTATGAAACACAGAGACCATAGAGGTCTGCTGTCAGTAAAAAAGACTAATGTTCTACCTGCACCTGCTACAGTTCCTGAAAATACTGATCAAAACAAGAAAATTGAGAACCGAAATCAAAGTATTTGGGTTCTGAGCGGCCAGATCCGAGAAGAAAGGGCTGAGCCCAACCCTGACAGTACTCCCTCCTCAATGACCCTTCCCCCTCAGAGTACCACCAGGATTGAGGGGAAAATGTCTATGGAAATCACGGAGGAGGACAGGGGCATGTACGTCCGAGGATGAGATCCAAGAGTGTTCCTCCGGACTGTACCCATTCCAATGCACCAGGTACCGTATGCTCCCACGGAACCTATGGGAGTCTACAATGGACTGTACCTCTTTCTCCTGATGGTTCTCAACCTGTACAGGGTGAGGACGTGGCACCAAGGTGGTAAAGCGGTTGCAGACCAAAGGTTTTAATAAGGAGACATGAAATACATTCAAAATACGCATATTAGAAGGAAGGTGTAATGCATAAGCCACTTGGTTAATCTTACGAAGAATACGGAAAGGCCCAATAAACTGAGGTGAGAGATTCAGTGAGGGAACACAAAGTGGGAGGTTGTGAGATGACAGCCAGACCCTGTCCCCAACCTGGTAGAAAGGCGCAGTCAAGCGTCTGTGGTCAGCATGGAGTCTGTACCTATCATCAGCATGTTGCAAAGTCTCCTGGACTTGTGCCCAAGTGGAACGAAGACCACAGAGATGCTCTTCTAAAGCAGGAATACTCTGCGGAACAAACGAGTCAGGCAACATGGAAGGTTGGAAATCATAATTCGCCATAAACAGGGATAATCGGGAAGCAGAATTCAAGTTGTGAGCAAACTCAGCCCGCGGTAATAGGTCTGACCAGTTGTTATGATGGTCAGAAATATAGCAACGTAGGAATTGCTCCAAGGACTGCTCGTTCTGCAACCCCATTAGACTGTGGGTGATACGCACAGGAGAAAGCAAGCTGAATTCCCAATTGTGCACAAAAGGCTCTCCAGAACCGGGACACAAACTGACTACCCCTGTCTGAGACAATCACCTTGGGTAGCCCATGTTAGCGAAAGATCTCCCAAGCAAAAATGGAAGCCAGTTCCTTAGAAGTGGCCAAATTCTTAAGTGGAATACAATGACACATCTTTGAGAACCGGTCAACCACCATAAGGATAACTGTGTTGCCATGGGAAGTGGTTAACTCCACAATGAAATCTATAGAGGGGTGGGTCCAGGGCCTCTCTCCATTTGGTATAGGTTGTAGGAGGCCCACTGGAAGGTGTCGTGGAGTCTTACTCTGAGCATACAAGGAACAGGCAGCTACGAAGGCAGTTACATCAGCACATAGACTAGGCCACCAGAATTGTTGGGAAATGGCCCAAAAAGAGTTGATTCATCCCAGGGTGGCCAGCAGCCTTGTGAGAATGGTAAGTCTGGAGCACGGCAGTACGGAGACTCTCTCGGACAAAGCAGCGGTCACAAGGTTTCTCAGGAGGAGCATGGACCTGAGCAGCAAGAATTTTGTCACTCAAAGGAGAAGTGAGACTGGTGCGAACCGTAGCCAGAATACAGGATGAATCAGGAGGAATCACAGGAACAGGAACTGACTCCAAGTTGGAAGTGGAGGAAAACTGTCGTGACAAGGTGTCAGCCCTTACATTCTTAGTACCGGGTAAGAATGAGACAATGTAATTGAAACTTGACAAGAAAAAAGCCCATTGCGCCCTTCTGGGAGAGAGATGGTTAGCCTCAGACAAGAATGTGAGATTCCTATGGTCAGTAAGATTGAGAACCGGCACAGTGGTACCTTCGAGGAGATGTCTCCATTCTTTCAGGGCTAAAATGATCGCCAACAGCTCTCTGTCACCAATCTTGTAATTGCACTCTGCAGGTGACAATTTCTTGGAAAAGTAGCCACAAGGATGTATAGCGCTCTCAGAGGTAGGACATTGAGACAGAAGGGCGCCAACACCACTCTCAGAAGCATCAACCTCAAAGATAAAAGGTAACGTAGGATCAGGATGTGCCAACCCAGGAGCAGAAATAAAGGCAGCCTTGAGACTCTCAAAGGCCTTAATGGACTCCGGAGACCAACTCTGTGGGTACTGTCCTTTCTGGTCATATCAGTCAGCGGCTTGACCGAAGACGAAAAGTTACAAATAGACTTCCGAAAATAGTTGGCAAAGCCCAGGAAATGCTGCAGAGGACGTAAACCCATGAGTCAGGGCCACAGTAGAACTGCCGAAAGTTTCTCTGGGTCCATCGAAAAACCAGCAGTGGAAATGACATAACCCAGGAATTTAACCTGTTCACGATGAAACTCACACTTCTCCAATTTACAATAGAGATTGTTCTCTCTTAGTTTCTGAAGCATACGACAGACATCTGTGTGGTGGCTTTCCAGGGACTTGGAAAATATGAGGATATCATCGAGATAAAGCACCACACATAACTGCAACAAATGCAGGACATCGTTAATTAATTCCTGGAAAACTGCCGGGGCATTACAAAGGCCAAAAAGCATTACGAGGTACTCATAATGGCCTGTTCTGGTATTAAACGCAGTTTTCCACTTGTTGCCCTCCTTAATCCTCACGAGATTGTATGCCTCTCTCAGATCAAGCTTCGTGAAAACCGTTGCTCCCTTGAGGCTGTCAAATAACTCTGTAATCAACGGAATCGGATAGGCATTCTTAATCGTAAAATGATTGAGACCCCTATAATCAATACAAGGTCTCAGTTCACCACTCCTCTTCTTCACAAAGAAGAAACCAGCACCAGCAGGAGACAAGGATTTGTGGGTGAAACCTCAAAAAAGTGCATCTGCAACATACTCCTCCATGGCCTTATCCTCCAAGACCAACAAAGTGTAAACCCAGCCACAAGGGGGTATGAAACCAGGTTGAAGGTCAATTGCGCAATCATATGGCTGGTGTGGAGGCAAACTACCGGCTTGACCTTTGTCAAAGACATCGCTAAAATCTCGGTACTCCTCCGGCAGGGAGGAGAGTGAAGAGGTGCACAGGAGCTTGGCTACCTTCTGGAAGCATGTCTCACTGCATTGTGGTGACCAGGAGAGAACCTCAGCACAGAGCCAAAAAGAGGGGTTGTGCCTCTATAACCAAGGATAACCAATAACCAGTGGAAACTTGGTGAGGAAATAACTTGGAATTAGATTATCTCATGGTGAAGAGCCCCTACGGCCATGGACAACAGAACCGTCTCATGAGTCACATGGGCAGGCTGTAGACGTCTCCCGTCAAGAGCCTCAATGGCAAGTGGAGTGTCATCAAGCTGCAGCTGAATCGAGTGCTTCGATACAAAAGGCAGCATCAATGAACAGGCCTGCAGCCTCAGAGTCGATAAGAGCCTTTATCTCGATGGATGACTCAGCCCAAGAAAGGGTAACTGAAACCAGGGGCTTATCCTTCTGGATAACTGGGGATGAAACAACACCACCTAAGGTCTGTCTGTGACTGGACCTTAAGGTTCGGGCGTTCCCTTGACGGGTAGGACAAGACTTTAAAAAGTGACCTGCCTGGCCACAATAAAGGCACAATCTCTTCCTCCTCCTAAAGGTTCTCTCATCCGCAGAGAGATGCGTGAAGTCCAAGTGCATGTGTTAACCTTCACTGGCGGACTTGGTAAAAGGAGGCATGGGCAGTGAGGGAGGCACGGGTGGGACTGCAAAACTAGAGGCAAACGTACAGAAGGCTTCCGCAAGCGCTAATTAAAAGAGATTCTTTCTCTGAGTCTGGATGAAGATGGCAAACGTGATCAACTTCTACAGCTCAGTGAGTATATATTGGGCTGCTATCTCATCCTTGATGGTATCCGATAGACCATGAGAAAAAGCAGCCACGAGAGCCTCATTGTTCCACGCAACCTCTGCTGCCAGAGAACGGAATTCAATGGCGTAGTTGGCAACAGTTCTCATACCCTGAAAAAATGTAGATGTGGCTAGATGGTTAGTTTAGATACAGCACCTCATCCCAAAATAATTAAATAGTAAATAGATAGAGGGACAGGGGATTATATTGGTGCTAGGGCACAACATATGAAAAATGCGAAAGAGATATAAAATTACAAATATTTTATTTCACAATATTCAATACATAGAAAAAACAATAAAATAGTTAGCGGCAAAAAGCATATATAATACGTGTGACCCTAATGCAGTAAGGTGGGCCAGATGGAGACGGCCTTCGAAGTAAGGGCTCAGTTTCCTACATGTTTCGCCAAAGCATTGGCTTCCTCAAGGAACAAGAGCTTTTTGCAATATAAAAGGATCTATGCGTAGAGATACAAGAAACATCATGTAAACAAACAAGGACATTGGGATATAAGTTGTTGTAGACATTGCTAAGTGTTTAAATATTATGGCTGGACAATCTCACACAAGGAGGCAACCCTAAAGTGATCCCAGGACCCTGAACATACCTGAACAACAGACACCCAGGGGAGGCGCGGCAGAGGGCCCCCGGACGGTGCAGGTGCACCCTGTCCTTCCCCCGGCTGTTGCGAACAATATGAGGTGTTCACGGCAAATTCGAAAGCCGCAGGAATACCGTTAAAGTCTATGGGACACTAA
This sequence comes from Lithobates septentrionalis, assembly GCA_037952835.1. Taxonomy (NCBI): domain Eukaryota; kingdom Metazoa; phylum Chordata; class Amphibia; order Anura; family Ranidae; genus Lithobates; species Lithobates septentrionalis. Next base: position 5,900,135 of record JBBDGP010000281.1, on the reverse strand, counting down.
CATGAAAAATCAAAATTGCTCATATTAAGGCTTATATGCAAGTTATTGTCATAAAAAGTGTTTGGGGACCCGGGTCCTGCCCCAGGGGACATGTATCAATGTAAATTTTTTTTAGAAAACTGACAATTTTTCGGGAGCAGTGATTTTTTTGATGTTTAAAGTGAAACAATAAATATGTAATATTCCTTTAAATATCATGCCTGGGGGGTGTCTATAGTATACCTGTAAAGTGGCGCATTTTTCTAGTGTTTAGAACAGTACCACAGTAAAATTACATTTCTAAAGGAAAAATTATCATTTAAAACTGATGTAATCTGGCTGTAATGAATTGTCGGGTCTCGGCAATATAGATGAAACTCATTGAAAAAAAAAACATGGGTTCCCCCCTCCCCCAGTCCATTACCAGGCCCTTTGGGTCTGGTATGAATATTAAGGGGAAACCCGAACCAAAATTTTTTTTAAAATTGCGTGGGGGTCCCCCTAAAATCCATACCAGGCCCTTCAGGTCTGATATGGAAATTAAGGGGAACCCTGTGCCAAATTTAAAAAAAATGGCATAAGGGTCCCCCCCAAAACCCATACCAGACCCGAAGGGGAACCCTGCGCCAAATTTTTTTTTAAAATGGCATAGGGGTCCCCCAAAATCCATACCAGACTCTTACCCTTAACCATTCCAGGCCACATACCCTCAACATGGGGAGGGTGCTTTGGGGTAGCCTCATCCCCACAACCCTTGCCCGGTGGTTGTGGGGGTATGCGGGCAGGGGGCTTATTAGAATCTGGAAACCCCCTTTAACAAGGGGACCCAAGGCTTCCCCGTGGCTGCCCAGTGGCATCAGAGGGGGGTGGGGTCACCCGTTTACGTCACCGGGTGGCCCCGCCCTCAGCTATATAAGAACTGTCACAGAGAAGAAGCGTCAGTCGGCAGGAGCCTCCCATGGAGGCGGATTGGTTTGATTTTTCATGTTCGTGTCCTGACGTGTGTTCATCCAAATTTTTTGTCTGTTCGGTATGTTCTGGTGCGAACTGAACTGAGGGGTGTTCGGCTCATGCCTAGTCACGAAACCTACTTTGCTTCTGCCCATGGGAAACGCCTGGCGCAGCATCTCCAAGTATATCTCAACCTGGTTGAGAAACCCTCTGCATTGGACTGGATCGCCCCCAAATCACTGGGGGGGCAGAGTGGAACCAGACATACCTCTTATAGAGGTAATACTGGAGGCGGGTGCCTGCACAGCAGGGTCAGCACGCAATATAGGTTGTACCGGGGCGGCCACAGTGGGAGATTCCAGGTGAGCCGTGCGACTCAGGAGTGTTTGTAATGCCGTGGCAAACTGATCCATGCGGTGATCCAATTCATCCAGTCTGGAAAAAATATTACCAACAAGTGGATTGACTGCATCATCTGACTGCATCATCTGAGCCGTTTGCACCGGTTTGACCCTCTTGGCAATAGGTCCTGATGTGTCGATTTACAGAAACAGCGCTGTTGCGCCCTTTTTAAAGCTGGTTATACAAGCTCGTTTGTGAGTATTAATTCTGCTGTTTTTATGCTGTATTAAAGTTTATTAGTGGTAATGCACTAGGTTGGTGCGCCCTCCTTCTTTTCTGTTTTTCTCTAGCTAGGATATCATCAACAGTCGAGTAACTGTGGAGTAACTATGGAGAGATAGGAGCTGGCAATTAGCTGACAACTGAGCGGCCAGCTCCGAGAAGGAAGGGCGGAGCCCAGCCCTGACAGATACATAACAAACCACATCTGCTTAAGAAATGTATCGGCTTCAGAAAGAAAACCCTACAGGAATGTAAGGCACTTTTAAAGAATTTTGGGGTTTGCTACAAATGCTGTGCCTCCACAGAGCACTTTGCAAAGGACTGTAAAGCTATCATCAAATGTATAGAGTGTGACAGTGATGACCACATGTGTCACTGATAGTACTCACCGAGGCCGAGATGCCGAGAGCGGTTTTGCCTTTGCGACTAAGCGGAGTCCGCCCTCTGGAGTTGGGACAGGGATTGAACGGCACGAAGAGGCACAGGCTCCCCAATGGACCGTGGGTGGCTTGCTTGTGGGGTCTTGACAGAGAAGAGCCGCTGTGCAGGTACTGGTAGGCAGAAAGTCCAGAGCTGAGCAGAGGATCAAACACCGGGATGGTGCTATGGCACTGCAGGATCTGCAAGGTAAGGTGACAAGATAAGGAGAGTCCAGGTACAAGCAGGAGGTCAGGCTAGGAGACAGGAGACAGGAGACAGTCCAGGTAACAGGCCGAGGGTCAAACACAAGAGATTGGTGGGAATCCGATAGACAGGCTGAGGTCAGGTCCAGGAGAGAGGCAAGAGAAGTCCAAAGGCAAATCCGGGTCACAACGGGTAGTCAGGCAGAGATACAGGATACAAGTTCAGGTAATACAGGAAGCTGAGACAAACCAGCAACTTGTTTGCTGAGTGCCTTTTATAGGCTGCCCAGGGAATCACGTTGGGTGTGCACCAGTGCGCGTGCACGAGCGCCGGAACGCCGAACCGCGAACGCGCATGCGTCAGAACGCCGTTCCGCCGGGAATGCGTGAAAAACGACCGGACTGGAACAACGGCTTCTTCTGACAGTGTCCCCCCCGAGGGGTGGCCTCTGGAAACCCAAGGTTGACATCAGTTCTGGATGCTCTCGGTGAAAAGCCTGGAGAAGCCGTGGAGCATGTAGATTCCTGGCTGGTTCCCAGGAGTTATCCTCAGAAGGATACCCCTTCCATTTGATTAAATACTGCAGCTGTCTGCCATTTTTTCTGCAATTTAGAATTTCTTCTATCTCAAACTCGTCTTCTCCGTCGATTAGAACCGGTGGCAGTGGAGGTTTTTCTCTGTCAGAAAAAGGACTGGGAGCAATAGGTTTTAAGAGGGATGCATGGAAGACTGGGTGCACCTTGAAAGCATCAGGAAGAGCTAATTCAAAAGCGACTGGGTTGATTACCCTTTTTATTTTAAAAGGACCTATAAACTTTGGCCCCAGTTTCCGGGAGGGAATTGGCAGTCTGAGGTGGATAGTTGATAGCCACACTTCTTCGCCTACTTTAAAGGCCCGGTTCTCCTTCCTTCCCCTGTTGTAGTACTTTTGGTAGTCATCCTGAGCTTTTTGCATCGCTGCCTTGATTCTTAGGAAATTTAACTGGATAGAGTTTACTCGGTCCTGCACTGCAGGGACAGATAATTCAGGGATAGAAACTGGAAGAAAGGAAGGGTGAAATCCAAAATTGGACCAGAAAGGTGTCTGGTTGGTAGCGGAATGGATGGAGTTGTTATATGCAAATTCCGCATATGGCAGGAGGGAGGACCATTCATCCTGGGAGTCGGAACAGAAGCATTGGAGGTATTGTTCCAGGGTTTGATTTGTCCTCTCCGTCTGGCAGTTACTTTGAGGATGATAAGCAGAAGACAAGCAAATTTTTATTTCCAAGGTCTTGCATAATTCCTTCCAAAATTTTGAAGTGAATTGAACCCCTCTGTCAGAGGTGATGCTCATTGGGGTACCATGAAGCCTGATAATTTCTTTAAAAAACATGCTAGCAGTAGCGGAGGCAGAGGCAGTACCCACCATGGGCAGAAAGTGTGCCATTTTTGAGAGTCGATCAATTACGACAAAGATAGTCGTGAACCCCCCTGATGGAGGCAAATCCACAATAAAGTCCATGGAGATTTCCGCCCATGGGCGTTCAGGGATGGACAAGGGTTTGAGTAGGCCCCGCGACTTTGTATTTGAGCCCTTGCTGCGCTGGCACGGGATTTGCAGTCTTGTCTCCAGCCTGGCCACCAAAAGGAACGTGAGATCAATTCCACGGTCTTTTGTGACCCAAAATGGCCTGCTAGCTTGTGGTCATGAAAGGACTGTAAGGTTAGGAGCCTAGATTCCAGCGGGAGGAAGATTTTTCCATGAGACCAGAATAGATCATTGCGTTTCTCCATAGAAGATAAGTGGGGTTCAGAGCATTGAGCGGATGCAGATTTGATTGCGGACATTAGGTCTCCTTGGGTAACCAGGAGGAAATTTTGCGGAGACAAGATGGTGCTTGGCTCTGTTACCTGGGAAGTTTCATGGAACATCCTTGAAAGTGCGTCCGCTTTTCCGTTCTTTGAACCTGGTCTGTAAGAAATGTGAAAGTTAAATCGGGAAAAGAAGAGAGCCCATCGGGCTTGCCTGGGTCTTAGACGTTTAGCAGTTCGCAGGTATTCCAGGTTTTTGTGGTCAGTAAAGATCATGATAGGATTGGACGCCCTATCAAGCAGATACCTCCACTCCTCTAAGGCGAATTTGATGGCCAGTAACTCCCTATCGCCTACATCATAGTTCCCTCGGGGATGCTTAATTTCCGGGATGCAAAAGCCACGGGATGTAGTAAAGCCTTGAACCCTTGTCTTTGTGAGAGGATGGCACCAGTAGCGGTCTCTGAGGCATCAACTTCCAGAATAAAAGGCAGGGCTGGATCCGGGTGTCGTAAGACTGGTGCAGATGAAAATAGAACTTTCAATTTTAAGAATGCTTCCTGAGCCTCCAAGGACCATTGAAAACGATTATGCTGGCGTGTCAGTTGAGTAATGGGAGCCACGATAGCTGAAAACCCTACAATGAATCTTCGGTAAAAGTTGGAGAAACCTAAGAACCGTTGTACCCCTTTTCTATCTACAGAAGCTGGCCATTCTTGGATTGCTTTGACCTTCTGGGGGTCCATTGCAACACCATCAATTGAAATTATGAATCCTAAGAATTGCACTGTAGTCTTCTCAAATTCACATTTCTCCGCCTTAAGGTATAATTTGTGTTTTCTGAGAATCGAGAGAACCAGTTTGACATGTACCCGATGGAGTTCCATAGTGGCTGAGAAAATGAGAATGTCGTCAAGGTAGACTACTAGAAAGTTGTCAGGGTACTCACCAGGGCCGAGATGCTGAGAGTGGCTCCCCTTGCAGCTGAGTGCGCTATACCCCTGGAGGTGGCACAGGGGGTATCGGGCACAGAGAGGCACGGGTCGCCAGGCACTAGTAGGGGCTTGCGTGTAGAACTTCCGTCTGGTAGTAAGTCTGTGCAGGGTACACCCAGACGGTGATCGGCAGAGGAAGCAGACTGGGGCTCTGACACCTTGGTCCTGAAGTAGACAACTGGAACAAAGTATGTAGAGAAGCCAGGGGGTCAAACACAGCAAGCCGGTAGGAAGGAAGTCCGTTTAAACAAGCCAAGGTCATACACAGGAATCAATCAAATGGGAGAGTCCAAGACAGGCCGGGGTCAAACACTGGAGCAGGCAGTAGCAAAGTCTTTAAAGAGAAGCCGGGGGTCAAACACTGGAGCAGACTGAAGAGGAATCCGTTAAGCAAGCCGATGTCAAGGTGCAGGAGAAGTTCAAGGGTGGTCAAGGCAATCCGGGTCACAATAGGCAGGAGTCAATAGCAGAACAAGGCACAGGAACACAGGAGCTGAAATGACAAACCAGCAATAAGCCAGAGAGCTGGGCTGCCTTTTATAGGGCTAATAGGGGAACCCACGTGTGCGGCTAAGATGCGTACATACGTACGCCGTTTCGCCGTGTCGCGGCCCGCTGACTCGCACGTCTATGTGTGCCATTACGCCATGACGCGGTCCGCTGAATCGCCTACCCGCATACGCCGATTCGCCATTCTGCCACGCAGGCGTACAGGGAAATGCCCGTATTGGCAAACAAAGTTTCTGTTATTTCTCTGACAGTGCCCCCCCCCGAGGGGCAGCCTCCGGATGCCCAACCTGGCTAATATCCCTGGGTGTCGTCTGTGGAAATTCTGAACCAAACGAGGTGCATGTATATTACCAGCAGGTTCCCAGGAGTTATCTTCCGGTGGGTACCCTTTCCATTTCACCAGATACTGAGTCTGCCTACCCCTCTTTCTACAGTCCATAATTGCTTCCACCTCAAATTCTTCTTCACCCTCTACCTCCACTGGTGGAGGTGGAGGTTCCTCCCTTCCTGAGTAAGAATTGGAAACTACTGGTTTTAGTAGGGATGCGTGGAACACCGGATGGATTCTAAGGGTACTGGGTAAGGTTAGTTCGAAGGCCACAGGATTAATTACCCTCTTTACTTCAAAAGGACCAATGAATTTTGGGCCAAGTTTGCGTGAGGGACAGGGTAATCTAAGATTGACAGCAGATAGCCAAACCTTATCTCCAATCCTAAATTCCGGATTGTTTCTTCTCCCTTTGTTGTAATATTCCTTATAGCCATCTTGAGCTTCTTTCATGGCCTTTTGGATCTGTAAAAAATTAGATTGGATGAGGTTTACTCGATCTTGAACTGCAGGGGTTGTGACTTCTGGGATGGAGTCTGGCAAAAAAGATGGGTGGAACCCATAGTTGGCCCAAAAAGGCGTCTGATTGGTGGCAGAATGTGTGGCATTATTATAGGCGAACTCCGCACAGGGGAGAAGAGTTGACCAATTATCCTGAGAGCTAGAGCAGAAACAACGGAGATATTGCTCCAAGGTCTGATTCGTCCTTTCTGTTTGGCCGTTGCTTTGGGGATGGTATGCTGAAGAAAAAGAGGTTTTGATTTCCAGGGATTTACAAAGGTCTTTCCAGAATCTTGAGGTAAATTGAATTCCTCTATCAGAGGTGATGTTGTGGGGAACACCATGGAGTCTTATAGGGCGTACACACGGTCGGACTTTGTTCGGACATTCCGACAACAAAATCCTAGGTTTTTTTCCGACAGATGTTGGCTCAAACTTGTTTTGCCTACACACGGTCGCACAAAGTTGTCGGAAATTCCGATCGCCAATCACGCGGTCACGTACACCACGTACGACGAGACTAGAAAAGGCCGGTTCAGAACCAAGCGCGGCACCCTTTGGGCTCCTTTTGCTAATCTCGTGTTAGTAAAAGTTTGGTGAGAGACGATTCGCGCTTTTTCAGACTCGTGGCTTTCAGATCGTTTTCTGCCGTTCAGTTTGTGCTTGTGGGTTTGTATCTGCTCTTCAGTGCGTGCAGCAAGTTCCGCGTGACTTTAGGTAGTCATTGTATTCTTGTTCGTTCGTTACTGGTTTTCAGGTCGCTCTTCACAGGCCTTGCTGTTCTTCAGTGCGTTCTGTTACTTCGTTCTGAGCAGCCGACCATTTTCTAGCCATGTTTCGTATGCGTACTCCTCGTAGAGTTCGTGCTGTGTGGGGGCTTGGTGTTGGGGTCCTGACCTTGACAGAAGTCCAGTCCATGAACAGGGTGGGGAGGAGTCCATGGACCAAGAATTGGTTGCTTCAGCGTGACCAGTTCTCTCATATGCCTTTGCTCCGTGAGATCCGTGAGAATAATCCTGATGATTTCAGGAACTTTCTCCGGATGACGGACCCCGTATTTCACCGTTTGTTGGCTTCGCTGACCCCCTATATCAGCAGGCAGGATACCTGCATGAGGCAAGCCATCACTCCGGAGCAGAGGTTGGTCGCTACCCTGCGGTATTTGGCCACAGGGAGAAGCCTGCAGGACCTCAAGTTCTCGACAGGCATCTCCCCCCAGGCTCTTCTTTGTGGACATTTACTGCTTGTGTTTGTTTGAGCTGACCCTGACAGAAATGTGTGGAGTCCATAAAATGGCGTGATTGGGTAACCTTACAAAGCACTGTTGGCTGTTATTTACTAAATGCAAAGACACTTTTCACTACAAGTGCACTTGCAACTGCACTGAAACTGCACTTGTAGTGCAAAGTGGATTTGCCCTTAGGAAATAACCCCCATTTTCTCATAAAACAACAATTACATCACCCCAAAAGTGTTGTAGCGTTGAGACAATAATCCACACATTCTTGATGAACAATCTTTTTAATACCAGCACAATCACATGTGCATTTACCAAAGGTTTTTCTGACAAACCGACATGTTTGTTGTATACCAATTTTTGTGGTGTCATTATCCAAAATCAAAATGTCCATTTTATAGAAAACAGGCCTGTGTAAAACCAACAAGAAAGACACAAATCTTGATCTTACAAAGTTCACATTTGGTAGAACCTGAAGGCTATATCAGACATGAGTATTTAGGAACCGTGTTTGATATAGCGTTCAGATGGGGGGAAATCACCCCAGGAAAAGCCAAATTTGGAAGATGCACACAAATTTCACAATGTCAACATGTGCTATCTGCCATCACAGGGGAGCAAGGGACGTGTTTTGGGGGAGAAAGCCCTTCCTCACCGCTACTTTATTATTGAGGAAGGGGTTGCACCCCCAAAACGCGTCCATTGATCTCCCGTGATGGCAGATAGCACATGTTGACACACTGTGTGCATCCTCCAAATTTGGCTTTGGGAAAAATCACAAAAACATTTCGCACATTGTAGCACACAAAAGAAGAAAGTGATTTGGAGGGGCTTTAAACTCGCCCCAAAACATCAATGATGTTTTTATATTTTGGAATAACATCATTGATGTTTTGATTGATGATTTCCAATTGTAAATTACACCCCATGATCTCCCCGATCAGGATCTGGGCACTTTCGGATGTGAAAGGATCTTCATCCACACCCTCACGATCACCTAAAAAGAGAGGAAACCCAAAATAAATTTGGTTTCAAAAAAATGAGGCCATCCATCTCTTTCCTGAGCCTGTGGTTGCAGACACTCACCTGTTGTGGTGACTAGTTCCACTACATCTTCTTCCTCCTGCTCAGATTGTGTTGGGGGGATTTCCCCTTCTTCCAGAGGGGGGGGGGGGCTCTGGTCTCCTCGGATGAGGGGTGTCCTCCGAGTCTTTTCTCCCCTATATAAAACCAAAATGGTATAATTAGCACACAGATATTTGATGGCAGAACTATAAAGATGAAACATTGCTTGGAAGTGGGGTACAATTATCTATTTTAGCAGAGTTCCAACATGTAATTTTATTAGTGTCCTTTGTCAAGCTGCAATACTTTACCTGTTTGGTACAAGCTTCACAGATGGAGACCCCCCCTATAGTATACACTGGAGCACCTGTGTGGCCCCCCTAATAAAAATGGTGTTCTTGTGTCCCACACTAGTGCTCCAGTGTCCAGATGTGAAAACAGCTGCTCAGTGTCCTCTCCTTACACAGAATCTAGTTTGCATTTCATTCTAGTAACAAAGCCATCTACACAACCCAATTCTTTGAAGACAAGTATAGGGCCTCAAAATGGTGGCCAAATGCATATGCGCTAAACAATGGTATTTTACAGTCCGAAAGAAAAATGTGTGATCCGAACTAATAATGTGCCCATGAACATGAAAGTGGCCATTTTAAACTGTACAACAGTTCCTAAAAGCACATGGAGCAGCACGAACGTAATAAACATAAAGAATAGGAACACAGCACAACTACTTACTTTTTTGCAGCACTCTCCGGATCTTTCTGTACTGCTCATGTTCTCGTAATTTGAGGTCCGACCACCGCTTCCTGAGCTGATCTTTCGATCGTCGTACCCCGAAATTCCGGTGCAGACTCCTGACCACTTTCGCCATGATCTTGGCCTTTCGGACATTGGGGTTGGGGTAAGGCCCATACTTCCCATCATAGTCGGCCTTCTTCAGGATGTCCGCCATCTCCAACATCTCCCCAAAGGACATATTTGAGTCCTTAAATCTCCTTCTGGATTGGGACGTTTCAGGCTCCAGCCTTTCCTCCTCCTCCTCCTCCTCCTCCTCGTTGCTACAATTAGCACGCACCTGCTGTCTATCCGCCATGTGCTCTTCCCCCACTGCGCCGAACGAAAAGGGGCGAGGAATAGACTAGAAAGAACGTCAGGGGCGGGCGGACAATCTGTGAGCGGAGGAAGGAGCATCGGAGACGCCGATCGTGCTAACGAAGGTAAGATCTAAACTTGGGCCTATACTGCTTCGAAATGGAAGCCTATATTGTAACAAGATTAGGGGAGTTTGGCCTGACATTAGGGTTTGTCTTGTGTTGTGTCTTGCAGAGAAAATGGATGGGTTCAACGACCACAATTTCCTGCCCCTGTTTATTGACAAGTACAGAGAGCTGCCCTGTCTGTGGCAGGTCAGACACCCCCATTATAACCACAAACAGAAGAGGCAGGCAGCGCTGGAGAAACTGCTGGAGTTGGTGAAGCCACAGCAACCATCCCTTATTTAAAAGCTAAAATTGGTGGCCTGAGGAGCACATATCTTAGGGAGCGCAAGAAGGTCACAGATTCCCAGAGGTCCGGAGCTGCAGCAGATGACGTTTATGTCCCCAGGCTGTGGTACTATGAGAGACTGCGATTTCAGTCAGACCACACTGAGGTCAGGGAATCCCTCTCTACTCTTCCTTCCACGCTTCCTTCCATACCAGCTGAGGCTTCTGATGTCCAACCTGGGCCTTCCTGCCAGGAAGAAGTGGAGGAGCCCAGCTGGAGTCAGGTATAGCATTCTTCTACAGATTTCTGGGCAATAAATAAATGATGTTTATTAGATGTTATTATTGATCACTAATTGCTGATTAAAAAAAGTGTTTTACATATCAATAGACAGTAGTGGGCACCCAAAATTGGGACAAGAATGAAAACTGCTGGGCTCACAATGATAGTCTGTTATATTTGTTAACATTCAATTTGCAGCAGTGAGGAGGTGAAAATTGTGTGTGATTGATGTAAAAAATACTAAAACTATGTCCCTTTTTCATACACAGGAAGACCTCAGCCAGGAGGAGGCTGTGGAATGTGGCAGTCAGGAGGAGGTGGGGATTAGTGGCAGCCAGGAGGAGGCGGGGCTAAGTGTCAGCCAAGAGAAGCCTGGGACCAATCGTAGCCTGACTGAGTCTCAGGTTCCTCCCCTCCGCCTGCCATACAAAAGGGCCAGGAAGGCCACTCCCAGTCCTGTGCAGGATTCAGCATACAGGCTGATCCAGGAGGCTTCTGCGTCCCTCAGAGCCTTCCCCAGTCCTGAAGAGGCCTTTGCCTGCATGGCTGCCACAAAATTGCAGGGCATGCAGGAGGGCCAACGCAGGCTCTGTGAGGACATGCTTTATAAAGTGCTACGTAAGGGGGAGAGTGGGGACTGACACCCAAGACGGATGTCATTGAGATGGACCATCCTCCTACTCCTCCTCCTCCTGCTGCCACAACTCCAAAACCACAGCCAAAGCCTGGAAGGAAGCGTGGAAGGAAGACCAAAGAGTGATTGCCCTGTGTTCAGTCTGGTCTGACAGAAGATGCAGTCTCTAGTATGACCACAGCCTGGGAACATAGATGTCATCTGCTGCTTTCCAGATCTCTGGGACTTCTGGACCAGACTGCCCTCCCTAAGATATGGACTCCTCAGGCCACCAATTTTGCTTTTAAATAATTGATGTCTGCCCTGGGGGTCCCAGGCTTCGCCAATTTCTGCAGTTTCTCCAGCGTTGCCTCCCTCTTTATTTTTTTATAGTTGTGACCCCTTAATAAAATATTTTTTGGGAAATTCTACTCTCCTGTGTGTGTTTTCATCCAAAAAAGACAGTTTGTTGGTGAGTATTCAGGTACATTTCTAAAGTACAATGTGAAATTAACAAGGGACAACAACACCAAACAATCTCCTACAGATTAAATAGAACAACATATTAATGGTGTTGTGGGAACTTGTCACAAAAAACACACAAACATTTTCGGGAGTACAAATCAAAATCACCAAAAAAAAAAAAAAAAAAGAGAAACACAAAAAAAGATTCTACATTAAAGCCAAAAAAAAAAAAAATATATACAAAAATATGTTGTCAGATGTGAGAAATCAAAATATATTGAGGGAATCCCGATAAATAGTAACGAAATAAGTTTGTGAGAAGTGTGTGTGAATATGAGCAGCAAAACTACTATATTCTTGTCACATTATAAAGAAGAAGAGAGTGCGCTGTATTAAACCATTTTGAACATTGCAGCGTGACGAAAGTGCTGCATCCATTGCGAACGCTAAGTTTACCAGAACGAGCTGTCCCGTGTCGGAATTTCTTCTGAGCATGCGTGGCACTTTGTGCGTCGGAACAGGCCACACACGGTCGGAATTGACGCGATCGGATTTTGTTGTCGGAAAATTTTATCTCCTGCTCTCCAACTTTGTGTGTCGGAAAATCCGATGGAAAATGTCCGATGGAGCCCACACACGGTCGGAATTTCCGACAACACGCTCCGATCGGACATTGTCCATCGGAAAATCCGACCGTGTGTACGGGGCATTATTATTTCTTTAATAAAAACATTTGCTGTAGCCAAAGCAGAAGGAGTACCAATCATGGGCAGAAAGTGTGCCATCTTTGAGAGGCGGTCAACCACTACTAAAATGGTGGAAAAATTTTCAGAGGGAGGTAGATCAACAATGAAGTCCAGAGAAACCTCACTCCAAGGTCTTCCAGGGATAGACAGGGGTCTAAGGAGGCCCCAAGCTTTACTGTTTGACCCTTTGCTGCGTTGGCAGGTAATGCAGGATTGAACGTACTTTTTACAGTCCTGCCTCCAACCCGGCCACCAGAAAGAGCGGTGAACTAATTCAGTCTTCCGTACTCCGAAATGTCCTGCCATTTTGTGGTCATGGAAAGTCTGTAAAATTCTAAGCCTTACAGAGGAGGGGACGAAAACCTTGTCCTGGGCCCACAGCAAACCATCTCTTTTTTCTAAGGAGGATATCTCGGATTACGTGCATTGACTAGAGGCCTGTTCAATAGCAGATTGAAGGTTAGGTTGCATGAGATGAAGAAAATTGTGAGAGGATAGGATGGTTTCAGGTTCTGTTGAATCATTGGCCTCTGGAAACATACGGGAGAGTGCGCCCGCCTTCCCATTTTTTGAACCAGGTCGATAGGAGATATGGAAATTGAACCTGGAGAAGAATAATGCCCACCGGGCTTGTCGGGGCCTAAGACGTTTGGCTGTTCGGAGATACTCCAGGTTCTTGTGGTCCGTGAAGATCATGATGGGCTGGGACGCACCCTCCAGTAAGTATCTCCATTCCTCAAGGGCAGTCTTTATGGCTAATAATTCCCGATCACCAACATTATAATTTCTCTCTGGAGGACTTAGTTTGCGGGAGGCAAAGGCTACTGGATGGAGAAGTGCTTTGATACCCCTTCTCTGGGACAAGATGGCTCCTGTGGCGGATTCAGAGGCATCAACTTCAAGTACATAAGGTAGAGTGGGATCCGGATGCTGAAGTATGGGAGCTGACGTGAACAGATTCTTTAGTTTGGCAAAGGCATCTTGAGCTTCCTGGGACCATCGGAATTTGACTTGTTTTTGGGTTAACTGAGTGATGGGAGAGATAATTGAGGAGAACCCCCTAATAAACCTGCGATAAAAATTGGCAAAGCCAATAAATCGCTGGACTCCTTTTTTGTCTGAGGGGGCCGGCCACTCCTGGATGGCTTTAACTTTTTGTGGATCCATGACTACCCCTTCAGTAGTGATGATGAAACCAAGGAACTGGATGGTAGTCTTTTCAAATTCACACTTTTCTCCCTTTAAGAACAGGCCTTGCTTTCTGAGGACTAAGAGGACTTTCTTGACATGGTCTCGATGTAATTCTATAGTGGTAGAGAAAATTAAAATATCATCAAGATAGACAATGACAAAGTTATCTAGGAATTCCCGGAAAATATCATTGACTAGATGCTGGAACGTAGCTGGGGCGTTGCAGAGCCCAAAGGGCATCACCAGATACTCAAAGTGACCGAATCTGGACCTGAAAGCTGTCTTCCATTCGTCCCCAGCACGTATCCAAACAAGATTGTATGCCCCTCGTAAGTCCAATTTGGTAAATATTTGGGCAGATCGAAACCGCTGAAACAGTTCAGGAATGAGGGGAAGTGGGTATCGATTTTTGATGGTGATTTTATTAAGCTCTCTATAGTCTATGCATGGCCTGAGAGATCTGTCTTTTTTCTCAACAAAAAAGATACCAGCCGCAGCTGGGGAGGAAGAAGGACGAATGAATCCTTTTTCAAGGTTTTCATCAATGTAGAGGCGGAGAGCTTCCAACTCGGTCTCCGACAAGGGGAAAATTCGGCCAAACGGGATCTCGGAGCCGATGGGGCAATCATAATGCCCATGAGGTGGTAAACTATCGGCCTTTTTTTTGTCAAAAACGTCCAGGAATTCGTGATATGCTGCAGGGACATGCGTAAGCGTATCTGGCACTGGTTGTATGGACAAACAGGAGACAGTCTTATTGGAGGTTGGCACAAAACAATGCTGGGAACAGTATGCTGAAGAGAAGAGAATTTCTTTTTTACTCCAAAGGATCTGAGGGTCGTGTGCCATTAGCCACGGGAACCCCAAGATAATGGGAAACATGGGTGAGTTGATGATGTTGAAGCAAAGAAATTCCTGATGACCAGAGTCTGTGGAGACAAGAATGGGCTTGGTTTCTTGAGTGATAGGTCCTGAGTTGGGTAGAGACCCGTCTGCCAGGTAGATCTGAAGGAGCTGTTTCTTGTCTTGAAGAGGGATGTGCAGACTTTGGGCAAGGGATGCATCCAGGAAACAGCTGCATGCTCCGGAGTCAATGATAGCCAGCAGCCGAATTTCCTCTTCCGCCACCTGTAATGAGACCGGTAGGATAAGGTGAGATTGGGTTGAATCAGCAACTTGAAAGTTCGTAGCATGCCGTAGGCGGTACTTACTGGGTCTCACAGGGCAGTTACGTAGGAAATGGCCAGCTTCTCCGCAGTAGAGGCAAAGATTGGCTTGACGCCGTCGCAATTTCTCGTCAGGAGTGAGTGGGGACCGGACCAGTCCCAGTTGCATGGGCTCACTGTCAGTAGAAGCTGAGGGACCCGCGACAGGCACAGGAACTGGAGGAACCCGGGGTAACATCCAGGTAGGCCGGGAAGACTGGAAGCGTTCAGAACGGCGCTCCCGCAGGCGTCTGTCGAGCTTAGTGGCGAGTTGAATCAGATCTTACAGAGAGTCAGGGGTATCCACTCGTGCTAATTCATCTTTAAGTGTCTCGGAGAGACCCTGACGGTATTGGTATTTAAGGGCGGCCTCGTTCCAGGTGGTGTCTCCAGACCATTTGCGAAATTCCACGGTGTAGTCCTCTACTGGTCTTTTCCCTTGGGTAAGGGTGTGCAGAATGGATTCAGCAGTAGCTGTGCGTTGCGGGTCATTATATAACTGAGCCATAGCGATAAAGAAAGTTTCAACTGAGTCTAATAAAGAACTCTTCTGTTCAAGATAATAGGGAAATAACGAATCCCACTTTTACAGATTCTGAATGGAAAGTCCTGGGTTGAAGAGCTAGATATAATAGGCAAGCATTTTTGAAAGCTCTAAATTTCTTCCGGTTTCCAGAAAATCGTTCCGGAGTGGGGACTCTGGGTTCAGGGAGAGTCATTACAACTGAAGGTGCTGGGGTGACTTGATCTTGGGGAGAGGCCACCCCGCTGGCTGAGGCTGTATCCGAAGGAGCTGGAGCAGACATCAGGTGCTGGAGACGGCCCTCAATTTGAAAGTAGCCATCTTGGAGTCTTTGGACAGCCTGAGTAAGAGCTGTCGCCTGCTGGCAGAGTGCCTCAAGGGGAGAACCAGCTCTGTCGGCCTCTGACATGGCTGGTTTGTACTGTCAGGGTACTCACCAGGGCCAAGATGCTGAGAGCGGCTCCCCTTGCAGCTGAGTGCGCTATACCCCTGGAGGTGGCACAGGGGGTATCGGGCACAGAGAGGCACGGGTCGCCAGGCACTAATAGGGGCTTGCGTGTAGAACTTCCGTCTGGTAGTAAGTCTGTGCAGGGTACACCCGGACGGTGATCGGCAGTGGAAGCAGACTGGGGCTCCGACACCTTGGTCCTGAAGTAGACAACTGGAACAAAGTATGTAGAGAAGCCAGGGGGTCAAACACAGCAAGCCGGTAGGAAGGAAGTCCATTTAAACAAGCCAAGGTCATACACAGGAATCAATCAAATGGGAGAGTCCAAGACAGGCCGGGGTCAAACACTGGAGCAGGCAGTAGCAAAGTCTTTAAAGAGAAGCCGGGGGTCAAACACTGGAGCAGACTGAAGAGGAATCCGTTAAGCAAGCCGAGGTCAAGGTGCAGGAGAAGTTCAAGGGTGGTCAAGGCAATCCGGGTCACAATAGGCAGGAGTCAATAGCAGAACAAGGCACAGGAACACAGGAGCTGAAATGACAAACCAGCAATAAGCCAGAGAGCTGGGCTGCCTTTTATAGGGCTAATAGGGGAACCCACGTGTGCGGCTAAGATGCGTACATACGTACGCCGTTTCGCCGCGTCGCGTCCCGCTGACTCGCACGTCTATGTGTGCCATTACGCCGTGACGCGGTCCACTGAATCGCGTACCCGCATACGCCGATTCGCCATTCTGCCACGCAGGCGTACAGGGAAATGCCGGTATTGGCAAACAAAGTTTCTGTTATTTCTTTTACAAAAGTTGTCAAGATATTCACGAAAAATATCGTTCACTAGGTGTTGGAACGTGGCCGGGGCATTGCAGAGTCCAAACGGCATTACTAGGTACTCATAGTGTCCAAACCTGGATCTAAAGGCGGTCTTCCATTCATCGCCCGCTCGGATCCGAATGAGATTGTACGTGCCACGCAAGTCTAGTTTGGAAAAGATGCGGGCGGATCTGAAACGTTGGAATAATTCCGGGATGAGAGGAAGCGGGTACCGATTCTTGACGGTAATTTTATTTAATTCCCTGTAATCAATGCAAGGTCGGAGGGATCCATCTTTTTTCTCTACAAAGAAAATACCAGCTCCAGCCGGTGATGAGGAGGAGCGAATGAACCCTTTCTTAAGATTTTCATCAATGTATGTCTTAAGAGCCTTTAATTCTGTTTCGGACAAAGGAAAAATGCGACCAAAAGGAATGTCAGCGCCCGACAACAGGTCTATAGGGCAGTCGTAAGGCCGATGAGGTGGTAGACAGTCAGCCTGTTGTTTATCAAATACATCTCTGAATTCCAGGTAGCTTGCGGGTACATGTTGCAGACTATCGGACATGGTTGCAATGGTAGAAACAGAGGCTGTGGCCGGAAGAAGGCAATGTCTGGAGCAATATTGGGATGAGAAAGAGACTTCTTTCTTGTTCCAGTTGATCTGTGGTTCGTGGGCTTGAAGCCATGGGAGTCCCAAGATAATGGGGAACATCGGAGAAGAGATGATATCAAAGCGCAGGTATTCTTGGTGGTCAGTATCAGTGGTGGTAAGGATGGGTCTGGTTTCCTGCGTGATGGGCCCAGAGCGGGGAAGAGACCCATCGGCTAGGTGGATCCGTAGACTTTGGTTCTTCGTGGTCAAAGGAACCTGCAAGCTTGCGGCTAATGAGGCGTCCAAAAAACAGCTACACGCTCCGGAGTCAATTATAGCGGGTAGGTGAACCTCCTTTTCCGGAAGCTGTAAGGAGACAAAAAGAGTAACATAAGGCTGAGAAGAACCGGTAACTTGTTGATTAATAGCAGACCGTAGGTAGGACTTACTGGGTCTCACAGGGCAAGAACGGAGGAAATGTCCAGAACCCCCACAATAAAGGCATAGATTGCCCTTGCGCCTACGTAGTCTCTCCTCTGAAGTGAGTGGGGCACGGACTAGACCAAGCTGCATTGGTTCAGATTCAGGAGTGGTAGGAACTGGTGGAGCTGTGTAGGGTGGATGGATAGGAGTCAGTTTAGGCATCATCCAGGTAGGGCGAGGAGTCTGGAAGCGCTCCGTGCGTCGCTCACGCATGCGACGATCCAGTTTAGTGGTAATTTGGATAAGGTCTTCCAAAGAATCAGGGGTCTCAATCCTGACCAGCTCATCCTTCAATGCTACAGACAGCCCTTGACGGAACTGATATTTAAGGGCAGGTTCATTCCAGCCAGTATCGGCTGAACACTTCCGGAACTCTATGATATAGTCCTCTACTGGTCTTCGTCCTTGGCTCAGGTTATGCAATAAAGCTTCGGCCGTGGCCGTGCGCTGGCGGTTGTCGTAAAGTTGTGCCATACCTTCGAAGAAGGTATCTACAGAATTTAGTATAGGGTTCCTCTGTTCCATTAGGCTATGAGCCCAAGCTTGCGGTTCATCAGCCAAGAGGGAAATGATGAACCCAACTTTTACCACCTCCGATGAAAAGGTCCTGGGTTGCAGAGCCAAATACAGAGAGCAAGCATTTTTAAAAGCCCTGAACTTCTTACGGTTGCCGGAGAAACGCTCTGGTGTGGGAACCCTAGGTTCTGGAGCGGCCATGACCACAGTGGGGTTAGTTGGTATCTGAGAAGAGGAACCTCCGCTGTGAGGTACAGAAGCCGCGGCAGGAGCTGGAGATGGTCCGGAAAGCTGCTGAAGGCGGCCATCAATTTGGGCGTAGCCGTCTTGCAATTTTTGGACGGCCTCAGTGAGGGCCGAGACCTGCTGACACAGGATCTCCAATGGGGAACGCGCTCTGTCGGCCTCAGACATGGCTGGTTTGTACTGTCACTGATAGTACTCACCGAGGCCGAAATGCCGAGAGCGGTTTTGCCTTTGCGACTAAGCGCGGTCCGCCCCCTGGAGTTGGGAGAGGGAGTGAACGGCACGAAGAGACACAGGCTCCCCAATGGACCGTGGGTGGCTTGCTTGTGGGGTCTTGACAGAGAAGAGCCACTGTGCAGGTACTGGTAGGCAGAAAGTCCAGAGCTGAGCAGAGGATCAAACACCGGGATGGTGCTATGGCACTGCAGGATCTGCAAGGTAAGGTGACAAGATAAGGAGAGTCCAGGTACAAGCAGGAGGTCAGGCTAGGAGACAGAAGACAGTCCAGGTAACAGGCCAAGGGTCAAACACAAGAGATTGGTGGGAATCCGATAAACAGGCTGAGGTCAGGTCCAGGAGTGAGGCAAGAGAAGTCCAAAGGCAAATCCGGGTCACAACGGGTAGTCAGGCAGAGATACAGGATACAAGTTCAGGTAATACAGGAAGCTGAGACAAACCAGCAACTTGTTTGATTCTCTGAGCGCCTTTTATAGGCTGCCCAGGGAATCACATTGGGTGTGCACCAGTGCGCGAGCGCCGGAACGCCGAACCGCGAACGCGCATGCGCCGGAGCGCCGTTCCGCCAGGAATGCGTGAAAAACGACCGGACCGGAACGACGGCTTCTTCTGACAACATGCAAGCTCTTCATCAATATCCGCACAACTCTACTAGGATCACAAACAATCTTCCTGAGGCAAAGCAAGGCGGGGAGCGCACAGATCAAACAGCACCTTCCACCTCAGTGTTCTCTACTTGTACAGAAGCCTGTGGAGAAGGATTCTGTGACAAATCATGTGCAAAGATATGCTTGGTTCGTATATACCCCAAAGGTCAACCTGAAAAAGCCATAAGACTGTATACTATTCTGGATGATCAGAGTAACAGATCTCTTGCAAGAACACAGTTTTTTGAACTGTTGAACATAACAGGAGATGCTCTATCTTATACCCTAAGCACTTGTGCCGGCACTACAGAAGTCTTCAGTAGGAGAGCCAGTGGTCTTGTAGTTGCTCCTCCGAATGACAATGTGGAAATATCCTTGCCCACCATCACTGAGTGCAACCAGATTCCAAGCAACAAAGAGGAGATCCCTACTCCTGAAGCTGCCTTTTACCATTCTCACTTGAAGCACATAGCCGACCAAATACCAGCCCTCAGCAAAAGTGCCGATATCCTGCTGTTACTCGGCCCAGACATCTTAAGGGTGTGCAAAGTTCATCATCAAATCAACAGTCCACACAATGCACCATATGCTCAGTGTCTGGATCTAGGCTGGGTCATCATAGGCAATGTATGTCGACAAAGGCAGAAAGTCTTACTCAGTCTCTTCCTTTAAAACACACATCCTTTCAAACAGACGGACTACTTGTTCTGCCCAATGACCAAATCAATATAATGTGAAAGACTGTTTGAAAAAGGTGCACAATGGCACATCATACAAAACGATAAGAAAGCTTTTCATTTCTGGTATGACAACATTGGCAACACAGTGTTCGAGGTAACCACTAAAGACAATGAGTTGGCAGCTACCATGGAAGACAAAGAATTCTTGAAAACCATGAGCAATAGGATTTTTATAACAGCTTACCTGTAAAATTCATTTCTTGGAGTACATCATGGGATACAGAGCCTTAAGTAATAACCTAAATGGTTATAGGCCACCTTCAGGTGATAAACTCTGGTATACCCAATCCAGGAAGTTCACTCCCTATATAACCCCTACTCCTTCCAGGAGCACATCAGTTTTTGTATACTTAAATCCCAAAAGAGGGGAGGGACCTCTGTGTCCCATGATGTACTCCAAGAAAAGGATTTTACAGGTAAGCTGTTATAAAAGTTCTACTTTCTTTATCGTACGTCATGGGACACAGAGCCTTAAGTAAAAACTTAATGGGACGTCCCATAGCAATGCTACTTGAGGGGAGGGAGACACAACCCGGAGGGAGACTTGAGGACCTATACTGCTGCCTGCAGCACACTGCGCCCGAAGGCGATATCCTCATACCTCCTTACATCCACCTGAAAAAAATTTTGTGAATGTATGCACTGAAGACCAAGTTGCGGCCTTACAGATCTGAGCCATGGAGACCTGGTGATGCACTGGCCAAGAAGCACTAACCGCTCTGATAGAGTGTGCCTTAACTTGAATCTTGGGAATCTTACCCCTTAAATTATAAGTTTGAATTATAACTTGCCGAATGCACTTAGCGACAGTGGATTTCGACGCTGCCTGTCTTTTCTTAGGGCCCTCTGGCAGAATAAATAAGACATCAGTCTTACGAATCTGAGCAGTTGTCTTTAAATAGATTTTCACTGCTCTCACCACATCAAGACAATGTAGTGACTTTTCTTCCCTGGAACATGGTTTTGGAAAAAACAATGGCAGGACAATATCTTGGTTCAGGTGAAAACCTGAAACCACTTTTGGCAAAAAGTCTGGACGAGGGCGTAACACCACTCTGTCCTCATGAGTATTCAAATATGGCTCTTTACAAGAAAGAGCAGCCAATTCTGAAACCCTCCTTGCTGAGGATATAGCAATCATAAATACCAACTTCCTTGTCAGAAGGACTAAGGGAATATGTTGTATCGGTTCAAATGGCTGTTTTTGTAACACAGACAAAACTAAGTTCAAGTCCCAAGGGTTCAAAGGAGGTTTGACTGGAGGATTAAGCCGCATCACCCCTTGCATAAAACCCCAGACTAAAGAATGTGTAGCAAGCGGTCTTTGAAATAAGACCTATAAAGCTGAGACTTGGCCTTTAATAGTACTCAAGGCCAATTCCATTTCTACCCCTAAATGCAGAAAGGCAAGAATTCTGCCTATGATATATCTCTGAGGATGCCAACCCTTGGATTCACACCAGGAAACATAAGCCCTCCAGACCTTATAATATATAGTTCTGGAAGCTGGCTTCCTTGCATTAATCAGGGTAGAGATAACTGACCCGGAAAGCCCACATTTCTTCAGAACGTGGGTTTCAATAGCGAAGCCGTTAAATTTAGAGACCGTAAGGTAGGATGGAATATCGGTCCCTGTGAGAGCAGATCTGGCCGTAGTGGGAGGGACCATGGACCCTCCACTGCCATCTTTACGATTTCTGTATACCATGACCTTCTGGGCCATGCTGGTGCTACCAGAATTACCAGCTTTCTATTCAGCTTGATCCTGAAAAGAAGTCGTGGTAGCAACTGAATAGGGGGGAATGCATAGTGAGAACTGATCCCACGGGGTCACCAACGCATCTGTTCTGCATGCGAGTGGATCACTTGTTCTGGCCACAAAGTTGACTAACTTCATGTGGAATCTGGACGCTAAAAGATCTATGTCCTGAGTCCCCCATCTTTGGCAAACAGCCTGAAAAAAGGCGGGGTGAAGAGACCATTCCCCTGGGAATAACTGCTGGCAGCTCAAGTAGTCTGCCTGCAGATTCTCTACTCGCGGAATGAAGACTGCCAATAGGCACGAAACATTCTTTCTGCCCAAGTTAGAATATGGTTCAGCTCTCTCTGCGCTGAGAAACTCTTGGTGCCCCCTGGTGATTGATATAGGCCACAGCTGTGGCATTATCGGATTGGATCCTGACAGAACAATCTCGTAACCTGGACGTCCAGGCCTTCAGAGCCAGGCGCACTGCCCGAATCTCTAGGCTATTGATGGGCAAGGTTATTTCGGCTCTTGACCACTGTCCCTGGACAGTTGTCTTTTCTAGTACTGCAACCCAGCCTAAAAGGCTGGCATCTGTCGTTACCACTTTCCAGATATCTGGTCTAAAGGATTTTTCTTTCAGCAGATTCTGGGTTAGTAACCACTTTCCAGATATCTGGTCTAAAGGATTTTTCTTTCAGCAGATTCTGGGTTAGTAACCACTTTCTAGATATCTGGTCTGAAGGATTTTTCTTTCAGCAGATTCTGGGTTAGTAACCACCAACTGAAGCTTCCGGACACTCTTGCAGACAGCCGCATTTGCAAGTCTAAAGCTTGAATTGTTTTGTTCCAAGTAGCCACCATGTTTCCTAGCAACCTCATACAAAAGCGAATGGAGGGATCGCCTTTTGACCTGACCATCCGCACCAGCTCTCTTATGGAGTTGATCTTTGCCTGAGGCAAGAACACCTTTTCCTGGGCTGTGTCTATAATCAGACCCAAGTACTCCAGCCTTTTTAGCGGTATTAAGGAAGATTCCTCAAGGTTGAGAATCCAACCCGAACTTTCCAGGTTACTGGTTGTAATGCATATGTTTTGCTCCAAACGAGCCACCGACTGGTCTATTAGCAATAGATCATCTAGGTACACCACGACTGTTATGCCCTGTGCCCTTAACCTGGCTAGAGGTGGGGCCAGCACCTTTGTGAACACGCGGGGTGCTGTAGTTAGCCCGAAGGGCAGGGCTTCAAACTGGAAATGCTGCTGTTCTAACTCGAACCCCAGAAACCTTTGGTGAGCGGGAAATATAGGAACATGCAGATATGCATCCCTGATGTCGATAGATGCCAGAAGTTCTCCTCCTAGAAGGATAGAAACTACTGACCTGATCGTCTCCATGCGAAAGGAGCGGATCTTCAGGAACTGATTTAGATTTTTTAGATCTAGAATGGGTCTGACATCTCTATTTGGTTTTGGTACCAAAAAGAGATTTGAATAAAAGCCCAAACCTTACTCTTTTGCGGGGATCTGTATGATCACCCCTATGGTCTAGTGCTTGAAACAGAGATTGTCTTTTCTCTGGATCTTTGGGAATGCTTGACCTCAGGAAACGAGACAGTGGATAGTCCCGAAATTCCAGCTTGTACCCCAGCGTTACCGTGGAGATGACCCATCTGTCCTGAATTTCCTCTTGCCAGACTTCTAAAAACTGCAGAAGTCCCCCCCCCCCACCTTGGTGAGAGGGGTTGCCTCTTCATGATGAGGCTTTAGGATTCTACTTTGCAGATTTCCGGCCCCAGGACTTCTTTTGAGCCTGGGTCTGACACTGAGGTTTTCCTCTAGAGTCTGACGGCGGAGGCTGTCGCCACTGCCTAGAGGCGGAAGCTCCTGGCGCAGGGGAAAGAGCCAGTTTAAATGAAGGGTGTTTATAATTTCTTTTGACTGGCAAAAGAGTACTTTTCCCACTAGAAATTGTTTGGATATCTTTGTCCAAATCTTCCCCAAATAGCCGCTCCCCATGAAAAGGGAACCCAGTTAGGAGGTTTTTACATGGTGCTACGGCTGACCAATTTTGTAACCACAGGATTCTATGCATTATGTACAAGCATAAGCGTAAGGCGGGATGCCTGGTGAATAGAATCTTTAATGGCATCTATGGCAAAACATAATGCTTTTAGTAGTTCAGCCAATTCCCAGGCTTGTTGTGCAGGAACCTCTTTAGGGGTCTAAATTGGTCCTTTAGGGATTGACAGACGCCTATTGCAGGCTGAATAAGGGCACCTGCCAAGGAAAAAGTAGATTTTAACAGGGATTCCACCCTTTTATCTGTTGAATCCTTAAGCATTTGTGCATTGACTACTGGACATTAAAGTTAGACTTCTAATGCTTATCCGGGTGATCCCATTCAGCAAAAATAAGCTGTTCTAGTAATGCATGGACAGGAAACGCATGCGAAGGCTGAGAAGGTTTTAAGGAACCCAAGGAAGAAACCGAGCTTTCAGGAGACTCTGTTAGGGGTAGCATGAAAGTAGAAAGAACCATCTCCATAAGAGAATGTATCAGCAATTTCTCAGATTGTGAGGCGGAAAAAGGTTCATCTACTATTGTTTCCTCCGCAGAGGAATCATCGGTTTGTTTTTCCTCCTGATTGCCTGAAGGTAACACCTCATCCTGTGCCCACTGTACCCCTTGCAAAGGGTCTGAAGTGGGGAAGGGGGGATCTAGCACGCTTCCTATCCATTTCAATGGAGGATGCGATTAAAGCCGCTAATCTTTCTTCCAGACCCTGCAGGGTGGAGGAAGGAACATCTTCAGTCACGTATACAGGGGCTGAGATGTGAGAAGTAGTTGCACCATCAACTTGTTCCAATGGCTCACCCTGGCTTGCCATAATTGGTAATTCAAGCGAGGATGACATTGTGGAAATGTGACTCGAGATCCTAGCGCAGGGGGTGAAACCTTTGGTACCTTTTTGGTCTTTGTGGTGTCTTTTTTGGCAGGCATAGTCCTAAGCACAAAAACAGAGGCACTATTCAATTGCACTTAATCGCTGAACATAGTCATGACAGTAAAGCCGCTATTCAGTTCAGCCTAGTTCTGGGAAAAAGTCCTTCCTGTATCAGGAATGCCAGTTGCACCCTCACGTGTCCCACAGCTCCTGGGTCCCTGTGTGTGGACTGCTTTCTTCCTCCTCATCAGCCGAGGACAGACTGTCCCAGCTGTGTTTTTATTAACATTGCCTGCCGTGCGTCCATGTGGACATTGCACAACGCTGCGCCTAGGCCCCTCTCCCTCTGTAAACCCGCCCCATTGTTTCATTTTTTTAAAATGTTCCCGCGCTCATGCGCAGCGGCTTTCGGGTCTACAGATCCAACACAAGGTGGGGAGGGGAGGCAGAGCCCTGTCAGCAGCAAAAACAACAGTACAATAATAGTAGCAGTAACAGTAACAGTAACACGGGACCTCCGCACCCCCCGTGGCGGGGGGGTAATGTAAGGGGGGTACACCGCTGATGTTCCCCTAACCCTCCAATTTCTTTACCTGAGAAAAATCCCCCTGCGCACGCTGCTGTGGCCACACAGAGACTGACTGAGCTTTACAGTGAAGACAACAGATTAAGGTATGTGCATAGACTCCCTCTAGTGAAGAATTAAGGCATGACAACATTTTTTTCCCTTAAAGAAGAAAGCATAGGTGGACTTTTTAGTTCCTAAGTTTCTTCCCTTACCTTATCCCCGCCGCAGGATTTGCTGAATTAACAGACAATCCAACTTTTACCCATCACGGCGGGTTGCGTTTACCAAACCTTCAAGGACCAGGTCCTTTGATATCGGGATTCCACTCCCTTGGACCTGTAAAAGCACCCCACCGGGAGAGGTTTAGGTAAAGTAGCATTACCTAAGCCCTGGGTCCCGAGGTCCAGCCCTACAAAGAGAGGCGTTACAGGCAAAACCTTGTGCTTCGGATACGAGGCCCAGGTACCTTCCACTTTGGCCTCAGTGGCACTTTGGATGGATATGGCTATGGAGGCTATTTAAATCCAGCATGGATCCCTCCTGGAGCTCCTCAGAGTACATCTTCACTCGTTACCAACACCTTAGACACTGGCGAAAAAACTGATTTGCTCCTGGAAGAAGGAGGGGTTATATAGGGAGTGAACTTCCTCGATTGGGTATACCAGTGTCCATCACCTGAAGGTGGCCTATAACCCATTAAGTTATTACTTAAGGCTCTGTGTCTCATGATGTACGATAAAGAAAAAGAGTTCTACCAAAATGATTCCCAAAGTTGGGTAGCACCTCTATCATTTCGTACCCCAAGAAAGAGACTACCAAACACCAGAGAACATGCAGAATCATGGTTTGTTTCTTTAAAGCGCAGTTTGAACCGGAATCCTGAGATGAAAAAGCACTTTTTGGACTTTATGGAGAAGGTGTTTGAGAGAGATCATGCTGAGCCTGCACCTCCTCCTCAGAAAGAAGAAGAATGTTGGTACCTACCATGCTTTGGTGTCTACCATCCTCACAAGCCTGATCAGATTAGGGTGGTGTTCGACTCAAGTGCTCGTCATAAAGGTGTCTCCCTTAATGACAATCTTCTCACTGGACCTAATCTGAACAACAATCTTATAGGAGTTTTACTTTGCTTCATACAGGAGCCAATTGCTGTTAAGGCTGACATTTAGCAGATGTTCCACTGTTTCATCGTCCGTGATGACTGCATAAACTTCTTCAGGTTCCGATGGTACCGCAATAATGATGTCAATGATGAAGTCATAGACTACTGGATGAAGATACAGGTTTTCAGTAACAGTCCTTCTCCTGCAGTAGCAATTTATGGACTTAGGAAAACAGCTCAAGAGGGTGATAAAGAATTTGGATCTGATGCACGACAGTTCGTTGAAAGGAATTTCTATGTAAACAACGGACTCAAATCTCCGCCTATGGAAGAAGAAGCTATTGACCTTCTCACTAGAACCCAGAACATGCAAATCTCAGACTTCACAAAATCACCTCCAACAGCGACAAGGTCATGAGAGCCTTTCCTTCTGATGACTATGCTATCATTGTGAAGAAATTCCAACTAGGATCTGACCCTTCCGTTACACAACGCAGTCTTGGATTGCTTTGGAATGTTAAGGAAGACGCATTCACATTTCAAGCATCAGTCTGTGACAAGCCCTTCACAAAGCAAGGAGTTTTGTCTATAGTGAACAGCATTTATGATTGGTTGGGTTTCACAGTACCTCTCACCATTCAGGATAAGATACTGCTGAGACAACTTACTTCTAAAAGCTCATATTTGGATTCCCCCTTGAAAAAAAGTGGAAGGTTCCCCACGGGGCTTTTTAGCAGCAAATAGGAGTCAAGTATTTTGTAAAAATTACTGATTTTTTATTTCAAAAAATGGGTAGACACAAAACGTATATAAAAAATGAATTAAAACATGAGCTCAGGTATATACAAGGCGAGACAAATTAGGCTAGGAAAGGTTATACATCAAGGGTGATACATTGTTACACTTGGAATTGCACCATCCAATGTATGGAAATGCCATAATGCACTTCGACCTCAAAAGTTATGGTCTTCTTCAGGGGGTTCTTACATTTCTATAAATTCATCAAGAGGACAGATTTCAATATTCGAATTTGTCATATAAGTTGATATCCAATACAGTCTCATTCATTACATATACATTGTCTCATGTTTGATCTATGTACTCACAGTGTATTTATCCTTTCCGCCAGGAAGACTAGCTTAACCAGAGACTAAAACCATTTTTTAACCACTTCCCTACCTGCCTATAGTAATATGACGTCCACAGATGGGATCTCCCGACCTGGGTGGACGTCATATGACGGCCTCGGGTTCCCGGCCGCCTAAGGGGCGCGCGCGCACCGTCGCGTTGCTCGGGACCCGGTGCGTGTGCCCGGCGGCCGCGATGTCCGCCTGGCACCCGCGATTGCCCGTTAACCGGGCCGGACCGTGGATCTCTGTGTGTAAACACAGAGATCCACGTCCTGTCAGCTCAGAGGAGAGCGATCTGTGTTCCCAGAACGGAGGAACACTGATCGGTCTCCTCCCCTTGTGCGTCCCCTCCCCCTACAGTTAGAAGCATTCCCTAGGAAACACATTTAACCCCTCCCCGCCCCCTAGTGGTTAACCCCTTCACTGCCTGTCACATTTACACAGTAATCAATGCAATTTTATAGCATTGATCGCTGTATAAATGTGAATGGTCCCAAAAATGTGTCAAAAGTGTCCGATGTGTCCGCCATAATGTCGCAGTCACGAAAAAAAATCACGATCGCCGCTATTATTAGTAAAATAAATAAATAAATATTTTTTTTTAAAAAATGCCATAAATCTATTCCGTATTTTATAGACGCTATAACTTTTGCGCAAACCAATCAATATACGCTTATTGCGATTTTTTTTAACAAAAATATGTAGAAGAATACGTATCGGCCTAAACTGAGGAAAAAAATTTTTTTTTTTTTTTAAATTGGGATATTTATTATAGCAAAAAGTAAAAAATATTGTGTTTTTTTCAAAATTGTCGCTCTTCTTTTTTTATAGCGCAAAAAATAAAAACTGCAGAGGTGATCAAATACCACCAAAAGAAAGCTCTATTTGTGGGGAAAAAATGACATCAATTTTGTTTGGGTACAACGTCGCACGACCACGTAATTGTCGTTTAAAGTGCGACAGCGCTGAAAACTAAAAATTGTTTTGGGAAGGAAGGGGGTGAAAAGGCCCGGTATTGAACCGGTTAATGTTGTTGATGTCAGAGGTCAGAGCAGAATGGGCAGACTGGTTCAAAAAAGGCAACAGTAACACCAAATAATCACCAAGGTATGCAGAATGCCATCTCTGAATGTACAACACATTGAAACTTGAAGCAGATGGTCTACAGCAGAAGAAGACGACACCAGGTGCCACTTCTGTCAGCTAACAACAGGAAACTGAGACTACAATTCACACAGGCTCACCAAAATTGGACAATAGAAGATTGGAAAAACATTGACTGGTGAGTCTCGATTTCAGCTGTGACATTCAGATGGTAGGATCTAAATTTGGCAAAACAACATGAAAGTAAAGATGCATCCTGCCTTGTATTAACAGATCAGGCTGGTGGTGGTAGTGTAATGGTGTGGGGGATATTTTCTTGGCCCACTTTGGCAGGGCAGGCGCTACCTACAATATCTCACAAAAGTGAGTACACCCCTCACATTTTTGTAAATATTTTATTATATCTTTTCATGTGAAAACACTGAAGAAATTACAGTTTGCTGCAATGTAAAGTAGTGAGTGTACAGCTTGTATAACAAAATAACACAGCCATTAATGTCTAAACCGCTTGCAACAAAAGTGAGTACACCCCTAAGTGAAAATGTCCAAATTGGGCTCAAAGTGTCAATATTTTGTGTGGCCACCATTATTTTTCAGCATTGCCTTAACCCTCTTGGGAATGGAGTTCACCAGAGCTTCACAGGTTGTCACTGGAGCCCTCTTCCACTCCTCCATGACAAAATCCCGGAGCTGGTGGATGTTAGAGACCTTGCGCTCTTCCACCTTCCGTTTGAGGATGCCCCACAGATGCTCGATAGGCTTTAGGTCTGGAGACATGCTTGGCTAGCCCATCACTTTTACCCTCAGCTTCATTAGCAAGGCAGTGGTCATCTTGGAGGTGTGTTTGGGGTCATTATGTTGGAATACTGCCCTGGGGCCCAGTCTCCGAAGGGAGGGGATCATGCTCTGTTTCAGTATGTCACAGTACATGTTGGCATTCATGATTCCCTCAGTGAACTGTAGCTCCCCAGTGCCGGTGGCACTCATGCAGCCCCAGACCATGACACTCCCACCACCATGCGTGACTGTAGGCAAGACACACTTGTCTTTGTACACCTCACCTGGTTGCCGCCACACATGCTTGATACCATCTGAACCAAATTAGTTTATCTTGGTTTTATCAGACCACAGGACATGGTTCCAGTAATCCATGTCCTTAGTCTGCTAGTCTTCAGCAAACTGTTTGTGGGCTTTCTTGTGCATCATCTATAGAAGAGGCTTCCTTCTGGGATGACAGCCATCCATACCAATTTGATGCGGCGTATGGTCTGAGCACTGACAGGCTGACCCCCCCCACCCCTTCAACCTCTGCAGCAATGCTGGCAACACTCATACATCTATTTCCCAAAGACAACCTCTGGATATGACGCTGAGAACGTGCATTCAACTTCTTTGGCCGACCATGTTGAAGCTTGTTCTAAGTGGAACCTGTCCTGTTAAACTGCTGTATGGTCTTGGCCACCATGCTGCAGCTCAGTTTCAGGGTATTGACAATCTTTTTATAGCCTAGGCCATCTTTATGTAGAGCAGAAATTCTTTTTTTCAGATCCTTAGAGACTTCTTTGCCATGAGGTGCCATGTTGAACTTCCAGTGACCAGTATGAGAGAGTGAGAGCGACAACATCAAATTGAACCCATCTGCTCCCCATTCTCACCTGAGACCTTGTAACATTAATGAGTCACTTGACACCAGGGAGGAAAAATGGCTAATTGGGCGCAATTTGGACATTTTCACCCAGGGGTGTACTCACTTTTGTTGCCAGCAGTTTAGACATTAATGGCTATGTATTGAGTTATTTTGAGGGGGACAGCAAATTTACACTGATATACAAGCTGTACACTTACTACTTTACATTCTAGCAAAGTTTTAATTTCTTCAGTGTTGTCACATGCAAAGATATAATAAAACATTTAACAAAAATGTGAGGGGTGTACTCACTTTTGTGAGATACGGTATATATATATATATACATATATATAATCACAAAACTGTGGGTTCAACAAGTTCCCTCTGCCTATCTGCCTATACTTGAAGTTCCACCACTGCGCCTATAGACTGAATATAAACCTATATAGTAGAGCTGCCACTTTAAATAATACAATAATGTGAACATAATTTAAACCTCTAGCAGCAATAGCATAAAGAAGAGATAAAAATAGTGGCGCTAAATTCAATATTACAGTGAAAGTATATATTGATCAACATGCATCAAACTATTTAAAACACCCTGTGACAAGTGTGAAAAACATGAAAAACACAATAAACTAAGAAAAAAGTCCATAAACAATTTATTTAAATAGTGAAGCTTTATAG
The DNA here is from genome assembly GCA_037952835.1 of Lithobates septentrionalis. Classification (NCBI taxonomy): domain Eukaryota; kingdom Metazoa; phylum Chordata; class Amphibia; order Anura; family Ranidae; genus Lithobates; species Lithobates septentrionalis. Next base: position 5,869,390 of record JBBDGP010000281.1, on the reverse strand, counting down.
AGTGTCTTCTCAATTCTTCCACCACACCAATATGTGACATGATTCCTCTCCCTTCAGATAACACACTCACCAACTTCCAATGCCTTACACTTTCGCGTTTGGCTAAAGCGCTTTTAACCACACATAAAGGAGTTAAGTGAAATTTCAGACTCCAGCCATGAACATCAATCAGGATCTCTCCACATGTAAATAATAAAGTGCTCCAGATAGTGTAATAACGTAAAACCAGTTTAATTAAAACACTCCAAAAAACTTCAATCATTAAACTCACATCAAATACATTCTTTAAACACATATAGTGAAATCACAGCAGCTCTTCCAACAACTTATAACAGCGATGTGTGGTGGTCACGGCGGACCCGAGGTATGCAGACAAAGGACTCACTCTCACCCGCCCCTCAGGCTCGAATCAGATCTCCACTTCCTCGTTCAGTGTGCAGTTTCAGATGTTACACATGATTGCCGTACAGCTACGCCCCGACATGTTTCGTCATACCGACTTAATCATGGGATTGGCTGTACGGCGTGGCAAGCACTCCTCTTATACCCTACCAATGATTTACTGGCAGAAGCGGCTCACTAGCGCATGTGCACACCTCGTGTCCCCATGTCCACAATACACCGGTCTTTCCACAGTTTCTGAGCAGCAAGTGGAGCATCAATATGCAAATATATCATGAGCAAATCATAAATTATATCAGTGCGCTCAATGACACCAGCATTTTATAAACCTCCGCCTCCCATTTACCAGAGTAATGCTAGCAAATCCTAAAAGTCACCCAAACTTAATAGAGGGATAGGGATGAGCCGAACACCCCCCTGTTCGGTTCGCACCAGAACATGCGAACAGGAAAAAAGTTCGTTCGAACACGCGAACGCCGTTAAAGTCTATGGGACACGAACATGAATAATCAAAAGTGCTAATTTTAAAGGCTTATATGCAAGTTACTGTCATAAAAAGTGTTTGGGGACCTCGGTCCTGCCCCAGGGGACATGGATCAATGCAAAAAAAAGTTTTAAAAACGGACGTTTTTTCAGGAGCAGTGATTTTAATAATGCTTAAAGTCAAACAATAAAAGTGTAATATCCCTTTAAATTTCGTAGCTGGGGGGTGTCTATAGTATGCCTGTAAAGGGGCGCATGTTTCCTGTGTTTAGAACAGTCTGACAGCAAAATGACATTTCGAAGGAAAAAAGCCATTTAAAACTACTCGTGGCTATTGCATTGCCGGTCCGACAATACACATAGAAGTTCATTGATAAAAAAGGCATGGTAATTCCCCACAGGGGAACCCCGAACTAAAATTTAAAAAAAAAATGACGTGGGGGTCCCCCTAAATTCCATACCAGGCCCTTCAGGTCTGGTATGGATATTAAGGGGAACCCCGGCCAAAATGTAAAAAAAAATGACGTGGGGGTCCCCCTAAATTCCATACCAGACCCTTCAGGTCTGGTACGGATTTTAAGGGGAACCCCGCGCCAAAAAAACGGCATGGGGTCCCCCCAAAAATCCATACCAGACCCTTATCCGAGCACGCAACCTGGCAGGCCGCAGGAAAAGAGGGGGGAGGAGAGAGCGCCCCCCCTCCTAAACCGTACCAGGCCACATGCCCTCAACATTGGGAGGGTGCTTTGGGGTAGCCCCCCAAAACACCTTGTCCCCATGTTGATGAGGACAAGGGCCTCATCCCCACAACCCTGGCCGGTGGTTGTGGGGGTCTGCGGGCGGGGGGCTTATCGGAATCTGGAAGCCCCCTTTAACAAGGGGACCCCCAGATCCCGGCCCCCCCGTGTGAAATGGTAAGGAGGTACAAAAGTACCCCTACCATTTCACTAAAAAACTGTCAAAAATGTTAAAAATGACAAGAGACAGTTTTTGACAATTCCTTTATTTAAATGCTTCTTCTTTCTTCTATCTTCCTTCATCTTCTTCTTCTTCTTCTGGTTCTTCTGGCTCTTCTGGTTCTTCCTCCGGCGTTCTCGTCCAGCATCTCCTCCACGGCGTCTTCTATCTTCTTCTCCTCGGGCCGCTCCGCACCCATGGCATGGGGGGAGGCTCCCGCTCTTCTCTTCATCTTCTTCTCTTCTTCATCTTCTTCTTCATCTTCTTCTCTGCTTCATCTTCTTCTCTTCTTCTCTTCTTCATTTTCTTCTCCGGGCCACTCCGCATCCATGCTGGCATGGAGGAAGGCTCCCGCTGTGTGACAGCGTCTCCTCGTCTGAAGGTTCTTAAATAACGGGGGGTGGGCCACCCGGTGACCCCTCCCCCCTCTGACGCACGGTGACTTGACAGGACTGCCCTGTGACGTCACGGGGAATGCCACAGGAAGTCCCGTCATGTCCCGTGCGTCAGTGGCCCCACCCCCGTTATTTAAGAACCGTCAGACGAGGAGACGCCGTCACACAGCGGGAGCTTCCCTCCATGCCAGCATGGATGCGGAGCGGCCCGGAGAAGAAAATGAAGAAGAGAAGAAGAGAAGAAGAGAAGAGAAGAAGAAGATGAAGAAGATGAAGAGAAGAGCGGGAGCCTCCCCCCATGCCATGGGTGCGGAGCGGCCCGAGGAGAAAAAGATAGAAGACGCCGCGGAGGAGATGCTGGATGAGAACACCGGAGGAAGAACCAGAAGAGCCAGGAGAACCAGAAGAAGAAGAAGATGAAGGAAGATAGAAGAAAGAAGAAGCATTTAAATAAAGGAATTGTCAAAAACTCTCTTGTCATTTTTAACATTTTTTGACAGTTTTTTAGTGAAATGGTAGGGGTACTTTTGTACCTCCTTACCATTTCACACAGGGGGGGGGCGGGATCTGGGGGTCCCCTTGTTAAAGGGGGCTTTCAGATTCTGATAAGCCCCCCGCCCGCAGACCCCCACAACCACCGGCCAGGGTTGTGGGGATGAGGCCCTTGTCCTCATCAACATGAGGACAAGGTGTTTTGGGGGGCTACCCCAAAGCACCCTCCCAATGTTGAGGGCATGTGGCCTGGTACGGTTCAGGGGGGGTGCTCTCTCGTCTCCCCCTCTTTTCCTGCGGCCTGCTCGGATAAGGGTCTGGTATGGATTTTTGGGGGGACCCCACGCCGTTTTTTTGTTGTTTTTTTGGGGCGCGGGGTTCCCCTTAAAATCCATACCAGACCTGAAGGGTCTGGTATGGAATTTAGGGGGACCCCCACGTCATTTGTAAAAAAAAATGTTGGCAGTGGTTCCCCTTAATATCCATACCAGACCTAAAGGGCCTGGTATAGAATTTAGGGGGACCCCCACATCATTTTTTTTTAAATTTTGGTTTGGGGTTCCCCTGTGGGGAATTCCCATGCCGTTTTTATCAATGAACTTCTATGTGTATTGTCGGACCGGCAATGCAATAGCCGCGAGTAGTCTTAAATGGCTTTTTTCCTTCGAAATGTCATTTTGCTGTCAGACTGTTCTAAACACAGGAAACATGCGCCCCTTTACAGGCATACTATAGACACCCCCCAGCTACGAAATTTAAAGGGATATTACACTTTTAGTGTTTGACTTTAAGCATTATTAAAATCACTGCTCCTGAAAAAACGGCCATTTTTAAAACTTTTTTTTGCATTGATCCATGTCCCCTGGGGCAGGACCCAGGTCCCCAAACACTTTTTATGACAATAACTTGCATATAAGCCTTTAAAATTAGCACTTTTGATTTCTCCCATAGACTTTTGAAGGGTGTTCCGCGGCATTCGAATTTGCCGCGAACACCCCAAATTGTTCGCTGTTCGGCGAACTTGCGAACAGCCAATGTGTTCGACTCGAACTCGAAGCTCATCCCTATCGAGGGACATAATTAAGAAACCATGACTAGATACTAGTCAAATAGGGTTTGATAGAGTATAGATTATAGTACATTTAATAATATATTTAAAATATACAGTAAAATTGGAGAACAAAAAATCCAAATATAGATGAGTGGCTAATTTAAGTCATATTAAATATGACCACCATAATTTTAAAATCTCAATGGTGGCGGCACACAGGCAATGATTGAAAAATGGGAAGACACATCACAAACTGAAGACAGACACTAGTAGGTAACCCATTCTCCACATTATTATTCACAGTGCATCCCCACTATCTAATATCCTCAGCCCTACAGTGTGAAATCTACATAAACTCTATAATATGAGAAGATTAATGTAAAGAGACAACAACATCTATCATACACAATGGTAATAAAGATAAGTTGTTTACCCAGCCTATCCTTATATATCACTCAAAAGATTAAAGTCAAAAACTATTAATGAAGCAGTTAAGATCCAGCTCAATATTTAAGCCTCTGGGAGAAAGACCTTTTTAAAGAAAAATCCACCGGGTTACTCTTTGGGATAGACCCCGTACCTTATTGGAGCCTCGCCGGGCAGGATAAACACAGTCTATTCCGCAGAACTGTAACAGAGTGGGGTCCTGATTGTGTTTCTCTTTAAAGTGTATAGAGACACTGTGGTGCTTAAAGCCATTTCTTATATTCACTAAATGTTCTGCGATCCTCACCTTCAGTAATCTCTTTGTCCTTCCCACATAAAATAAACCACAAGGGCACCATAAGAGGTACACAACATATGAGGAGTTACACGTGATAAATTCACTTATGTCAAAAACTTCCTCATCACTATTCGTGATTCTTGTCATACCCCTATTGTTTACCCTAACAGTTCTACAATATATGCATTTCCTGCATGTGAAAAAACCTTTTAAGTCTATTTTAATACCGGCCAGGTCGATCCAAAATTTTTTTTACCACCTGGTCACCAAAATTTGGTGCCCTTCTATAGATATATTTTGGTTGGTCGGGTAATACCCCTCCCACATGCCAGTCACGACATAAAATATGCCAATATTTCTTATAAATTGATTCAATTTCCTTGTATTGGTAATGGAAATTTGAAATAAATCCCCATTGGTGTTGGTCCCCAGATATTTGAATCTCATCTTTTTTCTTAAAGCATTGTTCCTTAGGTATATCCGCTGCCTCTTGGATTATATTATTTATGGTATTTTCCTTATAATCTTTTTGGACAAATCTATTTTTAAGGGTATTAGCTTGTCCAAAATAATCATCTTGTTCAGTACAGTTACGACATACCCTGAGCATCTGTCCCTTAGGGATATTTTTAATCCACGCAGGGTGGTTCCCACTTCTAATGGACAAATAACAATTCTGATCAGTCGGTTTGAAGTAGACTGTAGTAACAATTTTGTTCAACTTTCTCTCAATAGGTACATCCAAAAAATTAACACTGATCTGATAGTCCGAAACTATATTTTTCTTGCTGTTTAAATATTTCAAAAATTCCACCGCAGATTCCTCAGACCCCTCCCAAATAAATAGGAGATCGTCTTTAAATCTGCGGTAGAATTTCAATTGGGATCTGGGTGTACTAAATACATATCTGTCCTCCCATTCAGCCATAAACAGGTTGGCTAGGCTGGGAGCAAACTTTGCTCCCATAGCTACGCCATCCTGCTGTGAGAAGAATTGACCATTGTACCAGAAGTAGTTATGTGAGATGCAGTTGTCCAAAACTTGTCCCAAAAAACTTTTCTGTGTGTGGGGGATATCCTCCCTTTTACTAATTGCCCAGTTAGGTGCTAATAGCACATCCTCATGTTGTATAATAGTATACAAAGAGCATACATCAGCAGTTACAAAATAAAAGTTAGAGGTGGATTTAATTCAACTTTCTCAAGTAATAATAACAAATCTGATGCATCTTTAAGATACGCTTTTGTGGTTTTAACACTAGGTTGTAAGAACCTGTCCAAGTATTCCCCCCATCTTGCAGTTACTGAACCAATCCCATTAATGATTGGTCGTGCTGGGGGTACTTGTGCATTTTTATGAATCTTCGGTAGTGTATAAATTACCAGAATTCTACAGGCGCTGGGTACAAGGTATCTTTTTTCCTTTATACTTAAAGCATTGATTCTAAAACCCCACTCTACTAATGAATTCAACTGTACCTTATAGGGTTCTGTGGGGCCAGAGGTAAATCTTCTGTACGTAGATCGATCCCCCAATAAATCCATCACCTGATTATGATAAAAGGATTTGTCCAACACTACTACTCCCCCACCTTTGTCCACGGGTCGAACAATAATGTTTTTCCTATTTTCTAAAGACTTAATACCCTCCTTTATATACTCTGGGTTCACTTTTTTTTGGGGCCAACTCCTCAATATCTTTCAAAACAAGATTTCTAAAAACATCAATGAAGTGATTGTTAGAGTTTTGGGGATTAAATATTGATTTATTTTTCAAACCACTATCTATTCTATTTGAAACACTAACAGCTCTTTTCGTGGGGTCAGCAGGGTGACTCAAGAAGTAATTTTTCATATTTTAAAGTACGAACAAATTTGCGTGTATCAATATACACCTCAAACTTGTTCATAGTTTTCTTGGGGCACATTTTAATCCTAGGTTCAATATATTCAATTCCTTTTGGTTGAGTTCAACCTCACTTAAATTATAAACTCCTGCTTTTATGTGTCCCTTCTTCTTTTTCTTGGATTGTTTGTGTCTCCCTGCCCTACATCCCCTCCTTCTCTTTGGAAGGGCATCGTGTCTCTGTTTTGGTAATATGGCGGACCATATCTCCCTCCCCCTCTGTTGTTCACTGGGTAGGTATTCCTTCTGGGTGTCCCCCCTGCCTTCCCTCCACCCCGTTGTCCTAAAAAAGACTCCTGCTGTTGAAAATTCTCACCGTATCCATCATACTCCAAAGGATGATATCTGTTGTATGTTGGCACTTGGAAATTTGGACCAGGTGATTTTTGTGCCATGGTTGATAAATTCAAATGGGAATTATAATTTTGTGAATTTCCCTCTATACTGTTAAGATGGACCTGGTGATTGATAATTGTAATACTGTTGATGGGCCCTTCTTTCCTGTCGATAAGAATCTCTTTACTGTTAAATTTACTATAATCTATACCAGGGGTCTCAAACTCAAATTGCCTGAGGGCCACATGACAATTTTCATATCCCATGGGGGGCCGCATGCAAACTTTTAAAACTTCAAAAGCAATGAACTATACCAGCAATACTATACTATACTATACCCAGCACTGGTGTCAGCAAACGCATTATTAACCCCCAGCACTGGTGTCAGCAAACGCATTATTAACCCCCAGCACTGGTGTCAGCAAACGCATTATACCCAGTACTGGTGTCAACAAAGGCATTATTAACCCCCAGCATTACCCCTCCCACACTGCACAAATAGCCACACACTGCACAAATAGCCCCACACTCCATAAAATACCCCCCACACTCCATAAAATACCCCCCACACTCCATAATTACCCCCACACTACACAATTACCCCCCACACTGCACAATCACCCTCCACACTGCATAAAATACCCCCCACACTGCACAATCACCCTCCACACTGCATAAAATACCCCCCACACTGCACAAATTTCTACCCCAGTCACCCCACTAAGGACTTTGCCTCAGTGTGATGGCTTCCATACAGGCCTAGTTACAGGGGACCCAGAGAACACAATCTCCCGCCCTGAGGTGGCAGCAGGACCCTGGTTTCTGGCTCTGGTCGATCGTCAATGCCTAGGTGGGCGGATCGATGAGCGGATCCCTCCTCCGCTCCATTCTCAGCTCTGTTCTCTCTCTGGGCTGCAGCAGCGTGCAGCGGAGAGGACAGAAGAGATGGAGAGGTAAAGCTCTTTGGCGCCTCCCCCTCTGCGGTGCCTGGGTGCAGTTCAAAAAGACATCCTGGATAGAGGTCGACCGATATGGATTTTTCTCTGGCCGATGCCAATATTTAGAAATCGGGGCGGCCGATGGCCGATATATGATGACGATTTTTGTGGCCGATATTTTAGGCCGATTTGAAGAAAAAAAAACCTCACCCACTCCACTCCTCCCTGCTTGCTCCTGTCACTCTACCACACACTTGATGTCCTCAGTACAGATGGCACGGGTTGGCTGTGGCAGGTGGCACTGGTTGGCTTAGGCAGGTGGCACTGGCAGGTGGCACTGTCTGTCACTGGCAGGTGGCACTGGCAGGTGGCACGTTGCACTGTTTGGAGGGTGCACTGATTGGCACTGACAGATGGCACTGGCAGGTGGCACTGATTGGCAATGGCACTGGCAGGTGGCACTTATTGGCAGTGGCACTGGAAGATGGCACTGGCAGGCATTGGCAAGTGGCACTGGTTTGAAACTGGCAGGTGGCACTGGTTTGGAACTGGCAGGTGGCACTATTGGCACTGGCAGGTGGCACTGATTGGCGTGGCACTGGCAGGTGGCACTGAGTGGCATGGCACTGGCAGGTGGTGGCAGGTGGCACTGGCAAGCACTGGTTGGCACTGGCAGGTGGCACTGATTGGCATGGCACTGGCAGGTGGCGGAAGGTGGCACTGGCAGGTGGCTTTGATTGGCAGGGGCACTGGTTGGTGGTGGCACTGGCAGGCACTGGTTGGCGGTGGCACTGATTGGCCGTGGCAGGTGGCACTGGTTGGAGGTGGCAGGTGGAAATGGCAGACTGGTTGGCACTGGCAGGTGGCACTGATTGGCAGTGGCACTGGCAGCTGGCACTGACAGATGGCACTGACAGATGGCACTGATTGGCACAGGCAGGTGCCACTGGCAGGTTTCACACTGAGCGGAGTGTAACCGTGTGTGAAACTGACAAGGAGCTGTCCACACTCAGCGCTTGATGCTTGTGTGAAGCTGACACGTAGCACAGAGGAGAGAGACAGAGGGATCTGTCAGAATTGAGGTTGATGTCGGGGTGGGCGGGACCCGGCCGAGGTGGGCGGGACCAGCAGCTGTCAAACACCAGCCAATGATTGGGCTGCTTAAGAAAAGGGGCGGGCCACATACACGTAGCTGCCCGCCCAGATCCCATTGGCTGGTGTTTGATATTAGCCGGGTCCCGCCCACCCCGGCCGGGTCCCGCCCACCCCCGACATCAACCTCAAATCTGACAGATCCCTCTGTCTCTCTCCTCCTGTTACATGTCAGTTTCACACAAGCATCAAGCGCTGAGTGTGGAGAAGGGAGGAAGAGCAGCAGCCAGTGCTATATATCGGCCTAATGGCCAAATATCGGTCGACCTGGATCGGCCCTGCCTGCGGGCCATTTTTAACCGGTCCGCGGGCCGCAAATGGCCCGCGGGCCGGTACTTTGAGACCCCTGATCTATACTCTATCAAACCCTATTTGACTAGTATCTAGTCATGGTTTCTTTATTATGTTCCTTGATTAAGTTCGGGTGATTTTTAGGATTTGCAAGCATTATTCTGGTAAATGGGAGGCGGAGGTTTATGAAATGCTGGTGTCATTGAGCGCACTGATATCATTTATGATTCGCTCATTATATATTTGCATATTGATGCTCCACTTGCTGCTGAGAAACTGTGGAAAGACCGGCTTATTGTGGACACGGGGACACAAGGTGTGCACATGCGCTAGTGAGCCGCTTCCACCAGTAAATCATTGGTAGGGTATAAGAGGAGTGATTGCCGTGCCGTACAGCCAATCCCGTGTAACATCTGAAACTGCACACTGAACGAGGAAGTGGAGATCTGATTCGAACCTGAGGGGCGGGTGAGAGTGAGTCCTTTGTCTGCATACCTCGGTCCGCCGTGACCACCACACATCGCTGTTATAAGTTGTTTGAAGAGCTGCTGTGATTTCACTATATGCGTTTAAAGAATGTATTTGATGTGAGTTTAATGACTGAAGATTTTTTGGAGTGTTTTCATTAAACTGGTTTTACATTATTACACTATCTGGAGCACTTTATTATTTACATGTGGAGAGATCCTGATTGATGTTCACGGCTGGAGTCTGAAATTTCACTTAACGCCTTTATGTGTGGTTGAAAGCGCTTTAGCCAAACACGAAAGTGTAAGGCATTGGAAGCTGGTGAGTGTGTTATCTGAAGGGAGAGGAATCATGTCACATATTGGTGTGGTGGAAGAATTGAGAAGACACTAGAGGTTTAAATTCTGTTTATATATATATATATATATATATATATATATATATATATATATATATATATATATATATATATATATATATATATATATATACATACATACATACATACATACATACATACATACATACATACATATACACACACATGTCTTGACAATATTCTATCCTTGTGTTAAACTATGTCAGACACCTTTATGCTAACGATATACATAATATATTTCTACTACATATCCCATTATATTTATAAAAAGCTCACATAGAACGCTGTTAATCACCTTTGCTTAGAGTAAACAAAAGTGCTTGTTTTCAGGTAAATAATGTTTGCTAAGCATCTAGTCAACACTTCTTTTTCCTTAGACAAGAATAAAAAGGATTGGCTAGCGAGCTGTGCCAGCGCAGCTGGGCAACGACATAGGGTTGGCTTTGACTGTGCTAAGGGAGCTATGCAGATAGAAAGATATTCCCAGGACACGTTACAAAAGCATCTGCAAGAGAAATGCCATGTTTATTGAGAAGAAGAAGGAATTTAAAAAAAAACAATACAGACACTGATCCTAAATACGACGAATTTTCATTGCCATGGAAACAAAAGGCTATCATTAACTAATTTGCTTTAAATTTGTATTTTACGATTCATGGATGTAGATAATGAGTACATATACAGTCAATTTCTCCCAAAAGCTATAGCAGAAAAATGCAGAGAGAAACAATATATGTTTATACATATCAGTATGTGGCAGTGTTGAACAACTGTTTTTTAATGTTGCTAAGTGCCCCCAGTAGTCCATGAAAGACATCTGGCTGTGCCATTTTTGATGATGTTTATCTCACTGAGTGTCACAATGCAAATTCCAATACCTAATTAGCTTTCGAACTGACAAACATACTGATCTGAAAGCCCATCCAGTAAGGCCACAGATTGACTTCAGGGACATGCCCACTAGGCTCACTGTTCAGGGCCGGTACAAGGCAGGGGCGGAGGGGGCACGTGCCCTGGGCGGTACCATTTGGTATGGGGGGGGGGGGGGGCGCAGCTGTGCACTCCTGCATTATCCTCCCTTCCCTTTCCTCAGCACACAACTACACTGCTTACTCCCCTACGGAGGAGTCCCGTAGTCTCTGCCAGCGCCGTGACGTCACTCACGGCCGGAGGCGAGGTGGGAGGACGCAGAGAGGAGCGCTGGGAGCTGGGAGCTGGGCTGTGCCGTGCCGTGTCGGCGCGCTGTCTGTTATCAAGCGGAGAGGAGCTGCTGCCTGGCTGGCTGGCTCAGGCTGGATTCAATCTGGAAGGTAGAAGAGCGCAGTGCCAGTGTTCTGACTCAGATCTTCAGCAGTGGTGGTCACTGGTCATTACCTCGCCTCAGCCTCCTCCCCTCCCCCAATCCAGCCATTTATTAATCTGTTTTTTAGTGTTTACTTACACAAGTTCAGACTCATAACTTCTGAGTCTGAACTTGTGTAAGTAAACACTTAAAAAACAGATTAATAAATGGCTGGATTGGGGGAGGGGAGGAGGCTGAGGCGAGGTAATGACCAGTGACCACCACTGCTTAATACCCCACAATACTGTGCAATACTCTGCAATACCCCACAATACTGTGCAATACTCTGCAATACCCCACAATACTGTGCAATACTCTGCAATACCCCACAATACTGTGCAATACTCTGCAATACCCCACAATACTGTGCAATACTGTGCAATACCCCACAATACTGTGCAATACCCCACAATACTGTGCAATACTCTGCAATACCCCGCAACACTGTGCAATACCCAGCAATACTTTGCAATACTCTGCAATACCCCGCAACACTGTGCAATACTTTGCAATACTCTGCAATACCCTGCAATACTTTGCAATAGCCCCCAATACTCTGCAATACCCCGCAACACTGCAATACTCTGCAATACCCCACAATACTCTGCAATACCCCGCAATACTCTGCAATACCCCGCAATACTCTGCAATACCCCGCAATACTCTGCAATACCCCACAACACTGCAATACTCTGCAATACCCCGCAATACTCTGCAATACCCCGCAATACTCTGCAATACCCCGCAACACTGTGCAATACTCTGCAATACCCCACAATACTGTGCAATACTCTGCAATACCCCACAATACTGTGCAATACCCCACAATACTGTGCAATACCCCACAATACTGTGCAATACCCCACAATATTGTGCAATACCCCATAATACTGTGCAATACCCCACAATACTGTGCAATACCCCACAATACTTTGCAATACCCCGCAATACTCTGCAATACCCCACAATACTTTGCAATACTCTGCAATACCCTGAAATACTCTGCAATACCCCAGAATACTCTGCAATACCCCGCAACACTGTGCAATACTCTGCAATACCCCACAATACTGTGCAATACTCTGCAATACCCTGAAATACTCTGCAATACCCCAGAATACTCTGCAATACCCCGCAACACTGTGCAATACTCTGCAATACCTCACAATAGCCCACAATACTCTGCAATACCCCGCAATACTCTACAATACCCCACAATACTGTGCAATACTCTGCAATACCCCGCAACACTGTGCAATACTCTGCAATACCCCACAATACTGTGCAATACCCCACAATACTGTGCAATACAGTATTTCTTTCTTTCTTTCCTTTCTTTTCTTTCTTTCCTTTCTTTTCTTTCTTTCTTCCCTTTCTTTCTTTCTTCCCTTTCTTTCCTTTCTTTCTTTCTTCCCTTTCTTTCTTTCTTCCCTTTCTTTCTTTCTTCCCTTTCTTTCTTTCTCTTTCCTTCATTCTTTCTCCATCCCCATTTCTCTTTCTTTCTTTCTTTCCTTTCTTTCTTTCTTCCCTTTCTTTCTCTTTCCTTCCTTCTTTCTCCATCCCCATTTCTCTTTCTCTCCTTCTCTCTCTCCTTCTCTCTCCTTCTCTCTCTCCTTCTCTCTCCTTCTCTCTCCTTCTCTCTCTCTTTCTCTCTCTCTCTTTCTCTCTTTCTCTCTTTCTCTGTCTCTCTCCCTCTCTCTCTCTCTCTCCCTCTCTCTCTCTCCCTCTCTCTTTCTTTCCATTCTTTTTGTCTTTATTTCTCTCTCTCTCTTTCTTTCTTACACATTAAAATGTGTGAGTGAACTCTGTTTCTATCGCATTAAACATAATTGAACTTGTATTGTTTTAAGTATATTCTTGTTTTGAAACGACATTGATTCTTTATTAAAACCGGGGGGGGGGGGGGGGGGGGCGCAGTTTGCCATCTTCGCCCTGGGCACCAAATGGCCTTGTCCCAGCACTGTCACTGTTTCCACTACTGGATGCAATAATATTGGGTGTGACAAGATAGCTGTAGCTGGTGCCTTCAGGGCACACAAGGACTCTAGTATTGCAGGTATACATTCTTTTCTATAACGTATATCTTGAATTCTATAGAAATGTTGCCATCAAAATATAGTCTCTCTTTTTTACTGCTTTTATCTGATTCCCTACATCTACTGGTATCACAATCTTTTACTTTGGAGCTGGAAATATAGGTGTGTTTGTATTCATTCTGTCCAGAAGTGTAAAGGCTAGACACTGCTATTTTTTTTTTTTTTTTGAACGAAAAAAAACTGACAGCTTACGTCAGAGCCATTATACTAACAATCTGATGTTAGTACAGCGATCTCCCCCGCTGTTCTAATGTGTTCTTAGCCAGTTGGCAGACCCCTTTGACAGAAGCTGGCCGAATGACCGGCTTCTGTCGGACCGGCTGCAGTACACATGGGCCGAATATTGGCCAGTCTCTATTGAACCAGCCGATGCCGCCCAACATTTGGCTCGTGTGTACAGCAGGGGCACAGCTACAGGGGTCGCAAATGCGACCTGGCCCCATGCTCCAGGGGGCCTGTGTGGCCCTCTGTACACCTGGATAGGAGGGGCGGCAGCCTATAGAGGATCCAATCCCCTCATCTTCCTCCTGCAGCCACTAAATGCCTGATTCTCCTCCTCTGCCTCGTGCAGGCATTCAGTGGTTTCAGGAGGAAGAAGGAGGGTATCACTTCCTCCACAGGCTGCCTCCCCTCCTATCCAGCTTCCCTCTGCTGCCTCCGGGCCTCTGCACTCTTTCCCAGCCTCCGTGCTCTCTCTGCCGGGGTCGGATCTAGGTGGGTGCTGTGCTCTCCCCACTCCTGTCAGAACAGCGATCCTCAAAACAGCAAATGGCATGGGATTGCTCTAACTCAGACTGTGCATGCACTGTACTCGCCGCCTACTGACATTTCCTGCTGTGGGGAGGTGAGCACATAGAGAAGATTGGGGAGGGGAGGATGTGTAATCAGGCCGTGTATAGTCCGACCTGAGAGCGATCTTAGTCATTTGCTGTGTAGACTATGGAGGATCGATGTGGGGAGAGCACAGCCCAGCACACCTCCTGACTATGAGTTGGGTAGTTATTTGTGCTGGGACAAGTAATTAAGGGGCGGTGGGGGGGGGGATTGGGCTAAGAGGGGGATTTAGGGGGGTAATTTGAGCTATAAGGGGGGATGGGGGGGTTGGGCCTGGGAGGGAGGTTTTATGCTGCTAGGATGGAGGGGGGGTTTATGCTAAGAGGGGAGATTTGAGGTGAGGATTTGTGTTGGGAAGGGGCATGGGGGGATATTGGGCTAAGAGGGGGAATTTGGAGGTTGAGGATTTGTGCTAGTAGGGGGATGGGGGTGGAGGTTGTGCTGGGAGAGAGGATTTGTGCTGCAAGAGGGTGTGGTGGGATTTAGGCTAGGAGGGAGGATTTGAGGGAAGCTCAGAGGGGGGATTTGTTCTAGGATAGGAAATTTGAGGGGAAAGGGGGATGTGTGCTGGGTGGTGATTTTTTTGGGTGGGGGAGACTTGTGCTAGGAGGGGGGAATTGAAGGGAATTTGAGGTAGGAATTGGGATTGTGGGGCAAATATTTGTGCTGAGAGGGGGGATTTGGACTGGGAGGAGGGGAAGTTTTGCATTAAAGATCAGTACCGATCACTGACTCTGCCCATTCATAACGAAAGCATAGTAAACTGTGTTTACTATGCTTCAGTTTGTGAATGAATAGGAAACTCTGTACAGAACTATTCCTTTCCATTCATTCTGTGCAGCTGAGGCTGCATAGAAGGAGATTGAGGGCTGTGTCCTCAATCTCTTTTCTCTGTCTAAAAGGTGAACCATCAAGATGTCTGTTTAGTCTCCTGATAGTTCACCAAAGACCCCCAATGGAGCTCCTGGAAAATTTTTAAAAAATAATAAAAAATAGTTGTAAAAAAATAAAAAAATAAATAAATAAAATGGTAAAAAATAAAAAACTACTGACACCAGTGGTGGAACTACCAGGGTCACAAAGGTTGCACTTCCAACTGGGACCTGGCATTACGCCACTGGGGTCGGAGGGAAGCCCTGGCTGTGGGTTAGGGGGGCCCTTCATGGTTTCTTGCACAGAGGCCTGAAGGTTCTAGTTACACCTCTGGTTTAAGGGGTTTAGGACTGCTGGAGAAGCAACCACCAGAGGGTTTTTAGAGATCAACTGGGGTAGGCAGACTCTTTTGGAAGCACATTATCAAAGTAGGTCCCCTATATTCTAAAAGGAGAAGGAGAAATAATTTCCCTGCATATATTCCAGAAATACCCTGCTGTAGGGTGTGACAGGATGCTACAATAAAAAGGAAATGAAGGACAAATCTTCCTGCAGGCACAGATAAAAGCTTGACAGGTTTGTCCACATATTAAAAAAAAATAAAAATTGGTTGGAGCTGGACTTTAAATTTGTCCATTTAAAAAACTTATAAGCCCATGCAAGGGAATAGGACAAAACCACAGCTTTATGTTAATTAACACAAGCAGTAACATTGAATAAAACCTCTCTAAAATATATGAAGTTGTTACATCGCGACTTTTTCAAAAATAAGTAATTCCTGCCAAGACTTTTGTATGAAAGTCAACACTCCTGCTTTCCAACCTAGCTAGGATGGTTGCTCTACTTTCTAATGTAGCCCTTTTGCCCCACCAGCCACCACAGAAAAGCATGGTGACAATCTCCTGCAGCGAAATTAGACCTCTTTCACACAGGTAGCCAACTAAAGTCTACAATACAGCTGAAGGTGGTTGTTCACATGGCATGGCTGCAAATTTAACGTGGCATGTCAAGTTGATAGGGGACACTGCTTCTCAAACTTTGCCATTCAAGTAAATTTGTGCGCAAACACAAGCCAAGAGTTTGGCTCGAGGTTGCGGTGCATTAGTCCAATTTTATATTTTGCTGCACTCTGAAAAGCGATCCATCATGAATGGGCTAGAGTGAACTTAGCCATATAACCTGCCTCCAATGCAAGCAAACCATATTATCATAAGCAAGTTTGCAGTGCAAACAAACCCTCACTGATTGAACAGCACTCCCATACATGAGTGAGCTCATGCTAGATAAGGTGTGTGAGTGTGATGTTCACCACCTGATGCCACTGAAATAGAAAAGATAGGATCTGGATTAACAATAACTTTTGCATGGTATATACCACAAGGAACAGGAGGGCATGCATTAATCTCAAGATAATTACTAAGGTTGTCCCGATACTTACTTACTAGGGTTGTCCCGATACACTTTTTTAAGACTGAGTACAAGTACTGATACTTTTTGTCAAGTACTCGCAGATACCAATACTTTTTTAATATCATGTGACAGTTTTCAAAGCACTATACAGATTAAGTGGCACTGATATGAACCACTGATGAGTACTGATAGGTGGCACTGATTAAGCAGCACCGATGAGCCCTGTTAGGATTAGGTGACACTGATATGCAGCATTGATGAGCACTGACTGGCTGGCACTGATGGCTGGGCACTGACTGATGGCACTGATTGAGGGGCACTGATGGCACTGATAGATGGCACTGACTGATGGGCACCAATAAGTGGCACTGACAGGTGGCTGGCACTGATGGCTGGCACTGATAGGCAGCACTTATGGGCATTGGGCACTGATAGGTGGCATTTATGGGCACTGATGGGCAGGCACTGAAATGCAGCCAGCAATAAATGACATGAAAGGAAAGGCTGCCTGCGATGCCCATCTTGGTACTCCTTGCACTCGGCCGCAAAGGAGCAGCAGCGGACATCTTGTTACACCCAGCCCGAACTATATGGGCTGGGTGTAACAAGATGTCCACTGCTGGCTTACTGTGGCCGAGTGCAGGGTGTACCAAGATGGGCGTCGGGATGTTGAACCGCTGACAGACGTCACTTCCGTTGTTCCGCCCGTTGACTTCTGATTGCCTCTTCCAGGTATCGGATTAGGGAAGTACTCGCGCAAAAATGCTCGGTATCGGGACAACCCTAATAATTACAAATCTAGATTGTCTTCCCAGCAATAATCTCAGACAGATAATTTTGCATAAATAACATTTAAAAGCCTTAAAGTGTTGGCAAAGTCTAAACTGAATAGGCAAACCACAGTCATATACAGTTCACATCCGATTTACAACATAAGAAAGGTAATTTAGCTATTGTCATGGGTGAAAGCAGACAATATACATTACCTATAAGTGGAAAGGGATGTGCCTAACAAGGCCGATTACACTACTGAGTGCACTGGGTCCATGTCTGGTGCCTATTGAACTGCTTATTCATATTTAGACACCCTGCGCTGCGCAGCTTCTGTATCTATGCTAGAAAAATTAAGTTAAGACAGGAAATTGCAGGTTGAAATTCTATCCAATTGCTTATCTTTTTACAAGTAAACAAATGTCCTGGCTGTACACCGCTATGTTCTTCTTTAACTGCTCCTCCCACGGCCTATTGTAAAATGATGGCCGAGTGGGAGCACTGTTATCCTGGGAGAACATCATGCGACATCCTCCCAGGATCGTGTCTCGTGCACGCACCACAGTCTGTCACCTGCTGAGTCCACCAGACATAGCCAATGGCAGATCACTGTACCAGCCCACTGCTGGTTCCATGTGATCGCTGTGACCAATGACAACCGATCACATGACAATTGTACACAATGAATGGCTTGGATTCATGCCATTCATTGTGTATTATTGTGATGATCTTTGTGATTGGTCAGTTAACATATAGTACAGACAGGGCCAATAACAGTCCATCTTTTACCATGTAATGAGTTGTGACCAATCACAGCTAATCACAATAGTAAACACTGAATGAATAAATCATTCAGAAAAAACGGTAGCTTATAATAGTAAAATTAATAGGTTTTTTTTTAATTATTTAATCTTTATTCATTATTTTCTTGCATTACAAATTATCTTAAAAAATAATTCAAATATTCCAATCAAAAATTTTTTTTTCCAGCATAATTACAAACCCCGGCATTGTTGTACTTTCCAGCAGGCCCTTCCCTGTTCCCTTTCCCTCTCCCCCCACCCTTACTCATTAGAGAAATACTCGCTTTCTATATACAACCGTGCTGGGCTTCTTATTTCATCTATATTTTACTACAATAATACACCACCTCTTTTCTTCGCTTTTAAACTATGTTGTAGTGCAGTGTTGCCTTCTGCTGGTAATAATTTGTCCCAATCATGTCTTTTAGGCTTAACATACTCATAATTCACAGCTCTTGCTCTCAATTTAGCCCTCTAACGGGGGAAAATCCATTCTCACCATCCACTCTCTCCACATCTTTTCAAATTCCCTTAGATTTCCCCTCTTAATGTAAGTCACTTTTTCTTTCCATATAGTTTATTCATTATGTTAATCCATTCACTTACTGCAGGGGGTTTTCTCGACTGCAATCTCAATGCAATTCATTTTCTCACCTGAAATAAGCATCTTACTATTGCAGCTGTCCTACTCTGACCCTCACCTGGTTTCTCCTTATATCCCAATACACAGAGCTTAACCTCTTGACTCAAGGATGCCCCATAAATCCCATTTATGGTATATCAAACCCCCTTTCAATATCGAAACAACTTTGGGCATCTCCACATCATGTGTATGAGGTCCCCAGATTCCTAAAATCTGGGGCATTTCGCGTCAGGTCTCCTACCAAACATGAATAAATTCTTAGGGGTATAATAAGCCCTGTGTATCAACATCAAATGAGAAAACTTCTGTGAGGGGTATACCGATATCTTAGGGCCCATCTCCAGTATTCTCTTCTGCTGTTCATTCGTTATCTCTCCAATATCCGCTTCCCATCTCTCCCTGTTCTTATCACACTGAGCCAGCCTATGCGTATCTCCTTTACACAACTGACCATATATTTCGGATATGAGCCCCTTGGTTGTCTCCATCTTAAATAGTTTCTGAAAAAATGGGGTTTTACTCCATACTAATATTTGGGTCCTAAACTGGGCTTCTAAAGCATGCCAGACCTGTAAATATTGATAAAATGTATGATAAGGTATATTATATTCCGCTCTTAGTTCCAAAAAAGTTTTTAGAACATTCCCTTCTTATACAGTGGGGACAGAAAGTATTCAGACCCCCTTACATTTTTCACTCTTTGTTATATCGCAGCCATTTGCTAAAATAATTTAAGTTAATTTTTTTTCCTCATTAATGTACACACAGCACCCCATATTGACAGAAAAACACAGAATTGTTGACATTTTTGCAGATTTATTAAAAAAGAAAAACTGAAATATCACATGGTCCTAAGTATTCAGACCCTTTGCTCAGTATTTAGTAGAAGCACCCTTTTGATCTAATACAGCCATGAGTCTTTTTGGGAAAGATGCAACAAGTTTTTCACACCTGGATTTGGGGATCCTCTGGCATTCCTTTCTGTCCCCACCGTAACTGAGTCAAACTATTTATACCCTGTGTTTCCCACTCTTTAACCTTTCCTATTGGCAGCAGCTCCTGTAAGTTCTTATTATTCCTGAGGGGGGTATATTCATGTATCCCTGAGTATCCCATCAATTTCTTAGTATTATGCATTGCTTCTGATAAGATTATTCCCCCATTTATGCCTCCTTCTCCCATGTTATCTCCTCCTATCAACAGTTGCAGCTGTGCAGCCAGGTAATAATTCTCTGAATGTAGTATCGCCATTCCCCCCTCCCCGGTCGGGAGCTATAGCGTATGCAACCGAATTCGTGCTTGCCCACCTTTTCAGATCAATTCTCTGAAAAGGGATTCAATTTTTTTTAAACCATTTTTTACATATCCACACTGGGGAATTATGAAACACATCCATATCATTTTTATCAAGCTACATCTACCTGCTACTGACAGGGGGAGCCGCTTCCAAATTTAGTCAATAATGGTGTTATGTAATTACTAATATACTGCTTAGGATCTCTTGTCAGCAGGATCCCCAAGTATTTCAATGTGTCTACTACCACCAATTGGGGCATTCCAGAGATGGTTGGGTTGCTCATAGGGTCCACCGGCAGTAACTCCGACTTCTCCCAATTTATCACCAATCCAGAGAAAATTCCAAATTCCTCAACAATATTCATAGCTTTATTTAAGGACTGCCCAGTGTCTCCCAAGAAAAGGAGAACATCGTCCCCATACAATGCTATCCTTTCCTCCCCTGTCCTCCTCGCAAATCCTTTTATCTCAGGGCTTGATCTCATTCTATCGCCAATTGTTCCATTGCAAGAGAAAAAATCAAGGGAGACAGCTGGCAACCCTGTCTAGTCCCTCTCTTTAATTGAATCCTTTCTGAATATTTGTTATTAATCCGTATTTTAGCACTCGGGTTATTATAGAGCATTTTTATCCAACCTATAAAAGAAGGCCCAAATCCAAATTCCTCCAGAACCCGCCAGTCATATGCCCATTCCGGGCTATCAAAGACTTTAGTCACATCCAGTGACAATACAGCTCTAGCTCCCTCGTTGTCTGCCAGGGTCTGCAGGTTCAGGAATGTCCTTCTAATATTCATACTAGAGGATCTATTAGCAACAAAGCCTGTCTGGTCTGGATGAATAATTTTTGGGACTATTCTGTTCAGCCTGGCCACCAGGACCTATTATTTTAGCATCAGAGCACAGCAGAGAGATTGGTCTATATGAGGCTACGTCCAGCGGGTCCTTCCCTTCTTTATATATCACTATAATCAGAGCAGTTCTGGAAGCAATATTTCTCCATAATATTTGTATATCTCCATTGAGAGCCCATCCGGACCAGGGGATTTCTGATTCGCCATTCCGGCTACTGCCTGCTGAAGTTCTACAAGGGTTATTGGGGCCTCCAGGACCTCCCTATCTTCTTGTGAAATGGATGGTATCTCCAGATTCCTCAGGAATTTATCCATCTCCCCCTCCTGTCCCTTCCTCTGTGAGGTATACAATTTTCTAAAAAAATCAGTAAATATGTCTATAATCTCTGAGGTAAGTGACGTTATCCTTCCTCCTCTCATCTTAACTGTAGGTATATCAGAGGGGGAAGAGTTAGATTTCACCAATTGTGCTAGCATTCGGCTCACCATTTCCCCTTCTCCAAACGAGCATTGTTTCTAAAAGAGTCTTCTATTCTCAGCTTTCCTAATAGAAGCTAATTAATACTCTTGTTGTCTATTTATCCAATTTTCCTTTTTCCTTGGTGATGGATCACTTACATTCCCTGAAAATAAGAGCTAGCGTGATTGTCGGTGATGGCTGCAATATAAGCCCTACCCCCCAAATAAGCCCTAGTTAAAGTCCTCGTAGGTTCTATTTTCAGGATAGGGCTTATTTTTGGGGAAACAGGGTAGGGCTTATTTGGGGGGTAGGGCTTATATTGCAGCCATCACCGACATTCACGCTAGGTCCTATTTTTGGGGAAACAGGGTAGTTATTTTCAGCCATCATTACCTCTCTTCTGATGCTTTCCTCCCATTCCCCCGATTCCCTATTGGCTTTTGCCACTTGCTGAATCAGTATACCTCTAAAGAATGCCTTTAGAGTGTCCCAAAATATCCCAGCCAAAGTTGTCCCTTTGTTGTACTTCACAAACTCTCTCAGTCTAGGGAGGACCTCATCTGATTTCTTAATAATTTCCAGCCAATATTGACTTAAGTCCTTAAGATACTTTTTCCCCCAAGGTTCAAAACCAAGACCAGTGGGGAGTGATCCAAAATCCCTCTTGGTAAATAGCATATATTCTAACTAGATTGTAGCATTTCTCATGTTTCCTAAAGCCATGTCAATCCTGGAGAGAGTGGAGTTGGTACCTGAAAAACAAGAATACTGTCGGATGCCTGGATTTCTCACTCTTCAGACATCCATCAACTCCACTTCCTCCAAGAACCGATCTAGGCAACTCTTTCCTATATTCGCCGAGCCCGCTCCGGAGGGGAACCTATCGATCTTTTTATCCAATACTTCATTAAAGCCCCTACTATTATTATCGGTATATCCTCCTTGCCTACCAAAAATTCAATTAATCTATACATAACCTCCATTTTAAAAAGGTGGAGGGATATATATATTTGCCAGCACGTACGTTTTATTTTCTATGAAACACTGAAGAAAAATGAATCTACCCATCTCATCAATACTGACCCATGTGCAAGAAAAAGCCACCCCCATTCTCACCATAATACTCACCCCTCTAGAATAGGAGGAGTACAACGAATGATATTGTGTCTGATATCTCTTATTCTTTAATTGTGACACTGTGTTTCCTGCAAGCAGGCCAATACTATGTCATGTCTATCCAGTGTGGCAAACAATGCTGCTTTTTTAACTGGGCTGCCCAGTCCCCTGGCATTCCAGGAGCAGATTTTAAGAGTCTTAGCCTGCATCTGAAATCAAGGGAAGTATTTGTTTTACCGAAAGTGCAAAATTAATAATAATGTCATGTGAAGTTCAACTCTTCTCTGTTTGTTTCTACCTTTAATTCCAAGTGCAATATATTGTAATCTCTGTATATTTTCCCTAATGCCGCGTACACACGGTCGTACTTTTCGTCTACAAAAGTCCAACAGACGCTGATGGACTAAAGCTGGCTGGTAATCCGATCGTGTGTGGGCTTCTCCGGACTTTCAACTGACTTTTTTAGCCTCAAATCCGACGTACTTTAGATTTGAAACATGCTTCAAAACTTTACTTCGTAACTACGACGGACCCCGAAATCCGCTCGTCTGTGTGCTAGTCCGACGGACAAAAAGCCACGCTAGGGCACCTATTGGCTACTGGCTATGAACTTCCTTATTTTAGTCCGGTGTACGTCATCACGTACGAATCCGACCGACTTTTGTGTGGTCGTGTGTAGGCAAGTCCGTTCGTTAGAAAGTAGGCCGCAAGTCCGCCGCAAGTCCACCGAAAGTCTGCCGGAAGTCTGTCGGAAAGGCTGTCCGACTTTTGTAGACGAAAAGTACGACCGTGTGTACGCGGCATAAGACCCTATTTTCAAGCATATATTTCCTTATTCGTGTGGCTTTCACTATACAATCCTGTTCTATTTGTGAGTAATCTATTCCTCTATTCCCTCCCCCCTTCCTTCTTCTATCCCCCCTCCCACAGAGCACCCCTCCCTTCTCCCACCCTCTCCACCTGTCAAGGTGTACCCTAAGGGGCTTTATTGTGACTGCTTCCAACTCCACACAATCTTCACTTACTTTCAGTGCAACAAACTTTCCACTCTTACCCCTACTCCCTTTCCCTATCCACATCAATAAAAATAATACTATAAAAATTTTTAACCATACATCCCTCTCTTCCATATAGCAACAATACCACCCTCGTTCCTCCTATGTGTGCCCACCCCTCCCCCATTTAATCAGTCCATACCTCCCTCCAATAAGGGAGGAGGAGGGGAGAGGAAGAGGAAAAAAAAATTTAAACGCACTAATTTCTCCTCCCCACTCCCCCCCCCCCCCCCATTCAATTTATCTGCAGTTTCTCCTTTTTGTCCTCCAGCCACTTGGCTACTCCAGTTGGAGTATCAAAAATCTGTGTGCCTCCTAGTGCTACTATTCGCAACGTACTGGATAAAGCAGTGCATATGTTATCCTGAGTTTTTGTAAAGAGCGTTTTATCTCAATAAACCCTGTTCTGCACTTCTGCAGATCAGGCGAAAAGTCTGAGTAGACCTAAACTTTGGTTCCCTTGTAGGAGATATTCCCCTCCTCCCTTTCCTTCCATAGGAGTGTCACTTTGTCCTTATAGTTAAGGAATTTCATCAGAATTGGTCTTGGATATCCTCCTGCTGGTGGGGCCCTGAAAGGTACTCTGTGTGCTCTCTCAATTGAGAACATCGGCGTAAATGTCTCTTTTCCAAATACTTCTATAAACCATTTTTCTA
Source organism: Lithobates septentrionalis (assembly GCA_037952835.1). NCBI lineage: Eukaryota > Metazoa > Chordata > Amphibia > Anura > Ranidae > Lithobates > Lithobates septentrionalis. Next base: position 5,845,208 of record JBBDGP010000281.1, on the reverse strand, counting down.
AAAATTCTATAGGGTCTGGTCCCTCGGTTCTTTCTGGCAATCCCACCAATCTCACATTATCTCTTCGGAGCCTATTCTCCATCTCATCCATTTTTGAAGCGTGTCTACTCATCTGATCTTTCATATTTTTAACATCATGTTTTACTGGATGCATATTGTCTTCTATTTCACTTTTCCTCCCTTCCAAGACTGTTGTTCTTTCTGCCGTTTTTGGCAGATCTTGTCTGACCAGCATCAAATCCTCCTTTACCCCCTTCATTTGAGAATTTAGATGCATTTACGGGCTGTAATACATCCTTCAATGACGGTTCTTTCTCAGAACTGGAAGTAGGATCAGAGAGTATCTCTTCAGATTGCTCTATCAGGCCTGTACTCTTGCTCACTGTTTTTGTTATTGAAACAGCTGAAGCTAGGGCTGATGGATGGCCTTGACTTTTCCTGTCTGCTAGTGCTCCTGTTGTGTTTTAGTCTGTTGGGCTCCTTTTATAGGTGTCTGCACCGAGATATAGGCAAATCTTTCTAGTTTTTATGTAGCCACTGCCGCTGCAGTGGCTACATCAAAGGAATGTGATTGTTGTACCCCCATGTTCTCTGGCTGCATTTGCTCTTCGCCTCTTCTTCTCGTTGTTGCCATGTCTGTGTTTTCCTTGCAGTGCATATGCTTTTTCACCGCTCAAAAGCAGGGTGCAGTGCATGGGGTTATTCACAGTTCAGATAGTTGAATTATCAGAGCGCTATAAATTAATTTATTCACCGATCAAGGAGATCAGGGAGAGGAGAACATTAGCATATTGCAATCTCTTGTTCTTCCGAAGGTGGTAATAGCAGGTTAATAAGCTCTATTGCTGTCTTCTAATCTTGCAATCCTTGCCTGCAATCCTTGCCTGTCTTTCAGTTATGCTTATCTAAAATAAGTTTAATATCACTCACCACTCCGACTTATCCTTCACCCCCCTATCAGTACTTATCACAGTTTGACCGAGCGTTTCCAGCTTTCCTCAAGGAGTTTACAAGGGGCCTTTCAGGGCTTTCAGGGCTCACATGCCTCACATGCCACTCTGCTCGGCGTCTCCGAGACTCTCCGGAGCTGTCCGAAGCGGTGCACCGCCTCCTCTCCCGCCTCTAAGATTTGGCCCGTCAATCAGCCAGACGGGGCAGTCCAAGCACCCTGCGCTCTCCACGATATCCACGCTCACCGGGTCCTCCTCAGCCAGTCATCAGCTAGCGGCTCCTACCACCCAGCACTTCCATGCACCGCTGTAATGCCTCGCTCCTGGGAGAGGGATAGGAGAGAGCACACATCTGTCCCCACGCTCTCACTCCATACTCTCACATCCAGTTCCGCTCCCAAAATTCATTGTTATAATCAATCATAATGTGTAAAAAAAAAAAATCCTGATTACCTCTCCAAAATTACTAAGGTAACATTGTATTCCTCTGGTCACTGTATGTAAAAAAAAATAAAATAATAATAATAATAAAAAGAAAAAAAATATTTAAAGAATTTTTAAAACTAGTGCAAAAAAATAAAATACAACTTCAAAAAAGTTACTAAACACCTTGGACTAACTGCTTTCCAAAAAGGGTCATTTGGGGGATATTTGTACTGTCCTGGCATTTTTGGGCCTCAAGAAATTAGATAGGCCATTAGTGCATCAGGATTGATCGATTTTCAGATATACCATAGTTTGTGGACTCTATAACTTTCCTATAGACTAAATAATATACACTGATTTGGGGTTTTTTTCACCAAAAAAATTTAGCAATATACAATTTGGCCTGATTTTATGGAGAAAGATTATTTATTTGCAAAATATTATAACAGAAATAAAGAAAAACACATTTTTTTTTCAAGATGTTCAGTCTTTTTTCAAAATGTTCAGTCTTTTTTAATTTATTAACAAAAAAAATAAAAAATAAAACAGTGGTGACTGAATACCACCAAAAGTGGTAAAAGTGTGTGAAAAAAAAATGATTAAAATGTCATATAGGTACAGTGTTGCATGCCCGAGCAAGAAAGCTGAAAATTGGCCTGGACAGGAAGGGGAAAAAGTGTCCAGTACTGAACTGGTTAATATCAACAACCTTTCTCATTACCCCGCTCTCTCCCATTCTTTACATCTTCTCTATGCTCTTTCTGAAATAACAGTGCCTCCACCTTACTTTGGACATTTGTGGAGTTGTCTGGTTTAGTTATAGCCAACATTTAATACATTAAAGGAGAAGTACAGCTAAAGTTCGTTTTGGCTGTACTTCTCCTGTAAATGTTTGTTCTGCACTTCTGTGATCCGTTTTTAGAAGACAGCGAGCTGGTCCATATATAAACCAAGTGGGCTGCGCTAGCAACTAAAAGTGAAAAAATATATAAAAAAACCACAAAACACCACAGGTGTTAGTGAAGTGACAAGTGAATATATATATATGGATGTGTCAGAGAACTGGACCTGCAGCTCGCGCATCTGAGCCAACACTCAGTGTACTGGGCTGCACCACCAGAGCTCCAAGACCCTCCACAAAATCAATATCAATCAGTGTAGAAATGGCAGGATCATGGGACGATGCACTACTAAAACAAAATGCATCTATTAAACAAATAGCAGTTTAGCATACAATGATGTAAATAGAAATACAAATGTATAAATATGGCATATCAATTGTGCAAAAAATAAGATAGCATGGAGCGAACCACTCAGCACGTTCCAGATGACACAAAGAGACCATAAAATGTCATCTACAATATAGATACTCCTTCATGAGGCAAACAATAAACGGGCTTCCAATTTTTCCATCTTTTCCAATAACCAGGGCCAATGGTGTAGTGATGTAAAAAGGATTGCTCATAAAACCATAGAAGCACACGTTCCACCGAAGGAGAGAAGAGAAGTATATAGCATAAAACCTTAAAAAACCAAAGGTCACCTGCGCATAAAAGCGCTACTCACGGGACCGGTAAGGAAAGCAGGCATTCAGATATTTTGGTCGGTTCGCCGCTCTTGGCGTGCGTTCCACCGCCAGGAAGTGATGTCACTAGTACAAGACGAGCAAACGTGAACAGGATGTTGCGTCAACGCGTTTCGCCCCTCCCCCAGGGCGTTATCAAAGACTTAACATCCTGCTGACGTGTAAACCTTTTATATTATGTTCAGTGAGTGACGGCCATTTACGGCCAATGGGTGAAAAGTTCCCCATTCCTTCCTCTATCATCATATCCTGTTTGCAAAAAATAAAACTTTACTCAATGGTCGGAGACAACAACTCCAATGTACAGATAGGTGTTTACAAAATCTTCATAAGGAAAACATCCTAACACTCACTACCTTCCACAGAACAAAGTATATGCAAACTAACATCAGGATATCTGGATAAGCGGAAAAACTGATACAATATATATTAAATATCTAAACTCCCAATAATAAAAAAACAATAGTTTAATACATTATCCAATAATTTAAAAATCTATAAAAAATGATGAAGTGATATAGAAAAAATATATATAAATATATATGAATAAAAAAAAATTTTTTTTTTTTTTTTTTATATGGACAAAAAAAATTTTTTTATGAATAAAAAAATATATAGAAAATAGAAATATATATATACAGAAATATTTCTCTATATATAGACGCCTTTCTGATAGATGTAACTGATGTAGCATCCCATATTTCTCTCAATGATTTACTAGTTTCCCAGGTTAGATATTCATGATTAAGACATGGGAAAAAAACACATGATCAAAAATACATAATGATGAAAACGAAATAAAAAATAAAATAAAATAACATAAAATAAATGAAACTAAAGTGCTCAAACATATTGAAATATGATAAAAACAAAATATATATATTTATACACTACCAATTCGATAAAAAACAATTCAAGTCTAGCTCGATGTTCAGGCCCAAGGGGTTCAAAGTGCGTAGTCTATGTATCCACTGGGTTTCATTTTGTGAGATATTTTGTCTAAGGTTGGAACCTCGCCAGTGTTCTTCAACTCTGTCAATTCCACAGAAGGTAAGTAGGCTAGGGTCTTGGTTATGGAAAAGCCTAAAATGATTGGAAAGACCATGGAATCTATAACCCTTCTTAATCCTATTTACATGCTCATTAAGCCTTATACCCAGTTGTCTGGTGGTTCTTCCTACGTATTGTAGATTACAAGGACAAGATAGAAGGTAGGTGACGTGCGTTGTACTGCAGGCTATACTTTCTTCAAAGATGTTGACCGAAATGGGTATATCCCCCTGACAAGCTGCCACCATCCCAGATGGCTAGGGGGGATCCCTAAAAGTCAGCTACTTAGGATTAGAAGAAACTGCAGTAATTTAAGTGACTATAACTTGCAAGCTAATACTATGGTGAAAAGATTTCAAGAAAAAGGCTATAGTCTGGAAAATTTAGAGAAGATAAAGCAAACAGTCGGTGAAATGAATAGGGATGATCTGTTTAAATCTAAACCAAAAGGGGAAAATAATTTTAGTCTATCCTTCATCACAGGTTTTAACAGACAGTATCGTGACCTGGAGAGAATTATAAAGAGACATTGGCCCCTCCTTCATCAGGATGACGACTTGAGGAAGGTGCTGCCAAAACAGCCAAATTTTATTTATACCAAACCGCCCACTTTGAGGCTCCAGTTAGCACATAATGTTATAGATCCCCCTAAGAAGACATGCACTTTCCTAGACAGTGTCGGGTTCTATAGTTGTGGGAGGTGTGGAATATGTAAAACATCCAAATTTCGCAAGCGGAAAACCACCCATTTCAGCTCTCTGGTAGATGGTAGATCGTATACAATAAAAAAATTTATAACCTGCAGTACAACGCACGTCACCTACCTTCTATCTTGTCCTTGTAATCTACAATACGTAGGAAGAACCACCAGACAACTGGGTATAAGGCTTAATGAGCATGTAAATAGGATTAAGAAGGGTTATAGATTCCATGGTCTTTCCAATCATTTTAGGCTTTTCCATAACCAAGACCCTAGCCTACTTACCTTCTGTGGAATTGACAGAGTTGAAGAACACTGGCGAGGTTCCAACCTTAGACAAAATATCTCACAAAATGAAACCCAGTGGATACATAGACTACGCACTTTGAACCCCTTGGGCCTGAACATCGAGCTAGACTTGAATTGTTTTTTATCGAATTGGTAGTGTATAAATATATATATTTTGTTTTTATCATATTTCAATATGTTTGAGCACTTTAGTTTCATTTATTTTATGTTATTTTATTTTATTTTTTATTTCGTTTTCATCATTATGTATTTTTGATCATGTGTTTTTTTCCCATGTCTTAATCATGAATATCTAACCTGGGAAACTAGTAAATCATTGAGAGAAATATGGGATGCTACATCAGTTACATCTATCAGAAAGGCGTCTATATATAGAGAAATATTTCTGTATATATATATTTCTATTTTCTATATATTTTTTTATTCAAATTTTTTTGTCCATATAAAAAAAAAAAAAAAAATTTTTTTTATTCATATATATTTATATATATTTTTTCTATATCACTTCATCATTTTTATAGATTTTTAAATTATTGGATAATGTATTAAACTATTGTTTTTTATTATTGGGAGTTTAGATATTAATATATATTGTATCAGTTTTTCCGCTTATCCAGATATCCTGATGTTAGTTTGCATATACTTTGTTCTGTGGAAGGTAGTGAGTGTTAGGATGTTTTCCTTATGAAGATTTTGTAAACACCTATCTGTACATTGGAGTTGTTGTCTCCGACCATTGAGTAAAGTTTTATTTTTTGCAAACAGGATATGATGATAGAGGAAGGAATGGGAACTTTCACCCATTGGCCGTAAATGGCCGTCACTCACTGAACATAATATAAAAGGTTTACACGTCAGCAGGATGTTAAGTCTTTGATAACGCCCTGGGGGAGGGGCGAAACGCGTCGACGCAACATCCTGTTCACGTTTGCTCGTCTTGTACTAGTGACATCACTTCCTGGCGGTGGAACGCACGCCAAGAGCGGCGAACCGACCGAAATATCTGAATGCCTGCTTTCCTTACCGGTCCCGTGAGTAGCGCTTTTATGCGCAGGTGACCTTTGGTTTTTTAAGGTTTTATGCTATATACTTCTCTTCTCTCCTTCGGTGGAACGTGTGCTTCTATGGTTTTATGAGCAATCCTTTTTACATCACTACACCATTGGCCCTGGTTATTGGAAAGATGGAAAAATTGGAAGCCCGTTTATTGTTTGCCTCATGAAGGAGTATCTATATTGTAGATGACATTTTATGGTCTCTTTGTGTCATCTGGAACGTGCTGAGTGGTTCGCTCCATGCTATCTTATTTTTTGCACAATTGATATGCCATATTTATACATTTGTATTTCTATTTACATCATTGTATGCTAAACTGCTATTTGTTTAATAGATGCATTTGTTTTAGTAGTGCATCGTCCCATGATCCTGCCATTTCTACACTGATTGATATTGATTTTGTGGAGGGTCTTGGAGCTCTGGTGGTGCAGCCCAGTACACTGAGTGTTGGCTCAGATGCGCGAGCTGCAGGTCCAGTTCTCTGACACATCCATATATATATATTCACTTGTCACTTCACTAACACCTGTGGTGTTTTGTGGTTTTTTTATATATTTTTTCACTTTTAGTTGCTAGCGCAGCCCCACTTGGTTTATATATCTTCAAAGTACAGTACTTTCACTCTGCAGCTGCAACAAAGTTTTATTTTCTCTTTTCCTTTTTGGTTTCACAAAAGAATTTTATCTGGTTGTTATCATATATTTGCGAGCGCTGTATTGTATGATTTTATGTTTCACAAGCGAGCTGGTCCAGGCTCGAGAAAGATTGGGACCGTATGATTGGGATCCACCCAGCTCAGCCTCTTAGTGAGCCGCTGAGAGCCTGAGTTGGCCGCTCTCATCCCTCCACAGCCCAGCACATCAGTGAGCATGGGGGGGGGCAGAGCAAAAAACTGGCGACTGACAGTCACCAGCTTTCTGCTCACAGATGATTGAGAACCGAGCGATCAGTGGTGTTTGATCCCTCAGTTCTCAGCCTTAGAGCCAGCGGGGGACAGATGCAGCATCAGACCGATGCCGCATCCCACCTATGTAAGCATGATTTTCTCCCCACAAAAAATCCTCAATTTCTCTTTTAATATATTTGGTTTTGATTCATATTATGTTTTAATTACAAGTATTAAGCCCCGATTTAAGGTGAAACACTTCATGGGGAAGTAATGTCCAGCAGAATTGGTGATATAAGATAAGCCAGGCAGTGGTTTCAGCAAAGTTTGTTAAAAGTATAGAATTACTTACCGGAGTGTGGCCTGGGTGTTTGTTTGTGCATTACTACGAGGAGGAGACGGGTCGCATATTGGGCCTAGTACCCATGGCTGATGAGTGCATAATAGTTGCCTTGAGCAGTACCATTTGAAAAGGAATAGATTTGCATTTTTTTTTTGTGAGATCAACTGAACTTTGGAATTGGATTAAGTTCTACTTTCAATATCTACTATTGTCTTCTTGGGAACCCCTTTCACATTTCTACAATCTAAACATTATCACACATTTCAAATATTTTGTTTTAACCAGAAAGGCAGTTTCCATGTCAACAAGACAATAATAAAGAATTAATGGTACACCCATACCTCCCAACATTTTGAGATGGAATGAGGTGACACCTACTAACAAATGTATGTAGGCATAGGACACATCCCCTGCCACACCCCTTTAAAGGAGAATTAACCAAAAAAAAAAGATTAATTAAATTCACAGGACTTTTTTTACCACTACTATTTCTCTATAGTAGCTTTTAAAATGTACAAATGCAGGGATTTAGAAATTTGATGAAAGGTTTAGCACTGGGAAACTCTTTTTGAAAGATAAAAAGTGCATTTTATATACAACTATATGGATCAGACCAAAATGAGTGACAAATGAGGTGAAATGAGGGACAGAGGACATTGCTCCAAATCAGGGACAGTCCCTCGAAAACAGGGACAGTTGAGAGCTATGGGTACACCAGTATACATAATATGAGTATAACCAGCTAATAGATGAAATTCAGATATTAAAAAAAGGGGTGGGATATAAACTCACTATTCCCTCACAGAAAGCGGAAAACACTGTGGGACTGGTCATGATAACACAGTGGTTTATTAACAGGCCTTATGACATGCATAGAAGTTCAGAATATATAAATCAAAGTAGTGAATCTTTTATCCCATCCTTGAACTATCTGTTGCCTGTAAACACCAAAAGTCATGCTTATATTGCAGCAATCCACACTGCATTGCTTCTAAAAATCTATATGCTTAGGTAGATGCTCTGACTCATCCAGCCGTAGATTACTCGAACATTTCAGATCTGCAGACAGGCAGCAAGTCCAGATAATGAGGGAAATTAAATGGGAAGAAGGAAATGATGAATCAATACGTCAAGAGTCTAGAAACATAGCTTTGGTAATTTAAAATAGAACACCTTAGCTGTTTGTTTCTGCAGAATCTAGGCATGTGCATTTTAACAAAAAGGAAATAAAGATAAAACCGCCTGCTATGCTGCCCATACAAATAGCAATGTTCTGCATTCCAACAAGCTTTTGATTTAATGGATCCTGAATGATCTCTGCCTTATAGATACAAATGTGTAGAGCTGACTTTTCCCAATAAACACTGTGGCAGATGAAGACATGTGGTTCCAACACCATAATGGCCCTGAAGCATTGATTGTGGTCGAGACCATAATGAAAATACAATGATCCTTAAATTAAACCTGTCATAAGAGAACCACGGAGACTGCCATTGTACACCATTTTTCTGAAATTGATAGCTACCTGGCTGTCATGCTGAGATACTGATCAGTAGGGATGAGCCGAACACCCCCGGTTCGGTTCGCACCAGAACCCGCGAACGGACCGCAAGTTCGCACGAACGTTAGAACCCCATTGACGTCTATGGGACTCGAACGTTCGAAATCAAAAGTGCTCATTTTAAAGGCTAATTTGCATGGTATTGTCCTAAAAAGGGTGTGGGGACCCGGGTCCTACCCCAGGGGACATGTATCAATGCAAAAAAAACTTTTAAAAACGGCCGTTTTTTCGGGAGCAGTGATTTTAATGATGCTTAAAGTAAAAAAAAAAAAAGTGAAATATTCCTTTAAATATCGTACCTGGGGGGTGTCTATAGTATGCCTGTAAAGTGACGCGTGTTTCCCATGTTTAGAACAGTCCCTGCACCAAATGTCATTTTTAAAGGAAAAAATCTCATTTAAAACTGCTTGCGGGTTTAATGTCATGTCGGGTCATGGCAATATGGATGAAAATCAGTGAGACAAAGGGCATGGGTACCCCCCAGTCCATTACCAGGCCCTTTGGGTCTTGTATGGATATTAAGGGGAACCCCGCACCCAAATTAAAATAAGGAAAGGTCCCTATATACTCTGAACAGCAGTATACAGGTGGTGCAAACAAGACAGGGACTGTAGGTTTGTTGTTAAGTAGAATCTGTTTGTAATTTTGAACATTTTTAACGTGTTTAGCTCCAGCCAAAAATCTTTTCTAAGCTTTTTGGAAAACATAGGGAAGGGTTATCACCCTGTGACATTTGTTTTGCGTCTTTCCTCCTCTTCAGAAGATTTCACCTCACTTTTTTGTCCCAATGAAAAATGTTTTTTGAAAATTTGGGTTTTTTTGTGGAACAAGGATTGGAAAGCATCAGTGGAAAGGAGAAATTGTTTCCCATATTAACTCTTACATGAGAGAATTTCCCTTCCTAGGTGTAGATTTCATCTCACTTCCTGTTGTCTCCTTCCGTTTGCAAGTAGGAGTCGTTTGTAAGTTAGTGTTTGAAAGTAGGGTCCTGCCCTATATACTCAGCAGAAATTTGGGCCTTAGGTGTTGCTGTGGCCAAAACACTGTAAGCCTCACAGGGCCCTGCTGTGAAATATTAGATCAAGAATTGTAATTACATGCCCCTGTTGAACAGGAGCTGAAAAATTAGGCCTTAGGCACTGGTGCTGGTGCCACAACACTGCAACCCCTCACAGACACTCTAGTTGGAACGCAGGAACAACGCAGGAACGAGCCCTGCTGCAAAGTATTGCATCAAAAATTGTAATTACACGCCCCTGTTATACAGGGGCTGAAAAATTGTGCCTTAGGCACTGGTGGTGGCGCCCAGAACCAAAAATGTTCTTACAAGCTATCAGCGTGATGATTGAGGAGGAAGAGGATAATTACTCAGGGATAGTCACTCAGCATCAGCATAGGCAGTCTTTGAAGGGATCTGAAAAAAATTATTCAGTTACATCAGCATCAGGTGCTTGGTAGCTGGTGGTGATCCAAGACTGATTCATTTTTATGAAGGTCAGCCGATCGACCGAGTCAGTGGACAGACGCACCCTGTGATCGGTTACCACGCCTCCAGCAGCACTGAATGTGCGTTCCGAAAGAACGCTGGATGCAGGACAGGCCAGTAGCTCAATTGCATACTGTGCAAGCTCTGGCCAGTGATCCATCCTCAAGACCCAGTAACCCAGAGGATTTTCGGTGGGAAAGGTGTCCAAGTCTGATCTTGCCCCTAGGTATTCCTGCACCATGTAAAACAGACGCTGGCGATGGTTGCTGGAACCGATCATACCTTGGGGCTGCGGACCAAAAAATTGTCTGAACGCATCGGTCAGACGGCCACCTTCTCCACCGCTCCTTCTTTGACTGACCGAAGCCTCAGCAACACGTTGTCCAGAAACAGGAGTTTGTAACCTCCCAGTCTCTGGGAACGCGTTGCACAGACCTTTCTGCAAGGCCTCCCGAAGATGTTTCATCCTCTGCTCCCTCTGCGATGGCAAGATAAGGTCCGCAACCTTACCCTTGTAACGTGGATCAAGGAGGGTTGCCAGCCAGTATTGGTCCTTCTCCTTGATACCACGAATACGAGGATCCTTACGCAGGCTTTGCAGGATCAGGGAGGCCATGCAGCGTAGGTTTGCTGAGGCATTCGGTCCGGAGTCCTCTGGGTCACTAAGGACAACAACGTCCGCAGCCACCTCCTCCCAGCCACGTACAAGTCCATGTGTTCCTTGGGACTGATCCCTTAAAGACTGCTGATGCTGAGTGCCAGGCTCCATCTCCATACTGACACAATCTTCCTCCTCCTCCTCCTCCTCCTCCTCGTCCTCTTCCTGTGTGATCGGCGGGCACGCAGGAACACTGTCTGGATAAAGGGGGCCTTGAGAGCTAAGGAAGTCCTCCTCTTCCTGCCTCAAGTGCCCTGTCCATTATTCCACGCAGCGTGTGCTCCAACAGGTGGACAAGGGGGACAGTGTCACTGATGCATGCACTGTCAGTGCTCACCATCCTCGTGGCCTCCTCGAATGGTGACAGGACAGTGCATGCATCCCTGATCATGGCCCACTGGCGTGGGGAAAAAAAACCAAGGTCCCCTGACCCTGTCCTGGTGCCATAGTCGCACAGGTACTCATTTATGGCCCTCTGCTGCGTGTGCAGCCACTGCAGCATGGCCAATGTCGAGTTCCACCTGGTGGGCATGTCACAGATTAGGCGGTTCTTGGGCAGGTTAAACTCCTTTTGGAGGTCCGTCAGCCGAGCACTGGCATTATATGACCGGCGGAAATGCACACAGACTTTCCTGGCCTGCCTCAGGACATCCTGTAAGCCCGGGTACCTGCCCAAGAACCGCTGCACCACCAAGTTAAGGACGTGAGCCAAACAGGGCACATGGGTCAGTTGTCCCTGTCGGAGGGCAGAGAGGAGGTTGGTGCCATTGTCGCAAACCACCATTCCTGCCTTAAGTTGGTGTGGCGTCAACCACCTCTGAACCTGCCCCTGCAGAGCTGACAGAACCTCTGCCCCAGTGTGGCTCCTGTCCCCCAAGCACACCAGCTCAAGCACCGCATGGCATCTTTTGGCCTGCGTACTTGCGTAGCCCCTTGAACGCCTACGGAGCACCGCTGGTTCCGAGGAAGAGGCCATGGAGGAAGAAGAAGAGGAGGGGGTGGAGGAGAGAGGTGTGTCACAATCAGCATTTTGGAGGCGTGGTGGCGGAACAACCTCCAACACTACTGCACCTTGTCCTGCATCCTTCCCAGCTGCCAGCAGAGTCACCCAATGCGCCGTGAAACTTAAGTAACGTCCCTGTCCATGCCTGCTGGACCATGAGTCAGCGGTAATATGCACCTTACCGCTGACCGCCCTGTCCAGCGAGGCATGGACATTGCCTTCCACATGCCGGTAGAGAGCTGGAATCGCCTTCCGTGAGAAAAAGTGGCGTTTGGGTACCTGCCACTGAGGAACCGCACATTCCACAAACTCACGGAAGGGGGCAGAGTCTACCAACTGAAAAGGCAGCAGTTGAAGTGCTAGCAATTTTGCCAAGCTAGCATTCAACCGCTGGGCATGTGGATGGCTGGGAGCAAACTTCTTTCGGCGGTGCAGCAGCTGGGGCAGGGAAATTTGCCTGGTACAATCTGGCGTCGGTGTACCAAAAGCAGATTGCCCACAAGTACTTGGCTGTGACACACCTAATTCTACACCTTCATTCCTCTCACTGCAGGTCTCAGAGAGGACTGAAGGTCTAGTGGGGTTGGAAATCTCAGCTGATGAGGAGCAAGGAGAGATCCTCTTTGTTCTTTGGTGTGGGTCTTTTAGATATGCTTGCCAATGAACTGCATGGCAGGTCAACATATGTCTGGTCAAGCATGTGGTACCCAAGCGGGAGATGTTTTGGCCACGCGAGATACGCTTGAGACATATGTTGCAAATAGCAGCGGTGCGATCTGATGCACTCGTCTCAAAAAAGGCCCACACCAAAGAACTTTTTGAATAACGCGCAGAGACTGCAGCGCCCTGCACATGTGGAGCTTTGGGGTGTGATGCAGTCAATGTGCTGCCCTTAGGCTGGCCCCTGGAGGGCATCCTGCCTCGTTGGTGATGTGCCGCCTCCTCCTCCTCCTCCTCCTCCTCTCTCCTATCAGGCACCCACGTTGAGTCAGTGACCTCATCATCCCCTCCCTCCTCATCACTGGAGCAAACCTGGCAGTATGCTGCAGCAGGGGGAGCATGACTGCCAGATTGCTGTCCTTCTTGGGCACCCCCTCTGTCCGTGCTCATGTTACTGCCTTCATCGAGCTCAGTATCATCATCAGAGCCTTCCAAACGCTGGGCATCCTCCTGGAGCATGTACCCAACACTGTGGTCAAACAGTTCGAGGGAATCCTCATGAGGACATGGTGGAGCTAGGGAAGGAGTCACTGATGACATTGAGCTGAGGGAAGAGGCCGCTGCTTTGCCAGACAAAGCACCCTGGGCATGGGTGAGAGAGGATGAGGAGGATGAGGACGGCTTGGTCATCCACTCGACCAAGTTTTCTGCATGTTGCGGCTCAACACGGCCAGCTGCCGAAAAAAAGGCCAAGCGTGTCCCATGGCCACGGGCTGATGAGGATGCACCGTCTCCACGACCAGCACTAGACACAGAGCCTGCTTGCCCTCTCTTATTGGCTTGTGACTGTCTGCCTCTCCTTCTTGGCCTTCCAGACATACTAATGGCCTGTAGCTGCACTAAGCTGGGATAGAACACCTGTAATTTTCTTCAGGTAGCTTTATATACTGTAACCAGACAAGCCTGCCTGTCAGTAGGAAGATAACAGGAACGGATCTAGCTGAACACTGTGAGCAGGACGCACTGCACTAAATGTAAATAGCAGGAACGGATCTAGCTGAACACTGTGAGCAGGACGCACTGACTGCACTAAATGTAAATAGCAGGAACGGATCTAGCTGAACACTGTGAGCAGGACGCACTGCACTAAATGTAAATAGCAGGAACAGATCTAGCTGAACACTGTGAGCAGGACGCACTGCACTAAATGTAAATAGCAGGAACGGATCTAGCTGAACACTGTGAGCAGGACGCACTGACTGCACTAAATGTAAATAGCAGGAACAGATCTAGCTGAACACTGTGAGCAGGACGCACTGCACTAAATGTAAATAGCAGGAACAGATCTAGCTGAACACTGTGAGCAGGACGCACTGCACTAAATGTAAATAGCAGGAACGGATCTAGCTGAACACTGTGAGCAGGATGCACTGACTGCACTAAATGTAAATAGCAGGAACGGATCTAGCTGAACACTGTGAGCAGGACGCACTGCACTAAATGTAAATAGCAGGAACGGATCTAGCTGAACACTGTGAGCAGGACGCACTGCACTAAATGTAAATAGCAGGAACGGATCTAGCTGAACACTGTGAGCAGGACGCACTGACTGCACTAAATGTAAATAGCAGGAACGGATCTAGCTGAACACTGTGAGCAGGACGCACTGACTGCACTAAATGTAAATAGCAGGAACGGATCTAGCTGAACACTGTGAGCAGGACGCACTGCACTAAATGTAAATAGCAGGAACGGATCTAGCTGAACACTGTGAGCAGGACGCACTGCACTAAATGTAAATAGCAGGAACGGATCTAGCTGAACACTGTGAGCTGGACGCACTGACTGCACTAAATGTAAATAGCAGGAACGGATCTAGCTGAACACTGTGAGCAGGACGCACTGACTGCACTAAATGTAAATAGCAGGAACGGATCTAGCTGAACACTGTGAGCAGGACGCACTGACTGCACTAAATGTAAATAGCAGGAACGGATCTAGCTGAACACTGTGAGCAGGACGCACTGCACTAAATGTAAATAGCAGGAACGGATCTAGCTGAACACTGTGAGCAGGACGCACTGCACTAAATGTAAATAGCAGGAACGGATCTAGCTGAACACTGTGAGCAGGACGCACTGCACTAAATGTAAATAGCAGGAACGGATCTAGCTGAACACTGTGAGCAGGACGCACTGACTGCACTAAATGTAAATAGCAGGAACGGATCTAGCTGAACACTGTGAGCAGGACGCACTGACTGCACTAAATGTAAATAGCAGGAACGGATCTAGCTGAACACTGTGAGCAGGACGCACTGACTGCACTAAATGTAAATAGCAGGAACGGATCTAGCTGAACACTGTGAGCAGGACGCACTGCACTAAATGTAAATAGCAGGAACAGATCTAGCTGAACACTGTGAGCAGGACGCACTGCACTAAATGTAAATAGCAGGAACGGATCTAGCTGAACACTGTGAGCAGGACGCACTGACTGCACTAAATGTAAATAGCAGGAACAGATCTAGCTGAACACTGTGAGCAGGACGCACTGCACTAAATGTAAATAGCAGGAACGGATCTAGCTGAACACTGTGAGCAGGACGCACTGACTGCACTAAATGTAAATAGCAGGAACGGATCTAGCTGAACACTGTGAGCAGGACGCACTGACTGCACTAAATGTAAATAGCAGGAACAGATCTAGCTGAACACTGTGAGCAGGACGCACTGCACTAAATGTAAATAGCAGGAACAGATCTAGCTGAACACTGTGAGCAGGACGCACTGCACTAAATGTAAATAGCAGGAACAGATCTAGCTGAACACTGTGAGCAGGACGCACTGACTGCACTAAATGTAAATAGCAGGAACGGATCTAGCTGAACACTGTGAGCAGGACGCACTGCACTAAATGTAAATAGCAGGAACGGATCTAGCTGAACACTGTGAGCAGGACGCACTGCACTAAATGTAAAGAGCAGGAACAGATCTAGCCTAATCTAGCTCTCAAATCAAATGACACTGTCTGTCTCTCTCTCTATCAGCACACCGGAACACACTACACAGGGCCGCCGTGCAGGCGGCCTTATATAGTGTGGGGCGTGTACTAAATCCCCTGAGCCATAATTGGCCAAAGCCACCCTGGCTTTGGCCAATTACAGCTCTCTCTACTGACGGCGCTGTGATTGGCCAAGCATGCGGGTCATAGTGCATGCTTGGCCAATCATCAGCCAGCAATGCACTGCGATGCCGCAGTGAATTATGGGCCGTGACGCGCCACACGAATTTGGCGCGAACGGCCCATAACGTTCGCAATTCGATGGACGGTCGAACAGCCGATGTTCGAGTCGAACATGGGTTCGACTCGAACACGAAGCTCATCCCTACTGATCAGGAACAAGTATAGAGATAGGGAATTACAACATTATAAGACACGTATTACAGCATGCATCCTCCTAATATGTGACTCAAAAAAGTATTTGTCCACTACACAGTCATGCAAGAAATCTTTTTCATTTAGAAAGAAGCCAACAGTGTCAGCCTTTGTACTTCTCTCATAACAGGTCAACGCCAACCACTAATCCCCCCTGTAATTGACCCTTAATCAATGGGAGGATACAGTGTTCAGCTTAAAATCCACCCTTCCCAGTTCATTTAAAACCAGCCCCATTACCTCATGCCATTTCTTTAACTTTTTAGCCAATTCTTTATTTAATTTACCCTTTCAATCCTCTTTCTTTGTCTACATTTTACAAATAATGGTTTAACCACACTTAACATTTCCGATTATTTGCCTTTAGTTCAGTCAACAGGCTTTCCATGTGTTCCACCAGGAATGTTCTGAATTTCCATTGGTTTGGTGCAGTCTTACAACTTAAACCCAATGGCCCTGCCCTGCTTGCTGATTTTCATTGTTTGTTTTTTAAATAACCTATTATTGAGGAAAATTATAATACACACTATTAGAATTGTAAGTATATACTCCCCTGGCACCCTTCTTATCTGCTGGAGTTCAACCCAGGAGACTCTCAAAATTATAGAGTTAGGACTGCAGTACACTGGGGTGCTCTGACATGGCAACTTATGCAGCTTACATGCAGCTTATGCATGTATTTACACATGTGTGCAAACTAAACCCCTTGTGAACTGTTAAACAAGGTCAATTCAGTTTGTTGCAGACTGGCTGGTAAGTGAACTGGGAATTTCTGTTTGTTGTTTTTTGACAAGCATCACCCTTCCATTTGCTCCTTGCTGCAAAGGCTAGTTATAGGTTGGAGTGGTTGCCATTTGTTTGTACTGTTGGTAATTGGTGAGGGGATGCACTGGATACCTTTTGATGCTATTGAACTATTGCTTGGTGTCCAGTACATTCCTGTACCTTTCCCTCCAGGCATACCTGCCCTTGATCTATCCATTACTATGTACTGTATGTGCTACAACTCAAGATACTCTCAAAATTGTAGAGTTAGGACTGCAGTACCCTGGGGTGCTGTGACGTGGTCGCTGAAGCTTAAGCATTCATTTGCAAATGTCTGCAAACTAAACCCCTTAGTTTTAACATGAACTGTTAGACAAGGTCAGTTCGGTTTGTTACAGACTGGGAATTTTTGTTGTTTTTTTTAATTCAGAGTAGTAAGCCATGTGTTATATCTGTATCCATACTCTTTTATTTTGACTGCTTACCTGGTAACTTGTCAGAACTGACTCGGCAATACTAGAACTTACATCCAGTTCCTGGGTCATCACTGTAATTGATAAAGTCTTCAGACTTCCTAAAGGATATAGAAGCCGGCCAAGTGAGGATTTAAGAGAAGGAAGAGAGAGGTAGATGGGGCACAATGACTTTGCATCTGACAGAGAGGATGGAGTGCACGGGCTTGTTGGGATTACATTTTGCTCAGATTGTGAGTGCATTGCAATGTGTTACACTGAAAGACTAAGTGGCTAAATGATGGTGATGAGGATAATAATGAGATGCTTGTTACTGACCTAATGGCAAAGAGATTTTTTTGTCGAGGAACTAAGTGACTTGCCAGTGGTGGGCTTGAAGGTGGCACTGGCTACTGTACTGGCTGTGTTGGCTTCTGTGGTGCCCAGGAGGAATGTGACTTTGAAGAGAAAAGATGGTGGAAGTACCTGGCAGTGGGTCTAGTGGGTATAGTGGCGGAGAGAGTAAAATACTGTTACAGCCAACATAGCAAAGAAGGACCACAAGCAGGCAGAACATTTTGGTCCGAATTTTATTTTACCCAGAACCAAATGAATGCAGGGGACAAGAAAAGTAGAAAACCTGTTCTGCTGTTGACTGATATTTATAATGATCCTTAATACAGATGCTAATAAATACCGGTATTTCTAAAGAGACAAAGTTCTACTTTATTGTTTTTTTTTCTACTGATTATTTTTGGTACATGAATACATTTTCTTCTCAGTAGGGAAGGACTAATGTAGCTTATAAAACAGTACTATCATTTTATAATATTGATCTGTGTTTTACTGTAAACCCTGGACTCACAATTTGTGGACTGCATAATCTGTCCACACCTAAAATTAGGCAGGGCACACTCTTCATGCTGCAGATAGCTCCACTTTCCTCAATGTTAGGAATTATAATGTCCAAAAGTTTTCAGGTATGTCTATTTTTGTCTTTGCCAGAGCTTTAGAGATTACATGGAAATATTGAAATAAAATATTAATAACATATTAACAAAGTTAAACTTGAAAATAAAAAAAACAACATATAAATGTGGATGCTAGACTTCTAGAAAATGTCTGCAAGGCATGGAATGGTTCCGTAGTAATGGCTGCCAAAAAAGGAGGCGGTGAGCAGGTTTATAATAGAGAAAGTTAAAGAGGAAAAAATTAATTTAATCTTCAAAAAAAGAAATCCCTACAGAACTTTAACTTCCTCTTTTTTTCTGAGGCTGAGGAGAAAGCTTTTTTAAGCTTTTTTGATAGCCTGTTATTTCAAAGGAAATAGCAACTTGGAGCAACTTGTTGACCTGTCCAATCGCATGACTATTCGCTCCCTATTGCCAGCAATGGCCATGTTCAAATGCCGCACCAATCTGAAAAAGTAGTTCCTGCACTACTTTTGGTGATTTCAGGTGCGACTTGCATAGACATCTGTACAGGAAGCCATACTGATGTCTTCCAAGCCACACCTGAAATTTTAATTGTGCGATTTATGATGAAGTTGAATGATTTCAAAGCCGCAGTCAATGTGAACGGGGACTCATAGGAGATGATTAAACAGAACCAGCCCTTTACCACCTACCTCTGAATGAATATAGCAGCTGCATCATTGACTACACATTGCCGTGACATCGATGCTTGGCTTCATGGTACCGCAACCCAACATGACAAGTTTCACAGGCGGCGTCCCCATTAAACTTTCCCACTGATGTTACAGTTGCCGCAGCCACAACAGAAATGCACAGAAAATCAGAGACTGCGGATGGATTACAGGAGATAATCAGAGACTGCGGGTAGATTACAGGAGATAATCAGAGACTGCGGATAGATTACAGGAGATAACCAGTGACTGCGGATGGATTACAGGAGATAATTAGAGACTGCGGATGGATTACAGGAGATAATCAGAGATTGTGGATAGATTACAAGAGATAATCAGAGACTGCGGATGGATTACAGGAGACAACCATAGACTGCGGATAGATTACAGGAGACAACCAGAGACTGCGGATAGATTACAGGAGATAACCAGAGACTGCGGATAGATTACAGGAGACAACCAGAGACTGTGGATGGATTACAGGAGACAACCAATGACTGTGGGTAGATTACAGGAGATAACCAGTGACTGCAGAAATATTTAAAGAGATAACCAATGACTGCAGATGGATTACAGGAGATAACCAGAGACTGCGGATGGATTACAGAAAATAACCAGAGACTGCAGATGGATTACAGGAGATAATCAGAGACTGCGGATGGATTACAGGTGATAATCAGAGACTGCGGATAGATTACAGGAGATAATCAGAGACTGCGGATAGATTACAGGAGATAACCAGTGACTGTGGATGGATTACAGGAGATAATCAGTGACTGCGGATGGATTACAGGAGATAATCAGAGACTGTGGATAGATTACAGGAGATAACCAGTGACTGTGGATGGATTACAGGAGATAATCAGAGACTGCGGATGGATTACAGGAGATAACCAGTGACTGTGGGTAGATTACAGGAGATAACCAGAGACTGCGGATAGATTACAGGAGATAACCAGAGACTTCGAATGGACTACCGGAGATAACCAGAGACTGCGGATGGATTACAGGAGATAACCAGAGACTGCGGATGGATTACAGGAGATAACCAGAGACTGCGGATGGATTACAGGAGATAACCAGAGACTGCGGATGGACTACAGGAGATAACCAGAGCCTGCGCATGGACTACCGGAGATAACCAGAGACTGCGGATGGATTACAGGAGATAACCAGTGACTGTGGGTAGATTACAGGAGATAAAAATAAGAAAGTGTGGCGCTAGTGAGTAATGAGACACAGATTACTGGTCAGGTAATGGTGATCTCTATAGAGGAGTAATAACGATTGGAGTGTGAATTTGTGAAACAAAAGGTAATTGTTTTTTTGTAGGACATCCCAAAGGGTGTATAGAATATAAAGTAATGGTGGAAACTTGGGTGTGTAGGGGAGTGGGATACTCAGTAACAACCTGTAGGGTGGTTAAAAAACAATCATGCATACACAACCATATTCCAAAGTCACATTACAGATAAATAGATAAATAGTGATGTAAGGTATCTTAATGTGCTAAGTATGCAGCTCCACACAAAAATGCTGTTCATTAAGGTAGAAACCAGGAGAGGGGGCGTCAAAATCCCTGAAAAGGGATACACATATATGAATAATCAATGTTAGTTGGTGGACAGATAAAGTACTTCTAATTTAGTCCCACAGACATCTGGGCGCAAGCCGTCTTCCTATAAGATGATTACAGGCTATTTGGGAAGGGTCCTTAGGTACAGGCAGATTCTTGACTCATGTGGATGGTCTCAACACCGAGAAAGAAAGACAAAAGGATGCCCTTACCGGATATGGTGGACTCACAGGCCGTTGGCGGTGAGTCAAACGAGCTTGTACCGTCAAGCGGTATGGGGTGGAGATCTGTAAGAAGACTTGTACGGAGTCTCGTCAGACGTCCTCGGATGGTGTGCCAGGTTAGGATCCGGGGCCCCCAGGATTCGGTTGCGGTCGCCGAATGACCGTTTCCTCAAAAGCCCGTCATGTGAACCAATAGGCAAAGAAAAGAAAAAAGCTTCCACATAGTGTGAATCCTTATTTGGTAAAAAGCGTTGCAGCACTTTATTAAGGAATACACTTCCAGAAAAATTTACAAATGAGGGCGGTAAAAACTCGGCTCAGAGTAAAATTAGTATCAGAAAGCATAAAAATAGTATAAAAATAGCGCAGTGGGTAGTGATGGGGTGTAGTCATAGGAACCCGACGCGTTTCGCCTCCATAGGCTTCTGCTGGGGTATGAATAAGCCCCCCACACAACTGCGCTTTATATATTATGGCATAAATGGAGTGTAACAGCTGATTAGCGCTGTTACACGAGATGACTTCCGGGTTCGGCAGCGTCACTAGTGACAAACAGTCACATGATGTTTTGGTGGCCAATCGGAAATGTAAAGAGTTGGTCAAAGACCAAGCCTCACTCCTGGTGCCCAATCGGCAGAGCATCTATCCTATTCGTCCTCGCGGTCATGTGATGGTCACATGATGTGCTTTCCAAGGAGTGACGATAGGACGCTCTCAGCCTGCGTGTCAGAGGAGGCAGGAAGTGAGGACTTGTCAGGCTACACCATGGAACGCAAACATAGCGGCGATCCATGGTGTTGCTGTCTAATTTGAATGTGTATGGAGCGGTCCAATAGTGTGGGCTTGATCCCGGAAGTCCTCACAGACTGTCCCCATATAAAGTAATAAAATGATAAATTATGCATATCATGCACAAAGTGGCAAAAAATTCTCAGTATGCGGGCAGGTAATAAGGACAGGTGACTATGCAACATATCATTCTAATAGTGATAGTACCGGAACAACATAAAGATGTACAAATAAATCATATAGCAGAGACCAATGTAAAATAGAAAATAAATCATAAAAACATGAGTGATGGTGGCATCTGAGTGTGAATCAGGTGACGGGCATCATAGACGGAAAAGTCAAAGAAAAGAGCATCAAAATACAAATAAAGAGAGTGAGTGATAATGTGTATATAAAGACAAATTATACTCAATATCCAAAATAGGTGTATAATTCAATAAAGGACAAACTTGTATTTATATAGGGTCAGAGAAAACAATGTGGATTCGGAATAGTTTCCACAGAAATAAATTCCGCAAAAATGGTTCATAAAGGTGTATATTCTGTAGTGTAAGGGTAAGTGCTCCATAGGAGCCTAGTGGAGAGTACTCATGATATTGGGCAAATTACGTGAGATACTATCCACTGTTGAAGATAAAGATGGTGGAAGTGAGAAAGGTTCGAGGGTCTAAGTGGTCTAGGGGGGCACCATATGAACCCCGGACATCTAGGGATAACCGCCATCGGGGGGACATCAACGCCTAAGATTGATTTATAAAGGCGTTGATATCCCACTCAACGTTGAGTCCGTGTGGTACATAGCACTTCATGAGGTGTATCCAAAAAGTTTCTAGTTTGGAGACCCCCCTAGTGTTAGGTTCCCCCCTCCAATGTGGAACGAATTTGTCAATGATTTGGAACTTCGTTCCAGATGGATTTTGATTATGGTGGTGTAGGTAGTGTTTAGGAACACTATGGTTGGTGCGTCCTTTTAGTATGGCTGTGATATGTTTGTTCACTCGTATAGAAAAATTACGAATAGTTCGACCTATATACTGCTTGCCACAAGGGCAAGTGATGAGGTAAACTATAAACTTTGTGGTACATGTTGCAAATTGCTTCATCTTATATTCCCTTCCAGTTGTGGATGACATGAAAGTTTCAATTTTACGGGATTTGCAGGCATTAAGTTTGCATACTGTACATTTTCTGCAGGGGTAGAAGCCTTTAAAATCATGGAAGAAGGATGGCGTCTTCGGAGGGTCCACTACCCCTGGTGCAATTCTGCCCCCTATCGATGGTGCACCTTTATAGATCACTCCAGCCTGATTGGGGAGTAATGGGCCCAATATTCGGTCATTTTTTAGTATTTTCCAATGTCTTGAGATAATACTTTTTATCTGTTTGTGTTGAATGGAATAGTTGGTGAGGAAGGCCCATCTGTGTCTATCATCCAAGGGTCTTTTAGGTTGCTCCACTAGTAGAGATAAACGATCGATATGAGCTACTTTCTGGATCTCCTGGTCAATTTGTTCTCCATCGTATCCCTTTTCTTCGAATCTAGATTTAATAGTCTCTGCTTGTCTGTAATAGTCCGGCAGAAGGGAGCAATTGCGTCTGATTCTCATCAGTTGGCTTCGAGGGACTGATTTCAGCCATGCTGTATGGTGGCAGCTGTCAATCGGGATGTATCCGTTACGGTCAGTGACCTTAAAGAAAGTTTTTGTCTCCAATTGACCGTTGACAGCTGTGATTTCAAGATCCAAGAAATGTATTGCAGAGATACTTGCTTCGTAGGACAAGTGGATACCCACCTCGTTCTCATTAAGAGTGGACATGAAGTGATTCAGGGATTCCATGGAGCCTCTCCATAGGAGGAGGATGTCATCGATGTACATGGCCCACAGAGCCAGCTGTGGGGGTTTCAGGACTCCGACGACATCCTCCTCCCATTTGGCCATGAAGATATTGGCCAAACTGGGGGCAAATTTTGCCCCCATGGCTACCCCCTTTGTCTGCAGGTAATAGCGATTATTGTACCAGAAGTAATTTGACTTCGTGGCAAAATGTAACAGATCCATAATAAACCTCTTTTGGGTCAAAGGGATATTTTTGTCCCTTGACAGGAAAAGTTCAACCGCTCCTAGGCCTAGTTCGTGAGGGATGATAGTGTAAAGGGAAGTAATGTCCGCGGTTACTAATATGAGATTGTTGCTATAGGTAACCTGTTGTAATTTGTTGATGGTATCTCGGGTATCCTTCAGAAAAGATGGTATCATTTTCACTATGGGTTGCAAATAGTGATCAATGTATTTCCCTATACGGGAGGTTACGGAATTGATTCCGCTAATAATTGGGCGACCAGGAGGTTGGGTGATGCTTGATAAAAAAGAAAAAAATTTTTTGGTCCCAGTGGTCCCACGTATCCCTATAATGTACTACCTGCCCAAGGTGCACAAAAGCATCACCCAACCTCCTGGTCGCCCAATTATTAGCGGAATCAATTCCGTAACCTCCCGTATAGGGAAATACATTGATCACTATTTGCAACCCATAGTGAAAATGATACCATCTTTTCTGAAGGATACCCGAGATACCATCAACAAATTACAACAGGTTACCTATAGCAACGATCTCATATTAGTAACCGCGGACGTTACTTCCCTTTACACTATCATCCCTCACGAACTAGGCCTAGGAGCGGTTGAACTTTTCCTGTCAAGGGACAAAAATATCCCTTTGACCCAAAAGAGGTTTATTATGGATCTGTTACATTTTGCCACGAAGTCAAATTACTTCTGGTACAATAATCGCTATTACCTGCAGACAAAGGGGGTAGCCATGGGGGCAAAATTTGCCCCCAGTTTGGCCAATATCTTCATGGCCAAATGGGAGGAGGATGTCGTCGGAGTCCTGAAACCCCCACAGCTGGCTCTGTGGGCCAGGTACATCGACGACATCCTCCTCCTATGGAGAGGCTCCATGGAATCCCTGAATCACTTCATGTCCACTCTTAATGAGAACGAGGTGGGTATCCACTTGTCCTACGAAGCGAGTATCTCTGCAATACATTTCTTGGATCTTGAAATCACAGCTGTCAACGGTCAATTGGAGACGAAAACTTTCTTTAAGGTCACTGACCGTAACGGATACATCCCGAATGACAGCTGCCACCATACAGCATGGCTGAAATCAGTCCCTCGAAGCCAACTGATGAGAATCAGACACAATTGCTCCCTTCTGCCGGACTATTACAGACAAGCAGAGACTATTAAATCTAGATTCGAAGAAAAGGGATACGATGGAGAACAAATTGACCAGGAGATCCAGAAAGTAGCTCATATCGATCGTTTATCTCTACTAGTGGAGCAACCTAAAAGACCCTTGGATGATAGACACAGATGGGCCTTCCTCACCAACTATTCCATTCAACACAAACAGATAAAAAGTATTATCTCAAGACATTGGAAAATACTAAAAAATGACCGAATATTGGGCCCATTACTCCCCAATCAGGCTGGAGTGATCTATAAAGGTGCACCATCGATAGGGGGCAGAATTGCACCAGGGGTAGTGGACCCTCCGAAGACGCCATCCTTCTTCCATGATTTTAAAGGCTTCTACCCCTGCAGAAAATGTACAGTATGCAAACTTAATGCCTGCAAATCCCGTAAAATTGAAACTTTCATGTCATCCACAACTGGAAGGGAATATAAGATGAAGCAATTTGCAACATGTACCACAAAGTTTATAGTTTACCTCATCACTTGCCCTTGTGGCAAGCAGTATATAGGTCGAACTATTCGTAATTTTTCTATACGAGTGAACGAACATATCACAGCCATACTAAAAGGACGCACCAACCATAGTGTTCCTAAACACTACCTACACCACCATAATCAAAATCCATCTGGAACGAAGTTCCAAATCATTGACAAATTCGTTCCACATTGGAGGGGGGAACCTAACACTAGGGGGGTCTCCAAACTAGAAACTTTTTGGATACACCTCATGAAGTGCTATGTACCACACGGACTCAACGTTGAGTGGGATATCAACGCCTTTATAAATCAATCTTAGGCGTTGATGTCCCCCCGATGGCGGTTATCCCTAGATGTCCGGGGTTCATATGGTGCCCCCCTAGACCACTTAGACCCTCGAACCTTTCTCACTTCCACCATCTTTATCTTCAACAGTGGATAGTATCTCACGTAATTTGCCCAATATCATGAGTACTCTCCACTAGGCTCCTATGGAGCACTTACCCTTACACTACAGAATATACACCTTTATGAACCATTTTTGCGGAATTTATTTCTGTGGAAACTATTCCGAATCCACATTGTTTTCTCTGACCCTATATAAATACAAGTTTGTCCTTTATTGAATTATACACCTATTTTGGATATTGAGTATAATTTGTCTTTATATACACATTATCACTCACTCTCTTTATTTGTATTTTGATGCTCTTTTCTTTGACTTTTCCGTCTATGATGCCCGTCACCTGATTCACACTCAGATGCCACCATCACTCATGTTTTTATGATTTATTTTCTATTTTACATTGGTCTCTGCTATATGATTTATTTGTACATCTTTATGTTGTTCCGGTACTATCACTATTAGAATGATATGTTGCATAGTCACCTGTCCTTATTACCTGCCCGCATACTGAGAATTTTTTGCCACTTTGTGCATGATATGCATAATTTATCATTTTATTACTTTATATGGGGACAGTCTGTGAGGACTTCCGGGATCAAGCCCACACTATTGGACCGCTCCATACACATTCAAATTAGACAGCAACACCATGGATCGCCGCTATGTTTGCGTTCCATGGTGTAGCCTGACAAGTCCTCACTTCCTGCCTCCTCTGACACGCAGGCTGAGAGCGTCCTATCGTCACTCCTTGGAAAGCACATCATGTGACCATCACATGACCGCGAGGACGAATAGGATAGATGCTCTGCCGATTGGGCACCAGGAGTGAGGCTTGGTCTTTGACCAACTCTTTACATTTCCGATTGGCCACCAAAACATCATGTGACTGTTTGTCACTAGTGACGCTGCCGAACCCGGAAGTCATCTCGTGTAACAGCGCTAATCAGCTGTTACACTCCATTTATGCCATAATATATAAAGCGTAGTTGTGTGGGGGGCTTATTTATACCCCAGCAGAAGCCTATGGAGGCGAAACGCGTCGGGTTCCTATGACTACACTCCATCACTACCCACTGCGCTATTTTTATACTATTTTTATGCTTTCTGATACTAATTTTACTCTGAGCCGAGTTTTTACCGCCCTCATTTGTAAATTTTTCTGGAAGTGTATTCCTTAATAAAGTGCTGCAACGCTTTTTACCAAATAAGGATTCACACTATGTGGAAGCTTTTTTCTTTTCTTTGCCTATTGGTTCACATGACGGGCTTTTGAGGAAACGGTCATTCGGCGACCGCAACCGAATCCTGGGGGCCCCGGATCCTAACCTGGCACACCATCCGAGGACGTCTGACGAGACTCCGTACAAGTCTTCTTACAGATCTCCACCCCATACCGCTTGACGGTACAAGCTCGTTTGACTCACCGCCAACGGCCTGTGAGTCCACCATATCCGGTAAGGGCATCCTTTTGTCTTTCTTTCTCGGTGTTGAGACCATCCACATGAGTCAAGAATCTGCCTGTACCTAAGGACCCTTCCCAAATAGCCTGTAATCATCTTATAGGAAGACGGCTTGCGCCCAGATGTCTGTGGGACTAAATTAGAAGTACTTTATCTGTCCACCAACTAACATTGATTATTCATATATGTGTATCCCTTTTCAGGGATTTTGACGCCCCCTCTCCTGGTTTCTACCTTAATGAACAGCATTTTTGTGTGGAGCTGCATACTTAGCACATTAAGATACCTTACATCACTATTTATCTATTTATCTGTAATGTGACTTTGGAATATGGTTGTGTATGCATGATTGTTTTTTAACCACCCTACAGGTTGTTACTGAGTATCCCACTCCCCTACACACCCAAGTTTCCACCATTACTTTATATTCTATACACCCTTTGGGATGTCCTACAAAAAAACAATTACCTTTTGTTTCACAAATTCACACTCCAATCGTTATTACTCCTCTATAGTGATCACCATTACCTGACCAGTAATCTGTGTCTCATTACTCACTAGCGCCACACTTTCTTATTTTTATTTCTACTTGCAACGGTCAAATTGCTGTGTTGGCTGCTTCATTCCTTTATAGAGTTGGCGCAATTTCTACACCTTTTTTTGTACAGATTACAGGAGATAACCAGAGACTGCGGATAGATTACAGGAGATAACCAGGGACTGTGGATGGATTACAGGAGATAACCAGAGACTGCGGATAGATTACAGGAGATAACCAGGGACTGCGGATGGATTACAGGAGATAACCAGGGACTGCGGATGGATTACAGGAGATAACCAGTGACTGCAGATAGATTTAAAGAGATAAACAGAGACTGCGGATGGATTACAGAAGATAACCAGAGACTGCAGATGGATTACAGGAGATAATCAGAGACTGTGGATAGATTACAGGAGATAATCAGAGACTACGGATAGATTACAGGAGATAACCAGAGACTGCAGATAGATTACAGGAGACAACCAGAGACTGTGGATGGATTACAGGAGACAACCAATGACTGTGGATAGATTACAGGAGATAACCAATGACTGTGGATAGATTACAGGAGATAACCAGGGACTGCAGATGGATTACAGGAGATAACCAGAGACTGTGGATAGATTACAGGAGATAACCAGTGACTGTGGGTAGATTACACGAGATAACCAGAGACTGCGGATAGATTACAGGAGATAACCAGAGACTGTGGATAGATTACAGGAGATAACCAGTGACTGTGGGTAGATTACATGAGATAACCAGAGACTGCGGATAGATTACAGGAGATAACCAGGGACTGCAGATAGATTACAGGAGATAACCAGAGACTGCGGATAGAGTACAGGATATGCAAAATGGAAAGACACTGGAGAGGAGAAAAGGGATTTGCTGCTCACCCCTTGGAAACTGAAAACAAAGGAGAGGTTCCCCCAGGGTGGGGTTTTTAGGCAGCACAATAAGAAAGGGAGTCAGATTCAATAAAAATATAACAAATTTATTGAAGTGTACCATAAAAGTTAAAACAATGAGCTCCAGTGGGGGGTACTTGGGATAAAACTACATATTAAATAAGCTGAACATACATTGGCAGACACATATTCACAACAACACTAGGTAGCATGAATATTTAAACCTGACGTGTTTCAACCCCTGTGCTTGGGGTCTTCTTCAGAGGATTAGTCTGCTGAAAAATATACATAAGTAAAATTGATACACGTAAATAGATTGCATTGGTATAATGATAGTTACATTCACCATATGGTGCATAAATACAATATAATTACCCAATAATGTGTGTTCAGCAGGGAAAGGAACAAGGCCTCCCACATGGAGATCCCCTAAAAAGACTGTCCTCCCGTCTTCCCCAAAGGGAGAACACCGGGCGCCCCTACCGCCAACACGGTTCGGACCAGGGCAGTGAAAACAGCGACGTAGCTTGCGAGAGGTCACACTCTTGGGCACCGCCCACCAGACTGGCAGCCGACCAGGGAGCACAGAAAAGTACACCTGTGATAGTAACCAAAAAATATCTCCATAGTAGATCTAGTCATTTAAATCATGTTAGTCATGTGTCCAAGAGGGGACGCCGGGGAACAACTGTCTCCAGCACACGCCCAGGACACAGACATAAAAGTATATAAAGTATATAAATATACATGGTAGTCTTCATAGGCAGTATAAGGTATAGGCAGCCCCTCAGTTTGTGCTCAAGGTAAAGGTGATCTAAGTGAGAATGTAATGAAATAAAATAAAATAAAGAGATGAAAGAAATGGGTGATGAATAACAATAACTGAGTGTAAGAATGTGATGAAATGAAAGTGAATAAACCAGAAGTGCCAAGAATAGGACAGGTGGGGAAGGGGAAAGGGGATTGGGGAAAGTGGGGGGGGGAAGGGGGAGGGGGGAAGGGGGGGGAGGGAGGGACGGGAGGGAAGAGAGGAATGGGAAGGGGGGGAGGAAAAGGGGACAGAGGGAAGGGAATCAGAGGGGGAAATACATAGGAAATTGGGGGGGGGGGAGGAAGGGAGGGAAGGAAGTTGCACAATTGTGAAAAAATTTAATTGATTACCTCAATATCAGACTCCTACTTACCAGACCGGTGAGTCCGCTTTGGGCAGAGAGTAGGCTCCCTTACGCGTCCGACTCGCGGCCCCTGGTAAGGTAACAGGAAGCACAGGAGTGCGGAGTGGTATGAGAGCCTGTGAACTAGAGTCCAGATGCTGGTGGAATAGCAGTCTATGAACAGCAGGTGCAGGCTGGAACACAGGCGATGAGACTGAGCAGGATGGTCAGGAGACAGGCTGGGTTCGGCAACAGACGGGCAACAAGGTACAATAGGAGCAGGCAGAAGCGGAGTCAAACAGGCCAAGGTCGGGTACAGGCAGCAAGAAGGGGAATCCAAGAGCAATCCGGGTCGTCAGGAGATCAGGTAAACAGGAAGACAAGACAGGAAACAGGAACTACGGCACAGGAAGCTGATGATCAGGCAGCATTGAACAGAGTGCCTGACAAACTTAAATAGGCCGGCTTGCTCACAAGCACTCCCTCTGGTGGCCAATCCCATGACCAGCAAGGTGAGCTCTCTGACAGTGCCCCCTCCCTAAGGGCAGCCTCCGGATGCCCAGCCGGGCCAACCTGGAGGCATGAACATTTCTGAAAGTCTGCAAAAGTTCCGGGGCATGCAAATTGTTTTCTGGTTCCCAGGAATTGTCCTCCGGACCATACCCCTTCCATTTGATAAGATACTGTATTTGATTGCGCCTTTTCCTACAGTCCAGGATAGCTTCGATTTCAAACTCCTCCTCGTTATTGATCATAACAGGCTTAGGAGGACTGGTACTACGGTTGGGGAAAGGATCAGGAGCGACCGGTTTCAGTAAGGACACATGGAAAACCGGGTGTATTTTGAAGGAGTCCGGCAGACTGAGCTCGTACGCTACGTTGTTTATTTTTCTTCTCACCGAGAAGGGTCCCATGAATTTAGGCCCTAGTTTCCTAGAAGGGCAAGCCATTTTTAAGTTAGTTGTGGACAGCCATACTTGATTGCCAGGTTCCAGGATAAGCTCCCCGCGCCTCTTCTTGTCGAACGTCTTTTTATAAGAAGCCTGGGATTGGGCCATTGTTTCCTGCAGAAGTTTGTTGTTGGTAGAGAAGAATTCCAATGTCTCGGTCACTGCAGGGAGAGAACATTCAGGTATTGAGCTGGGTAGAAAGGAGGGATGAAATCCATAATTGGCAAAAAATGGCGTCTGGTTGATGGCTGAGTGCAGGGAGTTATTGTATGAAAACTCCGCAACTGGTAGCAGAGAAACCCAGTCATCCTGGGAAAAGGCAGAGAAACAACGGAGGTATTGCTCCAAGGTTTGGTTGGTTCTCTCCGTCTGGCCGTTTGTCTGAGGGTGATAGGCTGAAGAGAACGCTAACTCAATTTCGAGGGAACCACACAATGCCTTCCAGAACCTGGAGGTGAATTGGACACCCCGGTCCGAGACGATATTAGAGGGAACCCCGTGTAATCTCACAATTTCTTTAATGAAGATCTTCGCCGTTTCCACGGCTGAGGGTGTGCCTTTCATAGGCAAGAAGTGAGCCATTTTTGACAATCTATCAATTATGACAAAGATGGTAGAGAAGCCTTCGGATGGGGGCAGTTCCACAATGAAATCCATTGCGATCATTTTCCAAGGTCTGTCAGGGATGGGCAAGGGTTTCAGTAAGCCCCAGGCCTTCGTCCGAATATTCTTGCTTCGGGCACATGTGTGGCAGGAACTGACGTAATTCCTACAGTCCTCGGCCAACTGTGGCCACCAAAAGGTGCGCTGCACCAGTTCGGTTGTCTTCTGAGCCCCGAAGTGCCCAGCCAACTTGTGGTCATGGCAAAGCTCTAGTACTGGTACCCTAAGGCTCTCAGGAACCATGATCTTCTCCTTATGCCAGAGTAAACCATCTCTTAGGCTGGTCTCAGTGGGTTGGGGTATAGTTGTGGAAGCTTGCCTTATTCTGGAGATTAAATCCCCCTGAAGTAATAAAAAATTTCCTGCAGGCAGGATAGTGTCCGGAGGGACGGTTTCTTTGGAGTCATGGAACATTCGTGAGAGAGCGTCCGGTTTGATGTTTTTGGAGCCGGGTCTGTAGGTAATATGGAATTGAAAGCGAGAGAAGAAGAGCGCCCATCTGGCTTGTCGCGGTTTTAGTCTCTTGGCAGATCTCAGATATTCCAAGTTCTTGTGGTCCGTGTAGATTAGAATAGGATGTACAGCACCCTCCAAAAGATAGCGCCACTCCTCCAGAGCCGTCTTGATGGCCAGAAGCTCCCGGTCTCCTACATCGTAGTTTCTTTCAGACACCGATAATTTGCGAGAAAAAAAAGCTATTGGAAACAGAAGGGCCTTGGGGCCCTGACGTTGGGAGAGTACAGCTCCTACTGCGACCTCTGAGGCGTCAACCTCCAACACGAATGGCAAGGCAGAGTTAGGGTGTTTGAGGATGGAGGCCGACGTGAATAATCCTTTTAATTTTTCAAAGGCCAATTGAGCCCTAGGGGTCCAGCAGAATCGGGTTCCTTGTCTTGTTAATTCAGTAATGGGGGCGATGATCTTGGAAAAGTCTCTGATGAATTTCCTATAGAAATTGGAAAATCCAACGAAGCGTTGGACCCCCTTCTTGTCCGTAGGTGCGGGCCAGTCCAGTATGGCGGACACCTTTTGAGGGTCCATTTTAATACCTTCCACTGAAATGATGAGCCCCAGGAATTGGATGCATTGGAGTTCAAATTCACATTTATCGAGTTTAGCATACAGCCCGTGTTGCCTGAGCCGGGCGAGGACATTTCGGACGTGCCTGCGATGATCAGTCAGTGATGATGAGAAAATGAGAATGTCATCGAGGTAGACGATGACGTAGAGATCCAAAAATTCCCGGAAGATGTCGTTCACAAAGTGTTGGAATGTGGCTGGGGCATTGCATAGACCGAAGGGCATAACGCAATACTCGAAATGCCCAAAACGAGTGCGAAAAGCAGTTTTCCACTCGTCCCCCTCCCGGATACGGATTAAATTATAGGCTCCGCGAAGATCCAGTTTTGTGAAGACGGTTGCCGTTCCTAGCCTCTGGAATAATTCAGGCACCAGGGGTAAGGGGTAGCGATTCTTGATCGTTATCCGATTTAATTCCCGGTAGTCGATACATGGCCGAAGGGAATGATCTTTTTTTTCCACAAAGAATATGCCTGCGCCGGCCGGAGATGTGGATGGGCGGATGAACTTTTTCTTTAAATTCTCATCAAGGTATTGTTTTAGTGTATCCAATTCCTGCTCAGTCAATGGAAAGATCCTACCGAAGGGTACTTCGGTTCCAGGTAGCAGCTCTATAGGGCAATCATAAGGCCTGTGTGGCGGTAGAGTCTCAGCACCTTTCTTGCTGAATACATCAGAGAAATCTCGGTATTGTTCTGGGATGGCTTGGTGTGAGTTGGTTTCAGGGTGTAGGCCGAGGAGTTGAGGTATCTCATGGGCCATTCTTGGCAGGCAATGTTGTTGGCAATAATCAGACAGAAACTCCACTTTCCCAGAAACCCAGTTGATATGGGGGTTATGGCCCAGCAACCACGGCATGCCCAGGATGACAGGGAACAGAGGAGAGGAAATGACATCTAAACGGAGGAATTCCTGGTGTTGAGAGTTTATAGTAGCTAATATAGGGATAGTCTCTTGAATGACAGGACCGGAACGGAGGGCGGAACCGTCTGCAAGGTGAACCGCCAGGCTCTGGGTCTTGGGTCGGAGTGGGATATCATGCTGAGCTGCAAAGGCCTGGTCCACGAAGCAGCTGCATGCTCCGGAATCAACGATGACTGGAACTTGGATAGCCTTTCCGGGAAGCTGCAAAGTGACAGAGATGGTAAGGTGAGTACTAGGTTTTGGCATGATAGTAGCACATATACGAGCAGAAGAACGACACTTACGCGTCTTGTTGGGGCAGACGCTGGCGTAGTGCCCAGGTTCCCCACAGTAGAGGCATAGGTTAAGGTTACGTCTTCGTAACTTCTCTTCGGGAGTCAAGGAAGGACGGAGCAGACCAAGCTGCATAGGCTCTGATGTGTCGAAAACTGGAGAGGTTGGAGGAGCCAAAGGCCTACTAGGAGGACTGGGAACCTGTGGAAGCATCCAAGTGGGTCGATAGGCACTGGTAGACCTTTCGGTGCGTCGCTCTCTCAGACGACGGTCAATTTGGATTGAGAGGTTAATTAATTCTTCCAGGGTCTGAGGTATCCCAACCCGTGCTAACTCGTCCTTGAGTGGATCGGACAAACCCATTCTAAAGTGATGACGCAGAGCCGCGTCATTCCATGTCGTATCGGAACTCCAGCGCCTAAATTCAACGGCATAGTCCTCCGCTGCCCTGCGGCCTTGCCGAAGGGAGTGCAGGGAAGCTTCAGCAGAAGCGGTTAGTTGAGGATCCTCATAAAGTTGAGACATCGCCAAGAAGAAGGCGTCCAGACTTTCCAGGGCATCCGACTTTTGTTCCAGAAGGTGATGGGCCCAGGTTTGAGGCTCACCGGACAACAGGGAAATAACAAAGCCCACTTTGGTGGCTTCTAGGGAGAAGGTCCGAGGCTGCAGAGCAAAATAGAGACTACATGCATTCCGGAATGCACGGTATTTACTACGGTCTCCAAAAAATCTCTCCGGTATAGGTACTTTGGGCTCTGGAGGGAGCATGACTACGGAGGGTGCCCCGGTTGCAGACGAAGTCCCCTGAGGATTGGTAGGTGCAGACAGGGCCTGAACACGTTCCTCTAGTCGGGTATAGCCATCCTGTAAACTTTTGACTGCTTGGGTTAATCCTGCCAAGTGTCTGCAAAGTTCGTCCATAGGGGAGGCCCCCTGCCCGGACTCGGTCATGGCTGCCTGATACTATCAGACTCCTACTTACCAGACCGGTGAGTCCGCTTTGGGCAGAGAGTAGGCTCCCTTACGCGTCCGACTCGCGGCCCCTGGTAAGGTAACAGGAAGCACAGGAGTGCGGAGTGGTATGAGAGCCTGTGAACTAGAGTCCAGATGCTGGTGGAATAGCAGTCTATGAACAGCAGGTGCAGGCTGGAACACAGGCGATGAGACTGAGCAGGATGGTCAGGAGACAGGCTGGGTTCGGCAACAGACGGGCAACAAGGTACAATAGGAGCAGGCAGAAGCGGAGTCAAACAGGCCAAGGTCGGGTACAGGCAGCAAGAAGGGGAATCCAAGAGCAATCCGGGTCGTCAGGAGATCAGGTAAACAGGAAGACAAGACAGGAAACAGGAACTACGGCACAGGAAGCTGATGATCAGGCAGCATTGAACAGAGTGCCTGACAAACTTAAATAGGCCGGCTTGCTCACAAGCACTCCCTCTGGTGGCCAATCCCATGACCAGCAAGGTGAGCTCTCTGACACTCAAAAGGGTGCTAAATGGCATGTGTTTTGGCACTACGTTGCCCCATACATACAAGACTGTTGCTTGTCAGCCAACCCGGGATTGGTCACAAACTATAGTGGGCTCGGTGGATTGGTATCCCACTCTGAGTCCACCAGTCTAAAAGTAAATAAACACAAGAGTATCAAATGTAAAAAATGTATAATAACCAGGCCGTTATAAAACAGGACCGTTATAAATGGATGGGGGTCAATGCGAAGTCAGATAATATTCGCACGAGCCCCCATTATATAGGGCAAGGAGTAGTGTCAAACAAAGAAAAACACAAATGAAGGAAAGAGTACTTACAAGGTGAAAGATGTAAAGTGCCTGCTGTCCACCAAAGGGAAAGAGAGACTGAGGGTATGTTGCAGATACCGCTTTTATAATGCCTATTGGGGGTGTGTACTTGCTTTTAAGTTGTCCAGGTGTGTGTGTTTACCCTGGTTGCTCCACGGTGGGCGGCATGGCCGCCATTGTGGCAGCCGAACGTGACTTCCCCGGCGTTCAGGAAGAGCTGGGCTCCGACTGATCGTCACTCTCGCCGAAATCTCGCGATGTCAATGACGTCACGCCGCACGCGCGGGGTCCCGCGCATGCGTAGTGGCGAAAAACATCCGAGAGTGTTCCGGAATGCCGCCGGCAAGGAGGAAGAGATCCCCAATGTTGCGCCCGGTGGCCATCCGAGCATCCAATGGGGAAAACATGGGGGGGAGGAGCCACCTGGGACAGGCCGGCTCGTTCCCCCCCCACCTTGCCGGGAAGCCAGATCGCGAGTCACCCCCGATTCCGAGGCGGGGGCGGAGACAGCACCACAGGACTCCCTCAGCCAAGAGGGGGGGGGGGGCAGTCCTAAGGGGAAAAGTATACAAAACAAGATTTAAAATTATACATGACATATATCTGTTGGTTCATGATAATGCCATTCCTGCTACATATTGGCATATATATTTATCTATAAGGAGCATCAGTACAGAAAGAAAACTTCAAATACATATGTTGCCATTTATACAGCATCCAAATGAAGGAATGATAGATAACAATGAATAAAATAAATATATATATTAATAATACATACTAGTATATAAGAATACCAGTGCATTGGAAAAACAGGGAACGAAGAGCATGGGAAAGGAGGGAAGGGAAAGAGGGAAAGAAGGGGAAGGGAAAGAGCTTATCGAGGATTTTGTGGATTGTATATAGTTTCATTAGAACTAGCTATTGTGTTTTTCCGGAGACAAAACCCTTTAAAAAAGGGGCAAATGAAATAGCCTCATTGAGTCCTGGGAACGAGGTGGAGTTTAATTTAAAAATCCAGCTCTGCTCGTATTGCAACAGAATTTTGTTCCAATCGCCGCCTTGCATTGGTATGTGGATTCGGTCAAGTGCGGCGAAGGATACTTTGGGCATTACAGAGTTGTGGATTTCCATTACATGTCGCCCGAGTGGTAAATATGGATTGCTGATTTGCATGTGGTAAATATGTTTTGATATCCGCTGATGGAATTCTTGTTTGGTCTTCCCCACATAATGTGCTCCACACTCACAGGACATAAGGTATACCACCCCTCTTGTTTGGCAGTTGGTAAAGTGCCTGGGTTTAAAGATTGACCCGTTTGGAAGATGGAAGACCTTTTCACGTCTGATATACTGGCAATACGAGCAGTGCCCACAGGGAAAAGATCCCAGAACAGAACAGTGTTTCCGTCTTTTTTGTGCGCTTTTGAACTCACTCTGAACTAGTCTGTCCCTCAATGATGTAGCTCGTCTATAGGTAATAGAAGGGGTATTTGGAATAAACCTGCTGACTTTTGGATCATCTAAAAGTATAGGCCAATACTTGCGAATGATATTGCTAATCTCATTGTGCTGTTTCGAGAAGCGTAAAATCACCCTGGTGGGAGCCATGGCCGGTCGCATCTCACTCTCTCTTTGAACAACAATGTATGCCTCGGCTGTGTGGCTACTCTGTTGTATGCCCTACGCAGGCATGAGCGGCTATAGCCTCGCGCTAGAAGCCTA
Organism: Lithobates septentrionalis; assembly: GCA_037952835.1. Lineage (NCBI taxonomy): Eukaryota > Metazoa > Chordata > Amphibia > Anura > Ranidae > Lithobates > Lithobates septentrionalis. Next base: position 5,808,023 of record JBBDGP010000281.1, on the reverse strand, counting down.
GTTTGTAATTTCTGTGCTTCTTGTTTAAAGGATACCTCATCGGAGCAATTCCTGCGCACACGCAGGTACTGTCCATAAGGGATAGAATTTTTTAGGCGTGTGGGGTGAAAGCTATCCGCGTGAAGAATGGTATTTCCTGCGGTGCTTTTTCGAAAGAGTGTGCTAGAGATTGTGTCCTCGGAAGTACGTCTCAGCTGTACGTCCAAGAATGTAATCTGGTCGCGATCGTAGGACATAGTGAATTTTAAGTTGAATTCGTTTAAGTTAATTTGATCAAAGAACTTTAGTAATAGCTCTTCCGGGCCATCCCAGATGAGGAGGACATCATCAATGTACCGTCGCCACATATGTATGTGGCTCCTATACCCGGCAAGGTCCTCCTCATCTTTAAGCACTCTCTCCCACTCCCCCAGGTACAGATTGGCATAGGCCGGGGCACAACAAGTGCCCATGGCCACGCCCTGCACCTGGAGGTAGTGGGAGTTGTCGAAGACGAAGAAATTATGATTGAGAATGTACTCGAGTCCATTGATAATGAACTCGTTCACTGCCCCATCATATCTCAGATGTCTTGACAGGAGTGCCCGTATAGTCTCGATCCCCTTGTTATGGTTTATAGGTAGATTACAGGATATAACCAGGGACTGCGGATGGATTACAGGAGATAACCAGGGACTGCGGATGAATTACAGGAGATAACCAGATACTGTGGGGGGGCGTGGCCTGGCCGGAGACCTGAATGGCAGCATAGTTTGACTGCTCCTGCAACCCGGGAATCAAACCTCACCATTTGGGCACTCTGCACCCGAAACCCAGTATGAACAGAACCACTCGGAGCTCATCTACATCCCGGGCCACCATGGAACCAGGTACTCAGCTGAGTAAGAACATTCCTGAGATCTTTCGGACACAGCGCCAGTCGGCCATTGCGGCCTCTCAGGCCCAGACCCCGAGCTCACCTAGCGTGACAAGCGGTACACACGCAGGAAGGGAAACCCCCACTTTCGATCCGGCTCGGGATCAGCTCCCAAGTCTGACAGATCTAGAAAGATTTGCCTTAGACATCAAAAGCACTGTTACGGCGGCGATAGCAGAAATAAAGACAGAAATCCAGGCAGTGGCTCACCGCATAGACAACGTGGAGCAAACCACCCAGACACATGCGGCGGCCATTCGGCAAGTCCAGCGCACATATGACACGCAGCTCTCCCAACTATTTGAGCTACACAGGCATGTGGAAGACCTCGACAATCGAGGTAGGAGGCATAATATTAGGGTGAGGGGGGTCCCCGAGAGCATAGACCCAGGATCTCTACAGCAAACCATTTGTGTGATCTTTAATGAGTTAATTGACCGCCCGGCTGACTCACCCATTGACATGGAAAGAGCACACCGAGCTTTACGCCCACAACCTCGTGAAAACGAACCCCCCAGGGACATTATTTGCTGCGTGGTGAATTTTCCGCTGAAAGAGGAAATCTTAAGGAAAGCAAGAGAAAAAGGCAGAATTATTCACAATGGCGCGGAAATTAAACTATTCCAGGATCTGTCCCAGATAACGCTCCAAAAGAGAAGAGCTCTACGCCCCCTGCTGGATGCTCTGCGAGCACGCAATATCCAATACCGCTGGAAATTTCCGTTTGCTCTTTCGGCGTCCGCCAGGGGACGCTCCGCCCTGCTAAGAACACCGGAAGAGCTACAGAGCTTCTGCGAGCAACTCGATCTTCCTCGTATGGAACTTCCGGACTGGTACTCTCTGTACTTCCCCTCGGAGCCATGGATGCCAACCTCGCTGAACCCGACGCCAAAGTCACAGCGGCAAAGATCACGCAGACGGGAAACGGACTCAGGCCCCTCATCCGCCCGATCCTCTCGCCGGGATCTCTATCACCGCAGTCCGGAATCGCCCCCCTCGCCCTCGACAAGGAGGGGCCATATGGAGGCCTAGGAATCCTACCCTGCTTTCCAGTGCTCCCGTTCGTAAGTACATAGCCTGACACTACCGGATCCCCTCCTCATGTGGATGCGGGACTCCCACCTGATGCACACATCTAATCCTCTCTCTCCAGCCTCATAGCTGTTCCTTACCTCGTCTGCACGGGAACTCTCCCCTTATCCGACAGGACGAACATGAAGAGGACCCAACCACGGATCTCCCCGGCTTTTGACTTTCTACTTTTATGTCTCCCAGGTAAACAGTTGTCCTTTGAGTATGTCTACGCAATCTATAGCCTAAGTAAACAGGAAGGTTTACACCTAGGAAAAAGGTACTTTGATCACCTAACTCAGCGACATTACATAGACAGCTTTACCCCACACGCTTGACTCCCTTGTGATATTATCAGAAGATGCACAACTACCCCCTTTAACTATCGTTCCCTGGTACCACGGTTTCCACAATACGTTGCCACAGCACGGGACTAAGCCATAGCTCGTTAGCTATGTTTATTTGAGTGGTCAGCCTGCATAATATATATTTTTTCCCCCTTTTTTTTTTTTTTCTTTTTATGCCTGATTAATTTTATTATTCTTGTTCTCGCGTATCTAGATAGGCAATTATGGAAACAATAGCATGGAGACCTGGGATATACGGAGCGAGGGGGGGGGGGAGGAGGGGGGGAAAGGGAAGGGAAGGAAAAAAAAAAAGGGAGGAAAGACAAAATGTTGAGCTTCAGTCCTAAACGCCTAACCATCTGCTTGATAGGGTTCCTCTCCTGCTGAAGGGGGGTCCAGGTATTGACTTTCCCTCTTCTTGGCTCTGGCATCACAGGTCTCCATGTACTGACCCAAATTGTCTAGCTGTGGTGTTTCATTTTCATTAACAAAGATAGATCCTTCCACCATTATTACGCAAATGTTTAGCAAAGTGATATGTGAGCATGCCCTAGACGGCTTGGGGTCCTCTCCCGGGTCCCCCCAACTCTCGGCCTGTGCCACACCTCCCTTCCGCCCCTCCGCCCTTGGCTTTCTCGTCCCCTCGCCCTCCTTCCCTTCTCTCTGTCTCCTTACCCCGCCCTGAGACTTACCCTCCAATGGTAGATTGTGCTTTTATTTGATAACATCTGCTGAACAAACTATTCAGGCTTACCACGAGTATGCACACTGGAAGCAATGTTCTCCCTTTATCCTAGTTTGAGTTGGTATCTATCATCTATGTTGCAACAGCTTCACTAGATGTGTCAAGGTTCTCTTTGTTATATTTAAAATGATTGATGATGGTTTCCTTATACCTGTTCTTGCTTACCTTGAGCTCTTAGCAGGGTCCCACTATGCACACAGGTAAATGCACCTCCAGTGCATCCTTATCACAATTGCTTTTCTGGTTCCCGGGTGGCAGACATTTGGTGATCCCCGCCCATTCTCTCATCCCCACACAGCGGTCCCATTGGGTCAACTGCTGACATCCCAGATCCTCTTCTTCTTTCTTAAGGTGGAATAGAGGTTCTATTTCCATCTCTGGAGTAGTCTGTCTGTCTTTGCTACCCTCTCTCTTCCCCTTTCTCTCTCTCCAGTTTTCTTATCCTCTCTTGACTTTCACTTGCCCTCCCCTCCGGGGGATCTCCCCCTTTTTTCTTTATTCGTCCTTTCTCTCTTCTTCCCTTTTTCCCTTTCTAAAGTCTTTCTCATCTAACACCCTTAATCTCTCCCTTTTCTCTTGAGGCGGCGTTCACCCCCCCCGCCCGCAGTTATACCTTCAGCTCCATAGTCCCGTTCCACTATCTTGCACACAAACATGAACTCTAAACACAAAACAAACTCACCCCTGACATTGAAGTGCATTTCCCTCAACGTGAAGGGTCTTAACCTTCCGGAAAAAAGGTCCAAAGCTCTGTCATCCCTTTCCAAACATGGAGCACACTTTATATACCTACAAGAGACACATTTTCATTTGGACGCCATTCCTAAACTGTCTAAACATATTTATACCATGGCAATTCATGCCACAAATCCAGACAGTAAGACTAAAGGGGTTTCTATATTAATAGCTAAACACGCAAACTTCCATCTTGAAGATTCCCTCATCGACCCTGAAGGTCGATTTATCTTTCTCAAGGGCACTTACGCCTCTAAGCCCATAACTTTAGCTAACATATACAGCCCAAACGAACACCAGGTCTCTTTCTTTAGAAAAATATGCGACCTTCTAGCCTCATTTCAGAAGGGGCTGGTACTTCTAGGAGGGGATTTTAATGTTCCTTTAAATCCCCTGCTGGACTCCTCGACTGGGACCTCCGCATTGACATATAAAGCCTTACGACAGATCAAGATGCAACTTCAAAGCCTAACCCTGCATGACGCCTGGCGTACACTAGCCCCCTCAGTCAAAGACTACACATTTTACTCAGCCCCACACCAAAAATATTCCAGAATTGATTATTTCTTTTTATCCCAGACTGACTTAATGTACCTACTTCAATCTACAATAGAACCCATGTTTTTATCGGACCACCACCCGATTACGATCACGCTTTCTTTCCCAGACACTATTACCAAAACGAAGCTTTGGCGTTTAAACGCCTCTCTGCTTAAAGACCCGACCTCCAGTGACCACATACACACCCGCATCCAACAGTACTTCACTGAAAACTCTAGTCCTGAAATCTCTCTAATATCCCTTTGGGAGGCCCATAAATGTGTTATCCGAGGCGAACTCATGGCCCTAGCGGCGAAAAACAAAAGGCTACAACAGGAAAGAATTCAAGAGCTTCTCTCCTCGGTTAAAGCCCTTGAAACAACCCACAAACTAACACAAGCACAATCCACCCTTCAAGATCTAATTCAGGCCAGATTTCTCCTTTTGGAGGAACTTGATAAACGAGCTAAACGGCGTTACGTTCTTGGCCAGAGGATTTTCTATGAACACGGAAACAAGTGCGGCCGTCTTTTGGCGCGCACGGTACAATCGTCTAAAAAGTCCTCAATAATTCATACTATTCACAATACCGTGGGGAATCCTCTGGTCAAGAACGAAGATATTGCCAAAGAATTCGAGAGTTTCTATTCAAAGCTATATAACCTGAGAACTGATCAAACTACCCAATCTACTCCCGATAAACGCCTTGATCTTATTACAGAATTCTTGGCCAACTATAGCTCTAAACCCATAACCCCCCAATAATCACTCGAGCTTGAAAGCCGATTATCCTTGTTAGAATTACAGTCAGCCATCAAACAAATGAAAGTGGGCAAAAGTCCAGGCCCTGACGGATTTTCCCTACAGTATTATAAATCTTTCTCCGAGGTCCTCTCCCCAAGACTGCTCGATACTCTCAATACCTTATCGGATCCCCAGACTAGGCCGGATAGAATGTTAGCTGCACATATCACTGTGATCCCCAAGGAGGGTAAAGACCCCTCTTCGGTTGCTAACTATAGACCGATCTCTCTCCTCAACGTGGATATCAAGATATACGCAAAAATTCTTGCGAACAGATTGCTCCCTCTTCTAACCAGGCCTGGTCTCCCTGGATCAAGTGGGATTTGTCCCTGGCCATGAAGCCAGGGACAGCACCATTCGTACGCTCAATCTCCATCACTGGCTCACACTCTCCAAAACACAAGGCTTCTTTCTGTCACTAGATGCCGAGAAAGCGTTCGACAGGGTGTCCTGGGACTACATGCGAGAAGCTCTCCGGGCCATCGGTCTAGAGAATCGCATGCTCTCTTTCATCATGGCCTTATACTCCGGCCCATCTGCAGCTGTAAAAGTCAACGGACACCTGTCGGACGCCTTCCCCATAAGTAACGGCACGCGCCAAGGTTGCCCACTTTCACCCTTAATTTATATTTTGACCCTGGAACCACTCCTTAATAAGATTCGGCTCAACCCCGACATTCAGGGGGTGACAATGGGGAAGCGAGAGTTTAAAGTCGCTGCTTTTGCTGATGACATCTTACTCTCTCTAAGATCGCCTCGGACCTCACTACCTAACCTCCTCAAAGACTTATCATTTTTCGGTAAAATATCAAATCTTAAAATTAACTACACCAAATCTCATGCCCTCAACATCACCTTACCGGCCCAGGAAGTTGCACATTGTCAGGAAGCTTTCCCCTTCCATTAGGAGAAGAAAGCGATCACCTACCTCGGTATCAAAATCCCCTCGACCCTATCAGAACTCTATACCTTGAACCATCATGCGGCGATCCTAAAAACGCAAACCAACCTCAGGGAGTGGATGGGTTTAAACGTTTCGTGGTTTGGACGATCTGCCCTGATCAAGATGATTATCCTACCACGTTTGCTATACCTGAAACAAGCAGTCCCGATCCTCTTGCCACCAAGCTTTTTCTCTATATACCGCAAAGCATGCTCTTCATTCCTATGGAGAGACTCTGCACCTCGCATCAAATTCTCACGCCTCACTTTACCCAAGTCTAGAGGAGGCATTGGCCTGCCAGATCTATATAATTATTATGCTGCCTGCCATCTCACAAGGATCGCTGACTGGAATATCCACTCCTTTAAAAAGGCGTGGGTATCCCTTGAAAAGAATTTTTCGTCACGACCCTTACACCTTCTGCCTTGGCTACCTCAAAAAAGTTGGCCACAGTCTATAAGGTCCCATCCGCTTATCCTCCCCTCCCTTTTAGTATGTAATAAGGCCGCACCCGAGGGAACTTTGACCTCTATCCCGGGCCCCCTAACCACACTAAGAGGGAACTCGGACTTCCCTCCAGGGGACTCCGAGAACTTTCTACAACATGACTGGCCCTTTGAGGATGTCCTAGCCCTTCAGTTCTACTCAGATGGAAAACCTACCCCCCTAGATAACCTCAGAGAACAGACCAGGAGGGCCTCGCTCCCCTTCTGGACATACAGACAAATTCGTCACTTCCTAGAAACCCAAGCTCATCAATCATGTTGGTTGAGACCCCTCACTCCCTTTGAGTCTCTCTGCCATCGTAAGTCTCCGCAAAGACACTTGATCTCCCTCATATACAATCTTTTATCGGAACACCTAACCCGAACACTTGTACCCTCACAAGAGTCCTGGAACAGAGACTTACAAATACACCTCACAACAGAAGACTGGAATACAATTCATGAATATGCCCATAAAGGCTCGCTAAATGTGGCAATACAGGAAAACTGTTATAAGGTAATTACCAGATGGTATAGAACGCCCTCTCGCCTCCATAAATTCTCATCGGATATACCCGACACCTGCTGGCGATGTGAGAAGGAAAGGGGTACTATGCTCCATGTCTGGTGGGCCTGCGAGAAACTTCAGCCATTTTGGACGGAAGTTCATGAGATCATCACTCAGGTCACTACGTTTAAGCTAGACTACACTCCAGCCCAATACCTCCTACATCACACCTCTCTCTCCAAAAAAGTATACCATAAGTCCTTAGCCATGCATATGGTCAATGCAGCTAGACTATGCATTCCCAAACTATGGCGTTCCACAAGTACCCCGATGATCAGGGAGTGGTTCGCGAGAATCACCAAAATAAAAGACATGGAGGAGTTGATTTATATCTCGCAAGACAAAATGCACAAATTCCCAATCACTTGGGCATGTTGGATTCATTATACATCTACTGATAAATTCCTTCAGTATACCCGTTAGGGTTGCCCTTCGACCTTGAAATTGAATAACAGGCGGTGCTTGGCGGACGGGCGGGTGGAGGCGGCCTCTTGACTTCCCTCCCCCCTCTCCATAACACTTCCTACGCCCCCACCCCCCATTCCCCCCTCTGTCTCTTGATCGCTCCTTTTCCTTCTTCTCCGTTTCTACTATTTCTTCTCTTCTTTTCTCTTCTCAACCCTAGTTCGGTTTCTCTATGAGAGCTAGGGATTCTAAACGAATACTTTAATCCCTCACTTTCTGATCCCACCTAAGTTGGACACCTTTTTCCACTCGGAGTTTCATCATTTATAGTACCCTACAAGCCTTCAAAGGCTTTATGACGTTTAAGTTGAGTCCCAGGTACGTTTTACTGCTGGTTTTCCTCTTCCTAATGGTGCAGGGAGAGGAAACAGGGGGGAGGTGAAAATTGATAATGTGACCCTCTGCCCACAGTCACTAATGTTTGGGTTTACCCTTCAGGCTCCTGGACTCGCCTCTTCAAGTTTTATTTTCCCAGCTTTCTTGTCTGAAGGTACTAATGTTTGTCCTAAACATGCTGTAACATATGTTGCATGAGGATGCTTTGTATGTTTACTTCTTTATACTTAATAAAATCTTTATGGGAAAAAAAAAAAAAAAAAACAGATACTGTGGAGGGACTACCGGAGATAACCAGAGACTGCGGATGGACTACAGGAGATAATCAGAGACTGCAAATGGACTACCGGAGATAACCAGAGACTGCGGATGGATTACAGGAGATAACCAGAGACTGCGGATGGACTACCGGAGATAACCAGAGACTGCGGATGGATTACAGGAGATAACCAGGGACTGCGGATGAATTACAGGAGATAACCAGATACTGTGGATGGACTACCGGAGATAACCAGAGACTGCGGATGGATTACAGGAGATAACCAGAGACTGCGGATGGACTACAGGAGATAATCAGAGACTGCGAATGGACTACCGGAGATAACCAGAGACTGCGGATGGATTACAGGAGATAACCAGAGACTGCGGATAGATTACAGGAGATAACCAGTGACTGTGGGTAGATTACAGGAGATAACCAGAGACTGCGGATAGATTACAGGCGATAACCAATAACCAGGGACTGTGGATGGATTACAGGAGATAACCAGAGACTGCGGATAGATTACAGGAGATAATCAGAGACTGCGGATGGATTACAGGAGATAACCAGAGACTGCGAATGGACTACCGGAGATAACCAGAGACTGCGGATGGATTACAGGAGATAACAGAGACTGCGAATAGATTACAGGAGATAACCAGTGACTGTGGGTAGATTACAGGAGATAACCAGAGACTGCGGATAGATTACAGGAGATAACCAATAACCAGGGACTGTGGATGGATTACAGGAGATAACCAGAGACTGCGGATAGATTACAGGAGATAACTAGGGACTGCGGATGGATTACAGGAGATAACTAGGGACTGCGGATAGATTACAGGAGATAACTAGGGACTGCGAATGGATTACAGGAGATAACCAGGGACTGCGGATGGATTACAGAAGATAACCAGAGGCTGCGGATGGACTACTGGAGATAACCAGAGACTGCGGATGGATTACAGGAGATAACCAGAGACTGCAGATGCAACATATTACACAAGATGATCAAGTAGCCAAAATTGTACCTTTCAGCAATGCACAGCTATATAGGGGGATAAACAACAATGTAAGGGAGGGTTTAGCATAACAGTGAGTCTACAGGCAGTGTACAGCCGGGCTCCCCTCCAACTCTCATCGGTCCGAAGCGGGGCTCTCAGTGGTTCAGGGGCAGGGCACCCAGTGGTCTGGTGGCGGGGTTCCCAGCGGTCTGGGGGAGGCGCTCCCACTCTGCTCCAAACCTCCGAGCACATACAGGCTGCATGGGGTGGGGCAGGGCAGGCTTAGAGCATCAGTGGAGCTCCCAGCCCCTCCCTGCTGTCAGAGCCTCCCTCAGCCTAAGCCAAGCCCAATAGCCCGGGCCAGCGTGCCCCAGTGGTCGGGCGGTGTAATAGCATGTCAGGCTCAGGCAACACTCAACAGAGTGTCTGTGAGTCAGTGCCGAGTGCGGCGATGACGGTGCGACCGGCGCCACTAGTTAGAGCACATGTAGCTGCTTCTTCTGCAATCTGCACTGACGCTCTGGGGGGGGGGGGGGTTCAACCCCCAAACCCCCCCTTTACCTATGTCCCTGTATATTGTAGGCAATTGGCTTCAAGTAGAGAGTTCTCAGAGAGGTAATCCAGCCATGTGTAAGGTTAAGGACTTCCTATCCATGTTTATTTGGTCAGAAAAACAGCAACAGACAAGGATTCCCACGCAGGGGTAGAAAACATAGTCTTAAAGCAGTCCATTAAACAAAATGTAAGCCTCCTGGCTAATAAATAGACCTTGCTGAGTCTGCTTCAGACCTGCAGGCATGTTCCCTTACAGGCTGCTTCCTTCTCTCACTGCATCACCACTGATTCTACTCAGGTAATTTAAAATTATACCCCAGGTGGGGGAGAAGGTGTGGCCAGTGCTTAACCCCTTGCTGCCTACAGACCTTTCACTGTAATTTATTTATCTTAAGAACCTCAAGATCCTGCGTGGCAGATACGCCCCATCTATCACTGACAGGGGTTGTCTGTCACAATATATATATATTTTGCTTTAACTCATAAATACTTAATAAATTCTAACACTTTCAATAGCCAAAACCAAGTATATATACAGTGTATATACAATATATATATATATATATATATATATATATATATATATATATATATATATATATATATATATATATATATATATATATATATATACACTGTATATATACTTGGTTTTGGCTATTGAAAGTATTAGAATTTATTAAGTATTTATGAGTTAAAGCAAAATATACAGTGGCTTGCGAAAGTATTCGGCCCCCTTGAACTTTTCAAACTTTTGCCACATTTCAGGCTTCAAACATAAAGATATAAAATTTTAATTTTTTGTGAAGAATCACCAACAAGTGGGACACAATTGTGAAGTGGAACGAAATCTATTGGATATTTTAAACTTTTTTAGCAATTAAAAAACTGAAAAGTGGTGCGTGCAAAATTATTCGGCCCCTTTACTTTCAGTGCCGCAAACTCACTACAGAAGTTCAGCGAGGATCTCTGAATGATCCAATGTTGTCCTAAATGACTGATGGTGATAAATAGAATCCACCTGTGTGTAATCAAGTCTCTGTATAAATGCACCTGCTCTGTGATAGTATCAGGGTTCTGTTGAAAGCGCAGAGAGCATCATGAAGACCAAGGAACACACCAGGCAGGTCCGTAATACTGTTGTGGAGAAGTTTAAAGCCGGATTTGGATACAAAAAGATTTCCCAAGCTTTAAACATCCCAAGGAGCACTGTGCAAGCGATCATTTTGAAATGGAAGGAGTATCAGACCACTGCAAATCTACCAAGACCTGGCTGTTCCTCTAAACTTTCAGCTCAGACAAGGAGAAGACTAATCAGAGATGCAGGACGGAGATTTATCTTCCAACAAGACAATGATCCCAAACATACAGCAAAAACGAGCTGAAAACTGCTGTTCACAAACGCTCTCCATCCAACCTCACTGCGTTAATACTTTGTAGAGCCACCTTTTGCTGCAATTACAGCTGCAAGTTGCTTGGGGTATGTCTCTATCAGTTTTGCACATCGAGAGACTGAAATTCTTGCCCATTCTTCCTTGCAAAACAGCTCGAGCTCAGTGAGGTTGGATGGAGAGCATTTGTGAACAGCAGTTTTCAGCTCTTTCCACAGATTCTCGATTGGATTCAGGTCTGGACTTTGACTTGGCCATTCTAACACCTGGATACGTTTATTTGTGAACCATTCCTTTGTAGATTTTGCTGTATGTTTGGGATCATTGTCTTGTTGGAAGATAAATCTCCGTCCCAGTTTCAGGTCTTTTGCAGACTCCAACAGGTTTTCATCCAGAATGGTCCTGTATTTGGCTGCATCCATCTTCCCCTCAATTTTAACCATTTTCCTTGTCCCTGCTGAAGAAAAGCAGGCCCAAACCATGATGCTGCCACCACCATGTTTGACAGTGGGGATGGTGTGTTGAGTGTGATGAGCTGTGTTGCTTTTACGCCAAACATATCGTTTTGCATTGTGGCCAAAAAGTTTGATTTTGGTTTCATTGGACCAGAGCACCTTCTTCCACATGTTTGGTGTGTCTCCCAGGTGGCTTGTGGCAAACTTTAGACGAGACTTTTTATGGATATCTTTGAGAAATGGCTTTCTTCTTGCCACTCTTCCATAAAGGCCAGATTTGTGCAGTGTACGACTGATTGTTGTCCTATGGACAGACTCTCCCACCTCAGCTGTAGTTCTCTGCAGTTCATCCAGAGTGATCATGGGCCTCTTGGCTGCATCTTTGATCAGTCTTCTCCTTGTCTGAGCTGAAAGTTTAGAGGGACAGCCAGGTCTTGGTAGATTTGCAGCGGTCTGATACTCCTTCCATTTCAAAATGATCGCTTGCACAGTGCTCCTTGGGATGTTTAAAGCTTGGGAAATCTTTTTGTATACAAATCCGGCTTTAAACTTCTCCACAACAGTATTACGGACCTGCCTGGTGTGTTCCTTGGTCTTCATGATGCTCTCTGCGCTTTCAACAGAACCCTCAGACTATCACAGAGCAGGTGCATTTATACAGAGACTTGATTACACACAGGTGGATTCTATTTATCACCATCAGTCCTTTAGGACAACATTGGATCATTCAGAGATCCTCGCTGAACTTCTGGAGTGAGTTTGCTGCACTGAAAGTAAAGGGGCCGAATAATTTTGCACGCACCACTTTTCAGTTTTTTAATTGCTAAAAAAGTTTAAAATATCCAATAGATTTCGTTCCACTTCACAATTGTGTCCCACTTGTTGGTGATTCTTCACAAAAAATTAAAATTTTATATCTTTATGTTTGAAGCCTGAAATGTGGCAAAAGGTTGAAAAGTTGAAAGGGGGCCGAATACTTTCGCAAGCCACTGTATATTGTGACAGACAACCCCTGTCAGTGATAGATGGGGCGTATCTGCCACGCAGGATCTTGAGGTTCTTAAGATAAATAAATTACAGTGAAAGGTCTGTAGGCAGCAAGGGGTTAAGCACTGGCCACACCTTCTCCCCCACCTGGGGTATAATTTTAAATTACCTGAGTAGAATCAGTGGTGATGCAGTGGGAGAAGGAAGCAGGCTGTAAGGGAACATGCCTGCAGGTCTGAAGCAGACTCAGCGAGGTCTATTTATTAGCCAGGAGGCTTACATTTTGTTTAATGGACTGCTTTAAGACTATTTTTTTTCTCCCCTGCGTGGGAATCCTTGTCTGTTGCTGTTTTTCTGACCAAATAAACATAGGTAGGAAGTCCTTAACATTACACATGGCTGGATTACCTCTCTGAGAACTCTCTACTTGAAGCCAATTGCCTACAATATACAGGGACATAGATAAAGGGGGGGGTTTGGGGGTTGAACCCCCCCCCCCCAGAGCGTCAGTGCAGATTGCAGAAGAAGCAGCTACGTGTGCTCTAACTAGTGGCGCCGGTCGCACCGTCATCGCCGCACTCGGCACTGACTCACAGACACTCTGTTGTGTGCTGCCTGAGCCTGACATGCTATTACACCGCCCGACCACTGGGGCACGCTGGCCCGAGCTATTGGGCTTGGCTTAGGCTGAGGGAGGCTCTGACAGCAGGGAGGGGCTGGGAGCTCCACTGACACTCTATTTATGAGTTAAAGCAAAACTCAACCCTAAAGAGAAAGTTCTGCTTTTAGCACTCCTCCCCCCCTCCCTTGCCACATCTGACATGTAATTTTGTTTTGGGGGGAGCGGGTACCTAGTTTTGACCTAGGCTATCAGAAGTTCTGCTCTCCCCCTCCTTCCCTGCAATCTTCTGGGACACGTCACAGGTCCCAGAAGACTGCCAGACCATTCAGCAGGCGCAGCATGACTCGCGTATGTGCAATGCATTATGAAGCCACAAGCTGTCACAGCCGGGTGCCCACAGTTGAAATGCTAGCGCTGGGCAGAGGAGAGGGAGAGAAGTGACAGTTCAGGTGACCACATTGCTGGATCATTGGACAGGATCCTGGATCCTGGGACAGAGACAACTACACTTTTTGTAGTTGCTGACTTTTAATAAATACAAAAACAACAGGAACTCCTCTTAAGGAATGCAAATTTTATACAGTAATATTTCCTGATTAAGATATTAACATGGGAAAGGACTTTGCATTGAGTATACATTTGTTGGTATGTGGACTTCTGGAGTACCTTATATGTTTATTTAATAGTTTCAAATATATAGATAACCTTTCATCCCATACCCCCTGACTCTTATGGAATATCAGCGTGGCTCTGAAAAGAGGCCCTGAGAATTTAACCACTTCAGCCCCGGAAGGTTTTACCCCCTTCCTGACCAGAGCACTTTTTACAATTCGGCACTGCGTCGCTTTAACTGCTAATTGCGCGGTCATGCAATGCTGTACCCAAACGAAATTTGCGTCCTTTTCTTCCCACAAATAGAGCTTTCTTTTGATGGTATTTGATCACCTCTGCCGTTTTTATTTTTTGCGCTATACACGGAAAAAGACCGAAAATTTTGAAAAAAAATGATATTTTCTACTTTTTGTTCTAAAAAAAATCCAATAAACTCAATTTTAGTCATACATTTAGGCCAAAATGTATTCGGCCACATGTCTTTGGTAAAAAAAATGTCAATAAGTGTATATTTATTGGTTTGCGCAAAAGTTATAGCGTCTACAAACTAGGGTACATTTTCTGGAATTTACACAGCCTTTAATTTATGACTGCCTATGTCGATTCTTGAGGTGCTAAAATGGCAGGGCAGTACAAAACCCCCACAAATGACCCCATTTTGGAAAGTAGACACCCCAAGGAATTTGCTGAGAGGCATGTTGAGCCCATTGAATATTCATTTTTTTTGTCCCAAGTGATTGAATAATGACAAAAAAAAAAAAAAAAAAAAAAATTACAAAAAGTTGTCACTAAATGATATATTGCTCACATAGGCCATGGGCATATGTGGAATTGCACCCCAAAATACATTTAGCTGCTTCTCCTGAGTACGGGGATACCACATGTGTGGGACTTTTTGGGAGCCTAGCCGCGTACGGGGCCCCGAAAACCAATCACCGCCTTCAGGATTTCTAAGGGCGTACATTTTTGATTTTACTCCTCACTACCTATCACAGTTTTGAAGGCCATAAAATGCCCAGATGACATAAAACCCCCCCAAATGACCCCATTTTGGAAAGTAGACACCCCAAGCTATTTGCTTTGAGGCATGTTGAGTCCATGGAATGTTTTATATTTTGACACAAGTTGCGGGAAAGTGACAAATTTTTTTTTTTTTTTTTTTTTTTTGCACAAAGTTGTCACTAAATGATATATTGCTCACACAGGCCATGGGCATATGTGGAATTGCACCCCAAAATACATTTAGCTGCTTCTCCTGAGTACGGGGATACCACATGTGTGGGACTTTTTAGGAGCCTAGCCGCGTACGGGACCCCGAAAACCAAGCACCGCCTTCAGGATTTCTAAGGGCGTACATTTTTGATTTTACTCCTCACTGCCTATCACAGTTTCGGAGGCCATGGAATGCCCAGGTGGCACAAACCCCCCCCAAATGACCCCATTTTGGAAAGCAGACACCCCAAGCTATTTGCTGAGAGGCATGGTGAGTATTTTGCAGCTCTCATTTGTTTTTGAAAATAAAGAAAGACGAGAAAAAAAATTTTTTTTTTTCTTTTTTCAATTTTCAAAACTTTGTGACAAAAAGTGAGGTCTGCAAAATACTCACTATACCTCTCATCAAATAGCTTGGGGTGTCTACTTTCCAAAATGGGGTCATTTGGGGGGGGGTTTGTGCCACCTGGGCATTCCATGGCCTCCGAAACTGTGATAGGCAGTGAAGAGTGAAATCAAAAATTTACGGCCTTAGAAAGCCTGAAGGCGGTGCTTGGTTTTCGGGGTCCCGTACGCGGCTAGGCTCCCAAAAAGTCCCACACATGTGGTATCCCCGTACTCAGGAGAAGCAACAGAATGTATTTTGGGGTGTAATTTCACATATTCCCATGGCATGTTTGAGCAATATATCATTTAGTGACAACTTTGCGCAAAAAAAAATAAAAAAAATAAAAAATTGTCTCTTTCCCGCAACTTGTGTCACAATATAAATTATTCCATGGACTCAACATGACTCTCAGCAAATAGCTTGGGGTGTCTACTTTCCAAAATGGGGTCATTTGGGGGGGTTTTGAACTGTCCTGGCATTTTATGCACAACATCTAGAAGCTTATGTCACACATCACCCACTCTTCTAACCACTTGAAGACAAAGCCCTTTCTGACACTTATTGTTTACATAAAAAAATAATTTTTTTTTGCAAGAAAATTACTTTGAACCCCCAAACATTATATATTTTTTTTAAAGCAAATGCCCTACAGATTAAAATGGTGGGTGTTTCATTTTTTTTTTTCACACAGTATTTGCGCAGCGATTTTTCAAACGCATTTTTTGGGGAAAAAACACACTTTTTTACATTTTAATGCACTAAAACACACTATATTGCCCAAATGTTTGATGAAATAAAAAAGATGATCTTAGGCCGAGTACATGGATACCAAACATGACATGCTTTAAAATTGCGCACAAACGTGCAGTGGCGACAAACTAAATACATTTTTAAAAGCCTTTAAAAGCCTTTACAGGTTACCACTTTAGATTTACAGAGGAGGTCTACTGCTAAACTTACTGCCCTCGATCTGACCTTCGCGGCGATACCTCACATGCATGGTGCAATTGCTGTTTACATTTGACGCCAGACCAACGCTTGCGTTCACCTTAGCGCGAGAGCAGGGGGGACAGGGGTGCTTTTTTTTTTTTTTTTTTTTTTTCTTTATTATTATTATTTTTTTATCTTATTTTTAAACTGTTCCTTTCATTTTTTTTTTTTTTTAAATCATTTTTATTGTTATCTCAGGGAATGTAAATATCCCCTATGATAGCAATAGGTAGTGACAGGTACTCTTTTTTGCAAAAATTGGGGTCTATTAGACCCTAGATTTCTCCTCTGCCCTCAAAGCATCTGATCACACCAAGATCGGTGTGATAAAATGCTTTCCCAATTTCCCAATGGCGCTGTTTACATCCGGCGAAATCTACGTCATAAAATGCTCGTAGCTTCCGGTTTCTTAGGTCATAGAGATGTTTGGAGCCACTCTGGTCTCTGATCAGCTCTATGGTCAGCTGGCTGAATCACCGGCTGCATTCTCAGGTTCCCTGTTGAGACAGGAGAGCCAGAGAAAAACACGGAAGATGTTGGGGGGGGGGGGGGGGCATTCCCTCCCACTGCTTGTAAAAGCAGTCTAGAGGCTAATTAGCCACTAGGATTGCTTTTACATGAAAGCCGACCGCTGGCTGAAAAGAATGATACCAAGATGATACCTAAACCTGCAGGCATCATTCTGGTATAACCACTCAAAGTCGTGAATGGCATACCTGAAGACAAAAAAATGGTTAACAATAATACACAGTAAACAGTAAAGTATAAATAATTACATACCTGAAAAGCAAACGTGATAAAACATAACAACAATAAAACATTGCAGAATAGAATACAGTAAAAAAGAGCAGAACAATAGAGAGAGAATAGAGAGAGAGAGAACAATAAAACGACAACTATTTTTATTTTATATTTTTGTTTGTGTTTTTTTTTTTTTTTTTTTTACACTTTTTTTTGTAACTAACTTTTATAACTGTAACCGGTTCCAGGTTCGGGTCTCTCAAAATGCGATGGCATCTCGGGAGACCCTGTGAAAGTGTGCCTAGTCTGTGCAATGCTGTACCCTACGCTAATAGTCAACTAGTGCATGGTAGCGTTCAAAACATTCACCAATGCAAAGACCAGGATTGTCAGGACAGGAGGGACAATAATAGCGGGTGTCACGCCTATATCCGCGCTTTCTGCAGACACAACATCTTTTTTGGGGGGTTCGTTGGGTAGGGGTACTCGGGAGGACATAAAAATGCCTCTCATGCAGCCGACTGCATTTGGTTGGGGATGTGAATGGGGGAAGTACGGGCGCTGCAGAAGCGGTGGGTTCCCAATTAGGATTGGCGAATGCAGCAGGAAGGGCATTATGGGCACGACGGGCCTGTGTTTGTCTTTTTGGTGGCAGCGGGACACTACTTGTGCTTGCCACCTCACCAGCTTGAACTGCACTTATGGGACTCGCCACGTCACCAAGTGTTACTGTAGTGCTGGTTTGACTACGACCGGGGTGTACTAGGCCGCTGGCGCTTGCCAGTTCACCAAAACGCTACAAAAAAAACTGTTAGCGATCGCAGGGATCAGGCCTGACTCTGCGAACGCTGCAGTTATGCGTTTAGTGTTTTGTAAGTGACAGTGATCGATCGATACTGCACTTGGGTGGGCTGGGCCGGGCCGGGCGGAGGGGCAAAACGCAGGTGCTAGCAGGTATCTGGGCTGATCCCGCTAACACTGCGTTTTTGGGAACCCTAAACTGCTGGGGACGCTAGTATAGATCAGATCGGATCAGATATTGATGCGATCAGATACTATACCACTAAGGGAGGTGTACGGTGCGTGCGTGGGTGTTAGCGGTACTGGCGCTAATCTGACGCTGCCTGGGGCTGGTGCTTGCCAGTTCACCAAAATACTACCAAAAAAACTGTTAGCGATCGCAGGGATCAGGCCTGACTCTGCGAACGCTGCAGTTATGCGTTTAGTGTTTTGTAAGTGACAGTGATCGATCGATACTGCACTTGGGTGGGCTGGGCCGGGCGGAGGGGCAAAACGCAGGTGCTAGCAGGTATCTGGGCTGATCCCGCTAACACTGCGTTTTTGGGAACCCTAAACTGCTGGGGACGCTAGTATACACTACCGTTCAAAAGTTTGGGGTCACATTGAAATGTCCTTATTTTTGAAGGAAAAGCACTGTACTTTTAAATGAAGCTAACTTTAAACTAGTCCTAACTTTAAACAAATATACTCTATACATTGCTAATGTGGTAAATGACTATTCTAACTGCAAATGTCTAGTTTTTGGTGCAATATCTACATAGGTGTATAGAGGCCCATTTCCAGCAACTATCACTCCAGTGTTCTAATGGTACAATGTGTTTGCTCATTGGCTCAGAAGGCTAATTGATGATTAGCAAACCCTTGTGCAATCATGTTCACACATCTAAAAACAGTCTAGCTCCTTCCAGAAGCTACAAAACTGACCTTCCTGTGAGCAGATTGAGTTTCTGGAGCATCACATTTGTGGGGTCAATTAAACGCTCAAAATGGCCAGAAAAAGAGAACTTTCATCTGAAACTCGACAGTCTATTCTTGTTCTTAGAAATGAAGGCTATTCCATGCGAGAAATTGCAAAGAAATTGAAGATTTCCTACAACGGTGTGTACTACTCCCTTCAGAGGACAGCACAAACAGGCTCTAACCAGAGTAGAAAAAGAAGTGGGAGGCCGCGTTGCACAACTAAGCAAGAAGATAAGCACATTAGAGTCTCTAGTTTGAGAAACAGACGCCTCACAGGTCCCCAACTGGCATCTTCATTAAATAGTACCCGCAAAACACCAGTGTCAACATCTACAGTGAAGAGGCGGCTGCGGGATTTTGGGCTTCAGGGCAGAGTGGCAAAGAAAAAGCCATATCTGAGACTGGCCAATAAAAGAAAAAGATTAAGATGGGCAAAAGAACACAGACATTGGACAGAGGAAGACTGGAAAAAAGTGTTGTGGACGGATGAATCCAAGTTTGAGGTGTTTGGATCACAAAGAAGAACGTTTGTGAGACGCAGAACAAATGAAAAGATGCTGGAAGAATGCCTGACGCCATCTGTTAAGCATGGTGGAGGTAATGTGATGGTCTGGGGTTGCTTTGGTGCTGGTAAGGTGGGAGCTTTGTACAGGGTAAAAGCTAAGGAAGGCTATCACTCCATTTTGCAACGCCATGCCATACCCAGTGGACAGCGCTTGATTGGAGCCAATTTCATCCTACAACCGGACAATGACCCTAAACACACCTCCAAATTGTGCAAGAACTATTTACAGCAGAAGCAGGCAGCTGGTATTCTATCGGTAATGGAGTGGCCAGCACAGTCACCAGATCTGAACCCCATTGAGCTGTTGTGGGAGCAGCTTGACCGTATGGTACGCCAGAAGTGCCCATCCAACCATTCCAACTTGTGGGAGCTGCTTCTAGAAGCGTGGGGTGCAATTTCTCCAGCTTACCTCAATAAATTAACAGCTAGAATGCCAAAGGTGTGCAATGCTGTAATTGCTGCAAAAGGAGGATTCTTTGATGAAAGCAAAGTTTGATGTAAAAACAATGTTATTTCAAATACAAATCATTATTTCTAACCTTGTCAATGTCTTGACTCTATTTTCTATTCATTTCACAACGTATGGTGGTGAATAAGTGTGACTTTTCATGGAAAACACAAAATTGTTTGGGTGACCCCAAACTTTTGAACGGTAGTGTAGATCTGATCGGATCAGATATTGATCCGTTCAGATACTATACCACTAAGGGAGGTGTACGGTGCGTGCGTGGGTGTTAGCGCTACTGGCGCTAATCTGACGCTGCCTGGGGCTGGTGCTTGCCAGTTCACCAAAACGCTACCAAAAAAACTGTTAGCGATCGCAGGGATCAGGCCTGACTCTGCGAACGCTGCAGTTATGCGTTTAGTGTTTTGTAAGTGACAGTGATCGATCGATACTGCACTTGGGTGGGCTGGGCTGGGCTGGGCGGAGGGGCAAAACGCAGGTGCTAGCGGGTATCTGGGCTGATCCCGCTAACACTGCGTTTTCGGGAACCCTAAACTGCTGGGGACGCTAGTATAGATCTGATCGGATCAGATATTGATCCGTTGAGATACTATACCACTAAGGGAAGCGCATGCTGCGTGCGTGGGTGTTCGCGGTACTGGCGCTAATCTGACGCTGCCTGGGGCGACGCATATCACCGCCGGGCGATCAGGGGGCTAAACCTTTATTCGGTAATAAACGGCGGGTGCCCTGACACTATAAAAAATAAACAAACTAACCAGCGTCACCCGTAACAGTTATACAGTGATCAGTGGTGAAAGGGTTAACTAGGGGGCAATCAAGGGGTTAAAACATTTATTAGATAGTATATGGGGGTCCCCTGTCGCTATAAAACACTGACGGCGAACCTAAATATTTACGTTCCTAACTAGCGTCACCAGCGACACTAATACAGCGATCAGAAAAATGATCGCTTAGCGACACTGGTGACAGGGGGTGATCAAGGGGTTAAAACTTTATTAGGGGGGGTTAGGGGGGTATCCTAGACCTAAAGGGGGCCTAACACTAACTGCCCTAACACTAACTGTCACAAACTGACACTATGCAGTAATCAGAAAAAAAAAAGAAAAAAAAAAAAAAAAATACTGCTAATGTCAGTTTGTGACAGGGGGGGGGGGTGATTGGGGGGGGATCGGGGGGCGATCGGGGGGGGGATCGGGGGTGTAAATATGCCTGGCATGTTCTACTGTGTGTGTGTGTGTGTTGTGCACTCACTTGTCATCTCTCCTCGGCGCTGGAACGGAAACTGCCAGACCGGGGAGAGATGACATCACATCCTCTGCCTGTGTGAAACGACACACAGGCAGAGGAGGATTCCTATTGGCTGGGAGCGATCGCGAGGGGGGGGCCACGATCGGATGGTCTCCCCCTCGCCTCCCGACGCTCCCAGTCAGATGCCGACCGCCGATGGCACCGGGGGGGGGTCCGATCGGACCCCCCGCCCGCGGGAGGCAGATCACGTATGGGTACGTGATTTTGCCTGCCCGTGCCATTCTGCCGCAGTATATATGCGGTAGGCGGTCGGCAAGTGGTTAATTTCAGAAGCCAGCTCCTCAGACAGGGAAGGGAAAGCTGTAAGGCTGCTTGAGCTGAGAGACAAAAGAGACTTTTTAGGAGTTCAAGGGGCAGACACGATGAGCTTAGCGGACACTCACACATGCATACACAACTTTTATCTCAAATACATAATTATATTTTCAACATTGTTTTATACTCTGTGTTTTAATACTTTTCTTGTAATCTTATGCCGCGTACACACGATCAGAAATTCGGCCAGCAGAAGACCGATGAGAGCTTTTGGTCGGAAAATGCGACCGTGTGTATGCTCCATCGGACTTTTGCTGGTGGAATTCCCGTCATCAAAAGATTGAGAGCAGGTTCTCAATTTTTCGGTCGGAAAAAGTTCCTATCCGAAAATGCGATCATCTGTACAAAGTGCGACACGCAAAATTCCTACGCATGCTCGGAAACAATTCCACACATGCTCGGAATCATTGAACTTCATTTTCTCGGCTCGTCGTAGTGGTGTACATCACCGCGTTCTTGGCGGTCGAAAGTTCAGAGAACTTTTGTGTGAACGTGTGTATGCAAGGCAAGCTTGAGCGGAATTCCGTCGGAAAAAACATCCAAGTTTTTTCTGACGGAAAATCCACTCGTGTGTGCGCGGCATTACAGTATTTTGTTATTACATCTATTTTGACTTTTGGACAAAGATGGAAGGACTTTTCAATTTTCAATTTACCTCACGAATAAAAGGTATTCTGTAAACTTACTGATTTATCAAAATAATCACATTCTACAGGGATACAGATGGCCTTTAGTTACACTTTAAAAGCTACAGACCTCTATTCCTGTAATGAAAAGACACTTGCACACTAGAGATTGTAAGGTATTCCTCAAATTGTGTTAATTGTTTTATTAGTAGGCTACAAGTATCGATAATAGGTTGTTTAGTCGTTTTGTATAATTCGTTGTCCATAACAGTTGAGAAGAAAAGACAGTTTTATAAATGGTCCATCTGCAAAGCAGCAGTTATTGGCCATCTCTAGAATATTCTTATCACTGGTTAAATTAACAGACAGGTATTATATCACTAGAGAGTAAAGAGGTTAAAAAATTCCTGTAATCTTTAACCTGTAATCTTTAACCTGCTTTCAGGTACATTCACATTATAAGCGGTGACCTGCATTTTCTGCACAAGAAAAATTCAAATCACCACTAGGGCACCTAGAAAACAATTGTTGTCTATGTGCTCGGTTCACACCACAATGCTAGTTTAATGTACAGTGCAGAAAATATGTTAATTTTTTAATATCAAAAACAGTTAATTAACTCAATTAAAGTATAAGCAAAACTTTTTTTTTAAATTTAGAGTGCAGTGGAATTATAACACCTGCCAGGTTTTCATTGCTGTCTGTGCCCCATTTAGGGACATTCACCCTCTCTGTGTGTACCATTATCATTGAAAGAGAAAGTTAAAGAAAATCCCAAATTTTGGGTTGACACAAGAATAGTAATAATGGAGAACTATTCCAATGGGGACACTAGTTCTGGTGACCCTGGTAACATCCCAGGATTCCCTTACTTTGGGGGGAATTTCCTCTCACTTCCTGTTTTGGCTATGGGGCAGGAAGTAAAGAGAAATCTCCTCAATGGGACAAAGATGGCAAAACAGAGTGTTATAACCATCCTTTACTCTATACAAATGAAAGAAGAAAGTTCTGCCTTAAGTTCTTCTTTTTTGTCTAATTTATCAAGCACCATAAGCAATCAACCAACCTTCACAATAAATATCCTTGCACATGTGTGATAAAGTTTTTTATGTTGTACCAATGAAGTTTATTTTAGATATTTCTGAGGCTCTTATTGCAGAGATGCTTAACCCTTTCATGACTAAGCCTATTTTTGACATTTAGTGTTTACAAGTTAAAACCGTATTTTTTGCTAGAAAATTACTTAGAGCCCCCAAACATTATATATATATATATATATATATATATATATATATATATATATATATATATATATATATATATATATATATATATTTTTTTTTAGCAGAAAATCTAGAGAATAAAATGGCGATTGTTGAAATATTTTATGTCACATGGTATTTGTGCAGCGGTGTTTTAAACTCAACTTTTTGGGAAAAGGGACACTTTCATGAATTAAAAAAAAAAACGAAACAGTAAAGTTAGTTCAATTTTTTTTGTATAATGTGAAAGATGATGTTACGTCACGTAAATAGATACCAAACATGTCATGCTTTATAATTGCACGCACTCGTGGAATGGCGACAAACTACGGTACCTAAAAATCTCCATAGGCGACACTTTAATTTTTTTTTATGGTTACCAGGTTAGAGTTACAGAGGAGGTCTAGTACTAGAATTATTGCTCTCACTCTGACAATCGCGGCAATACCTCACATGTGTGATTTGAACACCGTTTACATATGCGGGCGTGACTTTCGTATGCGTTTTTTTTGCTGCGCAAGCTCGCGGCGACGGGGGCGCTTTAAAAAAAAAATTCTTATTTATTTTAATATCTATTTTATCTTAATATTAATAAATTGTTTTAAAAAAAAAGTTTTGATCACTTTTATTGCTGTCACAAGGAATGTAAACATCCCTTGTGACAGTAATAGGTGGTGACAGGCACTCTTTATGGAGGGATCGGGGGTCTAAAAGACCCCCGATCCCTCCTTTGCACTTTAAAGTATTCAGATCGCAGTTTCTGCGATTCTGAATACTGTATATTTTTTTAAAACAGGTGCCCTTGGCAGCCGAGTAAACGGGAAGTGACGCCATGACGTCGCTTCCGTGTTTACAATTAGGAGGCTGGAACGAAGCCGCTTACGACTTCGTTCCAGACTGTCACTAGCCGCCGGAGGCGGCAGATTGTTGATCGGGCCTCCCGCTTTTAGCCACATCGGTTGTTATACCTGGAAAGCCGATCGCTGGCTCTAAAAAACAGTACCGGGATGATGCCTGCAGCTGCGGCATCATCCCAGTATAACCCCCGAAAGCCGAGTACGCACATCTGCGTACGCTCGGTGGCAAGGGGTTAAAATCATTAGTCACACTGGAACACATACTGTGTGTATATATCTGGGGACTTACATCTTATTTTCACTGCAGAGGTATAAACAATAGTGTTCCATAATTTATATATTAGTGCACCCGCATTGCTCCTCCTGAATGGGAGTAGGTCTGGGGGGGTATGGTAGTGGAGCTACCTCTCAACACATTTAAAATGATGGGGGACGTAACAGAATAACATTCACAATGCTTTTACCCAATGTTGCATCAAGTGAAAATTGTTCCTAGTCCAGTAGAGGAGTATGGAAACATAGGTAAGGGCCCATATTCTTTTCTTTTCAGTAGGATCCCATTCTTACATCTGCTAGCAAGGATTGGCTTTCTATATGAATTTCAATAAACTCTCTGAAAATGCTACGATAGCAGATCAATTTACTGTAATAGAATTTCACAGTTCTGGGTTGGAGTATTAATTAGCATCTCTGTTGCTTAATGGCCAGTGTTTCTAATTAACTCAAATTTCAAATGCTAATTATGCTTGATCATAAAAATTTATTTAGCCCCTAAATAATTGTCATAATAAGTGGCCGGCTTTCTGCAGCCTTTTGCAATGCATTCACTGCACTGGAGTAGAAAACATTTACATGAGGTACTAAAAGGCTTCATATAATTGGATCTTGGATGAAGCAAAGGTAATTACAAGATAATATTTTGCCAAATACACCAGTGTGAGCTTCACACTGTCCTGATTAATAAATTCGCTGTGGGAGAGAGACAAGAAGGTCTGTTTCTATGCTGCAGTGGCAGGTTAGATATTGCCTTCTTGCTAAATATGATTTTGGATCCACAAACAACCCAAACTACTAACCTTTGTTTTTATAAATCAAAAGGGCTATTGCTATTTATAAGTGTTCTTGCATAGCAAGACCACTTACTGTTATCTCACTTATATATTATTATTCTTATTATAGCCAAATTTACCACCCTAACTCCTCCCACAGTTTTTACACTACATAGACAGTAATATACCGAAAACGTGCGGATTGTTCCCGATTGGTGTGCTATTACTTTGTGGAACGTTTCGCCGAATGGTTCACAAAATATTGTTGTTTTTATGGCGAAATTGGTCCCTTAGGAATGAATGGCGAAATGTTCAAAACTAGAGTGGGAGGTGACAATTTATGACCACCCCATGATCAGCTAAAACATTATGACCACCCCATGATCAGCCAAAATATTATGACCACCCCATGATCAGCCAAAACATTATGACCACCCCATGAAAAAAAATTAAAAAAAAAAAAAAAAAAATCATTTTTGAAAAAAAAAAAAAAACATTTCTGAAAAAAAAATCATTTTTGAAAAAAAAATCATTCAAAAAAGAAAAAAATCATTTTTGAAAAAAAAAAAAGAAATCATTTTTGAAAAAAATGTTCAGCTCTTTCAGCTAATGATGGGACTTCTTAAACTTTTTTACTACTATTTATACTTTTTAAAATATTAAGCTTTTTAACACTTTTCACGGTTACTCCAGCCACTCCAACCACACAACAGTTACTCAAGCCACTCCACCCAGTTACTCCGTCCACTCCAGTTGTAGACTACTGTAGGTGGAGGCAAGAACACTTCACACAATTTCCCCAGAAATTGTATCTTTTCTAGTTTCCCTAATTTTCTTTTATGCGTTCAATGTATTATATAGTTTTATGACTCAGGTACTGTAAATAGAGAGGCCAGCCACACTTAATCAGGAAGGTTTAGCTGGTCTTTGGACGTAAGAATACAGTAAAAAAAAAAATAAAATAAATAAAAAAACAAACGCAAACCTTATTTTGGTTCACGCTGCCACGACCTGAAAGTCACGCAACTTACAGTGCGACTTTGCCAGGTGACTTCCTTGCGATTTGCTAATGACTTGAGTATGACTTGATGCGACTTTGAAGTGACTTTCTGGGAATGCCTGGGTAATCTTCCGATAATGTCGGATCCAAATCGCATCAATATAGAAGAGGATCTGACTTGGAGGCGACTTCCATTAAAGTCTATGGGCACAAGACGGATAGAAGTCACCTTGAAGTAGTACAGGAACCTTTTCTAAAAGAGGAGTTTCGCCCACCCCTTTAAAAATAAAAAATCTGCAGCTACACATAATGTAGCTGCTGACTTTTAACATTAGGACACTTACCTTTCCTGGAGTCCAGCGATGTTGGCACTGCAGCCGATGTTTACATCAGCTGGTCGGGTTCTGCCGCTGCAATTGCTGGTAAAGGAACCTGGCAGTGTAGCCTTTCAGCTTCATGGCCGGGTCCCTACTGCGTATGTGCAAAGCACGCTGCACTCTCTCACTGGCCTGGGAGAAGGGGAGGGAGAAAGGGGCCGAGCTGCTGATGTACTTCGCGTGGCCCGTTCTCCCAGAAGTGGGGAAGGGGACCTGTCAAAAACAGGTTCCTGTCCCCCCACCCCCTTGTAAAGTTGCAAAATGTGGCACCGGAGAGTGAGAGGTGACGAATAAGCGGAAGTTCCATTTTTGGGTGGAACTCCACTTTAAGTCGGAGAAACTTCAGTAGTGCTAATTAAGACAGCTCTCATTGACTAATGCCGCGTACACACGAGCGGACTTTACGGCGGACTTTGCCCGGCGGACTTTTCGTCGGACTTTGTTGGCTCCTTGCGCCGGACTTAAAAACGGACAGACTTGGCCACACACGCTCACTGCAAAAGTCCGCTGGTTTTGAACGCGGTGACGTATAGCACGTACGACGGGACTAGAAAAAGGAAGTCCAAGCCCCACTCCGGCACCCTTTGGGCTCCTTCTGCTAATCTCGTGTTTATCTCGTGTTAGTAGAAGTTTGGTTAGAGACGATTCGCGCTTTTCACACTTCAGCTTATTTCGTTCGTTTTCTGCTGTTCAGTTTGTGCTTGTGAGGTTTGTATCTGCTTTTCAGTGCATGTTGGTCAGTTCGTAACCTGCCTTGCAGGCCGTTCTGCTCCGCTCGTTCCTGATTTTCAGGTCGTTCTTCATAGGCCTTGCTGTTCTTCAGTGCGTTTGTTATAAGTTTGTTTGTTTGAGCAGCCGACCGTTTTGAAGCCATGTCGAGTGGACGTTCTCGTTCTCGAGTTCGTGCTGTGTGGGGACTTGGTGTTGGGGTTAATACTTTGACCCGAGTCCAGTCCATGAACAGGGTGAGGAGGAGTTCATGGACCAAGAATTGGTTGCGCCAGCGTGACCAGTTCTGTCATATGCCTTTGCTCCGTGAGCTCCGTGAGAATAATCCTGAGGATTTCAGGAATTTTCTCAGGATGACGGACCCCGTCTTTGAGCGTCTGCTGGCTATGCTGACCCCCTATATTAGCAGGCAGGATACCTGCATGAGGCAAGTCATCAGTGTGGAGCAGAGGCTAGTTGCCACGTTACGTTACTTGGCGACAGGGAGAAGTCTTCAGGACTTAAAGTTCTCGACAGGCATCTCCCCCCAGGCTCTGGGGATCATAATCCCAGAGACCTGTTCTGCTATTATTCAGGTCCTGCAGAAGGAATATATGAAGGTAAGTTTTATCCTTTAACATTACATGATATGTATTAACTGTTTTTTGATGTATTGTAGAACTGTCCTCTTTACCTAATTGCCATGCTTTCAATCTGCTGTGAATGTCCCCTTTATCTTCGTGCATGCCTATTTTAATCATTTATTGCCCTACATGCATAATTTCTTTCATTAACCTCCCCACCATGCAATGCTGGGTCCATTTTTATCTCTAGCCTATAGTCCATTGAACAATGTATATTGTCTGCTCCATTGTCTTGTTTGTCCCTCCCCCACCCCACAAATGTTTGAGCCAGTCAGGTGTGTTTGTTAACCTAATTAGAACCCCTCCCCCACCCCACAAATGTTTGAGCCAGTCAGGTGTGTTTGTTAACCTAATTAGAACCCCTCCCCCACCCCACAAATGTTTCAGCCAGTCAGGTGTGTTTGTTAACCTAATTAGAACCCCTCCCCCACCCCACAAATGTTTCAGCCAGTCAGGTGTGTTTGTTAACCTAATTAGAACCCCTCCCCCACCCCACAAATGTTTCAGCCAGTCAGGTGTGTTTGTTAACCTAATTAGAACCCCTCCCCCACCCCACAAATGTTTCAGCCAGTCAGGTGTGTTTGTTAACCTAATTAGAACCCCTCCCCCACCCCACAAATGTTTCAGCCAGTCAGGTGTGTTTGTTAACCTAATTAAAACCCCTCCCCCACCCCACAAATGTTTGAGCCAGTCAGGTGTGTTTGTTAACCTAATTAGAACCCCTCCCCCACCCCACAAATGTTTCAGCCAGTCAGGTGTGTTTGTTAACCTAATTAGAACCCCTCCCCCACCCCACAAATGTTTCAGCCAGTCAGGTGTGTTTGTTAACCTAATTAGAACCCCTCCCCCACCCCACAAATGTTTCAGCCAGTCAGGTGTGTTTGTTAACCTAATTAGAACCCCTCCCCCACCCCACAAATGTTTCAGCCAGTCAGGTGTGTTTGTTAACCTAATTAGAACCCCTCCCCCCACATTCAAATGTATCAATGGGCCATCATAGGGGGTGAGTAATCTTATAAGTGTGCCTTATGTTTTTTCAACATTTCAATTACAAACACACATATTCATAATATTTGACTGCTGTTGTTTACTAATGTTTTGGTGTAATCTGATATACAATTTTTTTATTAAAGTCCTTATCTTATTTTTTTTGCACTCCACAGTTTCCTTCAAGTCCACAGGAATGGCAGACCGTGGCCTCCCAGTTCGCTGACCGTTGGGACTTTCCCAACTGTGTAGGGGCGATTGACGGGAAGCACATCCGGATTGTGCCACCACCGCATTCGGGGTCTTATTTCTTTAACTACAAGGGGTCCCATAGTGTAGTTCTGATGGCGGTGGTCTCGGCACATTTGGAGTTTATGTTTGTGGATGTGGGTAAGAACAGCCGGATGTCTGATGGAGGAGTCTTTGCACAGACCGAGCTGTGCCATCGTCTCCAGACCGGTGGCCTGGAATTGCCACCTGATGACGATAATGTGGATGGACTCCCCTCAGTTTTTATTGCTGATGAAGCATTTGCTCTCTGTGAGAACTTGATGAGGCCGTTCCCCCAAAGGACACTCACCCCTGAGAGGAGGGTATTTAATTATCGGCTGGCCAGAGCAAGAAGGGTTGTGGAGAATGCCTTTGGGATTCTGGCCAGCCGGTTCCGTATCTTCCTTACGTCTATTAATTTGGCGGACTATAAAATCAACCACGTCATCCTTGCTTGCTGCATCTTACATAACTTTTTAAGGAGACATTCAGCTACATATCTATCCTCTGTTGGGCCTGAGGCCAGACTGGAAGAGGCTAGCACTTTCACAGGCCTAGAAATTGGCCGTATTGGCTTGGCCCCCCGAACCGCACGTCAAGTGCGTGACCGTTATGTGAATTATTTTAATGGTCGGGGGGCCATTGCTATTCAGCAACAGCTGTAAGTTTGTTTCAAAAAGAAAAAAGAAAATTGGTTTATCTAAATATCTTGTTTTTATTGTTGTTTACCTTTAAGTTATGTCTGTCTCCTAGTGCACTTCGTAGTAGTGTCAAGTGCATTTAGCTTTAGTTAATCAGGCCCACAAAAACAAACCCCAAATTTTGACTTCAAGAAACAGCCACACACATTGTATAGGGTAAAAAATTTTACTTGGTGCACATTGAAAGGTGCATTTTTTATCATATTTTTTATTATTTTTTGTTCTTTTTATTTTTTTAGAAAATATTTTACGTTGTGTAAAAAAATTATCTTTTACTAAATTATTCAAGCCATTTTTTCACAAATATATAGACCTTTATCTAAAAAGATTTACATACACAACAGTGTTTTTATAAACAAAACTTACAATAAATTAACTTACAAAGTTCAATATTTCGAGAACGGTGCATGTAATGTCACCCTTGCAGAAATTGGTCATTTATAAGATGCTCAAAATTGAGCTTTACTAAAGGGTCAAGTCAACATGTGCTATCTCCTATCATGGGAGAGCAATGTACGTGTTTTGTGTGTGCAATCCCATTTTTGGTTCCTCTCACCACCCAAGATTTTTCAGGATGAAGGGGTTGCAAACACAAAACAAGTACATTGCTAACCCATGATGGAAGATAGCACATGATGACACACCGTGTGCATCACACAATGTAAATTTGGGTATACCCCAAAAATTGAAAAAACAATCTTTAAAACAAAATAACTTCCCAAGGAAATGAAGAACATGATTGATGTTTTTAGGCCAAACGTGATTATATTCTGCCCAAAACATCAATCATGTTCTTCATTTCCTGTTGCATGGAGTCCAGGCGAAGTTTCATGCTGTGAATTTGGTCACGCATTTTATCTATGTGGCCATTCCACAGCATTATCTGGCCAATTAGTCTTTGCGCACTGTCTGTGGTGAAGTGCTCTGCCGCTTGGCCTTCCACAACCAGAAACTCACCTAAAACGAGTGAATAAAAACAAGGTTTACAATATGCACGCCAAAATACAGTAACTCAAGCTGGGGTGTCAGTCACTCACTTGGTGGGCTTGAAACCTCGCACACTTCCTCCACCTCTCCTTCCTCAAGGTCGTCGGGTGGGCGTGGTCTTGGGCTGGGGCTTGGGGTATCTTCGGCCTCAGGCTGGTGACTTGGGGGGGTCCTGAGATCCTTTCTCCCCTATGAGATTTGAAAAAAAGGTATAGTTAAAACACACTGATCTTTTAGGTTTTGATAAATAAAGTAAAACGTTGGTTATGATTTTTTGCCAATTTTGCATCATAATAAATGTTGAAGACAGGATGAACATTACCTCTGAACAACAATTATAAAGAATGCTTATTTTCGGGCAAGTTTCACAGATGCTGACACCTCAATGATCTCCTATGTGTATTACCCCTCAAAAATTTATTTATGGTCACATAGTACACTAGAAAATGCATTTCCTGAGCAAAATGTGTGGGAATGCTGAATAGCTAAATTGCTAAAATGACCGCCATCAAAACTGCCCCATCATATTCCTCTATTATAAATCAGTACATGGTGTGTCTGTCCCCTCCCCCCGGGCTCTGTAATCAGAGCTGAGATGCTCCAGCCACCTCCCTCCCTGTGTATAACAGAAGCTTTGGTAACCATGGCAACAAAACAAACACAGTACACTCTGATTAATGGCTAAAATTTCACGAAATGACCTCTAAACAAAAAGCTTTTTCTCAAAAAATGAAAAAAATATCAAACTGAAAGGATATAGCCAGATAGCTGAATATTTAGTGAACATTGTAAAGTTTGTTTGGTGTCTCTAGGTGAAAGTATGAAGGAGCTGAAACTTTTGGGAGCGGAAGAAGAATTTAAGGATTTCAAGCATGCTCCCATTGAATTCAATGTTTAAAAAAGTGCAAAAAACCTTAATATTTAAAAAAGTATAAATGGTAGTAAAAAAGTTGAAAAAGACCACACATCAGCTAAAAGAGACGAACATTTTAATAGTTGAATGGTTTTAATAGCTGAAAGTATGCAGAAGTTACGCAGAGCCAAAAAACGTACGGAATAAAATTAAAAGTAAATTTAAAAATAAATAAAATCGAAGAACAATAGTGGGACTGCTAAATCATTCCCACTAACTATAGTGCTCGTGAGTCCAGATGTGGAAACAGCTGCTGTGTCCTGTCCCTACATTACACTGAATCATTTTTGATGAAGCATTATATTTTCAAACACATCTACACCACATCAACTCATTGTGGGAATTCGACAAATTATCAAGCCATAAATGTATGTCCAACCCTGTCCCATCGTATTTGGCGAAAAAATAACGTCACTTTATAAAGTATCATATCTATTCCAAAGAACGGTATTTACGAACGATGCAGAAAAACCGCCAAAAATAAGGATCAGCATGCAAGTTCTGTATCTCAATAGTAAAACACAAGTACTTACTTTTTTTCAGCAGCTTCTTTATTCGCCAATATTGTTCTGGCTCCCGACTTTTGATGTCAGACCACCGCTTCCGCAATTGTTCTTTCGAACGTTTTGTACCAAATTTCTCTTCAAGAGCGGTGACAACTGAGGACATTATTTTGTCCTTCCTCATATTGGGTCGTGTGTACGGTCCTTTTTTGCCATCGTAGTCCTCCCTTCTCAATATGGACACCATCTCCACCATCTCTCCAAAAGCCATGTTGGTGGCCTTATATCTCCTCCGGGATGTGGATGTTTGGGGCTCCGGGCTTTCCTCCGCGCTACTTCCACTTAATCGCTCCGCCATCTTTTGCTATCTACTCCCACTGCGCAACGAAGAGTGAAGGGGCGGGGCCAAATCGTACTTACGAACGTCAGGGGCGGGCGACGCAGGTGGAGCATGACACATGCGCAGTGTATATAAAGCTAGTACGATGGCCTACGTATGTCCGTGCGGAAGTAGCGAGCGGCACAAACGAAGGTAAGATTAAAGAGTGTGTGTGTGTGTGTGTGTGTGTGTGTGTGTGTGTGTGTGTGTGTCCCCGTGTGTGTCCCCTAGATTACAACACAAACTAATCCTGAGATTTGGGACTGACATTTAAGTTTTGATCTTGTGTCTTGTCTTGCAGAAAAAATGAATCCCTTTAAAGAGGAAGATTTTTTGTCACATTTCATTGATCTCTATGAGGAGAAGAAAAACCTCTGGGAGGTCAAACACCCCCTATATTATAATCGTGATGTTAGGAAGGCAACACTGGGCACACTTTTAGAGTTTGTGAAGACTCGACTCCCCCAGGCAGACCTCAAGTTTGTGGACAGGAAAATAGGTATCTTGCGTAACATGTATAAGCGGGAACACAGAAAAATCCAGGAGTCGCTCAGATCCGGGGCAGCAGCTGACCAAGTTTATGTACCCAAGTTGTGGTATTACCACAAACTGCCATTCCTGGATGAGCAGACCGAAGCCAGGCAATCACTTTCCACCCTTCCCCCCACCCTTCCCTCCAGCCTTCCCTCCAGCCTTCCCTCCAGCCTTCCATCCACCTCCACCCCAGCTGAGGAGTCCCAGGATGAACTGGGCCTTTTCACCATTGATGAAGTGGATGCGCCCAGCTTCAGCCAGGTATACTTTTTTTGAAGATTTTGGGATTGTGTAAATGTTATTAATGATGTTAAGGTGTTAATTTTGAAAGTGCTTCATAAAAAATCACTTCTGCACAAAGAGTAATATGTAGACATATCACTAGACAGTAGTGGCCAAATATATACGTAACTTCAGATCTTGTTGATCATCTGAAATAATGGTGTGGTCAAATAGATAGCCTTTACTATTTTGTGTAATTATATTTGAAAGTTAGGAGCTGAAAATTGTGTGTGATTGCATAACAGAAAATTACAACTATGTCCCTTTTTTTACACAGGATGACCTCAGCCAGGAGGAGGCCTTGCCCAGTGGGAGAGAGGAGGAGGCCTTGCCCAGTGGGAGAGAGGAGGAGGCTGTGGCTGGGCCAAGTAGAAGCCGCACGGAGTGTCAGGTGCCTCCCCTCCGCATTCTCCACAAAAGGCCCAGGAGAATGACTGCAACAGAGCAGGAATCCCTAGACCTCATACGGGAAGCAAGCCTGATCCTCAGTAAACCTCCCAATGCAGAGGAGGCGTATGGCACCTATATAGCCAGCAGATTACTGGAGTTGGAAAAGGGCCAACGCCTCCTCTGTGAGGGTCTAATTTTCCAGGCTTACCAGAAGGGCTTGAGAGGGGAGCTTACTACTACAACCTATCTAGCAGATGAAGCCAATCCTCCTCCTCCTCCTCCTCCTCCTCCTCCTGCCCCAAGTACACCACCAGAGGCACAACCTCCGAGGAAGGCTGCAGAGAAGCGTGGAGGGAAGGCTGCAGAGAAGCGTGGAGGGAAGGCTACACGGAAGAGTCGAAAGTGATTGCCTGGCTTCTGTCTGGTCTGACTGTGCTCCCTGTGCTCCCTATAGTCGCAAGATACCTATTTTCTTGTCCTCAAACTTGATGTGTGTCCTGGGGGACGAAAGGCTTCCCAGATTCTAAAAGTGTGTCCAGTGTTGCCTTCCTAATTTTTTTGTGAATAAAATAAATACATTTTGGTTTACCTTACATTCTTGCCTATGTCTTTTGATTAAAAAACGCCATTTTGTTTGGGAGTAGGCAGGTACAGGTCGAAAAGACTATGGGGTTGATTTGAGAAAAGCAAATAGTCTGTGCACTTTGCAGAGGGCAGTTGCCCTCTGCAAGTGCAATTGCTCCAGAGCATCAGAAATTATTTAAAAGCTTGACTTTGCAAAGAGTACCCAAACCTGTGCAAGTAAAAGAAAAAAAAAAACATTTTTGCTTGCACATGATTGGATGATGGAAGTCAGCAGAGCTGCTTCACATTTAATAAAGCTTGGGAGCAACTGCTCTTGCAGAGGGCAAATGCAATTTCCAAAATGCACAGGCTTTTTACCTTTAGGAAATCAACCCCTATGTGTGTTTTTGTCAAATAAAAACAATTAATTTTTATTTGACATGATTTTCGGAATAAATCAGCAGAGCTTCCCCGAATTTAAGCTCTTCCCCTCAGTTTTTCTGCGA
This sequence comes from Lithobates septentrionalis, assembly GCA_037952835.1. Taxonomy (NCBI): domain Eukaryota; kingdom Metazoa; phylum Chordata; class Amphibia; order Anura; family Ranidae; genus Lithobates; species Lithobates septentrionalis. The sequence goes on along the minus strand of JBBDGP010000281.1, from coordinate 5,772,892 downwards.
CTGCACTTCCAACAAGTGCACTTGGTGTGCAATTTCTCAAGTGAACGTTTCACTTGATATTCTTAAATGATTTAAGCCTTATGTCAAAAACAAGCTCGGGGGAAGCTCTGCTGATTTATTCCGAAAATCATGTCAAATAAAAATTAATTGTTTTTGTTTGGGCTTCCTTGCATGTGCCCCTCGGATTCACAGCGAACGCACTTCAAAATGCTCTTTATGTGGAATTATATGTATAATTAGCACTTGGAGTGAAAAATGATTTTGCCTTTGTTAAATACACCCCCCTATGTCTAATGAACAAGGGACAACAACCTCATTAAGGTTCTTTAAAACAACACAAAATATGAATGTTAATTGTGGTAACTTGAAAATACACACAAAAAATGTGGTTAGCATTTAACACACATTGTAAAATAGCTAAAGTGTTGAAATAAAAAAACAAAAAAAAAAAACAAAATCTATTTTAAAATTTTAAAGTTATGGAGATCTGGCTGTTACAAAATATTATATTAGTCATGGCAGGAGGATAAATCATGAAGAAAGAAGTTTGTGAGAACTCTGTGTGAATATAAAGCAGAAAAACAACTTCATTCCTCTCGCATTATCAATCCTAAAAAAAGGCTGTATTAAAAGACGACAGAAGAGGAATGTGCTAGCTTCAAGACGAAGGCTAGTTTTACCAGACCGAGCGCTTCCGTCTTGTAATTGCTTCAGAGCATGGGTCAGTTTGAGTTCGTCGGACTAGCACACAGACGATCGGTTTGTCCGCTAGAAAGAAGAGTCCGTCGGATAAATTTTAAACAAGTTTCAAATCTAATTCCGTCCAACTTTTGAGAAAACAAAGTCCGCTGGAGCCCACACACATCGAATTGTCCGACGAAATCCAGTCCGCCGGGCAAAGTCCGCCGTAAAGTCCGCTCGTGTGTACGCGGCATAAGATGGGATTTCACATGTCACACTACTTGGGGTCTCACAAGTCGGATCACAAGTCGTGGCAGTGTGAACCGAGCCTTAGTGCCAAGTAGTTTTTAATAGAGAACAACATTCTTCATTTTTCACACTTAGGTCTCATACACACTGGCCGTTTTTCCGGCTCATCTGAAAGCTTTTTCTCCTGGCAGGAGAAAAGCAGCTTAAAAAATGTGCCTAAAGCCAATTTTGCAAACACGTGTTGGTGCTTCAAGTGTTTCGGCATTCATTCATTCTATTGGCATGGGTAATAAATTATTCTGGCCATTGAAATAAATGAACTCTCAAGTGCTAAACATGCCTAGCGTTTAGGTGCATTTAAGCACGTTTAGATGTGTTTACAGGCGATTATGTGCAATAAGCATTTTTTTTTTCAGACCTTCCTATCCAAAACGTGTAATTGATGTTTTGAGGGTTTTTTTCTGCGTCTGAATGCTCCTCTTCTAATAGGCCTGTAAACGCCTATGTTTACATTGTCTAACAGCAAAAAAATCAAATGCCCCTAAAAGAGAAGAGAAGAGATTGAAGTGTGCATGAGACCTTATGGGGTTACAGAAAAAGAGGGGAACAACAAATACAGAACAGAATCCAAAGAATTAAAGTGAGGGGGACTGTTTGTGGGCCCCCCGAGTTCATGCGGCTGTGACAGCAAGGGAGTTTCAAGGCTTCCCTTTAGTTCAGCTGGTCAGTGAGGCAGGTGGGCAGAGTCAAGCTTCAGTTAGGGTGGTAGCCAGTGGTAAACGCCTGAGGTTAGGTCAGATGACCAGTGATAGGTCAGCTGACCTTTGGGAACATTCCAGAAGATTAGCTGACCTTTGGGAACATTTCAGAATGTCAGCTGACCTTTGGGAACATTCCAGAAGGTCATGCCACATGACCTCCTGGAATTTTCTAGCAGGGGTTGAAACCCGATTTAAGGCAGCTCCATCAAGCAGTGCCAGTCCTCAAGACCTCTGCCTGGGAGCTTCCCTCCCCTCCTCCCTTGTCACGTCCTAGAATTTTGTGGTTTGGTCCCTTTTTTCAACATTAAAATAGGGGACAGTTAATAAATGGTTCTACTTTATGTCAACCTGAGTTGTAGTGGCTGGGTTGTTTACTAGGATGTTGTGTTGAGTTACTGATTTATTTGATAAAATAATTGATTTAACTGTTTATTGTTATATGTTTATAAATTTTGAATACCCATAATTAAGAGGCCGTGGCCATTTTAACTCCACTATTTGTTTGGTTGTAATTATTTCTGTCCATTTGCTGTCTACGGTCCCATTAGAACTGCAGTTTGCGGGCTATGAATTACTGACATATCTTGTATGGACTTCCAACCTAGCCATAAAGTACAGCAAATGCATTAGAAATGTGCTATAGTCTTAAATAAAAAACAAACAAACAATAGAAGATCATATTTCTAATTACAAATGAACTGTGGTCCGAGTGTATTTAAAGAGTAACTCTACTTTTGTTGAAAAAAAAACATTCCCCTCTGGGTGATCTATGTACATTGCATGGATTTTTTACAAACTTTGTTACAGCTTCCTACCTTTTGTTATTTTTGTTGCAGGGGATGCTTAAAATCGGATTTGTATCTTGGTGCAGACTTCTGGGAAAATCAGTAAGCCAAACACACAAGCAGGAAATGAAATTTTCAGGGCGCGTTCTGTACACAATCTGTATACAGAAAGCTTCCAGGTAGCCATATTGTATTTCATTTTACAGAAAATGACAGCACTGCAGATTGAAAGGGAAAGGTATTTTAATAGCATTTAATCACAATATGATTTGTGTCGCAATTTTATACACTATATATATATATATATATATATATATATATATATATATATATATATATATTTTTTTTTTTTTTTTATTTGCAAATTCTTTTGTGTGCAAAAGTAGAGTTACCCTTTAACCAGTTCCGGACCACCCGTCGCAGTTATACTGTGGCAGGTTGGCCCGGCTGGGCGAATCGTCGTAGCTATACGGCGGCCGCGATGATTGGATTTCCTTCAGAACCGATCAGTCTCCAGGCCCAGGCCAATGATTTCTGGCCTGGACCTGGTGATCAGTCCTGGCGAATGAAATCATTCCCCTGCCTGTGTAAGTGTAAACACAGCAGGGGGAATGATGTAATCTCTCCTTGTGGAAGTCTTTTCGTTCCAGAGAGAGGAGAGAATACATCTCAGAGTAAGTGCACCAACACTACACTGACACCAGTACACGTAGGTACACTTGTCACCCCCTGATCCCCCCGATCTCCCCCCCCCCAGTTAACCCCTTCACCCCCTGTCACTGTGTCATCCAGTGCAGTGTTCATATTTTTTTTTGATCACTGTACTGGTGGAATTAGTGACAAAAATCAGTGTTAGGGTACTTAGTGGTAGGCCCAGATAGGTCTAGGGATCCCCCTAACCCCCCTAATAAAGGTTTAACCCCTTGATCACCCAGTCACCAGTGATCACCGTATTAGTGTCACGGGTGACGCTGGTTAGCTAGTTATTTTTTTATAGCGTCAGGGCACCCGCTATATATTACCTAAATAAAGGTTTAACCCCCTGATCACCGGCGGGTGATATCAGTTAGGTTTTAGTGTCAGATAGGGTCTGCGTCACCCCGGGCAGCATCAGATTAGTGCCAGTAGCGCTAAAACCCACGCACGCACCATACACCTCCCTTAGTAGTATAGTGTCTGAAAGGATCAATATCTGATCTGACCAGATCTATACTAGCGCCCCCAACAGTTTAGGGTTCCCAAAAACGCAGAGTTAGCGGGATCAGCCCAGATACCTGCTAGCACCTGCGTTTAGCCCCTCCGCCCAGCCTAGCCCACCCAAGTGCAGTATCAATTGATCACTGTCACTTAAGAAAACACTAAACACATAACTGCAGCATTCGCAGAGCCAGGCCTGATCCCTGCGAATGCTAACAGTTTTTTTTGTAGTGTTTGAAGCAGTCGCTGACTGTCAGGTGCTCTTTTTCCTGTGAGTCTCACTACTGTACCAGTAAATTTAGAGGCCAAAATGTCCAATCGAAGGTACAGTAGTGAAGAGGCCTACACATTTCTGAGCATGACAGATGGTGAAGAGGAAGTCACCCATCTGTTAGATTCAGGCTCAGAATAGGAACTGGTAGACAGCAGCGGCACCCTGACAGATAGCTCTGACGACGGAGTAGTGGTCCCTGCCAAGGTCAGGCGTACCCGACCCCGTTCTTCTGCTGTCGTTGAGGTGCAAGAACCGCAAGGTTCTCATATGGAGCAGAGAGCCAGTACAAGTGCCGCTCATCCTTCTGGTTAACTGGAAAGCACCAGTGGCCTAGTACATCCTGGTCGTACATCCAGCACTGCAGCAACACCTGGTGATGTGGCGAGTCCCATAAGTGCAGTTCAAGCTGGTGAGGTGGCTAGCACGAGTAGTGTCCCGCAGCCACCAAGAAGAAGTCAAACACAGGCCCGTCGAGCCCATAGTGCCCTTCCTGCTGCATTTGCCAATCTAAATTGGGAGCCCACCATTTCTGCAGCACCCGTACTTCCCGCATTCTCTGGCCAACCCAGAATTCAGGTGGAAACAGTTAATTTTACATCACTTGATTTTTATTCACTGTTTTTCACGGAAGATCTCTATAGATCTATTGTGGACCAAAGCAATTTGTATTACTTGTCAATTCATCGCCGCTAATCCCCAGTTGATCCTTGCCAGAGATTGGACACCTATTATGGTTTCCGAATTTAGGACCTTTCTGGGCCTACCCCTCCTCATGGGCATTACTAAAAAGAACGAGTTGCGGTCATATTGGTCCACTGACCCAATTCACCATATGCCCGTGTTCTCTGCCTCCTTGACCAGGACACGATACAAGCAGATCTTGCGGTTCATGCACTTCAATGATAATGAACTCTGTCTTCATCGGGGTGACCCTGGATTTGATTGGCTCTACAAAATTTGGCCCCTCGTAAACCGCTTCAACCAACAGTTTGCAGCCTGGTTTACTCCCGATCAAGTTGTCTGCGTTGATAAGTCCCTGATTACGTTTTCTGACCGCTTGTCTATCAAACAGTACCTTCCCAGCAAGCGTGCCAGATATGGGGTCAAGATGTATAAGCTTTGTGACAGGGCAACAGGCTATACATATAGTTTTATGGTTTACGAGGGAAGAGATAGTCACATAGAGTTGGAGAACTGCCCAGACTACATAGGGAGCGCTGGTAAGATTGTGTGGGACTTGGTTTCACCCTTATTCAGAAAGGGGTACCACTTGTACATAGACAATTATTACACGAGCGTGCAACTTTTTAGTCACCTTTTTGATTGTGGAATTGGTGCATGTGGCACCGTGCGATCTAATCGCCGGGGCTTCCCCCAACGGCTTGTAGAATCCCAACTTAGATGGGGGGAGAGAGCCTGCTTGAAGTGTAAAAATTTGTTAGCAGTGAAGTGGAGGGATTCACGGAATGTTTTAGTTCTGTCCTCCCTTCAGGCAGATACGACAGTCCAAATTCCTACGGCGACTGGTGTTGTGGAGAAACCCCTCTGTGTCTACGAATACAACCTTAACATGGGAAGGGTGGACCTCAACGACCAGTTGTTGGTGCTGTACCTCATTGCCCGTAAAGCCAGACACTGGTTCAAAAAAGCATCTGTATACTTATTTCTATTAGCTCTGCTGAACACTTTTGTGCTATACAAAGATTCAGGACGAACTGGATCCTTCCTAAAATTCCAGAAAGAGATCGTCACAGCCAGACGGTTTCCAGACGATGCTGTGCCCCACCTTCCCAATGCAAATGCAGTGAGCCAGCTGCATGAGAGGTATTTTCTGTATGTTCTCCCTGATACCCCTACCCAAAGAACACCCCAAAAAAGATGTTGTGTCTGCAGAAAACGCGGATTTAGGCGTGACACCCACTTTTATTGTCCCTCCTGTCCTGACCAACCTGGTCTCTGTATCGGTGACTGTTTCAAACGCTACCACACACTAGTGGAGTATTAGCGTAGGGTACAGCACTGCACAGTCCTAGGGCACACTAACACAGGGTCTCAAAAAATGAGATGGCCATCACATTTTGAGAGACCATAATCTGGAACATTCAATTTTACAGTTTTTATAAAAGTGCAAAAAAAAAAAAACACACAAAAACACAAAAAAAAAAATAAAAAAGCTTGAAATAGTTGTGGTTTTACTTTTCTTCTCTCTCTCTCTATTGTTCTCTCTCTTATGTCTGCTCTCTATTGCCCGCTCTATTGTTCGCTTACTATTGTTATTTATCTATTGTTCTCTCTCTGTTGTTGTTGTTGTATTTTAGAACTGTAATGTTTTATTTTTACTATGTTTTATTGTATTTGCTTTGCATGTATGTCTTATGCTGCGTACACACAATCGGAATTCCCAACAACAAATGTTCGATGTGAGTTTGTTGTCGGAAATTCCGACCGTGTGTATGCTCCATCAGACATTTGCTGTCGGAATTTCCCACAACAAATATTTGAGAGCTGGTTCTCAAATTTTCCGACAACAAAACTCGTTGTCGGAAATTCCGAGCGTGTGTGCACAATTCCGACGCACAAAATTCCACAAAGATAGTGAGCAAACCCTGCGAGCCACTTACGGATAAATGCCTACAAAATAGTGTGTAATTAATCCTGGGTAGAGACCAGCTGCAAACACTCAGTCACGTTTCATAATCGTGCAAGTGGCAAAAGTAAAGTAATGTGTCTGCGCTAGAAAAAAGTCACATCAATCAAAAGTGCAGCAATAATAAACATAAACAACATGGATATTAACCAATAATACACTTGAGTGAAAATACCACTAGGTGCTAAAGTGTAAAGTGCACAGTGCTATATAAAACACACAATGTGAGTGATCAATCAAAAAACATATCACATAAAAATTGGATCAAAATGAAATATAAAGGGATATATCTACTGGTGAATAAGATAAAGTCCAAAACAGTATATATCCAGAAGTATTAAAGTGCCCAGAAAAAAACATAGTCCGAAGATTAGTGAAATTCGCACATCATTCCTTCCAAAAGTGTATCACCAAGAAACATGCTGTAGTGTCTTCCAGCCACCCCCACAGGTATATATGCTCACCTTCCTGTGTGTGACACAGTGATTAAACTATGTCAAACAAAGCCTTGGAGCCACTCCTGTGCTCTATTGGAACCAGCTGTGCAGACCTCCAATGCTCTCAGTGAAGATAATATATGCAAAAGAAAAAAACTCCATAGCGCAATATTGCAAGATGTAATAAAAGGATTTTAATAAAAAGTTCTCTCCCCTTGCTGGGGTACTCACATACTGTGGGTGCGTGAGTGCACCATCCTAAACAAACAAAGAACGGACAATCTCGCAGTGTGGCGCGCATCGCACGCCACACTGCGAGATTGTCCGTTCTTTGTTTGTTTAGGATGGTGCACTCACGCACCCACAGTATGTGAGTACCCCAGCAAGGGGAGAGAACTTTTTATTAAAATCCTTTTATTACATCTTGCAATATTGCGCTATGGAGTTTTTTTCTTTTGCATATATTATCTTCACTGAGAGCATTGGAGGTCTGCACAGCTGGTTCCAATAGAGCACAGGAGTGGCTCCAAGGCTTTGTTTGACATAGTTTAATCACTGTGTCACACACAGGAAGGTGAGCATATATACCTGTGGGGGTGGCTGGAAGACACTACAGCATGTTTCTTGGTGATACACTTTTGGAAGGAATGATGTGCGAATTTCACTAATCTTCGGACTATGTTTTTTTCTGGGCACTTTCATACTTCTGGATATATACTGTTTTGGACTTTATCTTATTCACCAGTAGATATATCCCTTTATATTTCATTTTGATCCAATTTTTATGTGATATGTTTTTTGATTGATCACTCACATTGTGTGTTTTATATAGCACTGTGCACTTTACACTTTAGCACCTAGTGGTATTTTCACTCAAGTGTATTATTGCACAAAATTCCACGCTTGCTCTTAATCAAGTAGGAGACGGAAGCGCTCAGTCTTGTAAAACTAGCGTTCGTAATGGAGATAGCACATTCGTCACGCTGCAAATTTTTAATCTTTCAATGCAGCGCATTCTCTTCTTCTTTATAATGCTAGAATAATTAATTTGTTTTGCTGCTGATATTCACACAGAGTTTGTTTTGAAAAACTGATTTCTTTATTATTTCTTGTGATCTCCTGAATAATCTTTATTTTTTATTCGCCAGATCTCCATAATAATGTTTATAATTGTTTTTTATAGTAATCTACTTTTTTTTTTTATCAAGATCTCCTGATTTTTTATAGTGATCTCCATAATATTTTTTGTTGTTTTGTGTGTCAAGTTACCGCAACACCATTTTTATCTTGTATTTTTTTAACCTCAAAGTGGTTGGTTGGTGTTGGTGTCCCTTGTTAATTTGACATTGTATTTTTGAAATGTACCTGCCTACTCACAAACAAACTGTCCTTTTTGAAGTAAAACACATAGCCGAGTATTTTACAAAAAAAAATAGAAATTTATTAGGGGTCATAACAAAATAAAGAGGAAGGCAGCGCTGGATAAACCGTTGAAATTGGTGAAGCCGTTGTACCCCAGGGCAGACATCCATTATTTGACAGGCAAAATTGGTAGCCTAAGAAGTCCATTTAATAGGAAGCACAATCTGGTCCAGGACTCAGAGAGATCGGGAGCAGCTGCAGATGACATATATGTCCCGAGGCTGTGGTCTTACAACAACCTGCGTCTTTTGCCAGACCAGACCAAACCGAGGCCATCACTCTCAAGACTTCCTTGCATGCTTCCTTCCAGCCTGTGGTGTTGGAGTTGTGGCAGGAGGTGGAGGAGGAGTATGGTCCAACTCACATACATGACTTTTGTTTGTGAGTTCGCCCCTCACCCCCTTATTTAGGGCCTGAAAAATGACCTCCTCACAGATGAGGCGTTGGCCCACCTCCATTTCCTGCATATTACTGGCCGTCATACACGCAAAGGCCTCCTGGACATTAGGTGTGTTTGTGAGGACCGCAGTAGCCTGCCGAATCAAAACAAGCGCTGACTCCTCCACGTTCCTCCCCTTCCCGGGCCTTTTTATTAAAAGGCGGAGGGGAGGAACCTGCGATTCGGTCAGGCTACTGGGCCCGGCCACCTCCTGGCTGCCACTTTCCCCCGCCACCTCCTGGCTGCCACTTTCCACCGCCTGCTCCTGGCTGAGACTTTCCTATGTATGAAAATGGGACATAGTTTTAGTTTTTTGGTCATCAATCACACACAATTTTGAGCTCATGACTGTTGCAAATTGAATGTTAACAAATAGAAAAGACTATCATTCTGATCCCAGCATTTTTCATTCTTGTCCCAAACATTTTTGTCTACTATTATCTATTGATATGTAAACCACTTTGTTAAATCAGAAATTAGTGATCAATAATAGCATCTAGTTAACATCATTAATTTTTTGAACAGAAATATGTTGAACAATGCTATACCTGGCTCAAGCTGGACTCCTCCACATCTTCTTCCTCGGTGGAAGGCCCAGGTTGGACTTCGGAAGCCTCAGCTGAGGTCGAAGGAAGAGTGGAAGGAAGTGTGGAAGGAAGGGTTGAGAGTGATTGCCTGATTTCAGTCTGGTCTGACAAAAACCGCAGTCTGTCATAGTACCAGAGCCTGGGGACATAAATTTCATCCGCTGCTGCTCCTGATCTCATGGAATCCTGGATCTTTTTGCGCTCCCTATTATATGTGCTCCTTAGGCCACCAATTTTGCACTTTAAATAGTTGATGTTTGCCGTGGGAATCACTGGTTTCACCAATTCCAACAGTTGATCCAGCGCTGCCTTCCTCTTTATTTTGTTATTATAAAAAGGGTGTTTCACCTGCCACAGCCAGGGCAGCTCTCTGTACTCGTCAATGAAGTTTAGGGAGGAAATCATGATCATTGAATTTATCCATATTCTCTGCAAGACACAACACAAGACAAACCCTAATCAGTATAGGCCACTGATGCCCCAAGTTAAAATTGTACCTTCGTTAGCATGATCGGCGCTTACACTACTCCGTCCTCTGCTCACAGATCATATGTACGACGCACGTGTGTTATGCTTTATATACACTGCGCATGCGTCAAACTCCGCCCCTGACCTTCTTTATAGTATATTCCCCATCCCTTCTCTTTCGGCGCAGTGGGAGAGCACATGGTGGAGAGACAACAGGTGCATACAGAGAGCAGCAATGAGGAGGAAACCCAGAGCTAGAAAACATCCCGATCCAGGAGGAGATATAAGGCCTCAAATATGTCCTTTGTAGAGATGGTGGAGATGGTGGACATCTTGAAGAGGGCCGACTATGATGGGAAGTATGGACTGTACCCAAACCCAAATGTAAGAAATGCCAAGATCATGACTAAAGTTGTGAGAAGTCTGCACAGGAATTTTGGGGTATGAAGATCCAAGGAGCAATTGAGGAAACGCTGGTCAGACCTGAAATTGAAGGAGCATGATCAGTGCAGAAGAATCAGGAAACTGCTTCTAAAAAGTATGTTTTTGTTGTGTGTTCCTATTATTATTATTATTACTTGCATGCTGATCCATGTGCTTTTATTTACTGTTGTACAGTTTAAAATGGCAAGTTTCAGGTTTGTGGGCACAGTAATCATTTGTAGTAAACATCGTTCGTTCGTCCACTAATACAATGTTTTTGGCAGATGCAGGTTAACTACATTTGTTCAGACCTATTTGTATTAAAAGAAGTTTATTATATTGTTGTCTAGATGTGTTTGTAACTAGAATGAAATGCAAACTTGATTCAGTGTAAGGAGAGGACACTCAGCAGCTGTTTACACATCTGGACACAGGAGCACTAGTGTGGGACACCAGAACACCCTTTTTAGAATGTCCCACACAGGTGCTCCAGTGGATATTAGGGGTCTCTACATGTGTGAAACATTACCAAAAAAGGTAAGTATTCCAGCTTGAAGAAAGGGAAAAAATCATGTTTTTCAGCTTGGAACTCTGCTAAAACAGACAATTGTAGGACACTTCCAAGCAATGTTTCATATTCCTATTTCTTGCCTCAAATATCTGTGTGCTAAGTATACCTTTTTTTTTATTCACATAGGGGAGAAAAGAATCGGGACACCTGAGGACACCAGGAACCCCACTACTCCGGAAGAAGCGGAAGTCACCACACCACAACCTGAGGATGTGGATTCCGAGGTTCAGGAAGTGGTTGAAATAGTGACCACAAGAGGTCAGTGTCTGAGACCACAGCTTCAGGTAATAGATGTATGCCTGCATATTTATAATACATGGTGTGTTTTTTTAATTTTAGGTGATGTGGATGTTGTGGAAGAAGAAACTCATTTTACCAGTGCAAGTGCACAGATCCTCATCGGGGAGATAATGGTGTGCAATCAGGATTTAGAGAAGGTCAAAGAAAACATCAATGATATACAACAAAAAATGAAGAACATCATTGATGTTTTAGGCAGAATTTAAAACACACAAAAATTGCACCGTTTTGTTGTGGAATTTGTTATTTTAAATCAAGTTTTAAAGTAGTTTGAAAGCCAAATTTTGAAGATGCACACAGTGTGTCAACATGTGCTATCTGCCATCACGGGATATCAATGTATGCGTTTTGTGGGTGCAACCCCTTCCTCGCAACTCAAATAGGTGAGCGGAAGGGGTTGCACCCCCGAAAACACATCCATTGATCCCCCATGATGGGAGCTAGCACATGTTGACATTAGGCATGGGATCAGGAGGGAAATCCATATTTTCACTCCCAATTTGTGTGCATCTTCAAAATTTGGGTGACATCACCCCATATAATGAAGGCAAGATCGACACAGTTTGGAGATACTAATGTCTCATATGGCCTTTACTTTATCAAAGTTGAACTTTGTAACTTCCTGAGTTGTGTATGTTATAATTTTAACCACTTAAGGACTAGCCTCGTTTTGGATCTTAGGTGTTTACATGTTTAAAACAGGTTTTTTGCTAGAAAATAACTTAGAACCCTCAAACATTATATATATTTTTTTCTAACACCCTAGAGAATAATTGAATAAAGCAAAAATGGGAGGAGGAGGAGGAAAATTCCAAGGGACTACTCCAATTGAGTAGTCCCTTGGAATTTTCCTCCTCCTCCTCTCATTTTTGCTTTATTCAAATACTCATAAGGGATGAAGGTACCCAAATTCTACTTACTAATTATCACTCTTGTGGCAACCACCTTACAAAAAAACCCTAGAGAATAAAATGGCGGTCATTGCAATCCTTTTTTTGGCACCGTATTTGCGCAGCGGTCTTCTAAGCGCACTTTTTTTGGAAAAAAATCACTTTTTTTAATAAAAAAATAAGACAACAGTAAAGTTAGCCCAATTTTTTTTTATATTGTGAAATATAATGTTACGCCAAGTAAATTGATACCCAACATGTCACGCTTCAAAATTGCGCCCACTCGTGGAATGGCGTCAAACTTTTACCCTTAAAAATCTCCATAGGCGACCTTTAAAAAATTCTGCAGGTTGCATGTTTTGTGTTACAGAGGAGGTCTAGAGCTAGAATTATTGCTCTTGCTCTACCTGTCACGGCAATATATCACATGTGTGGTTTGACCACCGTTTTCATATGCAGGCGCTTCTCACGTATGCGTTCGCTTCTGTGTGCGAGCTCGTCGGGACAGGGCACTTTTTTTTTCTTATTTATTTTACTTTATTTTAACTATTTTTTCACCGTTTTTTTTTTTTTTAATTTGGATCACTTTTATTCCTATTACAAGGAATGTAAACATCCCTTGTAATAGAAAAAAGTATGACAGGTCCTCTTAAATATGAGATCTGGGGTCAAAAAGTCCTCAGATCTCATATTTACACTAAAATGCAAAAAAAAATAAAAAAATAAAAAATTACAAAAAAAATGCCTTTAAGACATATGGGCGGAGGTGACGTTATGACGTCGCTTCCGCCGTCCTATGGTATGGAGACGGGTGGGCGCCATCTTAGCCTCACTCGTCTCCAGACCGAGGAAGTGACAGGTCCCGATCTCCTCCGCCGCTACCGACGGCTCCGGTAAGCGCGGAGGGCATGGGAGAGCGGTGGGAGGGGGGTGGCACCTCTCCCGCCGCCGATAACGGTGATCTCACAGTGAATCCGCCGCGGAGACCACCATTATCAGAAACGCGACCGGCTCCTGTAAAGATGGATATCTCGGTTGTGGCAGCAGCTGCTGCCATTACCGAGATATCCCTCTTCAAAGTGCCGACGTATAAGTACAGGAGCTGGACGGAAAGTGGTTAAACATGCCTGTTTAGCCAAAAAAACAGTATTTCTAATGTCAAACATAAAAAATGTTATTTACCAAAGATGTTGGTTTGTTAAAAAACCCTTTTCTAATGCACATGTGAATGTGCACAGAGTAAAATGTTTTCTACTCAACAATGTGTGGCTTCTTCTTTCAATGCTCAATACCAGTTTTTGGAGTAAGTTGGTGTTTACAGTGACAATGGGGGTTATTTACTAAAGGCAAATCCACTTTGCACTACAAGTGTACTTTCAGTGCAGTTTCAGTGCACTTGCAGTGCACTTGTAGTGCAAAGTGGATTTTCCTTTAGTAAATAACCCCCACAGTGCTCTAAAAGTTGCCCCAATCAGGCCATTTTAGGGACTCAAAATGCATGGTGCTGAAAAGGATGATTATTTTTTATCATCAATGCATTACATACATTAACAACAAAAACAATGTGTGTGTAGCAGACCCACAACATAATAGTTAGCTGAAGAAGAGATTGTCACCTTATGTATCAAATAAATTACGTTTGCACTATTGAAGTAAATGGCCAAAAAAAAAAGCCCATTGGAGAACCTAGGAGACAGCTAAAAGAAACACAAGCATTAAATTAAATTAAATATTAGTTCAGTTTAAAATAAAATTTTATTTTAAAAATGTTTCACACATTCGATTAATGGCCCCCCTACCCGCAAAGTACTTAAGATCATTTTGTCTCACTTCGGGGGCGCTTTGGGGGGGGCAAGCCAGGACAGCCAGCTTCAAGTGCCATCAAATTAGTATTTGGTATTTAGGCCTCAGGCCCAACTGAGGCCACATAGTTTGTAGCATTTTTACGGAGATAATTGTGCAGAATGCAGCAGGCAAGCACAATATGGTTCAGTTTATATTCTGCCATGTGTATTGGTGTCAGAAATAGGTGGAACCGGCAGGCTATTATTCTGAAAGCATTCTCCACGACTCTCCTGGCTCTGGCCAGCCAGTAGTTAAAAACCCTCTGGGGGGCGTGGCTTGGCGCGCGGCAGAGATGGACGCTTAGTACAGGAGCTCCGGTGGAACAGCAGCCTGAGCACGTCTCTTAGCGCCGACAGCACCTCATAATGAGCAGGAGGAATCTGGGAACACCTCGCACCAGATCCCGCCGTTCAACGGCTGCATATAAAGGAAGGAACATATCGGATTTACTTAGAAATCTCTCGGCGGAGCGGATCAGCAAGTCGGGATCCAAGATGGCGACGCCACACGTGGAGGAGGATTTCAGCGAGGATTCTCAATCCACGGCGGATGACACTGGTAGGAACACTCCTCACCCTGATCTACCGCTCACCTACGCTGGCATGTCAGGCTTTGCAGCCGACATTAAAGCCACTTTCTCTGCGGCTATCACTGATTTAAAGTCCAGCATGATTGTACTAACAGACAAGATGGCCACTGCGGAAGCTGCAGGCAGAGGCAGAGACATAGCAATTCACCGCCTAGAGAAAGTAACCTCCACCCAAGCCCAACATCTCATTGAGATCAATAAGCATTTAGAAGATCTGGATAACAGGGGGAGGAGGAACAATATAAGGGTGAGGGGGATCCCCGAATCGGTGGAAGCTGAACAAATACTCCCAGCTCTGCAAAGAGTCTTTAACAGCCTACTAGACAGGCCTGAAGACACAGTAATAGAATTTGTGAGAGCCCACAGAGCACTCAGAGCGAGAGGCCCTGATACTATGCCACCCCGGGATATCATTTGCTGTTTGCAAAACTTTTCTCTAAAAGAAGATATCATGCGCAGAGCACGCAGAAACGATCACATCATCTTTAATGGCGAGACTATTATGCTCTTCCATGACCTCTCCCAGATAACTTTAAAAAATCGCAGAGCTCTGCGACCACTCCTCGACAAACTTAGAGAAAAGGACATTCGCTACACATGGCGCTTCCCATTTGCACTTCTGGTGAACCACAATGGCAGACAACATACACTAAGATCACCTGAAGATCTACCGGATTTCTGTCACGCACTTCAATTAGACCTCATAGAATTACCAGAATGGTATCAGGAGTTCTTATTACCTCCTCTGGAGAACACACAAGCAAGATCACCACTTACTTCTCCAGACAAGCGGCATTCAAAGAAAATGAAATCTTCACGCCCTGGTGGCTCTCAAGCCGGAACACCAAGCAACAGGCCACACTCTTCCAGGGGACTGGATGATGTATGAGGATCTCTCTTCATTGATTCATTTCAGATGACCAACAGGGTGGTTCGGATGGAAAAGACGCACCACTCACTCTGAACCCAATTCATCTTTGGATCTATCTCATAGACTTATTCAATGAGGATCAAGACAAGTCTTCATGGAGCGGTTAACACAAAGACTTCCAAAATTGATATTGGCTATGCTCCTTATAAGGGAAGGATCAAAGAACTGTACAGTTATAAAAATGATGACAGAAATGGGTAGTTCTAAGTTGTTACGGTTAGATAAATTGACAAACCCATATAAAAGGTTAACATTGAAACTAAAACTGAAGCGGAGGCAATGATAACAACAATGCCACGGAAATCCTCCCCTTGCACGTTTGAGCGTGGAGATGGCGGAAGACAAGCTCCATTTAAAGGAGACCCCGCGACCTTCACGTAACAGGGTGTTCTTTTCCACAAATCGCGGTTATTATTATTATTATTATTATTATTTTTTCAGTTCAAGTTTAACTCTACATAAGTAGAGTCCATAGTTTCCTTCTTCAAATATTTTAGGCGCTAAGCTGACTATCACAACTATAGTATACTTACACAGGCTGCTACCGGCTTCAGCTCTAATAACTAGTGTTGTTTTATTATCACATTTAAATTTGTATTTCTAATAATCCGGGCAGTCATCCACTGCTCCCAACAAGTGCTCTCTAGCGGGAGGGACTTCTACTGAGTAGCACTAATTTAAATTACTTCCTTGGACCAATTTGGTAACCAGGGAGAAGACAGTATATCTTACTCCTTTTTCCAACTTTCTCTTACTCTCACCCTTCCTCTCTAAACATATCCCATCTATCTTTTTTTTTCTTTTCTTTCTTTCTTTTTCTCTTTTCCTTTTAATATTATTTCTTATTTATTTTCTCTCTATCTAGGAATTGAAAAGTGTATTGATTATTCGCAATTTATAGCAAAAATACTAACAGTCATTAAGCTTTGTTTCCAGATCTTGTGCTGACAGCTCTCTTTGAATCCACAAGATGGCGTACTCATCCCTGGGACACTCTCCCACAGTGATTTCTCATAATATGAATGGTCTAAACATTCCTGAAAAACTCACCACTCTACTAAAAGAACTCAAAAAAGGTAGGCCCAAGTTTGTATTTTTACAAGAGACTCACTTCCAGACTGACAAGGTCCCTAAACTGACAGACTCCTTTTTCACACAAACCTATCATGCAAC
This sequence comes from Lithobates septentrionalis, assembly GCA_037952835.1. NCBI lineage: Eukaryota > Metazoa > Chordata > Amphibia > Anura > Ranidae > Lithobates > Lithobates septentrionalis. The sequence continues at coordinate 5,756,223 of JBBDGP010000281.1, read as the reverse complement.
TAACAGTATGGCCAAATCCAGGGGAGTGTCTATACTTATTAGTAGAGATGCTTCCTTCGAAGTCACAGATAAAATAGTGGACCCGGAAGGCAGGTTCCTATTCTTGAAGGGAAATTGTTCTGGCACCCCCATGACTTTAGCTAACGTCTATTTTCCTAACACAGCACATGCAACATTTTGTAAACGCATTCATGACAAACTCCGAGATTTCAGCACAGGTTGCCTTATTCTCGGAGGAGACGTCAATGTGCCATTAAACCCTCTAACTGATACATCTACCGGTAAAACTTATATCACTTACAAGATTCTTAAAAAGATTAAAACACTACTCAACTCCCTACAATTAGTCGACTCCTGGAGATTTGTGCATCCTAATGACAAAGATTATACCTTCTATTCATTTCCACACAACAGATACTCCAGAATAGACTATATTTTTATTACACAAAAAGACCTTGACAGGATCTCGGAAGCAAAAATAGGGATTCAAGCTGTATCAGATCACGCCCCTACATCACTAACCTTAAACTTATCTGACTCTACACCAAAATCCAACCAATGGAGACTGAACTCAGCTTTATTGACAGACCCAATCTGGCTACCACAAATAGCTAAGGCATTGAAAGAGTACTTTGCACACAACACCACACCTGAAGTAAACCCCTTGACAATTTGGGAGGCCCACAAATGTACAATCAGAGGCGACCTCATTCGAGCAGGTTCCCAACGTAAAAAAGAAAGAGATAAACAAATTAAACAACTGACAGGGAAAATCCATAGTCTAGAAACTTTACACAAACAATCACTAACAGAACAATCAGCAACAGAGCTGTTAGAAACCAGGAAGGCACTACAACAGATTTATGACACTAGGTCTAAAAGATTTTTATTCTTCAGGAAAAAAATTTATTAAGAACACGGTAACAAAACGGGCAAATTCTTAGCGAGAGCCCTGAAAGCCACTAGAACACAACACAACATCTCCGGCATTAGAACAAAAGAAGGAAAAATGGACATTACCACCAAACAAATCGCACGCAACTTTCACGACTACTACACGGCCCTTTATAATCTACCTGCTTCACAAAAACCCAACGAGACGCAGGGAACAAGACAACAAAGTATCCAAGATTATCTTAAAGAATCCAAATTACCCACCCTGACAGCAGAAGACATATCCTTACTAGAAAAACCCATTGAAGCTATAGAACTACAACAAACAATCAAAGACCTTAAACCAGGGAAAAGCCCAGGCCCAGACGGCTTCACGGCCATATATTATAAAACATTTCAGACCACTCTACTTGGGCCGCTACTGAGAGCACTGAACTATATGTCACAACCCAGGGAGATCCCACCAAACTTTCTAGCAGCTCATATCACAATTCTTCCCAAGCCACATAAAGACCCAGCAGAATGCGCTAGCTACAGGCCAATCTCACTTCTGAATTTAGACGTGAAATTGATGTCAAAAATTTTAGCCAATAGGCTGAAACCTTTGCTACACAACCTGATAGGTGCCGAGCAAGCAGGGTTCATGCCTGGCAGAGAAACTAGAGATAATGTCATTAAAACGCTCAACTTGATTCATCCAACCAGGAGAGAGAACATCGAGGGCCTTCTCCTATCAACCGATGTGGAGAAGGCCTTCGATCGAGTGGCATGGGACTTCATGCTGGAGACCTGCAGGTATATTGGCTTGGGAAGTCACATGATGACGTGGATCTCCTCTCTCTATTACAATCCCACGGCTCAGCTCAAAATAAATGGTTCGCTTTCAGAAACAGTTAAAATCAAAAATGGCACGAGACAGGGATGCCCCCTCTCGCCAATTTTATTTATCATAACACTGGAACCATTCATTAGACGGATTGTGGCAGAGAAAGCAATAAATGGTTTTAAAATAGCTGGGAAAGAGTTCAAGGTGGCGGCTTACGCGGATGACCTGTTATTTTTTATTTCTAACCCCCATATTTCTCTCCCTACTTTATTAAAAGAATTTTCTTTATTTGGTCATCTCTCCAACCTAAAAATTAACTATTCCAAGTCCGAAGCAATGAACATTAGCATACCCACGAATAAAATAGAAGCTATCAAAGCCAACTGCCCCTTCAAATGGGAAAATTCAGCACTTAAATACTTAGGAGTGTGGCTGACCCCCCAGATTTCCCAAATTTATGAACGCAATTTTACCCCGCTATTAAAGTCAATTTGCTCGGACCTCCAAACTTGGCACGCGAAAGGTTTTTCGTGGTTTGGACGCATTGCTATATGCAAAATGACTATACTACCTAGAGTCTTGTACTTATTTAGAAACCTGCCAATTAAGGTACCCCAAAGTTTCTTTAAAGCCTTAAACACAACCCAAATGAAATTTGTCTGGGCCCACAAAAAACCCAGAATTCGCTGCACAGTACTCACACAACCTAAAGAGAAAGGAGGGATGGGAATCCCAGACTTTCGTACGTATTACATGGCAGCACACGTCACAAGGATAGTGGACTGGCATTGTCATCACAAAATTAAAGACTGGGTAGAATTGGAAGAGGCAGTGAGTCAAACCCCAATTAGGTTCTCGCCATGGATCCCATGGACTAGCCTTCCGGCCGCTATGAAATCTCACCCTCTCATAGGCACCACGCTTGCAATTTTTCATAAACTAACTAATCTCACAAATTTCTCTTCTCACTTAAGCCCACTCACACCACTACAAGACAACCCTAACTTTATACCAGGCATTAAAAACCACCTCCTTTGGTCTACAAGTACAAACAGAACATTACTAGCCAAGGACTGCTTTTGCAACCAAGACTTCAGAGACTATACTGATCTAAAAGCGGTGAATAATATTCCAGACTTACCTTTATGGACCTACTTTCAGTGCCGAAGCTACCTGAACCAAACAGGGGGGAAAATTAACTTTAATAGACCAATGACAGACATAGAAGAGGCTTGCCAGAAAGGAGAACCGATTCACAAAACGACTTCCCTGGCCTATAAATGGATACAAAATAGTGTAGGTGCGATGGACCATGGATTCAAGGAGAGCTGGTCGAAAGCATTAGAGATCTCATTGTCAGAAGACCAATGGAGAAAAGCGTGCATTTTTGCCCATAAATGCTCACTGAGTACAAGCACCCAGGAAACAGCTTACAAGTTGCTTACCCAGTGGTACGCCACACCGGCAAAACTGCACTCTTGGTTTCCAGATTACCCCGACACATGTTGGCGCTGCCATAATGAAAAAGGAACGCTGCTACATATTTGGTGGCAGTGTCCTGTACTAGAACCTTATTGGTCGGAAGTAAAAGAGATCATTCTCCATATCACTGAGACATCATTAAAATTAGACGCAGCGGGGTGCCTCCTCCATATCACTGATTTCCCCATCAAAAGATATAAACACTCACTCTCTAAACACTTGTTGAACGCTGCAAAAGCTCTGATTCCAATCCACTGGAAATCTACAAAGATACCAACTATTAAAGATTGGCTCAATAAGATTTCAGAGATACGTGAGATGGAGGAGACCATAGCCCAGGCAGGAGAAAATGTTGAACGCTTCCATAAAACATGGAATCCTTGGATAATATTTAGACACTCTCAGAAATACTCAAATTTAATGAACCCAGATTAGGGAATCTAAACTTCAAAGTAGGATCAAACACAGACCATCTACCGTATATACTCGAGTATAAGTCGAATTTTTCTGCACATTTTTTTGTGCTGAAAGTGCCCCCCTCGACTTATACTCGAGTCAAGCACTTTTCTGCAGCAAAAAATTTCATTTTCCGAACCGATTTTGGGGCCCCGTATCTCAGGGCCACTTAGTGCTAGGAACCCCAAATTTGGTGTGCAAACTCAGTTGAACTGGTACCACAACATATCCAAAGCTGAAGTTCTTAGCACTAAGTGGCCCCGAGATACGGGGCCCCAAAATCGGTTCGGAAAATGTCATTCTCTGCTGCAGAAAAGTGCTTGACATTTTCTGAACCGACTTTGGGGCCCCATATCTCAGGGCCACTTGGTGCTAGGAACCCCAAGTTTGGTGTGCAAACCCAGTGGGACTGGTACCATAACATATCCAAAGCTGGGGTTCCTAGCACCGAGTGGCCCTGAGATACGGGGCCCCAAAATCGGTTCAAAAAATGTCATTCTCTGCTGCAAAAAAGTGCTTGACATTTTCTGAACTGATTTTTGGGGCCCTGTATCTCGGGGCCACTTGGTGCTAGAAACCCCAGCTTTGGAAATCTTATGGTGCTAGTTCCACTGGGTTTGCACACCAAATTTGGGGTTCTTAGCACTAAGTGGCCCTGAGATACGGGGCCCCAAATTCGGTCAACTGTGTCCATCTGCAGCAATGTCATTTCGGGACCCTTTGGGTTCAGAGACCCCAAATTTTGGCTGCAGCTAGGGGGCATCTAGGAACCCTTAACTACCGAGTTTGAAGTTCAGGGGACCTATGGCTGCAAATGGGCACAGTGAGGCATGCAAATGGAAACAGTGATGCTGCAAATTGGCATTGTTGACCCTCTTTTCCACTTACAGTAGCTGTGCATTTCTCACCCTCGTCTTATACTCGGGTCAATAAGTTTTCCCATTTTTTTGTGGTAAATTAGGGCCTCGACTTATACTCGGAACGACTTATACTCGAGTATATACGGTACTTCTTTAACAAATTATAATAGTTACTACTTACTTTGTAGGATTGTTTTCTATAAATGAACCAAATATAGAAAAAGAATATTCGGTATAGGTTCTGGGGTTCTTTTACCCATCTGATTAGGTTATTGCTATGGATTGTTTTCTTTTTTTTTTTTTTTTATTTATTTTTTTTACTCTTTCCACTTCCTTACTACTTTCTATTTTTAATCAATGAATAACATTTGACAAAACTTTGAGACACTATTAAAAATGCACTTAATTAGGGACGCAAGTCTCTAAATTGAAAACAATTGAATGATTCAAGCTGTCTGAGCCAATGTTGACTCATAGATATACTCTATACATGTTTCTTCTTCTTTCTGTTTTGTGATGGAGCTGCGACTCCATAGTTGTACTATTTTGACTTCAATAAACTTTGATGTTTAAAAAAAAAAAAAAAAACCCTCTGGTTTGGCCCCCCTACCCGCAAAGTACTCAAAATAATTTTGTCTCACTTCGCGGGCGCTTTGGGGGGGCAAGCCAGGACGGCCAGCTTCAAGTGCCTTCAAATTAGTATTTGGTAATCTGGCTTCAGGCCCAACTGAGGCCACATAGTTTGTAGCATTTTTACGGAGATAATTGTGCAGAATGCAGCAGACAAGCACAATATGGTTCAGTTTTCATTCCGCCAGGTGTATTGGTGTCAGAAATAGGCGGAACTGGCAGGCCATTATTCCAAAAGCATTCTCCACGACTCTTCTGGCTCTGGTCAGCCAGTAGTTAAAGACCCCCTGGTCCGGGGTGAGGGTCCTCATCGGAAATGGCCTCATGAGATGGTCACCTAGCCCAAACGCTTCATCAGCGACGAACACAAACAGAAGACTGCCCACATTGTCCTCCACAGGTGGCAAGCCCAAGCCACCATTCTGGAGCCGTCTGTAGAACTCCGTCTGGGTGATGACTTTACCATCCGACTTCCGGCCATTCTTCCCCACGTCCACATACAAAAACTCATATGTCACCGACACCACCGACAACAACACAATACTATTAAACCCCTTATAATTATAATAGTATGACCCCGAGTTGGAGGACGGGACGATGTCAACGTGCTTCCCATCTATTACCCCTCCGCAATTGGGGAAGTCCCACTGCTGAGCAAACTGGGATGCCACAGTCTTCCATTCCTCTGGGTTTGAAGGAAACTGTGGAGTGAAACAAGAAAAAAAAATTAGTACCTTTGCACATAAAATTGCAATCAGGTTAGACACAAACATCCTTGGCCAACATAAGTATAAAATTTATTTTAAGGAGTATTTAAAGATAAAAGTATAAGGTCCACTTACCAGATTCCTCACTCCCTCTGATGGCCCATTGTAAAAATTTTAGGCTGGGGGGAGATGTTTTGAACAGGTAACCCTCTCAACTTCATTGAGAGGTGAATGCATACATAATGTGTGTTACTTTGGTCAGCCCCTCCTTACTTACACTATTGGCAGCCCACTGGACAGGTAAGAAGTGTCATAATACAAAAATACGAATACACACTATACAAATTGAAGCACATTTTTACATTCTGCAATTACCTATCAAGATAATAGGAGAAAAAAACTTTAAACAGTACCATTTGAAAGTATTCAGGCAGGCCCTTGCACTTACATGCTTTGGTTAATTCATCCATAAATATGACCACAAAAGAGGTAGGTATAGTGTGTATGGGTTTGGCAAAGTCAACAGATAGAGTATTGGTATCGGTTGACTTAGCGATTGGGGGGAGGGAGGGTGCCAAATGAGCTTTGCCCCCCCCCCCAAAAAAAAAGCCTCTTGCACTCTGCCTGAATTTAAGGACAAAAATTATATTTAAAACACATTTTAGGGGTGTTTAGGGTAAGCACTACAATGGAGCTGACAAAATATATTGTTAAGTGATTGGCTAGGTGTGTATGGGCCCAGGATAGCATGCTGGGGAGGTTGGTGAAGGCAAATATGCATGAAAGACAAAAAAAGAACTCTAAAAACTTCCAGCATGCATGAGGACAAAGAGGACATTCACAGCATTTTACAATCATGGTAATTAGGGAATGATGAAATAAATACAATACGGGGGCGCATGTGCGCGAGCGACAGGGATGGCAGCCTGATTTCTCCGCTCCGCGCCGTTGGAACCTACAAGCCAGCCTTGCAAAGCACAGAGTGAGCGGGGACGCAGCTCACACACAGCTCCGGACCATCCCTGGATGGTGCCGCTAATGTACCATTCCATAAAAAACAGGCCAAAGAACCGGCAGCCCAACAAGCCCTCCTCAGCCCCAGGCAAAGGGAAAGTCAAGATGGTGCCTGAGCCTCTGAAGCCAGATGACGCCACTCAGCTTTTTGCTGAGAATCCAGACAGTGCAGACAGTCTGCAGCAATTTCCCACGGACCTGGTGAGTCCTCTCCCTATGGACCCTGACAACATGCTGGCCAAGTTCCGCAGCATAGTGAAGGACGAAATCACCGCAGCCTCCCGCAAGCTCTCCTCAGACCTGGTGTGAGGCCTTAAAGAGATAGGCCCCCACACCAATCAATTAGAGCAACGTATGGATCTAGCCACCACGGTGCTGGAGGGACATGAGGAGGAGGTAGATAAAATGTCAGCTGAGCTCGAGGCCCTGAAAGATAAATTGGAAGATGCAGAAAATAGGGCTCGCAGGGACAACCTACGTCTACCTGGTATCCCTGAAGTTATCATTGACCTACAGGGCACAGCCTTTGCCTTCTTCCAGGAACTGGCCCCCGAGATCCCAGCAGACAGGCTCGAGTTTGATCGTATTCACAGATCCCTGGCTCCTAAGCCCTCAGACGGCCCCCCGAGAGATGTCATCATTAAATTTCACTAATACTGCACCAAAGAGAAACTTTTACAGGCTGCAAACGAACAGCAAAACCTTTCTTTTCAAGGTAACTCTCTCCAGCTGTTTGCCGACCTTTCACCGGTCACCATCGCCAGACGGCGGGGCCTCAAACCCTATCTCCAAATTCTACAATCCCAGGGGATCAAATACAGATGGGGGTTCCCCTTTAAGCTACCCTTCTCCCACTTGGGCCGTCAATTCCATGCCACTTCCCCCGTCTGATTTGAGATGCCACTTCCAGGACCTGCAGCTGGGCCTCCCCTCATCTCCAACGGAAGTATCATCCTCTTCTTTTAGACCGGGACCCTCCAGGCCTCCTCGATAATCTTCCCAACACTCTCAACCTGGATCCCAGGCATCTACAGGCCCAGCGTTTCCACCAACAATGGCTGAAGGTACTCTATTTTTATCTTTGAGATACCAAACATGTTTTTGTTGCCTAACCCCATGCCACAGCCGATGAACCTAGTTTATCTGCTAGCTTAACACTCGTAACAATTGGGTGCGTTTTGGAACATGCCCCTTGTCTTATTTGCACTCTGCTCTGTCCTCTCCTTTGGAGACGCAATTGAGCACGCTGCCATAGGCCATCCCACCTGAGAGATGGTGGTGGAGGGTGTTGACTGCCACCTTTACGATCGACGCAGATACATGGACATCCGATGGATTTCCCAACCCTTTTCCACACAAATGACAACCTACGTTTGAAGAATGACTTTTTTTGGCATTAACGTCTTTATTTGTTTCAGGGATTGTCATAGTGTGTGTGTGTGCGTGTGTGGGGGAGGGGGGGTAACGCATACCCCACAGGGATAACCTTCATAGGTTCAGTTATACCTTCATACGTTTTATAAGTACTCAGTTAGTTATACTGTTTTAGCTGGTTCTTGATAAATGTGTTATCAGAAGGTTCTTAGACTCTGTGCTAAAAAATATTTCAGTTGACTGTATTATTATGTAATAGGCCGGTGGTTCCAACGGACCACTGCTCCCCCTCATGTGTTGGCACTTGGCTAAGACGGATGTCTTGGCCAACGTCCCACCCTATTAAGGGCCCTACAACCCACAAAAGGATGCATTCAAATTCTTAAGGCTTACTCTACTCCGAGTTCTTCTCAATACACTTATTTTACATGTCTTGCTCTCCCTCTCCCTCCCTCTTCTTATCTCTTTTCCCCTCCACCCTCTTCTCCCTCCCTCCCAGTCCACGGGGTGTCCGGCTGGAATACTACATAGGAGTACCCTTCTGCTCCCATGACCCTCAACTGGTTGTCCCTGAATGTTCAGGGCATGAACTCTGCCCAGAAACGGGTCAAGGTTTTTAAATAACTCAAACTGCAGGAAACCCATTTCTCTTCCTCCTCCTGTCCCAAATATTTCACGACGGATTAACCCCATGTTTTCCTGGCTAATGCCCCTACTAAACAGAGGACTGTCCTGATCGCCATATGCAAATCGGTCCCATTAATTTGCAGTAAACAAATAGCAGATCCAAACGGCAGTTACCTAATTCTTCAAGGTACCATTCACGATAATGAGGTGACAATTATGACTTACTATGCCCCGAACAAGAACCCGGGGCCTTTTCTGACCCACGTCTGCTCCCTGTTGAGGTCCTATCAGAGAGGTACCCTTCTTTTGGCGGGTGAGTCTAACATCACAATAAACCCCTCTCTTGAAAACTACCCATCGGATCATAAACTCCTTTCCCCTGCCGCCAAAACATTTTTACATTCCCTGCAAAACCACGACTTTATAGATATTTGGCGGGAGCTTCATCCTCTGGGTAGAGACTACACCCACTATTCCCAACCTCACCACTTTCATTCCAGGATTGATCATATGTTTGTTCTCCGTAAACACCTCCCCTTAATAGCATCAATCTCCTTCCCTGCTGCCCCATGGTCAGACCATGACCCTATCGTGACGGTTTGCCCTCTTTGCTTAGCAAACCACAACACTTCCCCCGGTTGATGAACGACTCTCTTTTGTCCTACAAAGCGATCCTTAATGATATCCACAAAGCTTCTGTGGAATATTTTAGATTTAATGCAGGGTCAGTTTCATCTCCAGTCACACTGTGGGAAGCATACAAGGCTGTTCTTCAGGGCCATGTTATTCGCATAGCGTCCAGACGCAAAAGGGAGAGGGCACAGGCTCGATGTGACATGGAGTCGAAATTGGAGGCCTTGTCAATGACCTTCAAGCAATCCCCCACCCCGCCAACCGCAAACTCCTAGATAAAGCCCGCACAGAGCTGGATTTATGTTTGACTGATGAAGCAGAATGTACCCTACACTGGGCCAGACAAAAATGGTACGTTAAAGCTAATAAACCTAATGCAATGCTAGCCAATAGATTACGCACCTTTGCTCCAAAATTTGCTCCCATTGCTCTGCGCACCCGCCTCAACACCCTTACTGGCAATCCCCAACGAGTTTTGGATGAATTCCGGCAGCGCCTCACTAAACTTTACTCTGTGCCCAATCGCTCTTCCACCCAAGGCCTTGACGCCTTTTTGACAAATTTATCTTTACCTTCCCTATCCGAAACCCACACGTCCCTGATGGACTGAGCCATACAAGTCTCAGAAGTTCTCCAGTGCATTAAGGAGTTGAAGGTGGGTAAAAGACCCGGCCCAGAAGGCTTCACGGCACTTTACTACCGGAAATTGGCAGATGTCATTGCTCCCTACCTAACAAATATGTATAATTCAGTTAAAGAAGGTCACCCCTTCACAACCAACCTGCTGACTGCCAATATCGTCATGATCCCTAAACCAGACAGAGACTACTCATCTTGGGTTAACTTCAGGCCGATCTCCTTAATCAATATAGATATGAAAATCTTAACAAAGATCCTGGCCAACCGCCTCAACTCCTTTCTTCCATGCCTAAAGAAGTACCAGGTAGGCTTTGTCCCAAGGAGACAGGCAAATGACGCCATAAGACATCTCCTTCAAATACAGCATATTGTTCATGGCAGGTCCCTAGAAACAATGTTCTTGTCGTTAGACATCAACAAAGCCTTTGACACAATGTCATGGCCCTACCTGATACAGGTACTTAAGCATTATTGATTCGGCACCTCCTTTATGAGCTGGGTTTCAGCTATCTATGACTCCCCCCAGACCAAAGTGAAATACTATGGTTTGAATCAAATACCTTCGCTAATAAAAGGGGTACCCACCAAGGTTGCCCACTTTTCCCACTTTTATTCATCCTGGCACTTGAACCCTAGGCAGAGGCCATCCGATCCCACACGGATATAGCGGGGGTGGAAATAGCGGGTACTCTGCATAAGTTGTCATTGTTCGTGGATGAAATTCTGTTGACCATCACTAAACCTAGAATTACCCTCCCTAATCTGCTGTCTCTGTTAGACATCTTTGCCACCTTTTCGGGCCTATCAGTCAACCCCGCTAAATCGAAAGCAATGTCGATTAACCGCTCGCCCTCTGAGCTAGAAACCCTGCACTCTGCATTCTCCTTCCAATGGTTAAACTCATTACCCTACCTTGGGATCCGGCTCACCCCAAGATACTCGGGCCTATATCAAGCCAACTTTCCCTTACTGTTTGGGAAGCTGGCAAATATGCTTTCCTCCTGGTCCACCCTCCTGTTGTCCTGGTTCGGAAGGATTGCAACCTTCCGTATGACCTATCTCCCAAAGTTGCTTTACTATTTCTGGGTCTTGCCGGTCCAGGTCCCTTCTCATATTCTCCGTATACATCAACGCAAAATCATGCAATTTATCTGGGGTCCCACGAGACCCAGGATCAAGAGGCAGGTACTATTCGCCCGCAGGATCAATGGTGGCCTATCTGTTCCCAACTTACATGCTTACTACTCAGCAGTGGCCATCGCCCCATTATCCCGCCTCCATGAGAAACATCACATGCCGTTGTGGGACACTATTGATCTGGTGGACTCACACCTGATACCATTAGCCTCCCTCCCCTGGCTCCCTCAAGCCCACCACCCAAACACTATTAGTCCATGTTTGGCCCACTCACTTCGGTTATGGGACACGTTCAAATACACAGCAGGCCTTATCTCTCCCCATCTCCCCCTACTTCACCTTCTTCAGTGTCCATTGTTCCCACCTGGATGTGACAATCCACGGCAGTTCACGTGGTGGACCGAAAATGGCTTTGTGGATGTCCACTCCATGTTTACCCCCACCATGATGATGATTTCTAGCCTTACATTCCTCTCATGATATCCCCCTCAGGGAGCACTACGGCTATATGCAATCTCCAATCTCTTATAAAATTTCAACCAACTCCTTATATTTTAACCCCCTTCAAAAGCCTTTGTAGATCACGACCCCAGTCCTCGGGATTGATTTCTTTAATATATATACGCAGCCATAATAGGCTCCACAAAACCACCCTCGAGACCATACCATCTCCAGTGGGAGGCGGAATTGGGGAAGAGACTGGACCCAGAGGATTGGCAGGTTATGACTATTGCACTGTCCAAGTGCTCCAAGAATGTTCTCTTCTTGGAAAATGCTTATAAAGTGCTTTACAGATGGTATTACACCCCGGCCAGGTTAGCGAGTTTTATCCCATCATATTCTCCCTTATGTTTCTGTGGGTGTTTTCAAGAGGGCACAATGGCACACATTTGGTGGAAGTGCCCCAGGGTATGCAGACTGTGGGTCAGAGTCTACGCACTTCTTCGTAACCTCTTCAACACTAAGATAAAGAGGGACCCTTTTGAGGCCATTTTGGGGAAACCGATCACAGAATTACTGCGACCAGAACGCCAGTTGGCATCTCATATTATTACTGCAACTAAATTAACCATAGCAAAAGCTTGGAAAACTCTGGCTCTCAGTTTCGAAGCAGTTAAAAACCGCGTAAATGATATCATGGTAAACGAGAAACTGACAGCCATGTTATCAGACACGCATGTCAAATTCCTCCGGACATGGCAACCATGGGTGGCACATACCCACCCTTCCTGCTTCGATCCAGCACTACTCTCTCTCTAGTATATCTCCACCCCCCCTACCCCGTGGACTCCCCTCTCCTCTCACCCATCTCTCTCTGTTTCTTCCCCTCCTTCTATATTCTACACACCTACCTCACTCTTCTTCTGGTCTTCCCCCCTCTCACATCTCCTTTCTATCTTCTCTTTCCTGTGTCCCTCTGGCCCGCAGGCTTAGTCCTGTTGGGGCTGGACACATGATGAAAAAATGTTTACGAATACATATTGTCTTTCTTTAGGTACGCCCATCAGTTCTTTTTTTTATTCTTTATGTTTTTTTCTTTTTTTTGTTTTCTTATTGAAAGGTTACATTTTACAGTTTCCCTCGACACATATGCTATATAAGGCTCTGCAAAAGCACCTACAAGTGAAATCTAGCATGTTACCACACCATCAGAATTTGCTGACCTCATAAGATCGCCCCTGAACACTCAGGAGCTTCTGCAAATCCTTGTGTCTCGGATTAATATTATTGTCACTTGATGTTTATGCAAACATGTATACATGATGTGCCCATCAACGTTTTCTTTTTTCTGTATTATTTTGGTGATCTTTATGTTCAATAAAACCCTTTGTACAAGAAATAAATACAATACATTAGCAAACATTAAATACATAGAATGTGATGTTAAAGGAGAAAACTTACCTTAATATAGTCCTTCTGCAGGACCTGAATGATGGCAGAACAGGTCTCTGGACAGGCATTTACTGTCCATTGGGACTAGCGGGAGTTTCCCGGTGGGCCGATGGCTCAGTGAGCCAGTCAGGCACAGTCCTGGAGCCGCTCCTCACTGACAGTGAGTGATCGTGATTTCACTCCTGTCACCAAGGAGCAGCTGCCTACACTTGCTGGAGAGATGATTAGGCTTTCTGCTCCTTCCAGCCTGCAGGGGGAGATAGACAGCCGGCAGATTTCCCTTCCTCTCTCCCCTTATCACTTGTCACTTATCACATGACTGGAGAGGGGAACGAGAAGCTGCCTTCAGAACTGTGAGTACACATGGGAGAGGGGGGGACACTCTGATGCAAGTGGGTGCTGATGGGCCCACTCTAATGTAAGGGGGTGCTGATGGGGACACTTTGATGTAAGGGGGTGCTGATGGGGACACTTTGATGTAAGAGGGTGCTGATGGGGACACTCTGATGTAAGGGGGTGCTGATGGGGACACTCAAAATTAAAGTGGGCCGGTCTGGTTGAATTCCAGGGCCACATTTGTGTCCCAGTCCAGCCCTGTCTCTGGAATAATGATCCCCAGAGCCTGGGGGAGATGCCTGTCGAGAACTTGATGTCCTGTAGACTTCTCCCCCTCGCCAAGTACTGCAAGGTGGCGACGAGCCTCTGCTCAGGAGTGATGGCTTGCCGCATGCAGGTGTCCTGCTTCGTAATATAGAGGGACAGCAAAGCCAACAGACGGTGAAAAACGGGGTCCGTTATCCAGAGATAATTCCTGAAATCATCAGGATTATTCTCCCGGATCTCCCGCAACAAAGGCACGTGCAAGAATTGGTCACGCTGGAGCAACCAATTCTTCATCCTTGAACTCCTCCTCGCCCTGTTCATGGACTGGACTTGGGTCAAAGCAAGAACTCCAACACCAAGCCCCTGCACAGCACGAACTCTACGATGAGTACGTACCCGCAACATGGCTAGAAAACGGTCGGCTGGCCAGAACGAACTAACAGAACGCACTGAAAATCAAAAAGGCTTGAGAAGAGCGAGCTGAAAATCAGAAACAAGCGGACAAGAACACACTAAAAAACAGAAACGAACTGACAACACGCACTGAAGAACAGATAGTAACCGACAAGCACAAACTGAAGAGCAGTAACGAACTGTAAAGCACGAGGCTGAAAAGCGCGAATCGTCTCTCACCAAACTTCCACTAACACGAGATAAACATGAGATTAGCAGAAGGAGCCCAAAGGGTGGCGTGCTGGCTAGTGTACTTCCTTTTTCTAGTGCCGACGTACGTGTTGTACGTTACTGCGTTCTTGGCGATCAGAATTTCCAACAACATTTGTGCGACCGTGTGTATGCAAGACAAGTTTGAGCCAACATCCTTCAGAAAAAAAATCCACAGTTTTGTTGTCAGAATGTCCGATTGTTTGTACACGACATTACTATTATACTGTAATGTTACTTTGTTTTATTGTTAACCATCATTTGCTTAGCAGGTACGCCATTCAGCTGCAGCACGGGTTTATTTATTCTGACAGCAACAGCGTTTGCTCCCACGATACGTAAAGTCATGACTCCAGCGCTGTAGGAGGTGATTTCACCACCACACTTAAAAAAAAGAGCATATAGGTCGAAGCATGGGGGCAGGGGTGGAGGAGCGATTTGCTCCTAACATTAGGGCGGATTGCCCCCATGCTTCGGCATATATTTTTTAGGCACAGATTGCGTTAAAAAAATTTTATTTTTACTATGTTTTATTGTATTTGCTTTGCAGGTATGGTATGTCTTACTGTTATGCCCCGTACACACGGTCGGATTTTCCGATGGAAAATGTGCGATCAGAGCGTGTTGTCGGAAATTCCGACCGTGTGTGGGCTCCATCGGACATTTTCCATCGGATTTTCCGACACACAAAGTTGGAGAGCAGGAGATAAAATTTTCCGACAACAAAATCCGTTGTCGGAAATTCCGATCGTGTGTACACAAATCCGATGGACAAAGTGCCACGCATGCTCAGAATAAATAAAGAGAAGAAAGCTACTGGCCACTTTATAGTCCCGACGTACGTGTTTTACGTCACCGCGTTTAGAACGATCGGATTTTCTGACAACTTTGTGCGACCGTGTGTAGACAAAACAAGTTTGAGCCAACATCCGTCGGAAAAAATCCTAGGATTTTGTTGTCGGAATGTCCGAACAAAGTCCGACCGTACGCCCTATTATACTGTAATGTTACTTTGTTTTATTGTTAACCATCATTTGCTTAGCAGGTACATCATTCAGCTGCAGCACTGATTTATCTTTCTTGACAGCAACAGCATTTGCTCCAGCGCTATAGAAGGTGTTTTCACCACCACAGTTAAAAAAATCGGAGTTACTTACCGGTAACGTCCTTTTCCAGGAGTCTTTCAGGACAGCACCATAGAGAGACCTTGACTCCTCCCCTTCTGAGGAAACACCGCCTTCAAATTTCAGATTTAAACCTCACCGCTTCCCCCCGGCCCCTCAGTTCTTCAAGAGGACCTCCGGTTAGCTGGGGAGACACAAGAACACGTCATAATAATTCTGATCTTACCTGACGTTCTTCTGCGATGAACTCTTCACGAATGTCCCTAAAGTAGGGTGGGTAACTGTGCTGTCCTGAAAGACTCCTGGAAAAGGACGTTACCGGTAAGTAACTCCGATTTTCCCATTTACGTCTTTCAGGACAGCACCATAGAGAGGATGAGCGAGCACCTTACCTTAGGGTGGGACTACTGCCTGCAGAACCTTACGCCCAAAAGCCTGGTCTTTTGCTGACAGAAGGTCCAATCTGTAGTGTTTCACGAACGTGTCGAATCTGGACCACGTTGCCGCTCTACAGATCTGCTCTGGAGACGCACCAGCCCACTCGGCCTGAGAGGTCGCCACTGCCCTAGTGGAGTGTGCCCTGATATCTTTGGGGGCTTCCAACCCGCTAATTATATAGGCCTGGCTGATGGCTAACCTTAACCACCTAGCTATGGTGCGCCTAGAGGCTCTGTCTCCCTTCTTGGTTCCTGAAAATAACACAAAAAAGGAATCAGATTTTCTAAATGGTTTTGTATCCTCCAAGTACTGCAGGACACACCTTCTTACATCTAGTTTATGAAATCTATGTTCCTGTTCCCTCACAGGATTCGAACAAAAGGTGGGCAAAACAATTTCCTGGCCTCTATGGAAAACCGAGGCCACCTTTGGCAAGAAGGCCGGATCGGTTTTAAAAATTACCCGGTCCGGAAATATCTGAAAAAAAGGTGCCCTAATGGAGAGGGCCTCGAGTTCACTCACTCTTCTTGCCGTAGTGATTGCCACCAAAAACACCGTTTTGAGGCTAATCCATTTTAGCGTACACGTCTCCAATGGCTCAAAAGGTTCCCCTGTAAGCGCTTGTAAGACCAAAGAAAGATCCCACATTGGGAAGGGGGAGACCCTCAAAGGTCTCTGCCTACTCAATGCTTTAAAAAATCTAACGATCCAAGGATCGGAGGCCAGTTGTTTCTCCAGAAACACACTTAAAGCGGAGACCTGTCCTTTCAGGGTGCCAAGGGCTAAACCCTTGTCCGCCCCTGCTTGCAGGAACTCTAAGACCGCTATAGAGCTGTGAACATCAAAGGAAGTCTCTGTGCACCAGCTATTAAAACGCTTCCACGTTTTTTGGTAGATAGCCTGGGTCTCTTTTTTCCTGCAATTTAGGAGGGTCTTCACTAAGTTATCTGAGAAACCCCTGCTCTTCAACAATCCCTCCTCAGTAGCCAAGCCGCGAGGTTCCATCTCCCCACCTGGGGACAACAGATTGGCCCCTGGGAAAGGAGATTCTCCTGAACTGGCAAAAGCCAGGGGGGTTCCGCTGCCAGACTTCTCAGGATGGAGAACCAAGGCCTCCTGGGCCAATGTGGCGCAATAAGAATGAGGGTTGTGTTTTCCAGCTGGAACTTTCTTAGAACGGCTGGGATCAGTACAGGTGGGGGGAAGGCATAACACCTGTCGAAAGTCCAACTCTGAGCCAGTGCGTCTACCCCTAGAGCTCCATCCCACCTGTTTAGGGAGAAAAAGAGATGCACCTTCCTGTTCTCTCTCGAGGCAAAGAGGTCTATGCATGGCCTTCCCCATTTTTGGGATATTTCCTCGAAAACCCCCTGGTTCAGAACCCAGTCGCCTTCTCTTAGCCGTTTCCTGCTGAGGAACCGAATTAGACAATGCGGCTGATCTTGCGGACATACGCACCGATTCAGCTGAAGCATCTGCCAGATAAGCTACTCCCTTCAGGAGCATGGGGAAAGACGACAGGATTGTTTCCTTAGGTGTTCCTGCCTCTATGTGCGCTTTAATTTGCGTCAGCCAGTATTCCATGTTTCGTGCCACGACTGTGGACGCCATGGCGGGTTTGAGGTTCCCTAGGGAAGAGTCCCAGGATTTTTTCAGAAGGGAATCTATCCTCTTATCCATGGGATCTGGGAGTGCCCCCATGTCCTCAAAGGCCAAGTCAGTGTGCCTAGAGACCTGCGAAAAGGCTGCGTCTAGCTTAGGAGATTTGTTCCATACCAGCGCCTCCTCTTCTGCAAAGGGGAACCTACGCTTAAGTGCTCTTGAAAGGAAAGGTTTCCTTTCGGGGTCTTGCCATTCTTTCTTGATGGCGTCGACCAAGACCTCATGGACCGGGAACACCTTCCTTTTATGTTCCCCTAGTCCCTTATACATCTGGTCATGGAGTGAAAGTTTTTTTCTTTCCTCCTGGATTCCTAGGGTGGTATGAATGGCTCCTAGGAGCTCCTCCACCTCTTCTAGGGAAAGCTTGTATCGAGAGGATCTTGTGGATTCCCCTTCCACCTCCTCTCCCTCTGATTCCCCCTGGGGCTCTGAAGAGTCGCTATCAGGCTCTTCCTCAACCTCGAGTCTGGCACCTCCTGGATTCTCTCCACTTCCCGAGGGAGCATCCATTAAGGACTGAGGGACACTCAGCTGTGTTGGTGGAGGAATAACCTGCGGCTGTGGCAACTGAAGACTGGAAAATAGTGCCTTAAAGGTCTGCACCGTATTAGAAAGCTCCTTAACGGATGCTGCTAAATCTGAAGACTGTTCTTCAGACTGCTCCCTCACTAACCCCTCTATACATTCCCTGCAGAGGGGCTTAGACCAAGACTCCCCCATTGTGATTCTGCATGAGGGGCATTTTTTCTTGGTACTGTGGGGCGACTTGCTTTTCTCTGTAGCCTTGCCCTGTAAAGAAGTTAAAAAAGAGGGAGCAATCAGCAAACCTATCCACCAACACTAACACAGAGGGCCACCAGGGGTGCACTTCCCGGGACCGACCACCACCAGGGACCCAGTCACACCCTCCCCCCTCACCACCAAGGGGAGTTTTACACCTGTGGAGCTTACAGGAATCGGTAAGGGAACACCACCCCAGGGTTCCTCTTACCTTGGAGTGGCTGGTGCAGGATTCTCCTGGAGCGGTTCTTGAAGCCTCTGCTTCCGACATCTCCTTTAGAGCACAGTGGTGTTCCAAGCTTCTGTATGCTGTCCCCACAGCAGGTCAGAGGCAGCACCAGCCGAACGCGCGGTCCGTTTTCATCACCGCGACCGGAACCGGAAGTCACGGGTCAGACGGAAGCACTGACCTCCGCCGGAAATGACGTCACCCGCCCTCCGACCCAGCGCTCAGAGCTCCCACGCTGGCTGCTAGTGCAGGGCGGTCTCCTGTGCCTCCGCCTATGCCACTGCTAGGCAAAATGAAAACGGACCCCTCCAGCTTACAGCTTCACTAAGAGAGGCTGGAGGAGCGTGATGTGCAGTCTTTAAAAAGGTACCCAGCCACACTAGCCCCTTAGACTGCAGTCTTTTAAGGAAAAAAGAGCAGGAGAGAGACAGAGAGAGAGAGCGCCCGATCCACCCCCCTCTGCTCAGCCTGCAATTAGCCTCAGCCTCCCTGGCTGATTAGCCCAGGTTCCTTGCGATGTCTCCCCACCGGAGGAAACACCAGAACTGAGGGGCCGGGGGGAAGCGGTGAGGTTTAAATCTGAAATTTGAAGGCGGTGTTTCCTCAGAAGGGGAGGAGTCAAGGTCTCTCTATGGTGCTGTCCTGAAAGACGTAAATGGGAAAAATGGTGCATGTATGCCCATCATTAGAAGTGGGTGGATGAGGGGCGGTATTCTAATGGTGGGCATACCCACCGATCAATCTCCTTTTTTCGTTTAGCCCACAGCCTGCATGAAAAATAAAAAAAATAGCGAAGTACTGGTATGTTGCTGGACTTTGAGTGGTTATACCAGAATGATGCCTTCAGGTTTAGGTATCATCTTGGTATCATTCTTGGTATCATTCTCTTCAGCCAGCGGTCGGCTTTCATGTAAAAGCAATTCTAGGGGCTAATTAGCCTCTAGACTGCTTTTACAAGCAGTGGGAGGGAACGTCCCCCCCCCCCCGCCGTCTTCCATTGTTTTCTCTGGCTCTCCTGTCCCACCAGGGAATCTGAGAATGCAGCCGGTGGTTTCACCAGCTGACCATAGAGCTGATCGGAGACCAGAATGGCTCCAATCATCTCTATGGCCTAAGAAACCGGAAGCTACCAGCATTTAATGACTTAGGTTTCACCGGATATAAACATCGCCATTGGGAATTCGGGAAAGCATTTTATCACACCAATCTTGGTGTGGTCAGATGCTTTGAGGGCAGAGGAGAGATCTAGGGTCTAATAGACACCAATTTTTTTTTAAAGAGTACCCGTCACTACCTATTGCTATCATAGGGGATATTTACATTCCCTGAGATAACAATAAAGATGATAAAAAAAATGAAAGGAACAGTTTAAAAATAAAATAAAAAAGCAAAATAAATAATAATAAAAAAAAAGCACCCTTGTCCCCCCCCCCGTGCTTACGTGCAAAGGCGAACGCAAGCGTCGGTCTGGTATCATATGTAAACAGCAATTGCACCGTGCATGTGAGGTATCACCGCAAAGGTCAGATCGAGGGCAGTACTTTTAGCATTAGACCTCCTCTGTAAATATAAAGCGGTCACCTGTAAAGGCTTTTAAAGGCTTTTAAAAATGCATGTAGTTTGTCGCCGCTCCCCTTTTCTGCGCAATTTTAAAGCATGTCGTGTTTGGTATCCATGTATTCGGGATAAGATAATCCTTTTTTATTTCATCAAACATTTGGGCAATATAGTGTGTTTTAGTGCATTAAAATTCAAAAAAGTGTGTTTTTTCCAAAAAAAAATTCTTACAAAAAATTTTTTTTACATGTAAACAAAAAGGGCTTTGTCTTCAAGTGGTTAGAAGAGAGGGTGATGTGTGACATAAGCTTCTAAATGTTGTGCATAAAAATTCCAGGACAATTCAAACCCCCCCCCCCAAATGACCCATTTTTGGAAATTAGACACCCCAAGCTATTTGCTGAGAGGCATGTTGAGTCCATGGAATATTTTATATTTTACCACAAGTTGCGGGAAAATGTATTTATTTATTTTTTTGCAGTCGTCACTAAATGATATATTGCTCAAACATGCCATGGGCATATGTGAAATTACACCCCAAAATACATTCTGCTGCTTCTCCTGAGTACGGGGATACCACATGTGTGAGACTTTTTGGCAGTCTAGCCGTGTACAGGACCCTGAAATCTAAGCACCACCTTCAGGCTTTCTAAGGGCGTAAATTTTTGATTTCACTCCTCACTCGCCCACAGTTTCGGAGGCCATGAAAATGCCCAGATAGCACAACCCCCCCCCCCACCCCAAATGACCCCATTTTGGAAAGTAGACACCCCAAGCTATTTGCTGAGAGGCATGTTGAGTATTTTGCAGATCTCACTTTTTGTCACTCAGTTTTGAAAATTGAAAAAAGAAAAAAAAAATGTATTTTATTTCCTCAGTTTCAAAAACAAATGAGAGCTGCAAAATACTCACCATGCCTCTTAGCAAATACCTTGGGGGGTCTACTTTCCAAAATGGGGTCATTTGGGGGGTGGGTTTTGTGCTATCTGGAAATTTCAGGGCCTCCATAACTGTGATAGGTAGTGAGGAGTAAAATCACCATTTTACGCCCTTAGAAAGCCTGAAGGCGGTGATTGGTTTTCGGGGTCCTGTACACGGCTAGACTGACAAAAAGTCTCACACATGTGGTATCCCCATACTCAGGAGAAGCAGCAGAATGTATTTTGGGGTGTAATTACATATATAACCATGGCATATGTGAGCAATATACCATTTAGTGACAACTTTGTGTAATTTTATTTATTTTTTGTCATTTTTCAATCACTTGTGACCAGGGGTGTAACTACCACCATAGCGACCCATGCGGGCGCTATGGGGCCCGCAGCCGAGTGGGGCCCAGTGAGGATAAGAGCACCGCCGGCACAGTCTCCCAGCAGGGGAAGAGAGAGGAAAGGAAGAGGCGAGCTGTCAGTATCAGCAGAGAGCTGAATTGCCCGATGTAAGAGCTTTCATTAGAACTTCCAGTGTTCCCGGGGCTCACGTCACATAGCTCCACCTTTTGGCCCGGTGCCTTTGATAGACAGAACGCCGATACAATGCGGGACATGTGTCGTCATCAAAGGCGTCGGGCCAAGAGGTGGGGCTATGTGACGATGAGCCCCGGGAAGACAGGAAATTCAAATGAAAGCTATTACAGCGGGCAATCCCGCTCTCTGCTGATCCGGGTGGCTTGCCTCTTCCTCTGCATAAGTGGGGCTGTATGGGGCACAGGTCACGCTGTATGGGGCACAGGTCACGCTGTATTGGGTACAGGTCACGCTGTATAGGGCACAGGTCACGCTGCATTGGGCACAGGTCACGCTGTATGTGGCACAGGTCACGCTGCATTGACACTAGGGCAGCTGTGGGGGGGGGGCTGTTTGCAGGGGGGCCCCATACAACATTTTGCTATGGGGGCCCTGCTATTTCTAGTTACGCCCCTGCTTGTGACAAAGAAATAAAATATTCAATGGGCTCAACGTGCCTCTCAGCAATTTCTTTGGGGTGTCTACTTTCCAAAATTAGGTCATTTGAGGGGGGAGGGGGTTTGTACTGCCCTGCCATTTTAGCACCTCAAGAAATGAGATAGGCAGTCATAAACTAAAAGCTGTGTACATTTCAGAAAATGTACCCTAGTTTGTAGATGCTATAACTTTTGCGCAAACCAATAAATATACGCTTATTGCCATTTTTTTACCAAAGACATGTGACTGAATACATTTTGGTCTAAATGTATGACTAAAATTGATAGAAAATATCTTTTTTTAAAAAATTTTAAGTCTTTTTCCGTTTTATATCACAAAAAATAAAAATCGCTGAGGCAATCAAATACCATCAAAAGAAAGCTCTATTTGTGGTAAAAAAAAGGGCGCAAATTTTGTTTGGGTACAACATTGCATGACTGTGCAATTACCAGTTAAAGCAGCGCAGTGCCAAATTGTAAAAAGTGCTCTGGTCATTGAGCAGCCTAATTTTCCGGGGAGGAAGTGGTTAACCAATCATGGGCGGTGGAGGTGTGGAGGGTCAGACCAGCTATCCATTTGTCCCTTTTATTGTACTGATTATGCTGACAGTTCTCCTGCTACCTGTCCTTGATAAAGAAATACTTTATGTTAAGATCAGTGAAAGTATCACAGTGTCTCACTGCTACATGCTACAGAGAGAGGTTGCTGGGGCCCCGTCAAAGTTTTGATATAGGGCCCCATGATTTGTAAATATGACCCCACCAGTCATGTCAGAATCTGTTAATGACTAATGATTTTTTTGCCAAGTGTGTCCTAAAAAAGGTTTGGCCATGCTAACTACTTGTCTAGGCTTCCATCTCTTCTGCTTAAAAGGGTTGTAAATCCTCTGTGTTTTTCACCTAAATGCATTCTATGCATTTAGGTGAAAAACCTTCTTTACTGCAGCAGTGCCCCTGAGTTCCTTATATTTACCTGAGCCCCGTAATTCCCACAGCAGGAACGAGCACACCAGCCTCGGCCGATTTCTTGTGTCCTGATTGGATAGATTGATAGCAGCGCAGCCATTGGCTCCTGCTGCTGTCAATCAAATCCAATGACGTGGGGGCCGGGGGAAAGGAGTCCTGCTGTCTGTGTCAAAAGACGCAGTAGCAGGATGCGGGAGCGCACCCGCACGGGTGTCATGTAGTAGAGTGCTTCTCCGATGACACACTCGAGAAGAGGAAGAGGCAGAAGTGCCACGGAGGGACCCCAGAAGATTTTGCCAATAAAATCCAGCACACAGCACACCACAACACACATACCATGTGTTTTGGTGCGCTGCATTGCTATGGGTCATTGTGTTTTCCTGTCGCATCATGGCAGCATACACTTTGGGTTGTGACTCCGCCCCCACAACCTGATAGGACTACATAGCTATAAATTGTAGAGATGGCCCTCGCCCAGTATTCTCTTTTTTTTTCCTCACCTGAAGGACTGAACATATCAGAAGCACCCCCTTACCGAATTCGCCCCAGCCAGGTTCTAGCCTCTCCTGGGTGGAAGTCCTTACCTGTACAGCCTCTAAACGAGCTAGATGGAAGGAACCCCGCTCTGGTGATCTCAGGGGTATGTTGCGGCTCCAGTATAAGCCTTAAACAGGCTTAGTTGTTGTGCAGCGGTCTCCATAACACTTTGTTTCATTTTAGTTTCACCTCCTCCTTTGCTGGGCTCTCTGGTCCCTCTGTGTCTCCCTACAGGCTTCCCGAGCGTCTCGGCGCTTCCGCGCATGCGCAGTACGCACCCTCAGGGCGTCCTTTCGATTTTGCCAGTTTCCAAGATGGCGCCGAGCGCCGAGCGCCGCTACTGCGCATGCGCGAGCGGGTCGTGACCTTGGCGGCCATGGCGGCAATTTTAAAAAGCCCTGTGTGTCATTTTGAGCTCTCCTTGCTTCCTGGAAGACTTCTGACTGCTGTATTTCGTCTTGCTGCATCCCTAAAGTATCCCCCCTCTGGGTAAGTGTCTATTACTTATGCACTGTCTTTTTGGGGCCTGTTTGCATGTCCTTACCTTCCTGTACCCCTCTCAGGTGCTCACCTTCCTCTCCTATGGAGGCCGCTGCCCCAGCAGATCACCATCAGCCTAATAGGTAAGGGGGGGGGATTCCAGTGGTAAGTAGAGAAGATTGAAAAAGAGAGCAGGACCGTACTAATGCTGCCTAATTGGTCAGCCCTGTCAGGTCCGCAAGATCATCCAAGTCAGGACGAAGAGAGTCTTCGCACAGGAGAAGCCGCTCCGGCCATAGTCGCAGCCGCTCACGTGGAAGAAGTCGCTCAGGCCACAAGGGGAGTCGTAGACGGAGTCGATCCTATTCAAGACGTAGCTGTTCCTACCACAGAAGATCCCCTGCACGAAGACACCAATCTTCTGCGCACCCTTCCCGCCCAGCCGGGAACGCTTGCTGGGTATGCGGGGCCACGGCCCTCCCAGACAAACTGGCCTGTCGCAAGTGCATGGATGAAGCTACCAGGGAGAAAGAGCCGGATTCCATAGAACCCACTGGAGTCTCTACTCCCCAAGTCTCAACTCCTGATGTAGAGTTTACGGCCTATAGCGCCTCACCTACCAATCCCAGTATATCAAGAGAGCAAGAACTCCCGTCGGATGATGAGGAGCTGGAAACATCAGCTGGCTTTGATTTTGTGCTCATAGAACCGTTCGTCAGATCGGTTAAGGAAGCAATAAACTGGGAGGAGCCTGAGGAGATACAGCCAAAACAGAGGAAGTATTTCCCAAACCTCAAAAAAGTTCCGGAGGCTTTCCCATTCATCGATGAATTAGATGAACTGATTAAGGGGGAGTGGCAGAATCCAGAAAAGAAATTTAGTCTGTCCAACAGGCTCACCAAATTGTACCCACTCAAGGAACCCAAAGTATCCCCTTTGGTTTCTCCTCCAGTAGTGGATGCATCTTTGATGCGTCTAGCTAGGCACGTGACGCTACCCATTGAAGATGCAGTGACGTTCAGAGACGTGCTTGACAGGAAGGTGGATACAGACCTTAAGAGAGCTTACCTGTTCGCAGGAGGTGCCTGCAGACCAGCGGTGGCATTAGCAGCGGTTGGAAAAGCTATCTCCAGCTGGTCCTCAGCTACAGCGAGACTCGTCACTGAGGGCGCTGATCAGGAGCAGATCACTAAGGCCTTACAAGAACTTAGCCTTGCGGGAGATTTCGTGGCGGAAGCCTCCGTAGATACTATTAGATCCACATCAAGGTCCATGTTAGCTACCGTAATGGCCAGAAGGGCGCTATGGCTTAAACCTTGGTCAGTTGACCCTGCCTCGAAATCTAACTGGTGCAGGATTCCGTATGACGGGGTGAACCTCTTCGGGACAAAGCTGGATACTGCAATCTCTAAAGTGACAGGCGGGAAGTCGGGTCTCATACCATCGGACAGAAGGCCGAAACAACAAAGGCCACCTCCCTTTAAACGTAATCTTCCGGAGAGGTACAGGGATGCAAAATCCTATAGACCCGGGAAGGAGTACAGAAGGAGTTGGAAGAACCCCCAGACGTCCTTCCTCAAATTCCAGAAGCCCAAGACCCCTGCCTCCAATGACCAGAAGTCCTTTTGAAGGTTCGCCCGTCCAACCAGCGGTAGTGGGTGCCAGACTCACAAAGTTCAAGCTGGTCTGGGCGGGAATGATAAAAGACCCATGGACGGTGTCCACTATTCATTTCGGACACAGGTGGGCATTCAGAGGTCGTCCTCCAAGGGACCGATTCTGCTCAACCAGACTTCCTCCTTCTCAAGAAAAAAGACTATCCCTAGTCCAGTATATCCAGGAGCTGCTCCAAAAACAAGCAATAGTGGAGGTACCTCTATCTCAAAGAGGCAAGGGTTTCTATTCCCCACTTTTCTTAGTGAAAAAGAAATCAGGGGACTTTCGTCCAGTCTTGGATCTAAAAAACCTCAACCGGTCGATACAGATAGAAACATTCAAGATGGAAAGTCTTCAATCAATCCTCCAAGCAATAAACTTGGGAGATTGGATGCTGTCAATCGACCTCCAGGACGCATATTTACACATCCCTATCCATACCGAGTTCCAAAAGTTTCTCCGGTTTACCCTAAACCATCGGCACTTCCAATTCCGAAGCCTCCCGTTCGGGATCTCTACCGCACCCAGGACGTTTACAAAGGTCCTATTACCTGTAATAGCCCACCTGAGAGAAAAGGGGCTGAGGGTCCACCACTACCTGGACGACATCCTGCTTCTCTCAGACGGCCAGGACTCTCTCGTCCATCACCGGGAAATTCTGGTCTCCACGTTACAGTCCCTAGGGTGGCTGATAAATTGGAAGAAGAGCAACATCCATCCCACACAGAGAATGGTCTTTCTGGGGGCCGAACTGGACACGAGGGAGAACACAGTGAAACTGCCGGGGGAAAAAATCCCTCCTCTAATTCAAAAGGTGAAAAGGGCAATCTCCGCTACAATGCTCCCGGCCAGGACATGTCTCAGTATCCTGGGCTCCCTAGCTTCCACCATTCCCATGGTCCAATGGGCACAATGGAATTCGAGACCTCTCCAGATCTCCTTCCTGCGTCAGTGGAAGGGCACATCAATGTCCCAACCAATCTTCATCTCCCAGGAGGTAAAGCAATCATTGAAGTGGTGGGTACGACCTCACAACTTGGGAAGATGCAGGCATATAATCACTCCCTATCAAGAAACCGTGACCTCAGATGCCAGTCTACAGGGATGGGGAGCGCACTATCAGGACCTTGCGGCTCAGGGTCGTTGGCCTTTCAGGGCACAGGATACAGTGTCGAATATTCTGGAGATGAGAGCAGCGTTCCAGGCTCTCCTGGCCTTCAGTTTTCACTTGAGGGGGAAGCACGTTCTCCTAAGGATGGACAACAAGGTGGCTGTTGCCTACATCAACAGGCAGGGGGGCACCAGAAGCAGGTCCATGTTGCAGGAGGTTCGCCCTGTTCTGGAATGGGCACAGCTGAATCTACTGGACCTAAAGGCGGTTTATGTTCCGGGAGTCCAGAACACCTTAGCCGACTCGCTGAGCAGAAATTTCTCCTCCAACAACGAATGGTCTCTGAGTCCACAAGCCTATGCTCTCATATCTCGAACCTGGGGCTCCCCAGAGATAGACCTAGCAGCAACTCCGGAGAACACAAAATGCCGGAGATTCCTATCAAGGATACCGTTTCCTTCGGCAGAGGGGACGGACTGCCTCCAACACCCCTGGAACTTTCACCTGGGGTACATTTTCCCCCCGACGCCTCTCATAGCGAGATTCCTCCTGAGGCTCAAGAAGTCAACAGCATTGGTGGTAGCAGTGATCCCTTTCTGGCCGAGGAGGCCATGGTTTACTACCCTCATGCAGCTGAACACGGCAGAGCCTCTGCCTCTCCCATTGAAGACAGACCTACTCTCCCAGGGGCATCTTCTTCACCCGGACCCGGGGAAGCTACACTTGATGGCCTGGAGACTGAAAGGGATAGGTACCTAGGGCAGGGCTGTTCCCAGAAGGTGGTGGATACCCTTCTCCAGGCCAGGAGGTCTACTACCAACATCACGTACAGAAGAGTTTGGGAAAAATTTGTCTCCTTCTTCCAACAGCAAGGTTGGGACTCGTCCTCCCCGTCGGTGTCTCAGATCTTGGAATTCCTTCAATTAGGCCTAGAAAAAGGCCTTAGGTCAAGCACCCTGAAGGTCCAGGTATCGGCCCTGTCCGCCTTGACAGGAGTTAAATGGGCGCAAGAGCCTCTGGTGATTCAGTTTCAGAGGGCCTGTCTGAAGCTGAGGCCCCCCAGGAAACCGTCATTCCCGGTCTGGGATCTCTCAATTGTTCTGGAGGCATTATCCAAGGAACCCTTTTTTCCAACGCAGAGCATGTCCCTCTGGGATCTAACGCTGAAAGTTTCATTTTTGATAGCCATAACATCGGCGAAGCGAGTGTCAGAGATGCAAGCTCTAATGGTTAACGAACCATATTTGGTTGTTCTTCCAGACAGGCTAGTCCTAAGACCTTCGGATCGATTCATCCCCAAGGTATCCTCATCTTTCCATTTTAACCAGGAGATTAATCTTCCAGCACTCAGCACGGATCAGGGAGATCCTCATCCACTAGATGTTAAAGGTACCGTCATGGAGTATCTTTCGGCAACAAAATCCATCAGAAAGTCGGAGAGCCTCCTAATTATCCCACATGGTTTCAGGAGAGGTCAAGCGGCATCCTCACGCACCATTGCTTCATGGCTAGTAAAGACCATCAAGAGATCTTACTCACTGAGTAACCATCAAGTACCTGAGGGCTTAAGGGCACACTCCACCAGGGCAGTGGCAACCTCCTGGGCGGCATATTGTAGAGTCTCGGCGGAGACGATTTGCAGAGCGGCTACCTGGTCCTCCAGGAACACCTTTATGTCTCATTACAAGGTGGATTCCGCCTGCTTATCCACGGTGGATTTCGGAAGATCCGTTATCCAGGCCAATTCCTCTATTATTTGATTAATAAACTTAGTTTGAATTCCCACCCAGTCTTTGCGAGTTACTCCTCAAAGTGTATGCTGCCATGATGCGACAGGAAAACGGAAAATTGTATACTCACCTTTCCGTAATTTTCCTTTCCTGTCGTATCTTCATGGCAGCATACAATCTCCCACCCTTCTAAGGTGATATATATACGGAGAATACTGGGCGAGGGCCATCTCTACAATTTATAGCTATGTAGTCCTATCAGGTTGTGGGGGCGGAGTCACAACCCAAAGTGTATGCTGCCATGAAGATACGACAGGAAAGGAAAATTACGGAAAGGTGAGTATACAATTTTCCGTTTTCTGGTTCATTGTGGTGCATTGGTATCCCATTTATAATTAATGGGCTGTTTTAACACAATGCAACAGGTTGCTCAATTTTTAATCAGATTCATATGCTGAGCATATTCAACACACCAACATTTACTCCAAATATCAATCCTGGGTGACTTTTACTTTAACTGTATATGATCATAAAAATACCCCATGTAGCTAGCTAAACACCATGACTCATGTCAGACTACATAATAAAATGTTCTGTGCTGTTTTGACCACAGAACACAAATATAGGGCAGCGCTGCCATACAAAGTTGCCCTATTGTCAATGTATTCCTGTGGAGACCAGCAATGAAAATCTCCTTAGATCTGTTCATAAAATCATAATAAGTTAAAAAGTAAATGGGCCAACTGCTGCTACGTTAATAATACAAAACTTTGTGCTCAGTCATTTTGGTTCTCACTGGGGAACCATACTTTACTTCCTATTGTTACATTCTGTGGCTTGCAAATCTGTGCGTAAACTTCAGTAAATTGATTAAAAAACTGCCATAATCCCTCCATAAAAAAACCTGCTGTTATTCACTGTGTATTTACAATGTATTTCAAGGGCAACTTTAAATGTTACAATAACTCCCAATGGGGGTTTACTGTATATTATGCTTCTCATATCCAAATGGCAGATTTAAAGGCCCAAATTACAGGCATCAGTAACATGCCAACCAAAAGGCAAACCCCATCTTTAAAAAAGCAACATGATTGCAGGTGCAATGCACTTTATTTAGTTATATACTGTACCCTTTCCCTAGTGCTCTTCTTTCCTGGGGTTGATGAGGTCCCCCATCAGTGTCCCCATCATTAGAGGTCCCCCATCAGTGTTCCCATCATTAGAGGTCCCCCATCAGTGTCCCCATCGGTAGAGTTCCCTCCATCAGTGTCCCCATCAGTAGAGGTCCCTCCAGCAGTGTCCCCCTCATTAAAGGTTCCTCTATCAGTGCCCCCTCATTAAAGGTACCTCCATCAGTGTTCCACTCATTAGAAGTCTCTCTATTAGAGTCCCCATCATTAGAGTTCCCTCCATCAGTGTCCCCATCATTAGAGTTCCCTCCATCAGTGTCCCCATCATTAGAAGTCCCCCATCAGAGTCCCCCACATTGAATTCCCTTATCAAGGGCTGGGTGGGAGCCTGGGAGCTGGGACCCAGTAGTGGGCTGTGGGCGGGACTTAGTAGGTGAGACTCGATGGTCAGGATTTGGTGGGCTCGGGAACACAGTGCTGCAGCCAGATCTGGAAGAGGAAGTTTGGTCACCTTCTCCTCCACTGAATCCTGGGGGCAGACCTACCATGTGGTTGGTTGCTAAATGCCAGGCGGCCCTATCAAGCAACCACTGATGCTGGTAGCAGCAGGTGCGAGGTGGACTGCAGTGGCAGAGCCACAGAAGAATCATTGGCAACACTGGCAACACTACACCCTGGCCCCCTACATGTGGCAGTCCTCCCTGATGGCGGCCCTGCGTGTGGCCCGCTGGCCCCGGCCCAGAAAAAAACCCGGGAACACGAGGGGGAGAGAGAGAGAGAGAGAGAGAGAAAGAGACTTGACTGCAGGAAGGACATGTGGAGAAGAGCTGTGTGGAGCCATGTAAGCACGGACCGCGTTGAGCCAGGAAGCCATGAGAGCCATCGGAAAGCCGGGTGACCTGAGGAGGCAGACTAGTGAAGAACTTCTTGCTGTTAGATCGTGAGGTCATCATCATCATCATCATTGCAGCAACATCTTTAAAGAGCAAAGAGGGCCCCCCAGACAGATGCTCATCACTACGCTTTCCTGGGCATAAGGGTCGGCTGAGAGGGGGCTTACAAAGGAAATCTATGCAAATTAAGGGAATCCATTGCCCCCCCCCCGGCCCTCAGAACTAGTGTCCCCACTCGAAAATTAAACGGCAAGGGGTGTGGCCTTGACAGGAAGGGGTGGGTCATATTTAAATCAGGGGATGCACGAGTTTAGTCAGGCCTAGGGCAGCACAAAACCTAAATACACTACTGGTTATGAGGCATGGTGGGTGCAAGGTTCCAGTTCTCTTAACAAACTTTTTGGGGGAGAGAGGGTTAGAGCCAGGACACCCTTAGGTAGTTGCAAGATAAATTGGCAGACTCCAATAGAAGGACAGCCATGCAGGGAAGGGAATTCAGCAAGACGCACACATCTGCATGTGCAGGAATGCTGTCTCCTATGGCAACCGTCTTTAATAGTTCTTAACACAAAGCGTAACAGTTCTTTCACATCCACTACAATCATTTCTTGTAGTTCTTCAGCCCACTGAGCTCCCAGTCTCTCACTAGACTAGATGATTCACTGACACTGAATCCCTTGAGCTCCTCCAATCTTAACTTAAGCATCTTCCTCAGGCGTCACACCCGCTTCTCTGCTGGGTCCCTAGCTTGGCACACAAGATACCTCTCAAGCTTCACCCCACTGGCCTGCTCGGTCCCTGGCTTGACACACAAGGCTGCTCTGCAAGCGTCACCTACGCTGGCTGGGTCCCTGGCTTGATACCCACTGAAGTTTCCCGATTCTTCACCATCCCCGATTGGTGAGAATGCTACTCCCATACTTGCTTCAGTTACTCCCTGTGGTCCCTGGTAATAAGGTGGTTGATCCCTTAGTGGCGACAGCTTCCCCTCTACCTCTGACCATGACAGGTTCTCCGGCCGGCAGAACCGTCACTTTTGGTTGGACTGTAAGCAGCAGTCCCAACCCTGTGCTGCTCTCCTACTTCTGAATAGGCCCTCAGACAGCCTAGCAGCCAGATGTGCCTGGGATAGGCCCAATCTCTGGCCTAGCAGCCCAGGCAGTACAACATATGTCCCTCCAGACAGCCGTCCAGGTGGCACAGAACCCTGATCACCTGACTCCACCCGAATATATAGGTTCAACCAGCAGGCCAAGGGAGTTAGGAAAACCCCTGCCCATTGGCTGAGATACCCCATATACCCATAATCTGACCTTGTAATGCCCTTCTCATATCCAGTACCACCAGGTACCCGGCCACCTATTGGTAGAAGAGAAAAGTGCAACAAGGTCAAAATTAAGGAGAAATCAATTGATCTCTAACAATTAGCCAAGATGACTATTCCTGGCAGGTAAATTTTTGAGGAGCAACCCTGCCTGAACTCTAGGGTGCTACATATGGAAGGGAAGAAGGTCATTAACCCTGTGTAAGCTCCAACATGGATGCAGTTTACTCAGGGATTAGGCTCAGGGCTCCCTAAGGTGACACATTGTGTGAATAAGCCATTAGGATTTCTAGCAATCTCACAGATTTACGTAATTGCTACAGTTTAAATACCAAAATATGCCTTCATTACAGTTTTTGCTATCCACAAGTGAAATGGAACACCATGTAAATCCTCCTGTGGCTCCTTACTCTCTTTTTGTCGCTCCTGTTTCTTTTGGAGACATTATACATTGTATTTATACATACCTAGCAATCTTACGGGGGCAATCATTTTTTAAAAACGTTCCTGGCTCATCATGGCAGCATACAATGGAGCCGGAGCCACAAACCATTGTATGCTGCCGTGAATATGCACCAGGAAAGGAAAATGACGGAAAGATGAGTATACAATTTTCCATTTTCCAGGCGCATCATGACACACCATGATTGCTTATAACAGTGATAATTACTGTTATAAGCAACCATTTTTTATGAATGACATCCATTCATCCAGTGTGTGATATTGTTAAGTTGTAATTGGCCACATGGTACAGATGGACTGTGATTTTCCCTGTCTGTACCATGTGATCCCTGTGTCCAATCGCAAAGATCAACACAATAGTACTCAATGAATGGCTATGAGGCCTGGACTGGGAGAAAAAATATGCCTGGGCATTTTAGACAGAGCAGCCATTTTTTCCAGGGATCGGGGGGGTAGGAGGGACAGGCGTTCACGGGGCGGTTGGTGACAAGATATTCATGGAGTCGGTCCTCTGTACTGCGACACTGCATCATGTCCCCATCATTAGAGGTCCCCTATCAGTGTCCCCATCATTAGAGGTCCCCATCAGTGTTCCCATCATTAGAGGTCCCCCATCAGTGTCCCCATCAGTAGAGTTCCCTCCAGCAGTGTCCCCCTCATTAAAGGTTCCTCTATCAGTGCCCTCTCATTAAAGGTCCCTCCATCAGTGTCCCCCTCATTAGAGATCCCTCCATTAGAGTCCCCATCAGTGTCCCCCACATTGAATTCCCTTACCAAGGGCTGGGTGGGAGCCTGGGAGCCGGGACCCAGTAGCGGGCTGTGGGCGGGACTTAGTAGGTGAGACTCGATGGGCGGGATTTGGTGGGTTTGGCAACACAGTGTTGCAGCCAGATCTGGAAGAGGAAGTTTGGTCACCTTCTCCTCCACTGAATGCTGTGGGCAGACCTACCATGCGGTTGGTTGCTAAACACCAGGTGACCCTATCAAGCAACCACTGATGCTGGTAGCAGCAGGTGGGCGGTGTACTGCAGTGGCTTAGCCACAGAAGAATTATTGGCAACACTGCTCATCACATCCTGGCCCCCTACATGTGGCAGTCTTCCCTGATGGCGGCCCTGCGTGTGGCCCGCTGGCCCCGGCCCAGAAAAAAACCTGGGAACACGAGGGGGAGAGAGAGAGAGAGAGACTTGACTGCAGGAAGGACATGTGGACGAGAGCTGTGTGGAGCCATGTGAGCGTGGACCGGGTTGGGCCAGGAAGCCATGAGAGCCATCGGAAAGCCGGGTGACCTGAGGAGGCAGACTAGTGAAGAACTTCTTACTGTCAGATCGTGAGGTCATCATCATCATCATCATCATCATTGCAGCAACATCTTTAAAGAGCAAAGGGGGCCCCCCAAACAGATGCTCATCACTACGCTTTTCTGGGCATAAGGGTCGGCTGAGAGGGTTCCTAACCCATCTAACACTACCCTTGTTGCAAGTGTGTTTGCTGCTCAAGTTACTCCAAGTTTAAGGATACTGTTCAGTACAGGCCTCTGCAATCGGCACAGATTCCATAGCCCATCTATTGCTGCAGTCTGAGTCTGCCATGCTTATGCAATCTACACATGTGCCAGAGCTCATCCATTGCAGTCTTATGCTGCGTACACACGATCGCACATTCCGACAACAAAATCCATGTTTTTTTTTCGACAGATTTTGGCTCAAACATGGCTTGCATACACATGGTCACACAAAGTTGGTCGGAAATTCCGAACGTCAAGAACGCGGTGACGTGCAACACATACGACGAGCCGAGAAAAATGAAGTTCAATAGCCAGTGCGGCTCTTCTGCTTGATTCCGAGCATGCGTGGAGCTTTGTGCGTCGGAATTGTGTACATACGATCGGAATTTCCGACAATGGATTTTGTTGTCGGAAAATTTGAGTTCCAGATGTCAAATTTTGTGTGATGAAAATTCCTATGGAAAATGTGTGATGGAGCCTAAACACGGTCAAAATTTCCGACAAGGTCCCATCGAACATTTTCCGTAGGAAAATCCTATCGTGTGTACAGGGCATAACACTCTTAACTGCTTCTACCCATACTGCCTGTAGGTTTAAGTGACCTAAGGAAGGAACTAGCTGCTCAAGTTCAACTTCTCCATTTAAAAGGACATACATCTTACAATCTCCGCCCCCTTCTCTGTTCTTAAAGTAACAGTTACCAGCGATTTAACCACCGGAGTGACTTCTGCCTACACATCAACATTCTTAAAGTGACCTTTCCTACCAGTTCTGTATAGTTAAAGAGAACTCTACAAATTATTTTACAACTAAAAGGGACTAATCTGTTTCCTCAACCTCATAAAGGGACTGCGCCCTTCACAACTAAGGGCCCCAAATAAGCCGGCAGAAGAAACCAATACAAAGTTTTAGTTATGGGTGGTAGCTTTGACAAGCTGCCTGAAGTATAAATTTAGTCTTTTCCGATTGAGGGCCTACAAGTGAGTTAGCCCTGTGTTTTTGCTCACTTGAGGAAAATCTCTCAGTCCTAGGGCTATTGTTTACATCTTCAGTCCTGCAGGACAGGTGGGCATGTCCTAAAGGCTTACTGTACTGTGTTGCTTCTTTTCTGTATTATCATTAACAATAGTTTCAGTTAACTGTATTCTTTGCCTACCATACCATCTTAAAGCAGAGCGCCAGGCTTCTTCAGAAAAAATTAAAAGTCAGCAGCTACAAATACTGTAGCTGCTGACTTTTAATATTAGGACACCTACACTAATCCAGCGGTATCTTCACCTGAGCCAATTTTTCAATCGGCTCTCAGGTGCTGCTGCCACCATCTCAGCTAAAGGAAACCAGCAGTGATGCCATCCGGCTTTACATCCGGTTCCCTACCGCGTTGCGCTTTGTGAATGGCCCGGTGGTGGGGGAAGGAGAAGGGGGGCTGAACTTCCTGATGAGTTTGCCGTGGTCATACCTGGTTTTGACAGGTACCCGCTCCCCCCCAATATGTGCCAAATGTGGCAGCGGAGGGGGGAGGAGGCAAACAAGCTGAGCTTCCCCTTTTAGGTGGAGCTCCGCTTTAATAAAACATAATAATTTTTTAGTGTGTTTAAGTGTGTACATATTTTTCTTTGTGTGACAGCCAGGAGACTACATGGCCAAGGTATTTTGGTGGTGTCAGCAGGGGTGGTGCGAGGGTAGCACTACATGGACATTCCTATAGTATAAAGTCAGCTAAGGCAACCAGTCTTAGGATTCATGCTTAGATAATGGTGAGTCAATAACAGTAGGGAAATATGAAATTTCCCCATCATTCGCCAAAGCATAAGTCCAATATAAGATATCAGTAGCACACCATTTTTGGATAAACAGACAGGACACTTAGGGGTTGATTTACTAAACCTGGAAAGTTAAGTAGAGGAGCCCCGCTGTCAGAATACAATAGCTCAGCTGGGAGAATTCCCGAATCCTTGTATTTTTTTCAATCAGCCCTCAGAATACACAGATCAGCAGCTGATCAACCAAAGTTTTCCAGCTTGTCTGTTTCAAGAAGTTGGTCACGACTGACTTCTGTCAAACTGGGATGGCCATACACCGATTGAAAGTCAGCTGGTTCCTGCTGAATAGGTTAAATTTAGATACGTCTATGGGCAGCTTAATACTACCCTTTTTCCACAGGGAGACAATAGTGCTGCATGATTTCATTGCAGAACAAACAGTGTTCTCACCCTTTTAAAGGAAGTGGGGAAATAAAGGATCTACTGGCAAAATCAACAGGTAATAAATCTATGTTACAGTGGGACTGAGAAAAAAATGGGCAAACATTTTAAATGTTTGCCCATAGTACTATCAAAGGTTGTTGGCCCAGAAGGTATTGGTGAAGGATGGGGTCTCACTAACACATGGCTGATTAATTCACTAAAGGGACAAACAACGTCCAGGTCATATAGCCTCTAGTGCATGCTTTGCCATTTCCTCTCTGTTGCATCACAAATGTGGGAGTGCTATTGTGATGAAACAAGGAGCTCTCTTTTAATTGCCTGTGTCAGATCAAATTACTAGCTCTCACCTGCGCATAAACTCGACTGAAAGACCCATGGATGTGGGGTTTCAATTTCTTCACAGTAAGTGTCAGTTCTCAGACTATAGACAGAGGTCATACATTAACCTGTGCAGAACCATTCTGCATGTCTCATATTTGAACACAAACTGAAAGGTCCGACACTTAAATGTAAAAATTTACTCTTCTATAGGATGTGCACATGGGGCAGCAAATGTCACCATAAAATTACGTGATTAATGCACAGCTTATGCAGGTGAAAAACACAAGTGCAGGTCTTCATGAACATTCTTATAGATTTTCATTAGTTCAGGATGCAAAACAATAGACTAAAACAAAGCTTTTCTGTGTATGTTTTTTGGAATAAAACAAGAGATACAAAGGCTATTGTGGAAGCATTAACCACTAGCCGCCCACCATATAGCAATATGACGTCGGCAAAGTGGTTGAGATATCCTGACCGGACGTCATATCAGACACACCGCATTCCAATCTAGGTAAAGAGTCCCTGACAGAGACTCTTTACCACGTGATCAGCCGTGTCCAATCACGGCTGATCACGATGTAAACAGGAAGAGCCGTTGATCGGCTTTTCCTCACTCCCGTCTGTCAGTCAAAGGATGGCTGGTCAACTCCTTCCTGTGTCATGACCTAAAGCAGGGCTCGACAAACCCCGGGCGCCAGGTCGCATTTGCGACTAGAATTAGCGACCTGGCGCCTGGGGCGGCACAGCTGGGGTATCCTGTGTCCGTTCGACACCCCCCCTCCCGCCGTGATCGCGTTGGGCCGCGCCGGTAATTGAGGCCCCAGCTTTGCGGCCTACTGCAGTCCTATGGTTCCTTCTGCAATCGGGCGCCCTCTGGTGGTGGCCATTGGTATTACAAGACAACCACCAATGCTAATGGAGCTTCCCCTGCCTGTTTTCACTGCCCGCTCATCTCCTTCCCTTTACTTAGAACCCCCAAACATTATATATATTTTTTATTCTAACACCCTAGAGAATAAAATGGCGGTCATTGCAATACTTTCTGTCACACCGTATTTGCGCAGCGGACTTACAAGCGCACTTTTTTGGGAAAAAATACTTTTTTTTAATTAAAAAATAAGAAAACAGTAAAGTTAGCCCAATTTTTTTTATATTGTGAAAGATAATGTTACGCCGAGTAAATTGATTCCCAACAAGTCACGCTTCAAAATTTCGTCCGCTCGTGGAATGGCGACAAACTTTTACCCTTTAAAATCTCCATAGGCGACGTTTAAAAAATTCTACAGGTTGCATGTTTTGAGTTACAGAGGTGGCCTAGGACTAGAATTATTGCTCTCGCTCTAACGATCGTGGCGATACCTCACGTGTGGTTTGAACACCGCTTTCATATGCGGGCGCTATTCACATATGCGTTTGCTTCTGCAAGCGAGCTCGGCAGGACGGGGCGCGTTTAAAAAAAAATATTTTTTTTT
The DNA here is from genome assembly GCA_037952835.1 of Lithobates septentrionalis. Classification (NCBI taxonomy): domain Eukaryota; kingdom Metazoa; phylum Chordata; class Amphibia; order Anura; family Ranidae; genus Lithobates; species Lithobates septentrionalis. The sequence continues at coordinate 5,718,254 of JBBDGP010000281.1, read as the reverse complement.
CTTGTATATTTTACTTTTTATTTTTTATTTTTACACTGTTTTAAAAAAAAAAAATGTGTCACTTTTATTTCTATTACAAGGGATGGGGCACATTTAAAAAAAAAAAAAAATTCTTATTCATTTTAACTTTTATTTTTTCACTGTTCTTTAAAAAAAAAAAAGTCACTTTTATTCCTATTACAAGGAATGTAAATAGAAAAAAAGCATGACAGGACCTCTTAAATATGAGATCTGGGGTCAAAAAGACTTCAGATCTCATATTTACACTAAAATGCATTTAAAAAAAAAAAAATTGTCATTTGAAAAAAAAATAATAAGAGCTATGAGTGGAAGTGAGTGGAAGTGACGATTTGACATCGCTTCCGCCCTACAATGACTTGGAGATGGGCGGGGGGGGGCCATCTTCCTCTCACTCGTCTCCATGTCAGGACAGGGACAGATCCGGATCGCCTCCGCCGTTACCGACGGCCACGGTAAGCGGTGAAGGGCACTGGAGCGCGGCGGTAGGGGGGGTCCTCTCCTGCCGCCGATAAGTGATCTTGCTGCGAATCTGCTGCAGAGACCACTTTTATCTGAAAGAGAACCGCCGGCTCTTGAAGAGGATACCGGGGTTATGGTAGCTAGCTGCTACCATAACAACGGTATTTCTCTTCAAAGACAGGACGTATATAGTCGTCCTGCGGGAAGGAAGTGGTTAATTAAAATGAATTTATTATTTGTCATCTTCCTGCTTGGCCTCTTTCACACGGGCTGTCTGATCAGGTTCGCCTGTCAGTTTTTCAGGCGGACCTGATTGGACCCTTAGCGGGAATATGGCAGTCTTATGTCCCTGCATGGCAGGAAATAAAAGCAGTCACATTCGTTCTAGTTGTCTCTGTGTAAATTTAAGATTGGTTAATTTTTATATTGAAAATAAAGCTTTGTCGGTCGTTTAACCACCTCAATACTGGGCACTTTCGCCCCCTTCCTTCCCAGACCAATTTTCAGCTTTCAGCGCTCTCGCACTTTTAATGACAATTACTCGGTCATGCTACACTGTACCCAAATGAAATTTTTATCATTTTGTTCGCACAAATAGAGCTTTCTTTTGGTGGTATTTATTCACGACTCCATTTTTTTTTTTTTGCGATATAAGCGCAAAAATAGTGGAAATTTGGAAAAAAAACAATATTTTCTTTTTTCTGTTTTAAAAGAAATCCAGTAAAATCGAATTTTGTCATAAATTTAAGCCAAAATGTATTCTGCTACATGTTTTTGATAAAAAAAATCCTGTTAAGTGTATAATAATTGGTTTGTGTGATCACGGACATATGTACGCAAATGATCATGTACAGATGTGTGCAGGTGATCACGTACATATGTGTGCAGATTACCATTGGGACATGTGATTTTAGTGTGACATATGTGGGGGACAGCTTTTTTTATTATTTGGGGACATGTGTTTTGGGGACATGTGTGTTTTACATTATGTGGGGACATGTTTGTGTTTTACATTATGTGGGGACATGTGTGTGTTTTACATGTATGTATTTACATGTGTGTGTTGACATTAGGTTGGTGATCAGTGAGTAAAAAGCTGTAAAAAACAGCTCATACTCACTGATCATCAGCCGGCTGCAGCGATCCCCTCTCCTCTCCTCCTCAGCGACAACTTCCGTGTGAGGAGAGGAGAGCTGATCGCCTAGCAACCGGCTGTGTTTACATCACATGACAGCTGTGATTGGACACGGCCGTCATGTGATCAGGAGGGCCAATCACAGAGCCCTCCTGCCGATCCGAGATGCGCCGTGTCCGGGGGACACGAGCGCATCGGGATCGCGCCGCTGCGCGGGCACGCGCGCGCGCGATCCCGCTCCTTCTGAGGGACGTTCCTGAACGTCCACTCAGAAGGAGAGAGCGCCCACCCGGCCGTTTATGTACATTGGCCGGGTGGGAAGTAGTTAAAAAAAAAAAAAAAACCTGGCTCCTAACTTTTTTAGCTGGCTCCTAGATTCCAAGCAAATTTGTCAAGCCCTGACCTAAAGTCTGATCAAGAAGAAGACATTACTAATGGAAAAGTCTGGACACGTGGATTAGGACAAGAAAGGTAAGTGACTGTAGATTTAATGGAAAGCTTTGATATTTTTGCAAAAAAAGTACATGAATCCTATATTGGTGGATAGGGCAGCTGGAATTTAGAAAAAAAAAAGTGTACCAAAAGTTGAACTTACCATTTAAAGGGGTTGTAAACCCTTGCCGTTTTTCACCTTAATGCATTTCAATGCATTAAGGTGAAAACATTTTTTAATACAGCAGCGCCCCCGAGCCCCCCTTATACTTACCTGAGCCCTGAAATGTGCGCGACGGGAACGAGCACACCATCTCCGGCCGGTGTATCATGTCCTGATTGGATAGATTGATAGCAGCGCAGCCATTGGCTCCCGCTGCTTTCAATCAAAAACCAATGATGCGGGCGCCGAGGGGCGGGGCCGAGTCATACATTTGGTGGCTATGGATGCCGAATGCTGGACTCGGGAGCGCACCCGCAAGGTAACCCCCTCCCGTTCTCCTAGGGGGTTATCTGATGTGGGGAGGTGCCGCAAGAGCCACCGGGGACCCCAGAAGACCAAGTTTCGGGGACACTCTGTGCATAACGAGCTGCACAGTGGAGGTAAAAATGATTTTTTTTTTTTTTTAAAACTAACCCTTACAATCCCTTTAAAGGGATTGTAAACCCTCAGGGCTTTTCACCTTAATGCATTCTATGCATTAAGGTGAAAAACCTTTTGTGCTGCAGTACCCCCCCAGACCCCCCTCTTACTTGCATAAAGCCGATCGTTCCTGCGATGGGGACGAGCACAGCAGCCTCAGCCGCTGTCTTGGGTCCTCATTGGATAGATTGATAGCAGCGGGAGCCATTGGCTCCCACTGCTGTCAATCAAAACCAGTGACGCGGGAGCCGGGGGGTGGGGGGCTAAGTCCTGCTGTCTGTGTCAATGGATGCAGCAGCAGGACTCGGGAGTGCACCCGCACGGGTGCCCCCTTGGAAAGCGGCTCTCCAAGCGGGCACTCGAGAAGAGGAGGAGCCAGGAGCACCGCGGGGGGACCCCAGAAAAGGAGGATTGGGGCCAGTCTGTGCAAAACCCTTGCACAGAGAAGATAAGTATAATATGTTTGTTATTTAAAAAAAAAAACTAACCTTTACAATCACTTTAACATTAATATATTTAACACGTCTTTCAGCACTGTCTAAAATATATTAATCAGCAACTGCAGGGCAAGATAATATTTGCACTGTTTTATTCATTTTGTGTCAAAGAAATACTTTTTATGCCGCGTACACACGGTCGTACTTTTCGTCTACAAAAGTCAGACAGCCTTTCCGACAGACTTCCGGCAGACTTTCGGCGGACTTGCGGCGGACTTGCGGCATACTTTCTAACGAACGGACTTGCCTACACACGACCACACAAAAGTCGGTCGGATTCGTACGTGATGACGTACACCGGACTAAAATAAGGAAGTTCATAGCCAGTAGCCAATAGGTGCCCTAGCGTGGCTTTTTGTCCGTCGGACTAGCACACAGACGAGCGGATTTCGGGGTCCGTCGTAGTTACGAAGTAAAGTTTTAAAGCATGTTTCAAATCTAAAGTACGTCGGATTTGAGGCTAAAAAAGTCAGTTGAAAGTCCGGAGAAGCCCACACACGATCGGATTACCAGCCAGCTTTAGTCCGTCAGCGTCCGTTGGACTTTTGTAGACGAAAAGTACGACCGTGTGTACGCGGCATTAGAGTTAGATAACTTCACATAGCATGCATACCTCTGCCTAGGTTCTAGGCTCTATTTAGCCCTTATAGCTGAGTTGGAAGCAGTAGGGAAGGCTCTGGTCCATTAATTTATCAGTTGGAAGCCTTGAAGCTTTTTTTCTTTTAACTTATTTTAGACTCCTGGCTTTGAAGCTGCAGAATTTGAGAAATACTGTTATTCAGATATGTGCTGTGAACAATTTTAAAAGTCAGTGATTTTATCATCTCACCAGCTTTTTATGATAAGAATGGAAAATAGCAAAAAAATGGAACGCAGAACCTTAACTTCACCTTTCATCTGAATCCTTGAAATGGAACATTGATTGGATGTCACAGGAACCTCAGAGCTCAGCGGATCCCTTCTGCCACCTCTAGAGATAGAAATGGATAATGGATGTCAAATTCAGAGAAAAAAAACTGTGTATCAGAGCATTAGTGGCTCTTTGGGAAAAGGTGACTATACTTTTTTTTTTTTTAAGTAAGAAAATTATTGTGGGTGACCACCCTGCCTTCCCTTCTAATACTATGTGCTCAGACTTTCCTGTTTCTAACTAAATGTTCTGATCAATTAACAGACTGGCTGTTTAGAGGGTACAGTATCTATTCCACCTTCCAGTGTCTGCTTTTACATGTGCTAGGTCAGTCACTTGGCTATAGGGCTTAAAGTGGTATTAAATCTGAAACCAAAAATGTATTATATTGCAGATTACCAATTATTAGATGTGGTGGCTTCATCCGTTTTCGCGTTGGACTTTTTCCCTCTGTTTTCACCTGGCTAGTAACACATCTCCTATATTAGTGAGACACAACTCTGGAGCAATAAGCACAGGAGGCACATCAGACAGCAACATTGTCAGTGTGTGTGTGTGTGTGTGTGTGTGTGTGGGGGGGGGGGGGGGGTAGTGATAAATATATTAGAAAATTTAGTTATACTAACAAATTAAAACCAAACTCCAGCTCACACTTCAGTTACAGCAAACTGTTTTTTTTTCCCCTTTGGGATAGAGTTTTTACATGAATAAATAAAAGCTGATCCTTTTAATCACCCCTGTCAGTGTTGGGTGGTTTCTCTCATTGATGTAAACTGATACATTCTGTTGGAGAGCTCGTGAAAACACACGACTTGCTGGCTGAATCAGCAGATCAAAATGAAGGGGGAAAAATACTAAAAAAGGAAACAAACAAATGCAGGCATCACATCTAAGAATTGGTAACCTGCAATATAAAAAATGTTCACTTTTGGGTTTAATACTGCTTTTAGGAGGCATATGATCCACATTATCAGATGGTAGGAAAGGTCTAGTAATCCTTATATGTTAATAATGTTGGAACATGAGCAGTGCTAGTCCACATACACCTCTTGTACAATACTGATACCTACTACAATTGTACTGATATCTATTTAAATATGCTGTGCAAAAAATTAATAAAAACAAAATGAATATACGATTAAGTGCAATAAACGTATGCATTCAAATATCTAATTAAATACACTGTGCAAAAAAAGAAATATGAAATAAAGTGCCAGTACAATAAACCTATGCAGTCAACTATGTTCAAATAAATGCACCAGCATTTTCTGCATATGAATTTTTTGCACAGTGTATCTAACGAGATATTTTATTGCATACGTTTATTGCACTTAGCACTTTAATGTATATGAATTTTGTCTTTATTCATTTTTTTTGCACAGCATATTTAAATAGATATTCATTCAATTGTAGTAGCTATTAGCATAGTACCAGAGGTGTATATGGACTAGCGCTGATCATCTTACAATATTATTGAGATTTGAGGATAGCAGCTTTACGTTTTTAGATTTGTCTTCATTGTAATCTGGGGCACAGTTACATTTGTACCTTAATCCTTATATGTTAGCTGCAATCTATCTTTTCCCAGAGATGTGCTAGAACTGTACAGCAAATAGCAGTATGCCCTAAGAACCTGGACCATGAATATCTCTGTAATTTTATCTGCATGTCTCAGAGTACTCTACTAGTTCCTCTCCAGTCTGAGTACACCTACAAGCTCCATCATGATGCCAACAATGCCTCTTCAGTCTCAGCATGCCTGGCTGATACATTTCCTGCCAGTGGTGGCTGGTGTTTTTTATGGGGGGGAGAGGGGAAAACAACCACCACCCCCTCCCCGAGCTGTCTGCTGGTCGGTCTGGCACTTACCCCATCTAGGTGGCAGGAAGCGGCTCCTGTGTCCTCTCCTCCATCACGGCGGCTTCCAGTGTGCAGCTTCTTCCCTCCTTCTAGGTGTCCAATAGGATCACCTGTCCTTTCAACCAATTGGGTGACAGGTCTCAAGACCCGCTTCCTGATTGGCCGGGAGGACGATCAGTGTTACAATAGCGAATATTCATTCGCTGTTGTAACACACCTGGGTGGGCTCCGTTCGCATTCTCTGCGCCCGAGCCCACCCTATTTTGAAACCTATCAGAGCCTCTGATTAGGTGCTTCAAAAAAACACGGGGCCGGACGCATGGAAGGTATGGGGGGGAGCGATGGATGGGGGGGGGTGCCCATGCGCTATTAATGGACGGGCCGCCCCTGTCTCCTGCCTCTGTAGAGCAACAAATCCTAGCATGTTCCATTGGTATTACCCTTACCTCTGGAGATGTACAAACTCATGTATGTCTGACAGGTGTACTGCTTTGCATATTAAGTCCCAGCTTACTCCCTCCATAGCAACATTTCACACCATACAGCATTCATATGCTGCTTGTTAAGAATAGTTGAATGTACATAGCCTGTGTTTCCAAGCGCGCCAAAGAAAAATCGCATTCTGCAGTCAATACCGCCTGGTACTGTGCCCCATAGAGGTGAATAGGGCTGCGCCAGAAACAAGATGCAACTCCGGAATTTCAGTGTAAAATTCCTTCTCAAGTAAGTGCGTGAGAGGCAGCAATCTATTGCAGATCATAAGTCAGCAACGAGGCCTTAATGCTTTAGAGATAAAGTGAAAGAGGCCTGAATGCTTTAGAGATAAAGTGAAAGAGGCCTTAATGCTTTAGAGATAAAGTGAAAGAGGCCTTAATGCTTTAGAGATAAAGTGAAAGAGGCCTGAATGCTTTAGAGATAAAGTGAAAGAGGCCTTAATGATTTAGCGATAAAGTGAAAGAGGCCATAATGCTTTAGCGATAAAGTGAAAGAGGCCTTAATACTTTAGGGATAAAGTGAAAGAGGCCTTAATGCTTTAGAGATAAAGTGAAAGAGGCCTGAATGCTTTAGAGATAAAGTGAAAGAGGCCTGAATGCTTTAGAGATAAAGTGAAAGAGGCCTTAATGCTTTAGTGATAAAGTGAAAGAGGCCATAATGCTTTAGCGATAAAGTGAAAGAGGCCTTAATACTTTAGGGATAAAGTGAAAGAGGCCTTAATGCTTTAGAGATAAAGTGAAAGAGGCCTTAATGCTTTAGGTATAAAATGAAAGAGGCCTTAATGCTTTAAAGATAAAGTGAAAGAGGCCCTAATGTTTTAAAGATAAAGTGAAAGAGGCCTTAATGCTTTAGAGATAAAGTGAAAGAGGCCTTAATGCTTTAGGTATAAAATGAAAGAGGCCTTAATGCTTTAAAGATAAAGTGAAAGAGGCCTTAATGTTTTAAAAATAAAGTGAAAGAGGACTTAATGCTTTAGAGATAAAGTTAAAGAGGCCTTAATGCTTTAGGGATAACGTGAAAGATGCCTTAATGTTTTAGAGATAAAGTGAAAGAGGCCTTGATGCTTTAGGGATAAAGTGAAAGAGGCCTTTATGCTTTAGGGATAAAGTGAAAGAGGCCTTAATGCTTTAGGCTGGGGTGGAGGGAGACTGTCCCTGAACACTGATGCCCCGTACACACGGGCGGACTTTTCGATGGACTAGGTCCGGCGGACTTTTCAACGGACTTTCCGACGAACTTTCCAACGGACTTTCGAATGAACGGACTTGTCTACACACGATCAACCAAAGTCCAACGGATTTGTACGTGATGACGTATGACCAGGCGAAAACAAGGAAGTTCACAGCCAGTAGTCAATAGCTGCCCTAGCGTCGGTTTTTGTCCGTCGGACTAGCATACAGACGAGCGGACTTTTTGACCGGACTCGAGTCCGTCGGAAAGATTTGAAACATGTTTTATTTCTAGGACCGTCAGACTTTTGGGAAAAAAAGTCAGCTGGAGCCCACACACGGTCGTATTGTCCGACGGAGTCCGGCCTGCCGGACCTAGTCCGTTGAAAAGTCCGCTCATGTGTATGCGGCATGACAAGAACTGGACAGGAAACCAGGATTTGCATGCAATTATCATCTCTAATACTTTTCAATCCCAGAAGTAGATGATGACCCTAGTTAAAGCTAGGGTTGCCACCTTTCCAGGATTCACCCAGACAGTATGGGTTTTGAGTGATCCATGTTTCGATCGCTCTTCAGAGGGCATTTGCCAGGCAGTGAGGAGGCGTTACATCACCTCTTCTTTCATCTGATCTCCCCATAGAGGAGAGCGGGACTAGGTTTTACGCCACAGTCGTTCAAGAGCACGGCAATGTCTCTTGAGATTTCTAGTGTTGTCAGTTTGCCAGGGTTGTAACGGTCGGGGCCTGAGTCTGCGTGTGGTTAGAGGAGCAAGTGCACCTAGTAATGATGAGAAAGAACTGTTGTAGACAGAGGTGGCCAGGTCAGGACAGGACAGGGGAGAGATTATGTCATACAGGTGGTCAGTAGCAGAATAGAGAAGAGAAGGGTTAAAGTGGCGAAGGTTCCTACAAGTAATTGTTTGCTGCTTGGAGGGATGGGTGGTTGGAGGCAAGGATACAGTGAAAGTAATGAGGTTGTGATCAGAGAGAGGAAAGAGTGTGTTGGTGAGGTAGCCAGGGTTGCAGAGATGGGAGAATACAAGGTCAAAGTTATTACCATTGGAGTGAGTGGAAGTATGTGTCCATTGGGTTAGGTCAAAAGATGAGGTTAGGTCAAGAAGTTTAGCTGTAGTTGTCACCTTTTCTTCAAACCAAACCGGAACACTACCGCCCCTTTCACTCGTCTGATCAGGTCCATCTGTCAGTTTTTCAGGCGGACCGATCAGAGCCTCCATTCACCCCTTTGGAGCAGCGCATGTCAGTGGTGACACCCGCTGCTATCCGATCCTATCCTGTCCAGGAAAATGGATGGTGACCCTATTTTCCATACATCTGGAGGATCGGATCGGATGAAAACAGATAGGCGGTCTGTTTTCATCTGATCTCCCCATAGAGGAGAGCGGGACTCTGACAGGTCCGTCTCAGCACAGTAAGCGGAGACAGACCTGTCATCCGCCTGCTCAGCGGGGATCAACGGATCGATTCCCCGCTGAGCAAAGAGGAATCCACCGGGCGGATCGCCCGTGTGAAAGAGCCCACTAGCGCACAGCTTTTGTTGAGAAAAAAGCATTCCCCTCTGGGTGATCTATATATATTACAAGGATTATAACAACCTTTGTTGCAGATTTTTACCTTTTGTTATTCTGAAGTAATCCATGTGTGTTTGTCTGTGCCTCTGTACTGAGTGGGTCTAATGGGAGTGGTTTCATAATTAACTGTCAGGTGTGCAGCTGCAGGGCACTAATGAGGAAATCTGCTGGGTCTGCATCTCTTTAGATGTGCTCCTATTGAAAGTATCTCTCCAAAAATGATGTTTTTGTTGCAAGGGATGCCTGAAATCTGACTTGTATCTTAGGCAGACTTCTGGGAAAATTGGTGAGCCACACAAGCAGGAAATTATGTTTCTGGGGGTGTTCAGTACACATTCTGGGTACCAAACAACTCTATGTAGCCATATTGCAATTGCATTCTCAGAAAATTACAGTGGCTGCAGATTGAAAAGGAAAGGTAATTTTTAATAACATTCAATTACAATATCATTAGCGTCTCAATTATATGAGCTATATTATTTTTTCTTGATTTGCTATTTTTTTTCCCCAGGAAAGTGGAGTTACCCTTTAACGTAACCCATTCAACTCAATGGGGCAGTGCATGGCTACAGCACAGTGGTATGTGATTTTAGGGGTTAAAAACAGGTGGTGAGGAGAAAACAAAATGTTTCTTCACCACCTGTCAAATACTTCTAAAAAATGATCCACTGTCGCTCACTTTTCAGTGTTTAAACCCCACAGCAGTGCCCCGCAACTGAATGCATTGAACATGGATGCAGGAAGCCCCCATTCACTTGGATGGGCAACGTTTGGCAGACATTACTGCTCGCTGAACCCAACAGTGCAGACAATTTTTGCCACACTGTGATGCAAAGCATTTTGGCTGTTGCATGTGTACATTCCCCTCTGCTGCCTTTGCAGCTTAAGAGAAACAGTTGGGTAGCAGTTAAAACACAAGTATTTGACCTCTAATTTTTACTTTCCTCCAACCACAAGTGTAAACGAAGTTGCAGAGCACTCTGAAAAGTGAGCGACAGTGGATAATTTTTTAGAAGTATTTGACAGGTGGTGAAGAAACGTTATGTTTTCTCCTCACCACCTGTTTTTAACCCCTAAAATCCCATACCACTGTGCTGTAGCCATGCACTGCCCCATTGAGTTGAATGGGTTACGTTAAAGGGTAACTCCACTTTCCTGGGGAAAAAAAATTGCAAATCAAGAAAAAATAATATAGCTCATATAATTGCGACACTAATCATATTGTAATTGAAAGTCAGATTTCAGGCATCCCTTGCAACAAAAACAAAACAAAAACAAAATTTTTGGAGAGATACTTTCAATAGGAGCACATCTAAAGGGATGCAGACCCAGCAGATTTCCTCATTAGTGCCCTGCAGCTGCACACCTAACAGTTAATTATGAAACCACTCCCATTAGACCCACTCAGTACAGAGGCACAGACAAACACACATGGATTACTTCAGAATAACAAAAGGTAAAAATCTGCAACAAAGGTTGTTATAATCCTTGTAATATATATAGATCACCCAGAGGGGAATGCTTTTTTCTAAACAAAAGCTGTGCGCTAGTGGGCTCTTTCTCACGGGCGATCCGCCCGGCGGACTCCTCTTTGCTCAGCGGGGAATCGATCCGTTGATCCCCGCTGAGCAGGCGGATGACAGGTTTGTCTCCGCTTACTGTGCTGAGACGGACCTGTCAGAGTCCCGCTCTCCTCTATGGGGAGATCAGATGATAACAGACCGCCTGTCTGTTTTTATCCGATCCGATCCTCCAGATGTATGGAAAATAGGGTCACCATCCATTTTCCTGGACAGGATAGGATCGGATAGCAGCGGGTGTCACCACTGACATGCGCTGCTCCAAAGGGGTGAATGGAGGCTCTGATCGGTCCGCCTGAAAAACTGACAGATGGACCTGATCAGACGAGTGAAAGGGGCGGTAGTGTTCCGGTTTGGTTTGAAGAAAAGGTGACAACTACAGCTAAACTTCTTGACCTAACCTCATCTTTTGACCTAACCCAATGGACACATACTTCCACTCACTCCAATGGTAATACCCTTGACCTTGTATTCTCCCATCTCTGCAACCCTGGCTACCTCACCAACACACTCTTTCCTCTCTCTGATCACAACCTCATTACTTTCACTGTATCCTTGCCTCCAACCACCCATCCCTCCAAGCAGCAAACAATTACTTGTAGAAACCTTCGCCACTTTAACCCTTCTCTTCTCTATTCTGCTACTGACCACCTGTATGACATAATCTCTCCACTGTCCTGTCCTGACCTGGCCACCTCTGTCTACAACAGTTCACTCTCATCATTACTAGGTGCACTTGCTCCGCTAACCACACGCAGAATCAGGCCCCGACCGTTACAACCCTGGCAAACTGACAACACTAGAAATCTCAAGAGACATTGCCGTGCTCTTGAACGACTGTGGCGTAAAACCAAATGCCTGCAAGACTTCACCCTATATAAATCTGCCCTTCTAAAATACAATTCATGCCTCCATGCTGCCAAACAAGCCTACTTTGTCTCTCTAATTAATTCCTTGTCATCCAGTCCCCGTCGGCTCTTCTCTACCTTTAACTCTCTGCTTCGTCCCCCACCCCCTCTACCCACTAACTCACTCAGTGCCCAAGAGATTGCCAATCACTTCAAAGACAAGATCGATGCAATTCGTGAGGACACCTCCACTGTGCGTACGTCTTCCCCACCCAACATACCTTGCCTAGCAGCACATTCAACACTCTCCTCATTTGAATTGGCTACTACTGAAGAGGTTACAAAACTTTTCTCGGATGCCCACCTAACCAATTGTCCCTTGGATCCTGTTCCCTCACAAATACTACGGTCACCCTCTTCTACTATCCTATGCTCCCTCAGCCACATCTTCAACCTCTCCCTCTCTAGTGGCATCTTTCCCTCCCCTCTAAAACATGCACAGATCACTCCCATTCTTAAAAAGCCCTCACTGGACCCTACCAACCTGAACAACTTAAGACCCATCTCATTGCTCCCATTCACCTCTAAACTTCTAGAACGCTTAGTCTACCTACTTGTCTCACCACTTCCTTAACCACTTGCCGACCGCCTCACGCCTATATACGTGAGCAGAGCGGCACGGGCAGGCAAAATCACGTACCTGAAACGTGATTGCCTTCCCGCGGGTGGGGGGTCCGATCGGACCCCCCCCCCGGTGCCAGCTGCGGTCGGCATTTGGTTGGAAGCGATGGGAGACGAGGGGGAGGCCATCCGATCGTGGCCCCCCCCTCGCGATCGCTCCCAGCCAATGACAAACATCCCCTGCCTCTGTATAGTACACAGAGGCAGAGGATGTGATGTCATCTCTCCTCGGCTCGGGAGTTTCCGTTCCAGCGCCGAGGGGAGATGACATGTAAGTGCACCAACACTCACATACAACACAGTAGAACATGCCAGGCATACCTTACACCCCCGATCCCCCCCCGATCGCCCCCCGATCCCCCCCCAATCACCCCCCCCCCCTGTCACAAACTGACACCAAGCAGGTTTTTTTTTTTTTTTGTTTTTTTTTTCCTGATTACTGCATAGTGTCAGTTTGTGACAGTTAGCAGTGTTAGGGTAGTGACTGTTACCCCCCTGTAGGTCTAGGGTACCCCCCTAACCCCCCCTAATAAAGTTTTAACCCCTTGATCACCCCCCCTCACCAGTGTCGCTAAGCGATCATTTTTCTGATCGCTGTATTAGTGTCGCTGGTGACGCTAGTTAGGGACGTAAATATTTAGGTTCGCCGTCAGCGTTTTATAGCGACAGGGACCCCCATATACTATCTAATAAATGTTTTAACCCCTTGATTGCCCCCTAGTTAACCCTTTCACCACTGATCACCGTATAACCGTTACGGGTGACGCTGGTTAGTTTGTTTATTTTTTATAGTGTCAGGGCACCCGCCGTTTATTACCGAAAAAAGGTTTAGCCCCCTGATCGCCCGGCGGTGATATGCGTCGCCCTAGGCAGCGTCAGATTAGCACCAGTACCGCGAACACCCATGCACGCACCGTACACGCACCGTACACCTCCCTTAGTGGTATAGTATCTGAACGCATCAATATCTGATCCGATCAGATCTATACTGGCGTCCCCAGCAGTTTAGGGTTCCCAAAAACGCAGTGTTAGCGGGATCAGCCCAGATACCTGCTAGCACCTGCGTTTTGCCCCTCCGCCCGGCCCAGCCCAGTCCAGCCCACCCAAGTGCAGTATCGATCGATCACTGTCACTTATTTTGTAGCGTTTTGGTGAACTGGCAAGCACCAGCGGCCTAGTACACCCCGGTCGTAGTCAAACCAGCACTGCAGTAACACTTGGTGACGTGGCGAGTCCCATAAGTGCAGTTCAAGCTGGTGAGGTGGCAAGCACAAGTAGTGTCCCGCTGCCACCAAAAAGACAAACACAGGCCCGTCGTGCCCATAGTGCCCTTCCTGCTGCATTCGCCAATCCTAATTGGGAACCCACCGCTTCTGCAGCGCCCGTACTTCCCCCATTCACATCCCCAACCAAATGCAGTCGGCTGCATGAGAGGCATTTATATATCCTCCCAAGTACCCCTACCCAACGAACCCCCCCAAAAAAGATGTTGTGTCTGCAGCTAGCGCGGATATAGGCGTGACACTCACTATTATTGTCCCTCCTGTCCTGACAATCCTGGTCTTTGCATTGGTGAATGTTTTGAACGCTACCATTCACTAGTTGAGTATTAGCGTAGGGTACAGCATTGCACAGACTAGGCACACTTTCACAGGGTCTCCCAAGATGCCATCGCATTTTGAGAGACCCGAACCTGGAAGCGGTTACAGTTATAAAAGTTACAGTTACAAAAAAAAAGTGTAAAAAAAAAAAAAAACACAAACAAAAATAAAAAAAAATAGTTGTCGTTTTATTGTTCTCTCTCTCTATTCTCTCTCTCTATTGTTCTGCTCTTTTTTACTGTATTCTATTCTGCAATGTTTTATTGTTATTATGTTTTATCATGTTTGCTTTTCAGGTATGCAATTTTTTATACTTTACCGTTTACTGTGCTTTATTGTTAACCATTTTTTTGTCTTCAGGTACGCCATTCACGACTTTGAGTGGTTATACCAGAATGATGCCTGCAGGTTTAGGTATCATCTTGGTATCATTCTTTTTAGCCAGCGGTCGGCTTTCATGTAAAAGCAATCCTAGCGGCTAATTAGCCTCTAGACTGCTTTTACAAGCAGTGGGAGGGAATGCCCCCCCCCCCACCGTCTTCCGTGTTTTTCTCTGGCTCTCCTGTCTCAACAGGGAACCTGAGAATGCAGCCGGTGATTCAGCCAGCTGACCATAGAGCTGATCAGAGACCAGAGTGGCTCCAAACATCTCTATGGCCTAAGAAACCGGAAGCTACGAGCATTTTATGACTTAGATTTCGCCGGATGTAAATAGCGCCATTGGGAAATTGGGGGAGCATTTTATCACACCGATCTTGGTGTGGTCAGATGCTTTGAGGGCAGAGGAGAGATCTAGGGTCTAATAGACCCCAATTTTTTCAAAAAAGAGTACCTGTCACTACCTATTGCTATCATAGGGGATATTTACATTCCCTGAGATAACAATAAAAATGATTTAAAAAAAAAAAATGAAAGGAACAGTTTAAAAATAAGATAAAAAAGCAAAAAAATAATAAAGAAAAAAAATAAATAAATAAAAAGCACCCCTGTCCCCCCTGCTCTCGCGCTAAGGCGAACGCAAGCGGCGGTCTGGCGTCAAATGTAAACAGCAATTGCACCATGCATGTGAGGTATCACCGCGAAGGTCAGATCGAGGGCAGTAATTTTAGCAGTAGACCTCCTCTGTAAATCTAAAGTGGTAACCTGTAAAGGCTTTTAAAGGCTTTTAAAAATGTATTAATTTTGTTGCCACTGCACGTTTGTGCGCAATTTTAAAGCATGTCATGTTTGGTATCCATGTACTCGGCCTAAGATCATCTTTTTTATTTCATCAAACATTTGGGCAATATAGTGTGTTTTAGTGCATTAAAATTTAAAAAAGTGTGTTTTTTCCCCAAAAAATGCGTTTGAAAATCGCTGCGCAAATACTGTGTGAAAAAAAAAAATGAAACACCCACCATTTTAATCTGTAGGGCATTTGCTTTAAAATAATATATAATGTTTGGGGGTTCAAAGTAATTTTCTTGCAAAAAAAAATAATTTTTTCATGTAATCAAAAAGTGTCAGAAAGGGCTTTGTCTTCAAGTGGTTAGAAGAGTGGGTGATGTGTGACATAAGCTTCTAAATGTTGTGCATAAAATGCCAGGACAGTTCAAACCCCCCCCCCAAATGACCCCATTTTAGAAAGTAGACACCCCAAGCTATTTGCTGAGAGGCATGTCGAGTCCATGGAATATTTTATATTGTGACACAAGTAGCGGGAAAGAGACAAATTTTTTTTTTTTTTTTTTTTTTTTTGCACAAAGTTGTCACTAAATGTTATATTGCTCAAACGTGCCATGGGAATATGTGAAATTACACCCCAAAATAAATTCTGTTGCTTCTCCTGAGTACGGGGATACCACATGTGTGGGACTTTTTGGGAGCCTAGCCGCGCACGGGACCCCGAAAACCAAGCACCGCCTTCAGGCTTTCTAAGGCCGTAAATTTTTGATTTCACTCTTCACTGCCTATCACAGTTTCGGAGGCCATGGAATGCCCAGGTGGCATAAACCCCCCCCAAATGACCCCATTTTGGAAAGTAGACACCCCAAGCTATTTGCCGAGAGGTATAGTGAGTATTTTGCAGACCTCACTTTTTGTCACAAAGTTTTGAAAATTGAAAAAAGAAAAAAAAAAAATTTTTTTCTGGTCTTTCTTCATTTTCAAAAACAAATGAGAGCTGCAAAATACTCACCATGCCTCTCAGCAAATAGCTTGGGGTGTCTACTTTCCAAAATGGGGTCATTTGGGGGGGGGTTGTGCCATCTTGGCATTTTATGGCCTTCAAAACTGTGATAGGTAGTGAGGAGTAAAATCAAAAATGTATGCCCTTAGAAATCCTGAAGGTGGTGCTGGGTTTTCGGGGCCCCGTATGCGGCTAGGCTCCCAAAAAGTGCCACACATGTGGTATCCCCGTACTCAGGAGAAGCAGCTGAATGTATTTTGGGGTGCAATTCCACATATGCCCATGGCCTGTGTGAGCAATATATCATTTAGTGACAACTTTTTGTAATTTTTTTTTTTTTTTTTTGTCATTATTCAATCACTTGGGACAAAAAAAAAAAATATTCAATGGGTTCAACATGCCTCTCAGCAATTTCCTTGGGGTGTCTACTTTCCAAAATGGGGTCATTTGGGGGGGTTTTGTACTGCCCTGCCATTTTAGCACCTCAAGAAATGACATAGGCAGTCATAAACTAAAAGCTGTGTAAATTCCAGAAAATGTACCCTAGTTTGTAGACGCTATAACTTTTGCGCAAACCAATAAATATACGCTTATTGACATTTTTTTTACCAAAGACATGTGGCCGAATACATTTTGGCCTAAATGTATGACTAAAATTTAGTTTATTGGATTTTTTTTATAACAAAAAGTAGAAAATATCATTTTTTTTCAAAATTTTCAGTCTTTTTCCGTTTATAGCGCAAAAAATAAAAACGGCAAAGGTGATCAAATACCATCAAAAGAAAGCTCTATTTGTGGGAAGAAAAGGACGCAAATTTCGTTTGGGTAGAGCATTGCATGACCGCGCAATTAGCAGTTAAAGCGACGCAGTGCCGAATTGTAAAAAGTGCTCTGGTCAGGAAGGGGGTAAATCCTTCCGGGGCTGAAGTGGTTAAACTAAATCTCTCTAAAACTGAGCTATTAATATTCCCCCCGCCCGTGCCCCCTGCCATGACTTTTCCATCAAAATTAACAATGCAACCATCAGTCTCTCCCATCACGCCAGGGTACTAGGTGTAATCCTAGACTCTGACTTGTCATTTCAGCCTCAAATCCAATCGTTGTCAAAAGTTTGTAGAATTCACCTCCGTAACATCTCAACAATGTGCCCCTTTTTAACAAATGAAACCACCAAGCTCCTCATTCACTCCCTTGTTATCTCTCGCCTTGACTATTGCAACTCCCTTCTCATTGGCCTGTCTCTCCATAGGCTATCCCCTCTTCAGTCTATCATGAATGCTCAGTGTCTGCCAACCTTCTACTCCAATCCCTACACTGTCTCCCAATCACCCAGCGAATTAAATTCAAAATACTAACCACAACATACAAAGCCATTCACAACTCTGCCCCGAGCTACATCAACAATCTTGTCTCCAAATATCACCCAAATCGACCTCTCCGCTCTTCTCAAGACCTCCTGCTTTCAAGCTCTCTCATCTCTTCCTCCCATGCTCATCTCCAGGATTTCTCCAGAGCCTCTCCCATCCTCTGGAACTCGCTACCTCCATCTATCCGGCTATCCCCTTCTCTTGCTACCTTCAGGTGATCCCTGAAAACTCATCTCTTCAGGAAAGCCTATCACGTCTCCAACTAATCTCCTACCACTTCCAACAGCTCATTCCCCACAGTTACAACCTTTTGTACGACCTGCCCCACCCTATTAGATTGTAAGCTCTTCTGAGCAGGGCCCTCTTAACCCTCTTATATTTTATTGTATTATAATTGTATTGTCTCCCTTTTATATTGTAAAGCGCTGCATAAACTGTTGGCGCTATGTAAATCCTGTATAATAATAATAATAATAGTTAAAGACAGAACCTGTATACCACATAAATACATTCTCAAGGGGTGTATTGTGATCTCTAAAAGGTAATAAATATCTTTAGAAGTTTAACCTTCTAAATTACTTAGCATGCCGGTACTTAACAAAAATACATCTGATGCAGATCCTATTAAATTGGCATGGTTGTGTAAGGCGCATGGGTGTCCTAACTGTGGTATTTTAGACTTTTTTATTTTGTAAATGTTCATATTTTTACAGTCATATTTAGCTAACAAAACACCAACATTTTGCTTTAAAAGCAACATTTAGGGGTCATAGTAGATTGGAATACAACGTTAATCACATTTTTTTGCTAAACACATCTCTAAAACAAAATTCAGACATAAGCAAGCAGACTTCTCTATCATTTTGTAAAGAATTCTCTATGTTTTTCCAGTAGGTGGTCTATAAAAGGTCCAGAGCCAATTGCTTGTGATGCTTATTACTATTTGGGTTTCTTCCTTTTAATGAGAAACTTCCTAAACACCAAACTGTTTTTCCAAGAGTAAAGTCTCCATCTAGTGTCTAAAATTGTTATAACTAGTCTAGCTGTAAGTATTCAAATAAGTCATCCATTGTTTTGTTTTTTTTAAATCAAATTGATGTACTCACTTTCAATCAGTTGGTATTACAGCAACAATGACCCTTGCCACACAACCTGAATGTGACACTGCCCCATCGTATGTAGACGTTCTCATGGGGTCCATTATCAGTGTCGTATTGCTTGCTCAGATATCATAGTTAGTTGTGCAAGACTTTTGATTGCTCACTTTTCAAAATTCAGATTTTTCCCATGTAGACTCAACATTACAGTAAAACCTTGGTTTGAGAGCGTTTTGCAAGACAAGCAAAATGTTTTAATAAATTTTGCCTTGTTATAGAAGCAATGTCTTGATATAAGAGTAGCGTCATGTCACAACTGAGAATAAAAAAGAAGAGAGGAGCCTCTAAGTGTAGTAATATGGTTACATTTAATGAAGGTACAACATTTAGCACTTAGAGGTGCCTCTCTTCTCTTTTATACCCTGTAAAAAAATGCTTTGATATACAAGTGCTTTGGATTACAAGCATGTTTCTGGTATGAATTATGCTCGCAAACCAAGGTTTTACTGTATTAAATTATCTTATTTATTTGTCTCGTTTTTAGTAGGATACACAGTTATGATACAGCGCCTTGTGCAGGACGAGGAAGCGGTGGAAAAGTGTTTATGTAGTTGTTAATGTAATATGATCAATTAACCTTATTATACTGTTTTTCCATCATTTTCCGAGAAGTCAGTTAACCATTTCAGTGCCAATCTGTAATACATCTTCATTCTTAGATTGTAAGCTCTAACGAGCAGGGCCTTCTGATTCCTCTTGTACCAAATTGTAATGTAACTGTAATGTCTGCCTTCATTTTGTTAAGTGCTGTGCAAACTGTTGGCGCTGAATAAATCCTATCTAATATTGAATAATAATTACCAAACCATTGTTTTAGTTATGGGTGCTGTAAGGCTCGGTTCACACTGCAACGACTTTGGTTCCGACTTGAGAGACACCAAGTTGCATAACATGTGAAATCCCATGTCAGTCAATGAGAGCTGTCCTAATTAGCACTACTTCAACTTTAGAAAAGGTTCGTGTAATACTTAAAGGCAACTTTTATCTGACTTGTGCCCATAGACTTTAATGGAAGTCGCCTCCTTATCTACAGTATATTGATGTGATTTGAATCACACATTACAGGAAGATTACCTAGGCATTCCTAAAAAAGTTGCTTCTAAAGTCGCATCAAAGTAGTGCTCATGTCGCCAGCAAATTGCCAACAAGTCGCCTGGCAAAGTCACACCGTAAATTGCGTGATTTTCACGCCACGAGAGTGTCAACCGAGCCTGATAGTTTGGCTGAAAATTATTATTCGGTCATGCAACATTGTACCAAATAAATTTTTTATTATTTATTGTGCGACATAACTTTCTATTGGTGGTATTTAATAATCACTGTTTATTTATTTTTAATGTAGAAAATTAGAAAAAAAAATGCTGTTGCCCTTACTTTCTTTTTAAAGCACAGAAAATAAAATGCCAGGATTGTACAAACACCATCAAAATGACCTCATTTTGAAAAATAGACACCCCAAAGTGAGTTTATTGTTTGCCACAACTCCATAACTTGCAATCAACTGATTGTGATGTACACAGGGAAAAAGCAAAGCGTAGTGCACACATCATTTAACCTCATGCCTGCTGGACAACTTTATTGTGTAATAAGCAGGTGCATCTTAATAGGGGTTGTAGGTGTCAGTGGCTGGAGGTGGGTGTCAGTAATTGGGGGGCTGTTAAAGACAGAGGATCATCATGACAGTCAGAAGTGGCAAGAACATATAATTTAATCCCACGCCTGCTGGCCAACTTCCAGCATACACTAATGTGTATTTGCTGTGCACTGCCTAAAAATTACTGCACTGACCATTTTTTGTTCCGCACAGCAATACATACAGTGCCTTGAAAAAGTATTCATACTCCTTGAAACTTTCCACATTTTGTCATGTAACAAGCAAAAACGTAAATGTATTTTATTGGGCTTTTATATTATAGACCAACACAAAGTGGCACATAATTGAGAAGCGTAAGGAAAATAAAAATGGTTTTCAAATTGTTTTACAAATAAATATTGGAAAAGTGTGGTGTGCATTTGTATTCAGCTCCCTTTACTCTGATACCCCTAACTAAAATTTAGTTGAACCAATTGCCTTTGGAAGTCACCTGATTAGTAAATAGAATCCACCTGTGTGTAATTGAATCTCAGTATAAATACAGCTGTTCTGTGAAGCCCTCGGAGGTTTGTTAGAGAACCTTAGTGAACAGCATCATGAAGGCCAAGGAACACACCAGAGAGGTCAGGGATAAAGTTGTGGAGAAGTTTAAAGCAGGGTTAGGTTATAAAAAAAATATCCAAAGCTTTGAACATCTCACAGAGCAATGTTCAATCCATCCCTCCAAAATCTAAAGAGTATGGTACAACTGCAAACCTACCAAGACATGGCCGTCCACCTAAACTGACAGACCGGCAAGGAGAGCAATAATCAGAGAAGCAGCCAAGAGGCCCATGGTAACTTGGAGGAGCTGCAGAGATCCACAACCAGGTGGGAGAATCTGTCCACAGGACAACTATTAGTCAAGTACTCCACAAATCTGGCCTTTATGGAAGAGTGGCAAGAAGAATGCCATTGTTGAAAGAAAGCCAAAGGAAAACCCATTTGAAGTTTGCGAGAAGCCATTTGGGAGACACAGCAAACATGTGGAAGAAGGTGCTCTGGTCAGATGAGACCAAAATTA
This sequence comes from Lithobates septentrionalis, assembly GCA_037952835.1. Taxonomy (NCBI): domain Eukaryota; kingdom Metazoa; phylum Chordata; class Amphibia; order Anura; family Ranidae; genus Lithobates; species Lithobates septentrionalis. Next base: position 5,696,984 of record JBBDGP010000281.1, on the reverse strand, counting down.
AACTTTTTGGTCTAAAAGCAAAGCGCTATGTGTGGCGGAAAACTAACACTGCACATCACCCTGAACACACCATCCCCCACGTGAAACATGGTGGTGGCAACATCCTGTTGTGGGGATGCTTTTCTTCAGCAGGGAAGCTGGTGAGAGTTACTCGGAAGATGGATGGAGACAAATACAGGGCAATCTTAGAAGAAAACCTGTGAGGGTCTGCAAAAGACTTGAGACTGGAGCAGAGGTTTACCTTCCAACAAGATAACGACCCTAAACATACAGCCAGAGCTACAATGGAAAGGTTTAGATCAAAGCATATTCATGTGCTAGAATGGCCCAGTCAAAGTCCAAACCTAAATCCAAATGAGAATCTGTGGCAAGACTTGAAAATTGCTGTTCACAGATGTTCTCCATCCAAGAAAAATGGACAAAAATTTCTCTCTCCAGATGTGCAATGCTGGTAGAGACATCCCCAAAAAGACTTGCAGCTATAATTGCAGTGAAAGGTGGTTCTACAAAGTATTGACTCATGGGGGCTGAATACAAATGTACGCCACACTTTTCAGAGATTTATTTGTAAAAAAAATTTGAAAACCATTTATCATTTTCCTTCCACTTCACAATTATGTGCCACTTTGTGTTGGTCTATCATATAAAATCTCAATAAAATACATTTACGTTTTTGGTTGTTCCATGACAAAATGTGGAAAATTTCAAGGGGTATGAATGCTTTTTCAAGGCACTGTACTATTCCATTGTGGAGTGATGCTAGAATGCATGTTCATTGTCAAAGTGCATTGGTGTGCCATTTAAATGAAAGTGGAGGATACCAGTTTTAATGGCCCATGTTTAGGGAGGGGATATCAGATTTCATGGCTCTTGCTACTGAAGGGCTACCAGATTTTGTTGTAATACAAAATTTTGCAGGCTTAACCTGACTAAACGACAGTAGAATTTCATTCTACATTCTTTTTATTCATATTCTTTTTAATGACGTTTTATTTTCTAATTATTATTTAGTGGAGTCAAATCACCATTCGTTTTCAACCACAGTGGAGAGAAATTTCGAAGGAGCAGCATGAAAATGTTTTCACAAATGAATACATTTCTAACAGTGTATGTGGTTTTCATTCAGGAAAGCAAATTAATTCCAAAATCAAATATTAAAAGCAAACAATACTTTAAAATCATATTTGAATGACATTCATCCAGTATTAAATGTACATGGACATTTCATACAAATATTCATACAAACGTTCTTTTGAAAATCTATTAGGCTGGGTTTACATATATGCGAATTGGATGTGTTTTAAACCACATCCAATTTGCATGACATGTGAATGGGACCGGCTCTCAATGGAGCCAGTTCACACATGTCCGGGGTGGCTGCGGGTCCTGTGCATTTTTGGGTCCGGTTCAGGTGCGAATTCAGGCAAAAATTTGCACCTAAATCTCACCTGAACCGGTGAACAGGATTCTGGACTGCAAACCGCAGCTGCACATATGTTAACCTGGCCTTAGTGTATAGCCACCTTTAGTCAGGGGATACCAGCTTTTGCAGGCCATGTTAGTGAGGAGAGTGCACCTGCTTTTTGAAAATCAACATAAATAAGTCAGCGCTTAGTGGTATGAAAGAAAGCTGCGTGCAAATAGGCATAGATATATATTACGCCCTACAAAAATTATAGGACATAAAAATGCAGCACTCAAAATTAAACATGCAAGTGTAACACCCGTGTAAATTATAATATGTGTCCATATAAGACAGCTGAAATATATTATTTAAATCATCCATAAAAACAAAGTCGAAATCATCCTTGGGAAACAGAATTCAATGATAAAGTGATCCAAGCCAAACTTTATCCAGTCTTTCACTATAAAGAATCTCCACAGTGCCGTGCCTTCACCCATAGTAGAAATGCACACTCACCAAATTATGTTGCTGTCTATGAAATACAACAGCTATATGCACTTATTAATGTACCGGTAACTCCTTCTCGGGATATACTGCTCCATTTCTTCAGTATCCAGTATGGACTGTAAAGCTGTATCTATCTCCAATCATATATGCCACAATATCATTCATATCCAAATCGAATCACCAACAACAGAAAAAAGCAATCCTCATGGTCGCTATTTATTGGTGACTCATACACAAATTATATGATAAAAACAACTAAAAAAATATAACACATCTCCACAAATAATTAAAATATGTGCCGCTGTTGTCACTTACATTCGTGGCTGCCGAACTTGTTTATATAATTTTAAAAAAGAAGTATGGGGATTTTTTTTTTTTTAATATACTTACCTAAGTGCCTAAGTGGATGCAGCATCATGTCAATAAACAATGGTCTATCTAAATTACCTTTCCTGTCGCATCTTCATGGCAGCATACACCTACAGTGTGGGCTGTGGCTCCGCCTCCGCAACCTGATAGGAAAACATAGCTATTAAACCCTGAGAGGTCACCCACCCCAGTATTCTCCTTTTTTTCCTCACCTGTCAAGGACCGAACATGTATCCCTTACCGCCCTCGCCCCAGCCAGGTTCAAGCCTCTCCTGGTTGGAAGTCCTTACCTGTACAGCCTCTAAATGAGCTAAACGAAAGGAACCCCAATCTGATGGTCTCAGAGGTATGTTGTTAAAACGCTTTACAAACCTTAAATAGGTTTATTGCATTGCAGCGGCCTCCAGGCTTCTCTTCTGAGCACTTGGTAAAAATAATCTCCTTCCTTTGCGGCGCCTCTGAGCCCTGTAGTCCCACACCGCTAGTGGCATAGCACCGAGCGTGTCAAACTCTTCCACGCATGCGTGGACAAACAAACTCAAGAGGTCAGAGTCTACAGTGATAGCAGTCCTCCCCTTTTGACCGAGACGGCCATGGTTTACGATGCTCCTCCAACTGAACACAGCAAAGCCATTGCCGCTCCTGATCTACTCTTACAGGGACAGCTCCTTCACCCATTCCCGGAGAGGCTGCATCTAACAGCCTGGAGATTGAAAGGGCTAGGTTCTTAGTCCAAGGTGGCTCCCAGAAAGTGGTAGACACTCTTCTTCAAGCCAGAAAATGGACCACCAACAATACCTATAGAAGGATCTGGGAAAAGTTTCTCTCAGTTGCACAACAGCAATGCTGGAACTCATCATCTCCAACAGTCGCTCAGATACTCGAGTTTCTCCAGCTAGGCTTAGATAAAGGCCTTGGGTCTAGTACCCTGAAGGTACACGTGTCAGCCCTGTCCGCTATGACAGGAGTGAAGTTGGCACAGGAGCCCCTTGTCATCCAATTCCAAAAGGCTTGTCTAAAGTTGAGACCACCTAGAAAACCTTCCTTCCCGACATGGGACCTTTCGTTAGTGCTTAGAGGCCTTATCCCATGAACCATTCTTTCCGATGGAGGGCATTTCTCTGTGGGACCTAACTTTCAAGGTCACCTTCCTAATAGCAATTACATTGGCTAAAAGAGTCTCGGAGATGCAGGCCCTACTGGCAAAGGAACCATACCTAACCATCTACCCAGACAAGGTAGTCTTAAAACCACTGTATCGCTTCATCCTGAAGGTGTCGTCTTCCTTCCACTTTAACCAGGAGTTATGCCTTCCCACTCTCTCTACAGAACAGGGTGATTCACAACTACTTGATATAAAGACCAGTATCCAAGCCTACCTCTTGGCAACCAGTAACCTGAGAAAGATGGAGAATCTCCTAATCATTCCACATGGCTTTAGGAGAGGACAAGCAGCGACCTCTCGCACCATCGCAGCATGGTTGGTGAAGATCATTAAAAGAGCTTACTCATCTAACCACGCACAAATACCTGAGGGCTTAAGGGCACACTCCACAAGGGCAATGGCGACCTCCTGGGCGGCCTACTGCAGGGTGCCTTCCGAAACCATTTGCAAAGCAGCCACTTGGTCTTCAAAGAACACCTTTATTTCCCATTATAAAGTGGACTCCGCTAGATTGTCCACGATAGAATTCAGAAGAGCAATTATACAGTACAACACCTCTATTCCTTGTAAATAAACTTATCTTCTGCTCATACTCACCCAGTTTGCGAGTTATTCCCCATAGGTGTATGCTGCCATGATACGACAGGAAAACAGAAAATTGTATACTCACCTTTCCGTAGTTTTCCTTTCCTGTCGCATCTTCATGGCAGCATACGGATGCCCACCGGTCTGAGGTGAGGTATATATATACGGAGACTACTGGGGCGGGTGCCTTCTCAGGGTTTAATAGCTACGCGGTCCTATCAGGTTGCAGAGGAGGAGCCACAACCCATAGGTGTATGCTGCCATGAAGATGCGACAGGAAAGGAAAATTATGGAAAGGTGAGCATACAATTTTCCGTTTTTTGTATTAATTCAACAATTGCCAAAGACGAAATACCAAAATACATAAGCAAAATTAAACCATCAGAGCCTTTTTACATTGAAATTGATACTTTACTGAAACATGCATTGGATAAATGAACTTCAGGTTTGGCAGAGGAGCTTCAGGATCAAGTGCTTATGCTGTACGCACCACAAAGGATGCATTAACATCAATTTTTATTTTATTTTTTAACATCAATTTGCATGCAAAATGAGCATACATATTCAGCAGGTTCAATTTGTAGGCCAATGAAAGACACATGAAAGCTGGAAGAAAATCATTAATCCTGTAACATGATGAGCACACATCAAGCCGCCTGCAGTTCAATGTGTGACAAATAGGGATGAGCTCAGTTGGACTCAAACATCGGGCATTCGCCCGTTCGCCGAACAGCGAATATTATGGGGCGTTCGCAGAAATTCGAGCACCGCGGAACGCCCCATAATGCACTGCGAGATCGCAGTGCATTGATGTCTGATGATTGGCCAAAGCATGCACCTGACCTGCATGCTTTTGCCAATCACAGCGCGCTCATCTACGAGAGCCATAATTGGCCAACGTCAGGGTGCCTTTGGCCAACCATGGCTCAGGGGGACTAAGTCCACGCCCCATACTATATAATACATAGCGGCCGTGTGTAGTGTGTGACTGTGGATGGAGATAGATTAGATTGAGCTAAACTAGGCAGGCAGGTTAGTTAGTTAGTTAGTTAGTGGCAGTGTATTTAATATATATAAATATATATATATATATATATATATATATATATATATATATATATATATATATATATATATATATAAATAATATACACAGTCTAGTATATATATATATATATTTATACTCTGCATTTAGTGTAGACTCTATATTCAGTGTAGACTCTATATTCAGTCAGTGCAGGCAGTGTAGTATATATAACACAGTGTATTGAAGTTGTTAAGGGGAACCAAAAATTTTTAAAAAATGGAGTGGAGGTCCCCCCAAGATCCATAGCAGACTCTTATCCGAGCAAGCAGCCATGGTGGGCCAGGAAAGGGGGGGCGAGTGCCCGGCCGCTTTGAACTATACCAGGCCTCTTGCCCCCCCAAAGCTCCTTGTCCCCATGTTGATGGGGACAAGAGCCTCATCCCCACAACCCTTGCACGGTGGTTGTGGAGGTCTGCAGGCGGGGGGGCTTATTGGCATCTGGAAGCCCCCTTTAACAAGGGGGGCCCCCAGATCACAGCCCCCCCATGTGAATGGGTAACGGGTACATTGTACCCCTACCCATTCACCAAAAAAAGTGTCAAAAAAGTAAAAACAACAGGAGACAGTTTTTGACAATTACGTTATAAAAAAAAGTGTCCCGCAATGTCCATTCATCTTCAATGAAGAAATAGAAAAATAAAAGCCCTGCCTCAATGGTAGGCGTCCCGCCAACTACTGTCTTTTCATGGTGATAGCTGTTATATTGGCAAGAGCCGGGCCACCCGGTGACGTAACCGGGTGACCCCTGCCCATTTTGATGTCACGTGAGGTCAGATGGGGTGGGCTCATCCGTTTACATCATCGGGTGGCCCCGGCCTTGCCTATATAACAGCTGTCAAAGCCAAGAGACAGCAGTCGGTGCCTCCCATCGGCTTTTTCTATTTTTTGGCTCCGTCGGGTGCCGTGATTGAAGATGGATGGACATCGCGGGCCACTTTTTATTTTTTAATAAAGGAATTGTCAAAAACTGTCTCCTGTTGTTTTTACTTTCTGACACTTTTTTTGCTGAATGGGTAGGGGTACAACATACCCCTACCCATTCACATAGGGCAGGGGCCGGCATCTGGGGTCCCCCTTGTTGAATGGAGCTTCCAGATTCTGATAACAGACCCCCACAACCACCAGGCAAGGGTTGTGAGGATGAGCCCATTGTCCTCATCAACATGTTGAGGGCCATGTTGAGGGCAAGCTTCCTGGTATGGTTCAGGAGGGGGTGCGCTCACTCCTACCCCCCTGTTCCTGGCCTGCCATGGCTGCTTTCTCAGATAAGGGTCTGGTATGGACTATGGGGGGGACCCCCCAAGTCGTTTTTTTTTTTTTACATTTTGGCGTGGGGTTCGCCTTAAAATCCATACCAGACCCGAAGGTTATGGTGCGAACCAAACCCGGGGGGTGTTCGGTTCATCCCTGACAAATAAACCAAATTAATATTAGGATGTGGGACCAGAAGAGCCTGCAGTTTCCAACATCCAAGCTCTTATTCAAGTTCACAGGTGTTGACATCTATGAACTTAAGGAAAACTAATGTTCATTGTTTCAAATTCATTATGAAGCTGGAAGATGGAATTTTTACAGAACAGCTAATTTAAGGTCCGTTCACAGTGTTTTGGTGCGAATAGGTCAGGGCTTCTCGGTACAGGTGCTTCTGATTAAAATTGGCTGCTCAGCCTATTAAAAGCATTGACAAGCTGACAGCGGCCAGCTCTGTCTGTGCCGGTCCACATGTAATCACTCTGCCAGCAAATATGTGCTGTTAGGTACAGATGATCATTTCTGAGTGGCTTTTCTATTTAGAAATATGGCCTATTTGTAAATTGCTGTTGTGAATGAGGCCTTACTGAGACTTCTTGCATCATCTTTTGTTACCACATCCTAATTCTTTTGTGTTATCTATATTTTTCTTTTACATATGAACAAGTCTTCATAAAAAAAACATTTAAATTATTTCTATTTTTATTGAAGAAGCAGAAGATAAATTACAACAGGGGATATAAGCTATGAGGCATATTATCAAATTTCAATGAAAATGTAGTAAATATAATAAAGTATAAATCTATTAAACAACAATGACACTCTGTTGAGGGCCAGGGACCCAGGGGCTGGGGAGGGTGCAGAAGGTGTGAACAATCCAGACCAAACCCGAGAATGGGATGGACAAAATCCATACCAAAATAAAAATTAAAATTGTAAAAAAAAAAAAGATAAAAAAGGGGAGTGGGGAGGGGTAAAAAGAGAGTGTAAGAAGAGTGAGGAGATGAAGAAAGGCTGCAAAGCAGAAGAGAAGAGAGTTTCCACAGGATGGAGGGCGAGAGTTAGCTGGGAAAAACCAGACTGGTCAGGCGCAGAGTAGGAAAAGCATAAGACCACCATAAGGCCCAAACCTTGAGAAACTTAGAGTGGGAATCATAGAAGATATTGAACATCTTATTGACCCTTAAGGTAGTCAGGATACTCCTTACCTCTGCAAACAGAACAGTGTTTTTTTTTTCAGGCCCTGGCTATTGCGTGTTTGGCAGCAATGAATAGATACATGGACAGCTTCTGTGGACAGTGGAAAAGTGCTAGCTTAGCATCCTTATGAATGGGAACATGAAACAGTGTGAACAGAAGTCCAAAAACCCTCAACCAGAACCAGAGATCTCATCTCTGTGCTGGCTACAACCCCGAAAGCATCTATCACTATATGACAGGTTTAAGTTAGAAATGGAATCCAGTACCAACGGAAGAGGACTTTATATGCCATCTTCAATGTAACAGTATTTAAGGACCATTTCACTATTCATGACCAGGCTTTGCCCCAATCTTGTCCCAACTTTGTTTTCACTTGGACACATATGAGAGAGATGCAGTGGAGCCACAAGTATTTAGAGAGTAGATTGCAGAGATGGTGCCTGGAGCACCTGGAGAGTGCAAACAGGTGTGTTCGAAGGACATATGCTGAAATCGATAGGTGGCATTATGTCTAAGAAAGGCTATACACAAATAGATGAAGATTAATCTGCCTGGCTCATAAAGCTATATTTAATGCAACTGACGAGGAAGGCCCCCATTAGCATTGAATATGTAAAAGTTAAAATTTTGATGGATAGGAAATTTTGCGGTTTGGACATTCAATCTATTAGGTGAAAAACATGTATAAAATGTATTTGTTTTTTCATATTTGCTGAAACATACCCATTTGACTGTGGACATAATTTTGCAGAAGTCATTTTCTTCTACATATTATCTACTTGGACCTGTTAAATCTTCTGTCAAGCACAAAAGAAATGTTGGATAGAAAGCAAACAAAAAGAGTTTTGATAACAAATCAAATTAGTTCAGTACCATTATTTATTATAAATGGTCCTTAATTGCTCCCTAAAGCATACATTATGTTTAACAATTTATAATTTTCTCTTGCTGATGACTGCAGTTCTTTGGATATTTACATCCATACTTCAAGTGCTAAAAAATGGACTACGCAGGGTTGGCATTGTAAAAAGCAGAAAAAAGCTGTGCCTGCCCAAATACAATGTCATGCGTGAAAACTGACCTTATCTAGTAATGGTTGCAGTCACTTTTTCGTCAAAGCGTTTTAACTGTGCATTATATTTTCAGATATTCCTGACAAAGTCAACTGATGCAACATGTAGGGCAGAACTTGAGTGAAGTCATGAGCAAAAGGAGAAGCTTCAAGATGCTCTTGAATACTGTAGCACCTGCACTTTGCACCCCGAGTAAAGTAAGCAGCAGCATTGTATAACAAAAAGTGAATGTTTTTAATGTTTTTTTTTTTAAATATACACCGGTTGAGGTTAGGACTCACTCATCCATGTCTTTATGGACCTTGCTTTGTGCACTGGTGAGCAGTCATGTTGGAACAGGAAGGGCAACCCCAAACTGTTCCCACATGTTTTGGTATGCTGATGCCTTAAGAGTTCTCTTCACTGGAACTAAGGGGCCAAGCCCAACCCCTGAAGAACAACCCACACCATATTCCCCATTCCACAAAATGATTTGTATCAGTGCACAAAGCAAGGTCCATGAAGACATGGTTGAGCGAGTTTGGGGTGGAGGAACTTGACTGGCCTGCACGGAGTCCTGACCTCAACCCGATAAAACACCTTTGGGATGAATTAGAGCAGAGACTACAAGCCAGGGCTTCTTGTGCAACATCAATGCCTGACCTCACAAATGCACTTCTGGAAGAATGGTCAAATATTCCTATAGACACATTCCTAATCCTTGTGGACAGCCTTCCCAGAAGAGTTGAAGCTGTTATAGCTTCAAAGGTTGGGCCAACTCAATATTGAACCCTATGGACTAAAACTGGGTTGCCATTAAAGTTCATAACTATAGCATGATACTACTACCATTTAATCACTATAAGCTAACATTTTGAACTTGCATCTTTGGTATTGTCAATCTTTTTTCCCTTCTATTCTAATCCCATAGTCTCGCAAAAATGTAAACCAGAGCTCATGTTTTAACCATTTGTATGATATTGTCCATTTGTTCTCTAATAATAATAAAAATTACTATACTTTTACAACCATTTGCTTAAGAACCCCATGGGGAACCTTTTTCTTTTCTTTTTTAGAAGCCATTAAAGTTCATGTGCGTGTAAAGGCGGATGTCCCAATACTTTTGGTAATAATATATACAGTGGTATATATTTGGTAATAATATATACAGTGTGTGTATATATATATATACAGGTAAAAGCCAGTAAATTAGAATATTTTGAAAAACTTGATTTATTTCAGTAATTGCATTCAAAAGGTGTAACTTGTACATTATATTTATTCATTGCACACAGACTGATGCATTCAAATGTTTATTTCATTTAATTTTGATGATTTGAAGTGGCAACAAATGAAAATCCAAAATTCCGTGTGTCACAAAATTAGAATATTACTTAAGGCTAATACAAAAAAGGGATTTTTTAGAAATGTTGGCCAACTGAAAAGTATGAAAATGAAAAATATGAGCATGTACAATACTCAATACTTGGTTGGAGCTCCTTTTGCCTCAATTACTGCATTAATGCGGCGTGGCATGGAGTCGATGAGTTTCTGGCACTGCTCAGGTGTTATGAGAGCCCAGGTTGCTCTGATAGTGGCCTTCAACTCTTCTGCGTTGTTGGGTCTGGCATTCTGCATCTTCCTTTTCACAATACCCCACAGATTTTCTATGGGGCTAAGGTCAGGGGTGTTGGCTGGCCAATTTAGAACAGAAATACCATGGTCCGTAAACCAGGCATGGGTAGATTTTGCGCTGTGTGCAGGCGCCAAGTCCTGTTGGAACCTGAAATCTCCATCTCCATAGAGCAGGTCAGCAGCAGGAAGCATGAAGTGCTCTAAAACTTGCTGGTAGACGGCTGCGTTGACCCTGGATCTCAGGAAACAGAGTGGACCGACACCAGCAGATGACATGGCACCCCAAACCATCACTGATGGTGGAAACTTTACACTAGACTTCAGGCAACGTGGATCCTGTGCCTCTCCTGTCTTCCTCCAGACTCTGGGACCTCGATTTCCAAAGGAAATGCAAAATTTGCTTTCGTCAGAAAACATGACTTTGGACCACTCAGCAGCAGTCCAGTTATTTTTTTCCTTAGCCCAGGTGAGACGCTTTTCGCGCTGTTTCTTGGTCAACAGTGGCTTGACACGAGGTATGCGGCAGTTGAAACCCATGTCTTTCAAGCGTCTCTTGGTGGTGGATCTTGAAGCACTGACTCCAGCAGCTGTCCACTCCTTGTGAATCTCCCCCACATTTTTGAAGGGGTTTTTTTTCACAATCTTGACTAGGGCGCGGTGATCCCTATCGCTTGTACACTTTTTCTGACCACAGTTTTTCCTTCCCTTTGCCTCTCTATTAATGTGTTTGGACACAGAGCTCTGAGAACAGCCAGCCTCTTCAGCAATAACCTTTTGTGTCTTTCCCTCCTTGTGCAATGTGTCGATGGTCGCCTTTTGGACAGCTGTCAAATCTGAAGTCTTCCCCATGTTTGTGTAGGCTTCAGAACTGGACTGAGAGACCATTTAAAGCCCTTTGCAGGTGTTTTGAGTTAATCAGCTGATTAGTTTGTGGCACCAGGTGTCTTCAAAATTTAACCCTTACACAATATTCTAATTTTGTGACACACGGAATTTTGGATTTTCATTTGTTGCCACTTCAAATCATCAAAATTAAATGAAATAAACATTTGAATGCATCAGTCTGTGTGCAATGAATAAATATAATGTACAAGTTACACCTTTTGAATGCAATTACTGAAATAAATCAAGTTTTTCAAAATATTCTAATTTACTGGCTTTCACCTGTATATATATGTAATGCTACCCCCGCAGGAGCTGCTGGTGAATAAGTTCTCCCATCCTGCACAGCCAGACACATGCATTTTCCACTCTCTCTGGAGACAGGAAACAGTCCTTGCAGTTTTGTTTTGTTTTTTATTTAGGGGGATTTGAACTTGGATGGGGTAAGGGTTGTTATGGGATGCCCACTTGATCAGTAAAAAAATTATTCAGGGACACTCACTATATACATCCAGCATATACACACTTCTCTTCTACCTCCAGCACAGAATTGCTTGTAGAAATATATCTCCCAGGGCCAACTAGCTCTGACAAGATCGTAATCAGACCATAGCAAGTGCCCTTTGCAGGCAGGGACTGCGGGCCCCTTTAGTAGTGTAGCAAAAAGAGAGGTCTTTGGTGCTAGATGTCCTATTACTGTGACTACTGCTCCCAGTACCACCTCTTCAAGCACTGCCAGCCCACCTGGCTGCAGCTGCCCTGTTCTCTAGCCCTCCTGACTACTTCTCCACAGTCCTCCCAGACTAACTCTGCATCCATCCCAGACTGCTTGCACCCAGTCCCTTCAGGCATGCCTCTCAGTCTTCTGACTGTAACTCTCACCTCCCTGGTGATTTACCCGGCAGTTTCCTCCTGCTGTCTTCCCCTTGCTCCCATGCCTCCTGGTCAGGATCCTCCATGGGTCATGAGAAGGGGTCCCTTCCGCACCTGAGCCCAGACCTAAGTTCACCCCTCCCCCAGACTGGGGAGCTACTTTCAAAGGCCTCCGAACAGCCTAACACTCCATTTCCATCTTCTACCCAAACTCCACTCTGCTCTAGCTTGGCTGACCCTCAGTATTTGAGGGGGCCTGCCCCCTGCCAACCCATCTGTGGGGGATTGGTCAGGGCCCTCAGCACACTACAGCCAGCCTCTCCAAGGCCCCTCCCAACTGTTTATGGAACCTTCTCCCTGTTTCTAAGAAGCAAGGAGGAGTGACCAGAGATGCTGCTGCTGAGTCATCCATCCTACCCTCCTACCCTGAGTCACTGAAACCCTGACCCAGAAAAACACAGGCTTGGCTGCAAGCTTGAATTTACCTACACTAACAAAAAATCCTGTCACTAGCACTATAGCCACACTAGGGGGTGCTACACATATACACCACATTATATACATCCTGGCTACAGGTCCCTGCAGCTAACATACATAGTATCACACAAAAAGAAACTGTACACAAAGAGCAAGAGCACCTCCCCCTCAAGGGAAGCCCTCTGCCTGCTGTAAAATGTTGTCCAATGATGGCAGGGTGAGCTCCCACTCACAACGGCACCTGCTAAATAGAGAGTACAAAATCCTACCACTAACAACTGATTAGCTGTACAAATTTTCTGTCAGCAGGGGGTTATGATCCCACTGACAGAAAATAAACAAATAAACACACACATTTTTTTTTATTTCTGGCAGCAGGAGGTTATGAAACCTGCTGGAAGAAACAGCATGACATTTTGTTTTAAAGTCCCTGTTAAGAGGAGCCCCTCCTTGGTCATCAGGCTCTTGGCAAAAAAAAAAAAGTAAGTGTTCAGACCTAGGCTTCACCCGAGTTCTTTAGAGGGGACAGTCTATCTGGCATGGATCAGGGTGGCAGGCCAGCCTAGTCTGCAAAGAAACAAACAGAAGCAACACAGGTAGCAATATCCCAGCTGTCCATGCGACAATCTTGACTTGTGAGCTGCACACTCCAGCAGTCCTTAAGGCGTAGAGATTGGAATCAGGCAGTCTTCTCATACTGCCATCAGCTTTTCTTATAGAGACAGAGTGGCTCCTAGCAGGCTGTCCTGCTTTCACAACCACCACTCTGTCTTTGTGGATTGCTCTCCCCAGCCTCCATTCCTTCCCAATGTCCTGAAAGCAGTCCCAGGTCTCCTCACAATCTGGCACCCACAGAGGCTTAGGGATATGCAGGTACTCCCACACCAGGTCATCCTCCCACTCTCTCCGGGAGTCCTCGATGATGTCCATGATGTCGGGAGGGACATAGGGGGTAGTCCAGACCCCACTCCAAAACTGTTCTGCGCTGAACCTCCCGCTGGTACCTGGAAAACATGGGAAGTTCTCTTCCCTTTCCCTGGCAGGCCACAGTGTTGGGGGGCGTCTTGACCCACTGCTTGATTTCAGCTGCTCTGGTCTGGGTGGTGGATGGTCTGTTATAGAAGATCTTTCTTGCACTGACAGGGGCTCCTGCGGCTCCTCCAGTTCCCACAGCAAGATCTGGTACATTTAACACCTCAAACTGAATCTCTTCCTGGACCAGGGAGCCCCCCATCTCTCATTCCTCCTCCGAGCTACAGTGTGACAACCAATCTGCTATCTCATCTTCCAGGGACCCAAATTCTGCCTGCAGTCTGGGGGAACCCCAATCTATGGCCCTGTCTCTGCTTTTGCCCTTCTGGCTCACCCGAGGACACATCTCCCTCCTGCATGGCTCCTTCCAGGTGGGGTCAGCGGAGCACATATGTGCAGCCGGCATTTCAGGGACAATGTCTGGTTCCTGCTAGGCATTAACTCCAGTTACCAGGTCCCTGACCGAGCTGCCGGCCACAGCAGATCTCCAACTCTCTTCCCCGATGTTGCTGGTTTTCGCAGGGGAGTCGCCAGGCTTCGGGCTCAACCCCCCCTTGCTCAAATGATCCAAGGCCCTCTCTGGCCTTCTGGGACTTCTACGTCTGTAATTGGCACAGTCCTGATTGCAGGTCCACACGGTAGTACTGTGGCCTCTACTCGCTGGATACTAGCTGGGTAAGCGGCTCGACGCAATGCCCACACCGGCACTGAGCATTGCGGTCGCGATCCGCCATTCAGGACACAGCAGGCATAGTCACTCCATCTCCTCGATCATCCCGAGGGCAAACCCCCCCTGCGATGCTCCAACCGGACACTGGTGTCCACCAATGTCCACTCCTGCAGATCAGGCAACCATGTCAATGCTGGATACACATGAGCACACTCCACCATCTTGCTCTTCTCTGCTAGCAGGGTACACTAGATCTCCTCCGGGGAGTAGCCCCACCCCCAAGCTTCCAGACGGGATGGTGCCTGCAGAGCTGGTAAGCAGGCCTTTTCCCCCGCTTGCTGCTGTAACTCCTTGTTAGCTGTACCGAAGTTTGCAGGCCCACTGATGCTTACAGAATTTGTCCGGACATGCCGCTTGGCACCGACTGGGCCTCAGCAACTGGGAGCAGGTGGCCGCTGACTTGTACTGTGGTTGCCGATGGTAACAATAAAGTCTATGGCACATATATTACTGTAATGAGCAGCACTAGGACAGTCCCTCCCGCAGGCACCTGCTGGCTTACATCGATCACCATGGGCAACAGTAGATATCTCCAGGCACACTTTACTGTAGAAAGCAGGATTTTGAACCATAAAGTCACTATGTCCAGCATCAGCAGATCGCTGGACATATTTGTAATCCATGTGCGCAATTGCCTGCCGTGGTTGCCACAGTTAACAGCACATGGTAAAGTTCACGTAATAGCAGGAAGTTATGCAAGTGTCTGCCCCAGCCGCGGTTGGGGCAACTGGGTAAGCAGGGCAGCAATAACTCGACAGGCAGCTCCTGTTGGTTGCCATGGGCACTGGCACTAACAGTCACAAACAGGCATAGCACATACAGTAAGTCCTTCACTGGTTCAACTCCTCTGATGGTCTTCGAAATGAGGCACAGTTCTCTGGCTCGATGGAAAACTCTGGTTGCTAGGAGCAACGGCCGGCAGGTTGACCATGGGCAGATATCCCGGACGACGCCCCCAAATGTAGCGCTACCCCCGCAGGAGCCACTGGGGAATATGGTTAACTCCTACCCTGCACAGCCAGACACATGAATTTTCCACTCCCTCTGGAGACAAGAAACAGTCCTTGCAGCTTTGTTTTATTTTTTTATTTAGGGGGATTTGAACTTGGATGGGGTAAGGGTTGTTATGGGATGCCCACTTGATCAGTAAGACATTCTTCAGTGACACTAACTATATACAGTATATACACACTTCTCCTCTTCTACCTCCAACACAGACTTTCTTGTAGAACTACATCTCCCAGGACCAACTAGCACTGACAGGGTGGTCTGACAAGAGCGTAATCAGACCATAGCAAGTGCCCTTTGCAGGCAAGGACCACGGGCCCCTTTAGTAGTGTAGCAAAAAGAGAGGTCTTTGGTGCTAGCTGTCCTATTTCTTTGGCTAATGCACTCAGTACCACCACCTCAGGCACTGCCAGCCCAACTGGCTGCAGCTGCCCCGTTCTCTAGCCCTCCTGGCTACTTCTCTACAGTCCTCCCAGACTGACTCTGCATCCATCCCAGACTGCTTGAGCTCAGTCCCTTCAGGCATGCCTCTTAGTCTTCTGACTTTAACACTCACCAGCCCTATTGGCTGTCTTTTTTCCTTGAGATTTGCCCAGCAGTGTCTTCCTGCTGTCCTCTCGTTGCTCCTATGCCTCTTGGTCAGGATCCCTCCGTGGGTCATGAGAAGGGGTCTCTTTCCGCACCCAAGCCCAGGCCTGAGTTCACCCCCCCAGACTGGGGAGCTACTCGCAAAGGCCTCCGACAGCCTAACACTCCATCTCCATCTTCCACCCAAACTCCACTCTGCCCCAGCTGGGCTAACACTGAGTATTAGAAGGAGCCTGCGCCCTGCCAACCCATCTGCTGGGGATTAGTCAGGACCCTCAGAACACTCCAGACAGCTCCTCCTAGGCCTCTCCCAACTGCTTCTGAAATCTCCTCCAAGTTTCCAGCTAGCAGGGAGGAGTCATCAGAGATGCTGCCACTGAGTCATCCAGCCTACCTGAGCCTACCTGAGTCACTCAAAACCCTAACCCAGAAAAAACAGCCTGAATTTACCTACAATAACAAAAAAAATCATATCACTAGCACTCTAGCCACGTTAGGCTGAGCTCTGTGTCCTCCTCTGGCTGACAGGCAGATTCATAGCCCACACACACCCGCAATCTCTATGTCGGCGGGCACCTCTCACACTGCGGACCCTGTAGAGCTACAACAGGGTACCATTCAGTGTTATCTGCTCTGTACAGCACCATCTGACCCCCCGCCACCCAAGGAAAAGATGGCACCCGGCTGGACTACAGGGAAGACCAAGCCGCCTCCCCACAGCTCTGCAGCGGCTCACGCTAGTGAGGAGGAATCAGAGGAATCATCAGACTCCTGTTCGGAACCTCTGGCTCCAGCATGCAGGTCAGCTCTCTCCCCTATCCCACACCAACAGGCAGACTTAGCTGACCCCTGTCCTTCTTCTATGGGTGAGCCTCCCGGATCTGAAGCCATGGCCCTGCTTGCCTCCTTTAAAACCACCTTTGAATCCTGGGCTGTTAAAATAGAAACCTCCTTACACAAGGAATTACTTGTCTTAAAGTAACAGGTCCCTGTCACAGAGGGAGCTGTCTCGGCTCTTGCTGTCACCCAGGCAGATCACACTGCTCGCATAACGGCACTTGAATCTGCGTCCCATGCCCACTTATCTCATTTGTGACAGCACCAACTTCGCATAGAGAACAGCGAGAACAGAAACCGCAGAAAAAACATCAGGCTTCAGGGACTACCAGAGGTAACTTCTGGGGCTGATCTGAAGCCCACTGTCATCTCTATTCTCAACCAGGTCCTGGGACAGGAGGCCACAACTCCTATGGAACTTGACCGCATTCATAGAGTTGGGGGGATGGGCGGGGACTGGGGGGCCGCCCTCGTGATGTTCTTTGTAGGGTCCACTACTGCACCCTGAAAGAAGAAATTATGCGTAAAGCATGGTGGCTAGGCCCAGTAGATTTTGACGGCTCCTCCATCCATCTATACCCTGACCTCTCCCGGAACACTCTATATATGAGGAGGGTGGTCCATTCCTTACTGTATCTGATACGCCAAGCTGGGGCCACCTATTCCTGGGATTACTCATTCAGTGTTAAGGTGACCCTTTATAATCACAAATTCCCACAACGACACAAACAACCAAGGTTAAGATCGGCATCCACTGACCGCAGGGACCGATGACCTACCTCTCCTGAAGATTGACCCGGATCTCTATATTGGATCTTAAAACTGGTCTGGTCTACATGTGGCCCTGGCTTTCTATGAGGGACCTTGCTGGGCTGGCTAACCACAACCACAGGAGACACATTCATTTTCCGGGCCTACAACAGGTTTGATGAGACTTATCTCTGTACACCTTCTTCAGTTTCTACTGGTCGCCAGTAATCGCAATGTTGGGTCTGCCGGCAACGTGGTATCTCTCGGTACGTCAGACTGTTTCCTGCTCTTCGCTGGTGCGTTTGGTCTAGCTGGAGTTAGGGACGGTCGAGACGCACTCCTTGCTTTGTACATGTTCACTGGTATGCACTGGGCAATTGTTTACTTACTGTTTTCACCTGTTATACCATAATTTTATCCTAGCCCTGGGGGTCTTTGTGCCTGCCTATGGAGGTGTTATGACCTCTTTTGGGTTGATATTTACCCCGTTCTGGAGATGGGGTTTTGATTTAGAATTATTGGGCAAGTGGGGCTTACTCAGGAAGCTGCTAAGTCCCCCCCCCAGGACTCAATCAGCCATAGGATGGAGGGGGTCCCCAACTTGGGGCACTCCTTCCTCATCCGATGGCTCTCCTGGTACCACTCTAGATCTATATTTACCTTTACTGGAGGCTGACACTGCTACTAAGAACACTGTCTCAGTGCTTACAATTGTAATGATCAAGAATGTCATTTTGTTAATGGGTTGAACAAGGGGGAATCCACCCGGGGCTGGATTATTGCCATACTTAGTACATGCCTAAGGTCTATGTAGATGACCTAGGTCTACATAGCCTGTCACTGATTGGACTTCACAGCTTTCTGTACTTTAGGGGGTAAGGATGGTGCTTGGGCAATTGGGTGGGCCACATTTTTGACCAGGCAAGGTACCAGATTATATGTCCTTTTCACAAAAGTATTGCTTTTACCAATCTTAATTCCCACTATAGGGTGTACAGTTATCTATTATCCATGCTCGTTATGCTGTCGGGATCACAACTCAAAATCTTTCCCTTCAACCTCTCTCCCACCATAGGCCAGGCACAGGTTGTGCCAGAAACGTGATATTCCACGTGGTGTTCACTTTCATGAACAGTTTAGCCAAGCTTGGACTCCACCCCCAGTGTCCCTCTGCTTTCTTTGATATAGCCTTTGATTGTGCCACTTCCAATCTACCTCTTTCTTCCATCTCTCATCTTCCCTCTCTCCTCCTTCCCCCCACTTCCCCACATCCCTTCCCTTTCTTCTCACTCCCCTTGCACACTCCATCATGGCTCATACGGTGGTTTCTCGACCCCGACTCAAGATGGGTTACTATGACGTAAATGGTCTCAATATCGCATCCAAACTGGGTCAAATCCTCTATCAAATGCACAAACAACAGGTTAATGTGCTCATCCTGGGTGGGGACTTCAATGCCCCACTAGACTCCTGGAATCTTCCACATCCCAATCTTTGCTGTCCTTCCCTAAACTACGGGCCCTAAAGCGGGCTCTATGACTTATGTCTCATTGATGTGTGGAGGGTACTGTTCCCTACGTCTCATAACTACACCCATTTTTCCCATGCCCACCAGTCTTATAGTCGCATAGCATCACGCTGAGGACCCTACTCCCTTGCCCATCCAATGGGAGGCACTAAAGGCTGTGCTACGAGGCTGCTTTATTCAAATCGGGGCCCACTTGAAGAAGGAAAGATCCGCTACCATAGTGGCAGCTATTCAAAAGCTTAGGAACTTGGAAACCAAATTCAAGCGCTCCTCTACTGTGGAAACCCCCACTGAGGTCTCTCTGGCTCGTTCTCAACTTACGGACTTGTATGAGGCGATCCGTGCGTTCGTATGCAGATAAGCTTGCTTTACACCGGTATCAATTTTGAGACAAATGCAGTAGATCATTAGCTCGCTCCTTACACTCAAAGGCACCATTTATTTCAACGTTTATTTCCCACATCCGAGACAAATCTGGAAACGGTCTCCGCACCCTCCCAAATAGCACAGATCTTTAAGGATTTCTATCAGTTTCTATATATTATCCCTACTACTGACACCTCTAGCTCCCTCTCTGCGGCCGAGGAAAGCAAGGCATCTTATATTGTAGGAACAGCATTACCCACACTGAATGAGGATGATATTACAGAATTAGAGGAGCCCATCACTACAGACGAAGTTGCCAAGGCCATAGCGGCTGGTAAAAGCCCGGGCCCGGATGGCTTTACTCCTAAATTTTACAAAAACTTTATGCCCCTCTTTACCCTCTTCCTAACTAGAGTGTTTAACTCTCTGTCGGATGGTTCAGCGTTCCCATCGCAAACATTAGAAGCTTATATCTGCCTCATCCCTAAACCTGGCAAAGACTACACTCTGTGTGCGAATTATCTAGTTGATAGGAGTAGACCTAAAGGTATTCCCCAAGGTGTTGGCTAACAGACTGCAGCCCCTACTTCCTAACCCAGGTTGGGTTTGTGAGTGGTCGCGAAGCTCCGGATAACACCCTGAAAACTCTTCTCTTAGCTGACTATGCCTGTACTAATGACATCACTCATTGTCTCCTGAAGGTTGATGCTGAAAAAGCATTTGAACGAGTCAACTGGCAATTTCTTAGACTGTCACTACAGCAAATAGGCATGAGTCCCCACATGTTATCCAAGATAATGTCTCTTTACTCCTCACCGTTTGCCAGAATCCATATTAATGGTTCATTATATGTGTAGGGATTAATGTACAGTACATTGATCCCACGGTTTTAGAGGACTTCTGACATTAACTACATGAACATTCAGACATTCTGCACAGTAAAGAAATGGTGGAAAAACACTACCTTGATAAAAATTAAGAAATTAAACTGACCCATGTAGTACTGTATATACAGGAGAATAATGCAAAGGGTATGACTGTGGCCAGTAACTACAGAACAGTAATATGGAAGTTATCACAGTGGACAGTATGTGCAGGAGAGGAGTGTGGAGGGTATGCCGGTGAACAGTATGTGCAGGAGAGGAGTGTAGAGGGTATGACAGTGAACAGCATGTGCAGGAGAGGAGTGTGGAGAGTATGACAGTGGGCAGTATGTGCAGGAGAGGAGTGTGGAGGGTATGATGTGAACAGTATGTACAGGAGAGAAGTGTGGAGGTTATGATGATGAACAGTATGTGCAGGAGAAGAGTGTGGACAGTGGGCAATAAGTTTTTGTCTACCAATAGATAAAACAATAAATAATACAACAGTGCTGCTCAAAGAAAACAATTTTCTGTTATAATATAAATAAGCAACCCTCAAGCACTCTGTTTGTGTATAGATAATCTGAAGCTAATTTATAACCATTCCATTTATACTGTGTTGATCAAAACGCTGTACAATCAAAAGTGTAAACTCACCAAATAAATTAAACACCCTAGGGCTAAGTTCACTGTCCATCTGTGTGTGTTGAGAAAGCATGCAAAATCTCATGTGTGAGGGTGCCCTCACTTAACAACCGCGCCATAGCCAAATGACGGCTACAGCGCGGCTCGATAATTCTGTGAGGGTGTACTATGACGTGACTGCCAGGTCCCAAGGACCCGGCGCATCATGGATCACGGTAAATGGCTGACAGCAGCCGTTTACCATGTGATTGCGTCGTCAAATGGGATCACTTGTAAACAAACCAGCGTCATGTCCGGTTCCTCTCTCCCCTCTCTGTACCGATTGGTACAGTGCGAGCGGAGAGGGGAGAGATCGGGTGCAGCAGCGCTGTGGGCTGGATCTGTAGTGCCCACAGAGCTGCTCTGTGCCCATTGCAGCTTTATCCATCCATCCATGCTCAGCCATCCCTCTGTCATATTCAGCCATACATACTCATTCATCCATCCATGCTCAGCCATGCCATCTATACTTAGCCATGCCATCCATACTCAGCCATGCCATCTATACTCAGCCATGCCATCCATACTCAGCCATCCATACTCAGCCATGCCATCTATACTCAGCCATCCCATCCACCCCTTCCATACTCAGCCATATCCAGCCATATTCAGCCATACTCAGAAATACCCAGCCATAATCAGCAATACTCAGAAATACCCAGCCATACTCAGCCATACCCAGCAGCCATACCCAGCAATACTCAGCCATACCCAGCAATACTCAGCCATACCTAGAAATACCCAGCTATACCCAGCCATACTCAGCTATACATAGCAGAACCCAGACATACTCAGCAATACCCAGCCATACTCAGCAATACCCAGCCATACTCAGCCATACCCAGCAATACCCAGCCATACTCAGCCATATTCAGTCATACCCAGCAATACCCAACCATACTCAGCAATACCCAGCCATACTCAGCCATACCCAGCAATACTCAGCCATACCCAGTCATACTCAGCCATACCCAGTCATACTTAGCCATACTCAGCCATACTCAGCCATACTCAGCAATACCCAGCCATACTCAGCAATACCCAGCCATACCCAGCCATACTCATCCATACCCAGCAATACTCAGCCATACCCAGCCATACTCAGCAATACCCAGCCATACTCAGCAATACCCAGCCATACTCAGCCATACCCAACGATACTCAGCAATACCCAGCCATACTCAGCCATACCCAACCATACTCAGCCATACCCAGCCATACTCAGCCATTCCTCATCCATGCAACATCCATACCACTACAGTGCCCATCAGTGTCTCACAAACGTGTAATAGGTAGTCAAATTAGATTTGACATTTATGCCCCTAGAACACCCGATGGTGCTCCCTGCATGTTGGGCCTCCCAAATGTGGTATTGCTGTACTCAGGAGGAGTAGGAGAATCTATTTCAGGGTGTAATTTTTGGTATGTACATGCTATGTGTTAGAAATATTGTATAAGTGGAAAACTTTGTGTAAAAAAAAAAGTGTTTTAATTTTCTTTCCACGTTTTCCAAAAACTTGTAGAAAAAAATGACATGTTCAAAAGACACATTAAGCCTCATATTATAAGTTGGGGTGTTTTCTTTCCAAAATGGGGTCATTTTTAGGGAGTTTCCGTTGTCCTGGTGCTCCAGGGCCTTCAAATGTGTAATTTATGTCCCTAGAACACCTGACGGTGCTCCCTGCATGTTGGGCCTCTGTATGTGGCCTGGCTGTGTAAAAGTCTCACACATATGGTATCGCCATACTCAGGAGAAGTAGTAGAATGTGTTTTGGGGTGAAATTTGTGGTATGCCTATGCTGTGTGTGAGAAATAACCTGCTAATATGACAATTTTGGGAAAAAAAGAAAAAAGAAATCTTGATTTTGCAAAGAATTGTGGGGAAAAAATTACAACTTCAAAAAACTCACCATGCCTCTTACTAAATACCTTGGAATATCTACTTTCCAAAAAGGGTCATTTGGGGGGTATTTGTACTTTCCTGGCTTGTTAGGGTCTCAAGAAATGAGATAGGCCGTCAGTACTTCAGATGTGATCAATTTTCAGAGATTGGCACCATAGCTTACGGACTCTATAACTTTCACACAGACCAAATAATATACACCAATTTGGGTTATTTTTACCAAAGATATTTTGGCCAAAATTTATGAAAAAAAATGACTAATTTGCTAAATTTTATAACAGAAACGAAGAAAATTTAATTTTTTTACAGAACCCAGCGGTAATTAAATACCACCAAAAGAAAGTTATATTTGTGTGAAAAAGGGGACAAAAATTTCATATGGATACAATGTTGCATGACTGAGTAATTGTCATTCAAAATGTGAGCGCACCGAAAGCTGAAAATTGGTCTGGTTAGGAAGGGAGTTTAAGTGCCCAGTGGGCAAGTGGTTAACAATCAAAGGTACCACCACACGTCTGCTAAAGGGCAATGCATTTTTGTG
This sequence comes from Lithobates septentrionalis, assembly GCA_037952835.1. Classification (NCBI taxonomy): domain Eukaryota; kingdom Metazoa; phylum Chordata; class Amphibia; order Anura; family Ranidae; genus Lithobates; species Lithobates septentrionalis. The sequence continues at coordinate 5,673,666 of JBBDGP010000281.1, read as the reverse complement.
CATGTCGGGAAAGCACAAGCTTCACATACACAGGGTGCTTAGGGGTTGCTTATATAGAGGTGTGTCAGCCTGAGAGATGTCTTGAGTGATGTCTGTCAGCTATGGGGGGGGATCTGCAGACTCAGCTGGCTCCCCCACACACTCTCCCCCTTTGTGACCCTCCTTGTCACTATAATCCTGTACTCATGTCCCTGCAAACAAACCCTCCTGACATAAAACTTTGCCAGCTTACCTCCCAATCAGATTTTCCCCAGATTTTCAACTTAGCAGCAGCTAACAGTAGCTATGATCTGCCTCCGTTTGTTTTTTTTTTGTAGATGAGGGCACTGAAGATCAGGATGATATTTTGAATGAATGAGGGCACAGAGCAAGAATGCAGGAGACTGCTGGGGGGAGATAGAAAGGAGATTCCATACCCATCAGGCAGTGTTTTTATTAAAAGTAACAAAACTGCTGCTGTCTCCACAGCCCTGATCTTGGGGTAGAGCTCAGGACTGAGCTGTAGCGGGACAGCCTACTAAACAGCTTGACTATCCTGGAAAAACTGGGACAGTTGGCAGGTATGTCAGTGGGAGGAATAGTGTCTCATCATTGATACTAGTGGGAGGAATATTGCATCATCATTGATGTCAATGGGAGGAATAGCGCCTCATGATTGGTGTCAGTGGGAGGAATAATGTCTCATGATTGGTGTCAGTGTGAGGAATAGTGCCTCATCATTGGTTTCAGTGGGAGGAATAGCGCTTCATATCAGTGGGAACAACAATTCCCCAATGGCTGGATGAGGCCAAGCAAAGGGCAGCTTCTGGCCCGCAATGCGCATTTCTCTGTAAAACAGAGAAAAAAAAACTCCATATATCTTTTTTTTTCTGCCTTCCTTAGACTCTTAGAAACCTAGAATTCTTTGAAATGCACAAAATGATACTGTTTGATTTCATTTTTACTAGCTGAAATAAATTGTGTTTCACAATTGAGCCACAAGAGGGCAAGCCATAATCAAGTACTGTGCTACTAGAACATATGATTAGACAAACATTTGACTTCAGTGAATGTTCCAGTTATAAAAAGATCTTTCTTTTTTTCCATCAACAAGCATAGTTATTATCTCTAGAGGGGAAATCATGCTACTTTAACACTTACATTTTAAAATCTTTGTAGTGGTTAATCCACCTAAAGCAAAAACCTTTTTTTAATGTTGGATAGTGTAGGTTAGGGTTAGATCTCATGTCAGGTTTTTATTGCTGTCTTTATCTACACTGAGAAAATTATTTGCCCTATTTCTCTTGGTGACCATTGTCTTAACTGATGGGAAATAGAGTTTTTTACAGTTGTCACCAGAACAGGAAGGTAAAACTTGCCATGGTAATTTTTGTATTGGTGACAACTGTCTGAGAGAATTCTTATAACTTTACATATAGTAGGTGAGGCTGAAAAAAGACACAAGTCCTTTAAGTCAAACCTATGTGTGTGATTATTTGTCAGTATTACATTGTATATCCCTGTATGTTGTGGTCATTCAGGTGCTTATCTAATAGTTTTTTGAAACCATCGATGCTCCCCGCTGAAACCACATTTTTGCCACTCTTACAGTAAAGGACCCTCTACGCAGTTTAAGGTTAAACCTCTTTTCTTCTAATTTTAATAAGTGGCCACGTGTCTTATTAAACTCCCTTTGGCGGAAAAGTTTTATCCCTATTGTGGGGTCACCAGTATGGTATTTGTAAATTGAAATCGTATCCCCTCTCAAGCGTCTCTTCTCCAGAGAGAATAAGTTCAGTGCTCGTAACCTTTCTTCATAACTAATATCCTCCAGTCCCTTTATTAGTTTTGTTGTCCTTCTTTGTACTCGCTCCATTTCCAGTACATCCTTCCTGAGGACTGGTGCCCAGAACTGGACAGCATACTCTAGGTGCTGCTGGACCAGAGTCTTGTAGAGCGGGAGAATTATCGCTTTATCTCTTGAGTTGATCCCCTTTTTAATGCATGCCAATATTCTGTTTGCTTTGTTGGCAGCAGCTTGGCATTTCATGCCATTGCTGAGTCTGTCATCTACTAGGACCCCCAGGTCCTTTTCCATCCTAGATTCCCCCAGAGGTTCTCCCCCCAGTGTATAGATTGCATTCATATTTTTCCCACCCAAATGCATTATTTTACATTTTTCTACATTAAACCTCATTTGCCATGTAGTTGCCCACCCCATTAATTTGTTCAGATTGTCTTGCAAGGTTTCCACATCCTGCGGAGAAGTTATTGCCCTGCTTAGCTTATTATGGTCCGCAAATACAGAGATTGAGCTGTTTATCCCATCCTCCAGGTCATTTATGAACAAATTAAATAGGATTGGTCCCAGGACAAAACCCTGGGGGACCCCACTACCCACCCCTGACCATTCCGAGTATTCCCCATTTATCTCCACCCTCTGAACTCGCCCTTGTAGCCAGTTTTCAATCCATGTACTCACCCTCTGGTCCATGCCAACGGACCTTACTTTCTGTTGTGTCTCTAATGATGGTCATTAATATATCAATTTTATTATGGACCGTTGTGTGATTCGATCAGAACAATCAAATCAGCAAACAATTGAACAGGCATAGCTTCCATTCTGATCGATTTAGGCTTGATTTTGATCTAATTCAATCAAACTGGGTCAATCTGGCCAGACAAAAAATTATGAATTCTGCTTCTGCATTGATCGGCAGCACTGACATACTTTGGTCATACATTTGATCGTATTTCAGTTGAGTGGATAATGAGATTAAATGGTTAAGACAGGGATGAAATCATATCCTCCAACTATCCATTGAAATCCAATTCCGAAAAATAGCAATCATATTCAAGAAAGAACATTCATCTCGCGGCTAATGACAGTTCTAAATACAGTGAACATTATCATCTTGTTTAACCATTTAAGGACCAAGCCTCTTTCTGAGATTTGTTGTTTACAAATTAAAAACATTTTTTTTTGCTAGAAAATTACTTAGAACTCCCAAACATTATACATTTTTTTTCTAACACCCTAGAGAATAAAATGGCGGTCGTTGCAATACTTTCTGTCACACCATATTTGCGCAACGGTCTTAGAAGAGCATTTTTTTTGGAGAAAATACATTTTTTTGAATAAAAAAACAAGACAGCAGTAAGGTTAGCCCAAATTTTTTTTATATTGTGAAAGATAATGTTACGCTGAGTAAATTGATACCCAACATGTCACGCTTCAAAATTGCGCCCGCTCGAGGAATGGCGACAAACTTTTACCCTTAAAAATCTCCATAGGCGACGTTTAAAAATCTCTACAGGTTGCATGTTTTGAGTTACAGAGGAGGGCTAGAATTATTGCTCTCGCTCTACCAATCATGGCAATACCTCACGTGTGTGGTTTGAACACAGTTTTCATATGCAGGCGCTACTCACGTATGCGTTCGCTTCTGCACGCGAGCTCGGCGGGACGGGGCGCGTTTAAAATATTTTTTTTTTCTTATTTATTTTACCTTTTATTTTTATTTTTTACACTGTTCTTTAAAAAAAAAAATGTGTCACTTTTATTCCTATTACAAGGAATGTAAACATCCCTTGTAATAGAAAAAAGCATGACAGGACCTCTTAAATATGAGATCTGATGGCTCGGGTATTGGCGAATAGACTGTCTAAAGTGATTAGGAGCTTGTGCATAAGGATCAATCCAGGTTCATACCCACTAGGTCTACGGCCAATAATATTAGGCGCCTTTTCCTAAACTTACAAACCACAGTGGACAATCCTGGAGGGAGGGACATTCTGTCTCTGGATGCCGCTAAGGCGTTCTATAGCGTGGAGTGGCCCTACCTCTGGGAGATCCTAGCTCGTTTTGGCCTGGGTGATAAGTTTGTTAACTGGGTGAAGATTCTCTATTCGGCCCCCAGGGCAAGACTCCGCATTAACAATACTCTCTCCCAGCCATTCGCTTTACATAGGGGCACTCGACGGGGGTGCCCGTTGTCGCCCCTGTTGTTTGCCCTTGTGGTGGAACCACTAGCCATACTAATCCGCAGATCCTCTGAAATAGCAGGACTTCATAGAAGCCCCTCGGAGGAAAAGATTTCTCTTTACGCCGACGACGCCCTGCTTTACCTAGGAGACACGGCTACCTCTTTGCAGGCGCTAATGGTGCTTATAACGAAGTTTGACACATTCTCAGGCTTTTCAATAAATTAGTCTAAATCCATCCTGATGCCCCTAGATCCCATGACGAATTCCTTGCCCTAGGAGGCAGGACAAATTACTATACCTAATTCTTTTAGATATCTGGGGGTGGTGGTGACTCCGGATACTTCTAGCTACCTAGAATTAAATTTGAGCCCCTTGTTAGATAAACAGAGAGAAAAATCCCTTAGCTGGTGCAAGCTCCCCCTGTCTGTGGTAGGGACAGTAAACTTAATAAAAATTATCTGGGCCCCACAATTTTTGTCTATCTCTCAGAATTCCCCTATGTGGATCTCTTATAAATAGTTAAAAAGAGTAGATACACAGATGTGGGATCTCATTTGGAAACGGAAAGGAGCTAGAATCAGTTTAGGTACCCTACAATATAGCAAGGACAGAGGGGGTCTGGCGGTACCACATCCCAAATTATATTTCCTGGCCTCCCAAATGCAGCAGATCACAGGGTGGGGAAGAGATGATGTCTCAGATGATCCTTTTGTACACTTAGTAACCCAAACCAAGCTGGACTTAAAAGCTTTGGAAATGGACCTTCCCGGCTTGCTCCCGACCTCCCCGACGGCAGGTCTTCTTAGAAAAGTGTGCTAGCCTAGGAAACCAGGGAGGCACGGGGCATGAGGGATTCATTCCTATGGCCAAAATGTAAATCACACCGAGGTGACTTCATTCAAATGCTGTGGTGGTATTGGACTGAGGTCACCCAGACTGTCTTCTGGCTGGCGCAGGTACTGGTGCCCTCCACCCCTCTAGTGTGCCTACTGGGAGCGATTGATGAGGAGATGTACCAGAGGGGAATGTGCATTATGATTACTAGATTACTATATCTAGCTAGAAAGCTTGTAGCTAGACACTGGATGGCACCCTGTACCTACAGTGAAACAATAGATTGTATATGTAAACTCACTCTTGATTAGGGAACAACTGGCCTATCGTCACAGGAATGCCGTGACAAAATTTGAATTTATCTAGCAGTCATGGCTGTCTGATCCGGCTCTCGCCCCCCACCACTAGTAATGGATAGACTATTGCGACTCCAAAAAAGCGAAAAGTAAATGGAGAGGTGGAGTGGAAGGAGAAGGGAAGGGAAATCAGTTAAAAGTTTCAGTTCTGTTATGTTAAACACTTGGTGTAGCAAAATCCGATAGCAAAAAGAAAGAAAAAGAAAAAGACAGTGTTCTGATTTGCAAGTTGTCCAACCAAGTGCTAAAAGTTTGCCTTAACGGTTATGTAATGGTGCAGTACAACATATATGATTATATTTGAAGACATGTATTGTATGCCTCTGACAGATTGTTACTGTATTCAGCCCTGTCAATGTTTGCTGTATACCTATATGATTATTTGCTGCATCAAAAAAATAAAAAAGTTTTGATTAAAAAAAAATGAGATCTGGGGTCAAAAAGACCTCAGATCTAATATTTACACTAAAATGCAATAAGAAAAAAAACTGTCATTTGAAAAAAAAAATTGCCCTTTAAGAGCTATGGGTAGAAGTGACATTTTGACGTTGCTTCCGCCCTGCAATGGTATGGAGATGGGTGGGGGCCATCTTCCCCTCACTCGTCTCCATACCCAGGGAGGAGAAGCATCCGACAGGTCCGGTAAGCGGTAGAGGGCACCGGAGCACGGCGGGAGGGGGTGGCCTTCTCCCGCCACCGATGAAAGTGATCTCACGGTGAATCCGCTGCAGAGACCACTATTATCGGAAACCGGACCGCCCGCTGAAGAAGAGGATACTGGGGTTATGGCAGCTAGCTGCGGCCATAACAACGATATTTATCTTCAAAGTGAGGACGTATATCGGCATGCGGCGGTCCGGAAGTGGTTAATGACAATAATGAAGCTGCTGCTGGTGATGCTGATGTCTTTTTGAAATATTATTTAAAAAGGCATGTGTTCTGTTGCAAATGATTTGGTCATTATGCATGTTGCATGGTGGTTATTTTGAGTTACCACAACACCATTATCCATGATTTAATAATATAAAATAGAAAATTATTTTGTAGTCCCTTTGCTGAGCTTAGCCATAGACTTCTTTTGAATGCAGGAGTTTTTTTTTAGAAAGTGCACCACACCTGCAGGATATACAGTACTGTAATAGAAGTCTATGGTAAAGCCCAGCTAACCAAGGAAAGACACAGATGCTCTGCACTGCACCCGCAGTGCAGGTAAACCGCAGCACACCAGTGTGAAAGTTTAACCCCTAGGACCCTGCAGAAGCATGCTGTGTTGGGGAGGTTGCAGAGTGGCCCCAATTTCTTGAATGGGTTGCGATTGGCAGATAGTAGCACCCACCAAAAGCAAGAGGGGTTTTCAACCTCGCTGCGGCATGTGTATACGTTTGGCTGTTGCCTTAGCAGCTAAAGGGGTATGGATTGGGGGCGGTAAAACTGCAATTAAACCGTACCACCCCCCAATGTTATGTGTGAAGAACCCTAGGGGTGCTCCTGCTGAATGCAACAAAGGGCTCATTCACAAGTGCAGCAGGCAGGGCCAGACTGGGAATAAAACCCAGCCCTGGAAATTATTTCATATCAGCCCCATAGCATTATTATACCAGCCCAACAGCATAACGCCATTATTTTCTTGTTCATGAAAGGGAAAACCATGCATTTTAAAGCACATTTGAAGAGTGTATTATATTCACCAAAGCCCATCAGCGCAGACTCATCAGTGCCCATCAGCTCAGCCTTATCAGTGCCCATCAGTGCTCCCTTATCAGTGCCCATCATTGCAGCCTCACCAGTACCCATCAGCAAAGCCTTACCAGTGCCCATTCATGCAGCCTCACCAGTGCCCATGAGTGCAACCTAACTAGCGCCCATGAGTGCAGCCCTATCAGTCCCCATCAATGCAGCCTCACCAGTGCCCATCAATGCAGCCTCACCAGTGCCCATCAGTGCAGCCTCACCAGTGCCCATCAATGCAGCCTAACCGATGTTCATCAAAGCAGCCTGATCAGTGCCTATCAATGCAGCCTCACCAGTGCCCATCAATGCAGCCTAATTTGTGCCCATCAGCTCAGCCTCACCAGTGCCCATCAGTGCAGCCTCACCAGTGCCCATCAATGCAGTCTCATTTGTGCCCATCAGCTCAGCCTCACCAGTAACCATCAGTGCATCCTCACCAGTGCCCATCAATGCAGCATCACCAAGGCCCATCAATGCAGCCTCACAAGTGCCCATCATTGCAGCCTTACCAGTGCCCATCAATGCAGCCTCACCAGTCCCCATCAATGCAGCCTCACCAGTGTCCATCAATGCAGTCTCACCAGTGCCCATCAGTGCAGCCTCATCAGTGCTCATCAATACAGTTTTACCAGTGCCATCAGTGCAGCCTCACCAGTGCCCATCAGCTTAGCCTCACCAGTGCCCATCAATGCAGTCTCACCAGTGCCCATCAATGCAGCCTCATTTGTGCCCATCAGCTCAGCCTCACCAGTGCCCATCAGTGCAGCCTCACCAAGGCCCATCAATGCAGCCTCACCAGTGCCCATCAATGCAGCCTCACCAAGGCCCATCAATGCAGCATCATCAGTGTCCATCAGCTTAGCCTCATAAGTGCCCATCAATGCAGCCTCACCAGTGCCCATCAATGCAGCCTTACCAGTGCCCATCAATGCAGCCTTACCAGTGCCCATCAATGCAGCCTCACCAGTGCCCATCAATGCAGCCTCACCAGTGTCCATCAATTCAGCCTCATCAGTGCCCATCAATGCAGTTTTACCAGTGCCATCAGTGCAGCCTCACCAGTGCCCATCAATGCAGCCTGACCAGTGCCCATCAATGCAGCTTCACCAATGCCCATCAATGCAGCCCGATCAGTGCCCATCAGCACTGCCTCACCATTTTCCAGCAATGCAGCCTCACCAGTGCCCATCAGTGCAGTCTCATCGGTGCTCATCAATGCAGCCTCACCAGTGCCCATAAATGCAGCCTCACCAATGCCCATCAATGCAGCCTGATCAGTGCCCATCAGCGCTGCCTCACCAGTTTCCAGCAATGCAGCCTCACCAGTGCCCATCAGTGCAGTCTCATCGGTGCTCATCAATGCAGCCTCACCAGTGCCCATAAAAGCAGCCTCACCAGTGCCCATCAACTCAGCCTAACCAGTGTTCATCAAAGCAGCCTTATCATTGCCCATCAATGCAGCCTCACCAGTGCCCATCAATGCAACCTCATCAGTGCCCATCAGCTCAGCCTCACAAATGCCCATCAGTGCAGCCTCATAAGTGTCCATCAATGCAGCCTGACCAGTGCCCATCAATGCAACCTCACAAGTGTCCATCAATTCAGCCTGATCAGTGCCCATCAATGCAGCCTCACCACTGCCCATCAATGCAGCCTCACCAGTGCCCATCAGCTCAGCCTCATCAGTGCCCATCAATGCAGCCTCACCAGTGCCCATCAATGCCGTCTCACCAGTGCCATCAGTGCAACCTCACCAGTGCCCATCATTGCAGACTGACCAGTACCCATCAATGCAGACTCACCAGTGTCCATGAATGCAGCCTTACCAGTGTCCATCAATGCAGCCTCACCAGTGCCCATCAATGCAGCCTGATCAGTGCTCATTAGCGCAGCCTCACCGGTATCCAGCAATGTAGCCTCACCAGTGCCCATCAGTGGAGTCTCATCAGTGCCCATCAATGCAGCCTCACCAGTGCCTATCAACGCAGCCTCACCACTGCCCATTCAATGCAGCCTCACCAATGCCCATCTGAGCAGCCTAACCAATGCCTATCAATGCAGCCTCACCAGTACCCATCCAATGCAGCCTCACCAGTGCACATCAATTCAGCCTGATCAGTGCTCATCAGTGCAGCCTTACCAGTGCAAGGGGTTTGAGAGAGAGCAGAGCTGCCAGATTACACAGAGTGGGAATCTCCCACTTACCAGCTGCTGTCATATGAAGTCCTGCCACCTTGATCGCCTCATATAATAGACGTCACACGTGCTGGCATTAGACCAGTGTGCTGTCCTTCATAGGAGCTGAACTTCATATGACAGTGGCCGCCGGGTAAGCGGGAGATCCCTGCTTTTTGTAATCCAGTGGCACTCACCCCCCTCCTCTCTGAGGCAGCCCAATATACCCATCAATGCAGCCTGATCAGTGCCCATCAATGCAGCCTCACCAGTTCCCATCAATGCAGCCTCATCAGTGCCCATCAGCTCAGTCTTACCAGTGCCTATTAGTGCAGCCTCACCAGTGTCCATTAATGCAGCCTTATCAGTGCCCATCAATGCAACCTGATCAGTGTCCATCAATGCAGCCTCACCAGTGCCCATCAATGCGGCCTTACCAGTGCCCATCAGCTCAGCCTCATCAATGCCCATCAATTCAGCCTCAACAGTGCCCATCAATGCAGCCTGATCAGTGCCCATCAGCGCAGCCTCGCCAGTGTCCAGCAATGCAGTCTCACCAGTGCCTATCAATGCAGTCTCACCAGTGCCATCAGTTCACCCTTATCAGTGCCCATCAATGTAGCTTGACCAGCGCACATTAATGCAGCCTCACCAATGTCCATCAATGCAGCCTCACCAGTGTCCATCAATGCAGCCTGACCAGTGCCTATTAATGCAGCCTCACCAGTGCCCATCAATGCAGCCTCACCAGTGCCCATCAATGCAGCCTCACCAGGGCCCATCAATGCAGCCTCACCAGGGCCCATCAGTGCAGCCCGATCAGCGATCATCAGTGCAGCCTTACAAGTGCAGGGGGTTTGAGAGAGAAGAGAGCTGCCGGATTACACAGAGCGAGGATCTCCTGCTTAACCGGCGGCTGCTGTCACACGAAGTCCCGCCAACTGGGCCGCCTCCTATGATAGACATTGCACATTCCGGCATTGGACCAGTGTGCTGTCTATCATAGGAGCTGGTCCAGGAGGCAGAACTTTGTATGACAGCGGACACTGGGTAAGCGGGAAATCCCCGCTCTGTGTAATCCGATGGCGCTCGTCCCCCTCCTCTCCAAGGCAGCCCAATGGACCCAGCAGGACCCATGGTAGGCTGTCTGCCCTTGGACTGCTTTGCAGGGCAAACCCTGGGCACCCCCCACCTCAGCTCATGGCGCCTGGGTGCCCAGGATCACCCCTGCAAAGTGTCCCCAGGGCAGGCGCCCTACCGGGAAAGTTCCCGCTATCCCAGTAGGCCAGTCTGGCCCTGGCAGCGGGCACTGCTGCTCCTCTGAAAAGCATTCTGTGTTTAAAAGGTGGTGAGGAGGCAATATGTTGCCTCCTCACCACCTGATTTAAACCCATGATTGCCGTGCAATACACGCAATTCCGACACCATAGTACGACATTTAGAGGTTTAAATGTGACATTTTCTCCGGATATCTTTGATTTCTCCCATGGTACTCAGGCGGATCTCCACCTCTTTACGGTTGCTTACCCCTGATCTATGTAGCTGCCTACTCCAATTATGTCTTTCACAAAAAAAGATAGGCAAGTATTGTGCTCAACAATTTTAATGATTTGCAAAATTATAAATAACATGAATGCATTTAGAGATCCCATATTTCAGCCATAAAAATATATCTGGCTGTTCCAAAAAGTGCAATCTGTGCTCTAATTCCCAAACAAAACCCCAATAATCAGAAATGTAAACAAGCACATCAAAATTTAAGTGCATTTATAGTGTGTATAGTTAAGTCTTGTGACTAAGGATGAGCTCTGGCGTGTTCGCACAGCCCACGTGCAGAGCCCGCCAGGAGGTCGGCACTGCGCTGTGCTAATCACAGGCAGTGAGACATTGTCCCGATGCGTGGCTGCAGAGATCGGGATATGTCTCATTGCCTGTGATTAGCGCATCGCAGTGCCGACTTCCTGGCGGGCTCTGCACCTCGGCTGTGCGAACATGCCGGAGCTCATCCTTACTTGTGACCAGGCTTGATGGTGGCGATCAGGGGCTGGATATTGCCACTGAGTACTATGCTTCTGTGATGGCTGTGGTCAGAGGCGGCTCTAGGCTTTGTGAGGCCTTAGGCAAAACGTTGACATGAGGCCCCACTGATGCCCTTGAACTATGCAGCAGGCCTTCCCAGATTGAGATGCTCGTGCGGTGCATGGGAAAAGTGACGTGCGCAGACGCAACATCACTCCTCATTGGCTGGTAGGCAGAACATCAGGAGTCTTAGGTTACGCGAGAAGTAAGTGTAACAGGGCTTTTAACGTTGCCTGCATACAGCAGCATTAAGATGTCCTGTCATCTCTAAAATAAAGGGCTGCAGATCAGATGTTTGACACGCTTAAGTGAGACAGGGCTCTTAATGCAACCTGAGCACAGCAGTGTTAAGGTCCCCTGTCAATCAAAACTGGGGTAATGTGTGTTGCACTACCCCTGAAGGAGCCGCTTGTTAATTTTGGGTTCCCTGTTCTGCGCCTCAACTCCAAGAACACCTTCAGCCCCTCTGACACACCTGGTTGATTGAATCACTACAGACACACATTAGCGTATAGTACCTTTCACCTTACTGTAGGATATAGGCAATAAACAATTACACACGTGTTTAGTGGTAGACACTATTTGTCTAGAATTAGGAACTTGCATAAATGATAAAAAATGCAGTTCACAAAGCAGAGTAGAACTACCCTCAGGTAATAAAGGTAAACAAATATATCTATAAAAGCAGCTCTATATCAATAGCAAAAAAATCAATACGAGAAAAGGTAAATCAATATTTAGCAACACAACTGTAATCTAAACGTGTTTAAAGGAATAGCAGTTTCCTAATTGTTTTCGAGTGCACTCGAAAAAATGAGAGAAGGTGGGGTCCCCCTTTAAATGGCAACAACAAACTGTGCAGGGCCAGTGCAAGGATTTTTGTTACTTATCCCTGGTCCAAGAAGTGATGTCATACAGGGGAGGGCTGGCAGCCTGTCCAGTCAAGTGGCCCATTGAAACACCAAATCAGCTCATCCATGCCCACCTGGTTTTTCAATGCAGCCTCACCAGAGTTGTAGTTTCCTCTGCCCTGCTCGGGAGCTTGAGCGCGGACTACAACTCCCGGAATGCAACAGCAGCCGGCTGGGCCGCCGGCCCAATTTCTACAGAAGAAAAAAAAAGGCAGCGGGCAGCAGCTGTTTTCAACATAGATTAGAGTGGCCTAGGGGGCACTCTGCCCCCCCCCCCCGGCCCAGCCTGTCCCTGACGTCATACATGACACTTCCCAGTCTGTGTACAGGAGGGTGGCTGAGTGGATGAAGGTCTGCTGAGCTACGGCCGCCCTTCCCAGTGCCACCCATCATGACAGCACCGGGCCCGCAGGTGGGACAGTGGTGCCCGGTAAACATGGTGAAGGGGGTTGCACATTGTGTCAGTGGTCGAAGTGATAGGCGGCTTCCCAGCCACTTGTAACACTTCCAGATGAAAGGCGACAGTCAGCTTTACTATAGTACACACACTTCGAGCTGCTATAGGGGCTGGTGATTAGGATTTTACTGCCCACCTATCCTGGTGCCCTGAGGTGGCTGCTTAAGCCACCATATGGTAGTGCTGGCCATAGCCCTAGGGCCACTACAGTTATAGGGCAGTCTTTAGGCTCGGTTCACACCAGTGTGCTGTGCAACCTCAAATGTGATTCGCACCACACTGCAGTGCAAATCACATGTGAAGTCTGTGCTATGCGATTTCTGCCATACAGATAGTTTTGCTGAATTTGCATTGCTTTTGGACCAAGGTCATGCAGGACCCTTTTTTGATCCACACCAGAATCGGATCGCACACCCATGCGATCCGATTCATGTCTAAATTGACAGTTTACACAGCAATATGTGAACCGATCTGGGGGTGTCATTAACTTTGTATTGACACTTTCAGCGGTTCGCATAAGGCAGTGTGAACCGAGTCAGGTGCGATGCAGGAACCGGCAGTGGATTCACAGGGTTCTCACATCGCATCAGTGTGAACCGAGCCTAAGTGTTGGTTCACACTGCAGCGATGTGGGAACCCTGCGAATCCGCTGCGGGTTCCCGCATCGTATGTCTCCCGGTGGCAGTTCACACTGCCCTATGCGAACTGCTTGGAGTGTCAATACAAAGTTAATGACACCCCCAAATCAGTTTGCATATCGCAGTGTGAACTGCAAATTTGGACAGGAATCAGATCACATGGATGTGAACACCCATGCGTTCCGATTCTGCTGCAGATCATAAAAGAGGTCCTGTGCGAGTTTGGTCCGAATGCAATACGAATTCAGCCATACAATCTGTATGGCTGAAATCGCACAGAAGTCGCATGTGATTTGCACTGCAGTGTGGTACAACTCACATCCAATGTTGAACATCGCTGCAGTGTGAACTAGCACTAAGTCCTAAATCTTCATCTCTTGCAGCTGTGAAAAGGGCCTGCGGGCAGTATTAGGGCCAAAGAATACCAGGGTGGGAAGTTCCTATAGATGGCAGTAGATAATGGCCGACTGGCCCTCTTACCTGACCTGGGGATACAGCAACAATGGTTCCTCTGATCAGGAGTTAGCTCATTCTGGGTTGTCTGTGGCGACTTCGCTGGGTAGTGCCCAGATCTGTATTCTGGAAATAACTTCATGCCTTTCTTCAGAAGGGATGGTGCTAGGCTGTGTGGATTTCTCTGTGGTGGTGCAGTGCAGTGGGATTCTCTCTCTGATGGAGTTCTGGGTGCACTTCTGGATCTCTTTCCCTCCTCTTCAGTTGGGCATGCTGGGGGCTGCAGTTTCTTCCCTTAGTTTTGCAATGTCCACCACTCAAGACTACATTTCCCACAATCCTCCTCTGTTTCATTTTAGTGTTTTTTTCCCCCTTGTCCAATAAGAAGGAGGGGGAAGAAACACGAGTACAGTGCTGAGAGGAGGAGAGGGGGGAGAAGAGCCCGCAGCAGCTTCTCTCTCTCCACACAGACACAGACAGCTGCTCCGTTTTTCTGCTGCTCTGCTTAACTCTGACAGGAGGAAGGAGGGGGAGTGGGTAGGAAGCAGAGAGAGAGAGAATGCCCTCCAGTCTTTCAGCGGCGGCTCAAGCAGGGGGGTGAAGGAGGTCTCCTCGGACCCGCTCCTGTCATTTGCCGGCGGCACATATCAGGCAAATTCGGCGATGGCGAGGCCCCTATGATGGCGAGGCCTGAGGCGATCGCCTAATTTACCTAATTGGAGAGCCGCCTCTGGCTGTGGTGGTAGTGGTTGTGGAGGTGGAGGCTGGTAGTATGACAGGTGTGTGTGCTGTTTGATTTAGTCTCTGACCCCTTTGTTCAGCACCTGTAGTAAGAGGGCCTCAGCCATTTGTTGTTGCTCCTCCAACATCTGGTGCAATTTGTTGGCCAAAGGAAAACCAAATGAATCAGATTCATCTGTTTTTTTTTTTGAAGGGCTGCAGAAGCATGAGTTAAAAAAGAAGCAGCGGCATCATCTAGGTTTTTGGTTTTTCGGCTTCTTTTGACTGTAGGTGATGTGGGTAACAGATGCTCCTCCACAGTGGTTACTATGGCATCCTTCACATTGACACTTTCCTGTGTAATAAAATTTACCTTAATTATAATGTTCTTTAAAATAAATAATAATAAAACAAGACTTTTTAACCTGTGGGTTGCAAATTGAATGAGTATATGTTAAAAGACTTTCATTCTGGTCACAGCATTTTTATGTGTCCTTTAAATCTGTTGTTTAAAAAAATGTGTTTAGAGATGGAACCTACTTTGTAAAGGCTGAAATATTAGCTGGATAAAGTTTTTTTTATCATCATTTGAATTTGGGGATACAATATGTTCTTAAATGCTATACCTGTGTCAAGGTTGGCTCCTCCACATCTTCCTCTTGCGTATCTGGACATGGGCCCTCAGCAGAAGTGGGAGGCAGGGTTGACAGTGAGGCTCTGGGGTCACACTGCTCGGTCAGAAAGTGTAGACTCTCAAAGTACCAGAGCCTTGGCACATACACATCCTCTGCTGCAGCTCCTGACTTTTCAGACTCTTAAGCCTTGTACACACAATTGGATTTTCCGCAGACAAATCCTCGGACTCTTGTCCGAAGGGCGTTGGCCAAAAACTTGTCTTGCATACAAACGGCATACAATTGTCGGCCAACAAACACGAACGTGACGTACTAGACATACTACGAGACGATAAAGAGGAAGTTCAATTGACATGTGCCACCCTTTGGGCTCCTTCTGCTAATTTTGTGTTAGTAGAAGTTTGGTGAGTGTTGATTCGCGCTTTTCAGATCTTGCTTTTCAGTTCATTTCTTAATGGATGTTTGTCAACCAGCCATGTTGGTGAATCGGAGGAGAGAATGTACTATCACTGGGCTTGTAGTTATTGCTTTGACCCAAGTCCAGTCCAGGAACAGGAGGAGGAGGAGTTCTTGGACAAAAAATTGGTTGCTTAATCGTGACCAATTATGTCATATGCCTTTGCTGCGGGAGCTCCAGGAGAAGAATCCTGATGATTTTAGGAATTATCTCTGGATGACGGACCCCTGCTTTCACCGTCTCTTGGCATTGTTGACCCCCTATATTAAGAAGTAGGACACATGCATGAGGCTTGCCATTACTCCTGAGCAAAGGCTCATAGCCACCTTGCAGTACTTGGCGACGGGGAGAAGTCTCTAGGACCTCAAGTTTAAGACTGGGATCTCCCCCCAGGCTCTGGGACTCATTATTCCAGAGATCTGTTCTGCCATTATTCAAGTCCTGCAGAAGGACTATAATTGGGTAAGTTTTAGTCTTTAACATCACATTCTATGTATTCAATGTTTGCTAACGTATTGTATTAATTTCTTGATCCCATAATTACCATTATTGTAATATGCTGTGAATGGCCTCTTTGTCCTCATGCATGCTGTAAGCTTTTTATGCTCTTGTTTTGTCCTTCATGCATATTTTCCTTCACTAACCTCCCCAGCATGCTATCCTGAGCCCATACACACCTGGCCTAGTAACTTAAGAATGTTTTTTACCAGCTACATTTTTGTGCTTACCCTAAACACCCCCTAAAATGTGTCCAAATTATATTGTTGTCCTCAAATTCAGGCAGAGTGCAAGAGGCCATTTTGTTTGGGGAACAAATTCATTTGGAACCCTCCCCCCAAAAAAAGCTAAGTCAACCAATACAAATATTCTATCTGCTGACTTTGCAAACCCATACACACTATAGCTCTTTTGTGGTCATATTTCTGGATGAATTCACCAAAGCATGTAGTGTTTTGGGCCTGCTTGATTACCTTCAAATTGTAACGTAGAAATATTTTGTCTCCTATTATCTTTATAGGTAATTTATGAATGCCAAAATGTGCTTCAATTTGGACAGTGTGTATCCATATTTTTGGATTATGACACTTCTTACCTGTCCACTGGGCTGCCAATAGTGTAAGTAAGGAGGGGCTGGCCAAAGTATAGCACATTATTTATGCATTCAGCATGGAAGTGGAGAGGGTTACCTGTCCAAAACATCTACCCATTACCTCCCCCCCACCAAAACATTTTTTGAATGGGCCACCAGAGGAAGAGGAATCTGATAAGTTGACCTGACACTTTTGTCTTTAAATACTCATTTAAATAATATACTTATGTTGGGCAAGAATGTTTTTGTCCAATGTGCTTGCAATGTTATGTGCAGAAGTAGTAATTTCTTACTTCTTTTTTGACTCCACCATTTCCTTCCAACCCAGAGCAATGGCAGGATGTCGCAGCCCACTTCCAGCATCAGTGGGACTTTCCTATGAGGAACCTCACCCCAAAGCAGAGAATCTTTAATCATACACTCTCTCGTGCCAGAAGGGTGGTTGAAAACACCTTTGACATCCTCTCCAGTCGCTTCAGGCTGTTTTTAACACCTATTAACCTGGCACAATATAGAATAAATGTTGTATTATGCTGTTGTATCCTCCACAATTTTTTACGGAGGAATGCTAGCAGCTACCTTGCCTCAGCGCCAACTGATGTGGACCCCACAGTGTCAGGCCCAGCTGAAGAGGCTGCAGTTCGTCCATCGGTGGGCGTGATGACGGCTCTCAAAACTGTCCGTGCTGGGTTGCACTCCCAAAATGCCCGTGACACCGGCAAAATACTTGGATTTATTTTGTGGGTAGAGGGGCAGTGGCTTGGCAACAAACTGTAGCTGATCCAAAATAATATTTTTATTTGATCATAAACTCCTATTTCATTTGAACTACTGTTGTCTGTGTTTCTTATCTGTATTATGAGTTCTCAAATGGCCTTTATTTTGGCCATTTTATACAATAGTGCAAACGTACCTTATTTGCTACATGGGGTGACAATCTCTTCTTTGCTACTATGTTGTGCTGTGGGTCTGCTACACACACACAATGTCTTTGCTCTTAATGTATCTAATGCATTAGGTTTGAAAACATTATGCCTTTTCAACTACTTTAATTTCTTTGAGGCCATAAAATTGCCTGAGTTGGCCACATTTTAGAGCACATTATCACTGTAACTACACAAACTTAACAAATACACTGGTATTGAGCATTGAAAAATTAAGCCACACATTGTTTAGTAAAAAACATTTTACTCAAAGCACATTCACATGTGCGTTTTAAGGTTTTCTAATAAACCAACATCTTGGTGTATAAACATGTATGTTTGCCATTATTTTGCCTTTTTGGGCTAAACAGGCATGTTTGAAAACATAAGATACACATCCCCAACTCAGGAACTTAAAACGTTCAAGTTTGGTAAAGTGAAGCCCATACTGTATGAGACATTAGTATCCCAAGACTGTGTTGATGTTGCCTTCCTCAGATGGGGTGATCTCACCCCTCTAAAAGACAAAATTTGAAGCCATGTACACGTAGAGGCATAACTGTTAAATGTCCCTTATGATCCCCTGCCTAAAATGTGTGTAGGTACAAACAGGTTAGTTTCTAAAGCCCCAAAACACACAGTGTGTCAACATGTGCTATCTCCCATCACAGGGTATAAATGTACGTGTTTTGGGGGTGAAACCCCTTCCTCATAACTAAAGTAGGTAAGAGGAAGGGGTTGCACCCTCGGAACACGTCTATTGAGACCCCATGATGGAAGCTAGAACATGTTGACCCGCTGTGTGTTTTGTGGCTTTAGCAAACTAGATGTAGGGAAAGACATTTTAGGCATATGATCATGAGGGAAATAAGAATCTTTTGGCACAATTTGTGGGCATCTTCAAATTTTGGCTTTGCAATTCTTAAAAACACATAAAGATTACAATTAACATTACTCAAGGCAGTGTTTCCCAACTCTCCTTTTCCAGATGCATTCCCAGGTCATGTTTTCGATATTTTTTTGCTTTTGTCACAGGTGAGGGTGTCATTTACAAGGTTAGTAATTAACACAGTGTTTTTTTTTATACTGAGGAAAATACAGAAAACAGGACCTGGTGGTTCACCTAGAGCAGTGGAGTGGAGAAACACTGACCTCAGACACTAAAGCCTAGGTTCACATTGGAGCGATTTGTCATGTGATTCGAGAGATAAAATCGCATGACAAGTCGCAGCCTATTGGAGGCAATGGCAGTGTACCAATCGGTGCGACACCGAATTAGCGGCGCCGCAACAGTTTGCAAAAGTAGTTCCTGCACTACTTTTGCCGATTTCAGGTGCAACTTCAATAGACATCTAGGCATGAAGCCACACAAATGTCTATCAAGTAGCACCTGAAATCGCGCTGACCTTGCTACTTAGAAATTGCGCAACTTC
This sequence comes from Lithobates septentrionalis, assembly GCA_037952835.1. Classification (NCBI taxonomy): domain Eukaryota; kingdom Metazoa; phylum Chordata; class Amphibia; order Anura; family Ranidae; genus Lithobates; species Lithobates septentrionalis. Next base: position 5,654,808 of record JBBDGP010000281.1, on the reverse strand, counting down.
AAGTGATGTATACACATTTGAAGCCAGATTCAAGGAATACTTACTTGTGCAAACAAGAGGCTCACAAATAGTTTCTTCCACTTCTGGGTCTCTTTGGCCCTCTGTTTGACTTGCGTCAGGGGATGTTACATCAACAAGTGGAAGGTTTGTGCTGGGTCCAGGTGTCAGATCCCAAAAACCAACATCCTGGTTCAGCTGACCACACTCACTTTCCTCTAAAAAGAAACAATACGCCATTCATTAAGCCACCCCAAGTCACATCTGTTTCTAGCATCCATTTTGCTGCATTAGTTGACCAACCTTGCACTTGGGACAATGTTTGCTCCTGACTAATGAACTCCACCATGCTGCACTGTGTTTTTTTTTTTCAAGAAAAATGCATCGAAAAGGGAAAGTGATGTAATTTTACAGAGGGCAAAAACTGGACAAGTTCCGACATTGAAAAACTCATGCAGTTGCCCCCCACCCCTCTTGCCTCCCTTGGGATAGGGGATATATGAGGATCATTCTAGCAGGCGTGACTCTGTGTGACTGTGACCCCCGGGGCCTCTCCTCTACCCATGTCTACTCTGACAAGGCTGCATTAATGGGCACTGATGAGCTGGGCAGCAACCAGAAAGTGTTCTTTACCCCTTAAGTTCCACACTAAGCCCATGGCCTTTGGCCCACCTAGAATCACCCCTGTTGTGGCTAAATGAGTGTGTTTGAAGTTGGCACTTATGAAGGACCTTGGCACTTATGATTTTGGGGGGAAGATGGCCTTGTTGTCTCCCCTGTTGGGGCCCGAGCGAGGGTAGTCTCCCTTCGTCCCCTCTGGTGGCTTGTCTGTAGCCTCATTTTTTTTTTTGCCTCCCTGTTGAAAGAACAGAAAAAAAACTTGTTGCAAAAATAAATAAATGGCAAACCCCCCCAAAAAAAGGAATGTTCATATCTGCTTTATATTTACCTTCATCTTTAAAAAACAAATTCAGAAAACGATTAGAGAAAACATTATCTCGATTTTTCAAGACCTACTTGGAGAAAGCACATATACAGACAGCTAATTTGCACATATACATATTGGTTAGGTACAAATATTGCTTACTTTTTTTGATTATGTGATGGATGGACTCCATCTGTTCTTGCTCGCTGTGCTTTAGATCAGACCATCGCTTTTGGATTTGGTCCTTCGTTCGTTGCATCGAAATCGCAATGACCTTCTCCAAAATGAGGTCCTTTCGGCTGTTGGGCCTTTCGTAGTTGCACAGCTTGCAGACGTAGTCATGCTTATCGAGGGTGCACACCATCTCCACCATCTCACCCTTGCTCATGGGGTTTGCTTTGTACCTCCTACAAGCTCCACCACCACGGTCCTGCCTAGAATTCGCAGAATCCGCCATGTTGTCACTCCAGAATGTTCCGACGTGTGTGTCGCATGCAGATAAGAGATGGTCACGCCCCAGCGTCATGACGCACTGAGAGCGGAGTTTCACACATGCGCAGTGTATATAAAGCCATAACGTGCGGTCGATGGAGCGGCCATAGGAACGATCTGGGAGTGGGGAATGAATGTTTGCCATCGCCAACACGCGAAAAAAGAGCCCTAAAACGAAGGTACAATTGTAAATTGGGGCATCGTGGTTAGTGGCCTATACTGCTTAGATAGAGGCCTATATGGGGACCAGATTATGAGTTAAGCCTGACATTATGGTTTGTCTTGTGTTCTGTCTTGCAGGCAGCAGATAATTTATTATGGTGGATAAATTCAGTGCGCACGTCTTTTTGCCTCAATTTATAGACCAGTTCCTGGAGCTGCTCTGTCTCTGGAAGGTGAAGAGTAGGGATTACTCTAATAAAATCAAGAGGAAGGCAGCGATGGAGAAACTTCTGGAATTGGTGAAGCCTCTATACCTCAGGGCAGACCTCAATTTTGTGAAGAGCAAAACTGGGAACCTTAGGAGTACATTTAAAAGGTCCTGGAATCTGAGCGATCGGGAGCAGCAGCAGATGACCAGTATGTTCCCAGGCTGTGGTACTACCACAGCCTGCGGTTTTTGTTCGACCAAACCGAACCCAGGCCATCGCTGTCAACACTCCCATCGCACATCGGCTGAGGCCACAGCTCCTGAGGTCCACCCTGGTCCTTCTACACAGGATGAATATGTGGAGGAGCCCAGCTTGACCCAGGTATAGCATTGTTGAACATATTTGTATCCAATAATAGAATGATGATAACTAGACGTTATTGTTCAAAAATTCGGCCTTAACAAAGTGATTTCCATATCAATAGATAGTAGTGCCCAAAAATGATTGGGACAAGAATGAAAAATGCTGGGGTCAGAATGATAGTCTTTTCTATTTCTCCACATTCAATTTGCAACAGTCACGAGCTCAAAATTGTGTGTGATTGATGACCAACAAAAATAAACAAAAAAAAACTAATTATGTCCCATTTTCATACACAGGAAAGTGTCAGTCAGGAGGAGCCCGTGGCCAGCAGCCACACAGAGTCCCAGATCCCTCCCCTATGCCCACCTGCTAAAAGGGCCAGGAAGAGCAGGAACCTGGACGAGGCCACAGCTGCCTTCCTCAGCCACGCCACTAGTGCCATCAGTATGGCCCCAGATGCAGCTGAGGCATTTGGGTGTCTGACGGCAAATAAGCTGAGGGAGATGGATGTTGAGCAAAGGAGGATGTGTGAGGAACTAATCCTGCAGATCCTCAACAAGGGGGGAGTGGACAAATTTCCTTCAAAACCCATATTTCTGATTTTGATGCCCCACTTCCACCACAGCAACCCCACCCACCACAGCAGCATGGCAGACAGTGGCAATTCCAGCTACAAAACCCCCAACAAGCCAACTGGGCTGGGGATTTTCAGCCCTACAATTACTAATTTGCTTTTTGTTTATTTTTTAAATTATGATTTTATTTGTTATACTTTATATCTTTTTGTTAGCATAGAATGCACTTTTTGGTTAAGTTATTTAATTTTGATTTGGATGGCAGATAGCATGTCTAATTTTTTGAATAATGCACAATAAAAAAAAAATTAAATATGTTTGGCAGAACTCCGTCAGTATCACCAGCAAAGCAGCTTTATTATGATCCCATTAAAGAAGAAGAGAATGTGAGCTGCATTTCGACATTTCATAATTTGCCGCTTCACGAATTCTCTATTTCGAACGGTAGTTTTACAAGACCAACCGCTTATGGCTCGTCCCTGCTTTCGAGCATGCGTGTTTGTATATTGGACTTTTGTCCGACGGACGTGTGTACGCATGCTCGGAAAATTCAACAACAGACCGCTGTCCGCGGAAAATTTATAAACCTGCCATCCAACATTTGTCCACGGAAAGTTGGCCAACAATTGTCTGATGGAGCGTACAAACGGTCAGATTTTCCACCAACAGCCTGTCATCACACAATTCCCGTTGGAAAATTTGATCGTGTGTACAAGGCTTAACATTTTATTGAGCTCCCTTTTGAATCTACTGTGGAGATAAGCTATTTTGTTCTGCACATAGTTGATGTCAGCATTGGGGCAGAATGTTTTGCATAAATCTGCAAGTTTGCTCAATGCGTCATTCCTTTTTTTTTTATTGTAGTATTCTTTGCTTTTTATTCTCCATAAACAGGGCATCTTCTTGTACATATCTATAACATGTGGCAGAAATTCAGGTGATGTAAATTTGTCAGCTATGACGCCTGCAAAACCACAGCACAAGACAAAATACAGTACAAGGTCATCTGACTTCCCCATAAACTGTCACAAATATATGCAGTGTAGGCCACAAAACCCCTTTATGCCCCAATATAAAGTTGTACCTTCATTTGCTGCCAAGTTTTGTGCTTTGCCAATCGATTGCCGGCCCAAGAGGTTTCCCACGGCATGGAATCAAACGATCACTCTGCATTTAAACACTATGCAATCATAGAACTCCGCCCCCAGTTGGGTGCTGACACTATGGTGTGAACGTGCCTAATATAAGCCAGCATGCGACACACAGTCACGTGAGTCGGCAGAAGATTTGTGGAGGAGGTGACAGAATCGGGGAGTTCCAGGCAGGACCACATTGATCAAACTAAAGCTACACCTATAGCAAGCTGGAGAATTATGAAAGGCCCAACACCAGAAACGACAGAATTCTGTAGAAGGTGATTGCAATTGTGAAAAATTTATATGGAGTGGACCGATCCAAGGACCAAATAAGGAAATGATGGTTAGATCTGAAGCATCGGGAAACAGACCAGCTAGGTCACATCCATCAAATACTGCAAAGAAGTAAGCAATAGTTATGTCTAAACATTATGTTTATGTGTAAATTGGGTGTGTGTATATGTGTATATTTAAAGTATATAGAGATAATTCAATCTAATGTTTTTTATCTTTTCAAAATATGATTTTAAATCCAAAGCATATATGAACAATATTATTTGTTAATGCTTCTAAAAACTCTTTAATATTTGACACATTTTGTCTATTTTTACTTCTAACAGGAAAAAATCGAAAAATGTGGCTCAAGCAAAGCCAATGCAAGAGAAGAAGGAAATCTAGCATCCTTGCCCAACAACACTGTAGGAAACAAATGAAGATGACATCCCACATTTCCAAAAAACAGGTGTAGCCATGCCCCTGTAATGGTGGCTGGAAGTTGTAGTTCACCTGTCACCTTGCCCAGCACAGCCCAGCATCCATCTTACAGTCACTCAGTAACACAGACCAGTCCATAGCTTGTTTTGTTTTGTTTTATTGAGAGAATTAAACTTGGATGGGTATTAGGGAATTATGGGATGCCCAGGATTTCAGAACAAACACTTGTGAATTGTAGATCAATCAATTGTAGGTTGCAGAACAATGAATTGTGAATTGTATAATGTATATCAATCAATTTTAGGATGTAGAACAATCAATTGCGAATTGTAGATCCATCAATTGGGACTACCATGCACACTCCCTGTACATACACCTCAATCTTCTCTCCAGCACTTTGCTTGCTGCACACTGTTCCTCCTCCAGCACTTCACTTGCTGCAGAGTGTTTCTCCACCAGCACTTCCCTGCTGCAGACTATCACTCCTCTGGATCAGCTAGCACCGCATACATAGGCCTGACTCTACTACAGCCAGGCCTCACTGAACTGCCTTTTGGAGGCATGGACCCCTGGCCCCTGTGGTGTAGAATAGTCCAGATGCTAGCTGTCCTCTGCTCAGCATACCACTCCTAGATAGTTCTCTTCAGGCCCTGCTAGCCAGCCCGGCTTCAAAGACCCCTTTCCACTGCCCTTCTCCACAGTCCTCCACTGGTTCTGCACCCATCTCTAAAACTGCAATCTCCCAGTTCTCTCGGGCATGCCTCCTCAGTCCTCCCGACTGTGCTCACTCACCAGCCCTCCTTGCTGTGACCTGTAGTCCTCCTGGAGACCCTAATGCCGCGTACACACGATCGGAAATTCGGCCAGCAAAAGACCGATGGGAGTTTTTGGTCGGAAAATGTGACCGTGTGTATGCTCCATCGGACTTTTGCTGGCGGAATTCCTGCCAGCAAAAGATTGAGAGCAGGTTCTCAATTTTTCGGTTGGAAAAATTTCCTATCCGAAAATGCAACCGTCTGTACAAATTCTGACGCGCAAAATTCCTACGCATGCTCGGAAACAATTCGGAAGCATTGAACTTCATTTTCTCGGCTCGTCGTAGTGTTGTACGTCACCGCTTGATGGTCAAAAGTTCAGAGAACTTTTGTGTGACCATGTGTATGCAAGGCAAGCTTGAGTGGAATTACGTCGGAAAATCCATCCAAGTTTTTTCCGACGGAAAATCCGCTTGTGTGTACGTGGCATTAGAGTGTTCCCTCCCGCTGTCCTCTCCCCTGTTCTCTCATGTGCCTCTGATTCCGGGATCTCTTCGCTCCTCCCGAATGCACCCAATCCCCAGCCCACGGTTACCCTCCCCCCAGACTGGGGAACTCCCCGTGGGCCCGACAGCCTCCACACCCTCTCACTCCAGCTCTTCCACCTGACAACTCCCCCCAGCTGGGCTGACTGCAGGTATTTAACCCCTTCACGCCTGACCGTAGGAAAATTTGCGTTGCATGGCTTAAAGGTGTTATACCGTGATGATGCCTGCAGCTGCAGTCATCAACCCGGTACCGTTTTTTAGAGCAGGCAGTTGGCTCTTTAGTGATAACAACCCATGCAGCTGAAAGCCGTTCGGCTGTTATCCTAAAGGAGTGGGAGGGGATGCCTCCCCCCCCACCTTCGGCCCCTCTTCCCGGGCCTCCCATCCCACTGGGAGACCCGAGCCACCAGCATCACCAGCCACCAGTGCCACCACGTCTGCCAGCTAGATTGAGACCCGAACAAATACAGATTTGGCTCTGATCGGGTCTCTGATGTAAAATCCCAGAAGCGACATCACAACTTCACTTCCGGTTTACTCGGCTATCAATGGTGCCAATTTTAAAAAAATGACAGTATTCAGAATTGCCAATTTTGGCATACTTTTAAGTGCAAGGAGGGATTGGGGATCTTTTAGACCCCCAATCCCTTCATAAAGAGTACCTGTCACCACCTATTATGTCCCGTACACACGGTCGGATTTTCCGACTGAAAATGTGCGATCGGAGCGTGTTGTCGGAAATTCCGACCTTGTGTGGGCTCCATCGGACTTTTTCCATCGGATTTTCCAACACACAAAGTTTGAGAGCAGGCTATAAAAGTTTTCGGCAACAAAATCCGATCGCGTCAATTTCGACCGTGTGTGGACAATTCCGACGCACAAAGTGCCACGCATGCTCAGAAGAAATTCCGAGATGGAATTGCTCGGTCTGGTAAAATTAGCGTTCAGAATGGATAGAGCACTTTCGTCACGCTGTAGTGTTTCAAATTGTTTAATACAGCGCACTCTCTTCTTCTTTATAATGCAGGAAGAATAAAGTAGTTTTGCTGCTGATATTCACACAGACTTCTCACAAACTTATTTCTTTATTATTTATCATGATTCCCTCAATATATTATGATTTGTCACATCTGACCAAATATTTTTTTGTTTTTTTTATTTTTTTTCTGTATTTTTTTCAAGGCTGAATTTTTTATTTTATTTTATATTTTTTGTTGGGTTTGTATTTGTTTCAAGGCTGATGTTTTTTTTAAATTTTTATTGGTTTTACTCCAGAATATTTTTGTGTGTGTTTTGTGTGTCAAGTTACCACAACACCATTATTATCTTGTATTATTTAATCTCAAGGAGATTGTTTGGTGTTGGTGTCTCTTGTTTATTTGACATTGTATTTTTGAAATGTACATGCCTCCTCACAAACAAACTGTCCTTTATGAATGGAAAACACACATACTCAAGTATAATTGAAACCAAAAATTCCTTTATTAAGGGCTCAGAACCAAACAAAGAGGGAGGCAATGCTGGATAAACATCATAAATTGGCGAAGCCTTGGACCCCCAGGGCAGACATCAATTATTTTACAGTCAAAATTGGTGGCCTGAGGAGTCCATATATAAGGGAGTGCAGTCTGGTTCAGAAGTCCAAGAGATCATGAAAGCAGCAGATGACATCTGTGTCCCCAGGCTGTGGTCATACAAGAGCCTGCATATTTTGCCAGACCAGACTGAACCCAGGGCCATCACTCTCTGGTCTTCCTTCCACGCTTCCTTCCCGGCTGTGGCTCTGGTGTTGGAGATGTGGCAGGAGGAGGAATAGGACCAGGAGGAGGAGGAGTAGGACCTGGAGGAGGAGGAGGACTAAGGGTGAGGTCACAAATGTGGGTTGCACATGTTTTTTGGCCCCTCAACCCCTTATTTAGAGCTTCCAAAATTAAGAACTCACACATGAGTCATTGGCCCTCCTCCATCTGTATCATTTGGGGTGGGGTGTTCTGAGGGCCTCAGTAGCCTTCCAAAAGAGGCCTATGGCAGCCTCCTCCAGGTTACTCCTTGTCAGACTTGCACGTACCTGACTGACGAACCCGATATAGCAGGGGAAGGCCTTCCGTACGTATCTGGTTCCCGGCCCCTGGTAGTGTAAACAGAAGGCACAGGAGCGCAGAGTGGTAAGAGAGCCTGGCGGGTGACTTGCGGAGGTAAGGCCCAGGATCCTGATGCAAATGGTCTGGAAGTCCTTAGAAGGCAGGGGTCTAGGCAGCCGGTGCAGAGCAGGAGCAGAGAGGGCAGGTCCGGTCACAGGCAGAGTTGGCAACAAACAGTCAGCAAGGTACAGAGGAACAGGCAGGCTCAAAGTCCGGGTCAGAGGCAGGGTTGGCAACAGGCAGGCAACGTGGTACAAAGGAGCAGGCAGATTCGTGGTCAAGGAAAGCCGGGGTCAGGTGCAGGCAGATGACAGAGAGAAGAGTCCAAAGACAGGCCGGGGTCACAAGGAGATCAGACAAGCAAACAGGAAGCAAACAGGAAACAGGAACTCAGGAACTGGGAGCTGCAGATCTGACAGCACCGAGCAGAAGCTTCCAGCAAGCTAAATAGGGCGATTGGCGCCAGAGTGTCCAATAGCAGATCCCTTCCGAGACCTTCTCTGACAGTGCCCCCTCCTAAAGGGCAGCCTCCGGATGCCCATCTGGGCTAGTCTATCAGCGTGGGTACTCCAGAAATCTCTTGAAAGTTCCTTAGTGTAAAGATTGCTTTCTGGTTCCCAGGAATTATCTTCTGGTCCATACCCCCTCCATTTGATCAAGTATTGGACTTGATTGTGTCTCTTCCTGCAGTCCAGGATTGCTTCCACCTCAAATTCTGTCTCGTTGTCCACGATTACAGGTTCAGGTATTACGACCCGAAAAGGAATTGGGTTTCAGCAAGGATACGTGGAAGACTGGGTGAACCTTTAATGTATTGGGTAAGTCCAGCTCATAGGTCACGTCATTAATCTTCCTCTTGATTGGAAAGGGACCCATAAATTTGGGACCCAACTTCTTTGAGCGACAGGTCATCTTTAGGTTAAGGGTAGATAGCCAAACCTGGTTACCAGGCACCAGAATGAGCATTCTTTTATTATATTCTTGGGTTTTTGCCATGGTTTCACGTAGTAGTTTATTGTTGGTGAAGAAGAAGTCCATTGTTTCAGAAGCTGCGGGAATAGAGCACTCAGGTAAGGATTCAGGCAGGAATGATGGGTGAAAGCCATAATTGGCGAAGAATGGTGTCTGTTTACTTACTGAGTGCACAGAGTTGTTATATGCAAACTCAGCAATAGGCAGAAGAGAGACCCAATCGTCCTGTGAGAAGGTGGAAAAGCATCGGAGGTATTGCTCCAGAGTTTGATTAGTTCTCTCTGTCTGCCCATTTGTCTGGGGATGGTAGGCAGATGAGAACGCCAATTCAATTTCAAGTGAGCCACAGAGAGCCTTCCAGAACCTGGAAGTGAACTGTACACCTCTGTCGGAGACTATACTTGATGGTACTCCCTGTAGTCTCACGATTTCTTTGACGAAAATTTTTGCAGTTTCTACGGCAGAAGGCGTGCCTTTCATAGGTAGAAAATGAGCCATCTTAGACAACCTATCCACAATGACGAAGATGGTGGAAAAACCTTCTGCCAGAGGGAGTTCTACGATAAAGTCCATTGCAATCATCTTCCAGGGTCTTTCTGGGATGGATAAGGGTTTTAGTAGACCCCAGGCCTTTGTCCGACTATTCTTGTTCTGAGCACAGGTGGTGCAGGACTCCACATAGCTTTTGCAATCTTTTACCAATTGAGGCCACCAAAATGTACGTTGCACCAGCTCTGTCGTCTTCAGTACGCCAAAATGCCCAGCCAATTTATGGTCATGGCAGAGTTCCAGTACTGCCACTCTTAGACTCTCTGGGACCATGATCTTGTCTTTGTACCGGAACAAACCATTTTGCAAACTTATGTCGACTCCCGTAGGTGGGGACAGATTCCTGGAGGCTTGTTTAATTTGGGATATGATATCCCCCTGTAGCAGCAGAAAATTTCCAGCAAGAAGGATGGTGTCTGAAGGTAAAGGTTCCTTGGAATCCTGGAACATGCGAGACAATGCGTCTGATTTAATATCCTTGGAGCCAGGCCTGTACGTGATGTGAAACTGGAATCTAGAGAAGAACAGAGCCCATCTTGCCTGCCGAGGTCTCAGTCTCTTGGCTGTTCTCAAGTACTCGAGGTTTTTGTGGTCAGTATAGACCAAAATGGGATGTGCAGCACCCTCTAAAAGATAACGCCACTCTTCCAATGCGGCCTTAATGGCAAGAAGCTCTCTATCTCCAACGTTGTAGTTCTTTTCAGCAGTGGAAAGTTTCAGAGAGAAAAAGGCCACTGGATAGAGTAGGGACTTGGCACCCTGCCGCTGAGAGAGTACTGCCCCTACTGCAACCTCTGAAGCGTCCACTTCAAGGACGAAAGACAAGTCAGGGTTTGGATGTTTCAGGATGGAAGCAGAGGTAAATAACTCTTTAAGTTTGTCAAAAGCAGATTGCGCCTTGGTAGACCAACAAAATCGTTTCCCTTGCTTGGTTAGTTCAGTGATTGGCGTAATAATTGCAGAAAAGCCTTTAATGAACTTGCGGTAAAAGTTGGCGAAGCCAATGAAGCGTTGGACCCCTTTTTTATCGGAGGGAGCGGGCCAGTCAAGAATAGCTGCCACTTTTTGCAGATCCATTTTAATGCCAACACTAGCAATGATTAGGCCGAGGAACTGGATGCATTGGCGTTCAAATTCACATTTTTCTAATTTGGCATAAAGTCCGTGCTGCCTGAGCCGGGTTAGTACAGTTCGGACATGCCTGCGATGTTCAATGACTGAAGAGGAGAAGATCAAAATGTCGTCTAGATATACTATAACCTATAAGTCCAGGAGGTCACGGAAAATATCGTTAACGAAGTGTTGAAACGTTGCAGGCGCATTGCACAGACCAAAGGGCATGACAAGATATTCAAAGTGCCCAAACCGGGTACGGAAGGCAGTTTTCCATTCATCTCCCTCTCTGATGCGGATTAGGTTATAGGCCCCACGGAGATCGAGTTTAGTGAAGATTGTTGCAGAACCTAGTCTTTGGAAGAGTTCGGGTACAAGAGGTAAGGGATAGCGATTCTTGATAGTTATTTTATTCAGTTCTCTATAGTCGATACAAGGCCGAAGAGAGTGGTCCTTCTTCTCCACAAAGAAAATGCCGAGGTGGATGCTCGGATGAATCCTCTCCTTAGGTTCTCATCAATATAGGTTTTGAGACTACCCAGCTCCTGCTCTGTTAATGGGAAGATTCGTCCAAAAGAAACTTCAGACCCAGGCAAAAGTTCTATCGGGCAATCATAAGGTCTGTGAGGAGGAAGGGTTTCCGCCCCCTTTTTACTGAAGACATCAAGAAAATCCTGATACGGTGAGGGAATCGCTTGCTGCAATTCGGTATCCATGTCCAGACACATGAGTTGGGAGGAATCTGCAGAGGTACTGTGCAAACAACACTGTTGACAATAGTTGGAGCAGAACTTAATTTCTCCGGAAACCCAATCAATACTAGGATTATGGGCTTGTAGCCACGGCATTCCCAAAATTATAGGAAAAAGTGGAGAAGAGATTGCATCCAAACGAAGGAATTCTTGGTGATGAGTGTTCATAATGGCCAACAGAGGAATAGTTTCCTGGGTGACGGGACCAGAGCTAAGGGTGGAACCATCAGTGAGGTGGACCACAAGTCCCTGTGATTTTGCTTGGAGAGGAATGCGGTGATTAGCGGCAAAGGTTAGGTCTATGAAGCAGCTACAAGCTCCGGAGTCAATTATGACCGAGACTATAAGATCCTGTCCTGGAAGCTGTAGAACAATGGGGAGAGTAAGATGATTAGCAGGGTTATGCAAGGCAGGTGCACACTTAGTAGAGGTGGAAAGAGACTTACGTGTCTTGTTAGGGCAAGATCTCACGTAGTGACCTGACTCCCTGCAATACATACATAGATTGTTGACCCGTCGACGCTGCTGTTCTTCAGGCGTGAGAGATGGTCGGAGAAGGCCAAGCTGCATTGGCTCAGGAGAATCAAGCACCGAGGTAGACGGTACATGAGGGCTTGGGCTGACAGAGCTGCTGGCACTAGGGACCTTTGGGAGGACCCAGGTGGGACGGAACTGATTGGTGTTTTTTTCGGAGCGGCGCTCTCTGAGGCGCCGGTCTATTTGGACGGACAGATTGATAAGGTCCTCCAATGTTTGTGGTACTCCAACCCGCGCCAACTCATCTTTAAGCGAATCGGAAAGACCCATGCGAAATTGGTAACGCAGGGCCGCGTCATTACCAATCCGTGTCCAAACTCCAACGCCTGAATTCCAGGACATAATCTTCTGCGGGTCTACGCCCTTGTTGTACGGCGTGCAAGGCGGACTCAGCGGTGGCTTTCAAATGGGGGTCCTCATATAGTTGGGACATGGCGGCAAAGAATGCATCCAGGTTGTCTAGAGATGCTGACTTTTGTTCCAGGAGACGGTGGGCCCAGGTCTGTGGTTCACCGGACAGAAGAGAAATCACGAAGCCCATCTTAGTCGCTTACAAGGAGAAGGTTCGTGGTAGTAGAGCAAAGTAAAGTCCACAGGCATTGCGGAAGGATCGGTACTTGCTACGCTACCTGGAAAATCTGTCGGGTGTAGGAACCCTTGGCTCAGGAGGAAGCATAACCACGGAGGGAGGAGAAGAGAGTCCGGCAGCAGAAGCAGCTTGAGGGTTAGCAGGAGAGGACAGCACCTGGACTCGTTCTTCCAGCCTAGTGTAGCCTTCCTGAAGGCTCTTTACAGCTTGAGTGAGACCCGCCAGGTGTCTGCATAGTTCCTCCATGGGAGTGGATCCCTGCTCGGGCTCGGACATGGCTGTCCAAAACTGTCAGACTTGCACGTACCTGACTGACGAACCCGATATAGCAGGGGAAGGCCTCCCGTACATATCTGGTTCCCGGCCCCTGATAGTGTAAACAGAAGGCACAGGAGCGCAGAGTTTTAAGAGAGCCTGGCGGGTGACTTGCGGAGGTAAGGCCCAGGATCCGGATGCGAATGGTCTGGAAGTCCTTAGAAGGCAGGGGCCTAGGCAGCCGGTGCAGAGCAGGAGCAGAGAGGGCAGGTCCGGTCACCGGCAGAGTTGGCAACAAACGGTCAGCAAGGTACAGAGGAACAGGCAGACTCAAAGTCCAGGTTACAGGCAGGGTTGGCAACAGGCAGGCAACGTGGTACAAAGGAGTAGGCAGATTCGTGGTCATGGGAAGCCGGGGTCAGGTGCAGGCAGATGACAGAGAAGAGTCCAAAGACAGGCCGGGGTCACAAGGAGATCAGACAAGCAAACAGGAAACAGGAACTCAGGAACTGGGAGCTGCAGATCGGACAGCACCAAGCAGAAGGTTCCAGCAAGCTAAATAGGGCGATTGGTGCCAGAGTGTCCAATAGCAGATCCCTTCCGAGATCCTCTCTGACACTCCTCTTCCTGCCACTTTGTCTTTGAAGATGGAGGGGAGGGACCTGGATATCAGGCAGCCTGCTTGGCCCGGCCACCTCCTGGCTGAGACTTCCCTGTGTATGAAAAAGGGACATGGTTTTAGTTTTTTCTTCATCAATCACAATCATAAATGAGTACTCCAAACTAACATCTATTTAACATCACTGATTGGACAACCAGAAATATTTAGAAGAATTCTATACCTGGCTCAAGCTGGGCTCCTCCACACGTTGCTGCCTGGAAGGCCCAGGTTGGGCGTCAGAAGCCTCAGCTGGGGGGGAAGGAAGCATGGAAGGAAGACTGGAGAGTGCTGGCCTGGGTTCAGTTTGACCTGACAGAAAATGCAGCCTGTCATAGTAGCACAGCCTGGGTACATAAATGTCATCTGCAGCTCCTGATCTCAGGGAATCCTGGACCTTCTTGCGCTCCCTTAGATAAATGCTCCTCAGGCCACCAATTAGGATCTTCAAATAGGTGATGTCTGCCGTGGGGATCACCGTCTTCACAAATTGCAGCAAATTATCTAGCGCTGCCTTCCTCTTTGTTTGGTTCTTATATTCAGGGTGGTTTATCTGCCATAGACAAGGCAGCTCCCTGAATATATCTATGAAGATTGGCATAAAGTCATGATCTTTCAAGATATCCATTTTCACTGCAAGACACAACACAAGACAAACCCTAATGTCAGCCTAAAGTCTTCTAAATTTGTGCAAATACAGGCCTCAATCTAGAAGCAGTATAGGCCCAATGTTAAATCTTACCTTCGCTATCACGATCGGCGCCTCCGTTACTCCTTCCTCCGCTCACAGATTGTACGTACTACACGCGCGTGTTACGCTTTATAGACACTGCGCATGCGTGAAACTCCGTCCGCCCCTGACGTTCTTTCTAGTCTATTCCCTGCCCCTTCTCGTTCGTCGCAGTGGGGGAAGAGCACATGGCGGAGACACAGCAGGTGTCTGATACTTATACCAACGAGGAGGAGGAAAGCCCGGAGCCTGAAATATCTGGATCCAGAAGGAGAAGATATAAGGCATCAAATATGTCCTTTGGAGAGATGTTGGAGATGGTCGACATACTGAAGAGGGCCGACTATGACGGGAAGTATGGACCTTACCCCAACCCCAATGTCAGAAAGGCCAAGATCATGGCGAAAGTTGTCAAGAGTCTGCACCGGAATTTCGGGGTACGACGATCGAAAGATCAGCTCAGGAAGCGGTGGTCGGACTGCAAAAAAGTAAGTAGTTGTCCTGTGTTCCTATTCTTTAAGTTTATTACGTTCGTGCTGCTCCATGTGCTTTTCTTAACTGTTGTCCAGTTTAAAACGGCAACTTTCATGTTCATGGGCACATTATTCGTTTGTATAAAACATTGTTCGTTCGGCCTAGAAAACACCATTGTTTTGGCCATATGCATTTGCCAACATTTTTTATGACCTACTTGTCTGAAAATAATTTGGTTGTGTAGATAGGTTTGTAACTAGAATGAAATGCAAACTAGATTCTGTGTAAGGAGAGGACACTCAGCAGCAGTTTTCACATCTGGACGCTGGAGCACTAGTGTGGGACACAAGAACACCCTTTTTATTAGGGGGCCCCACACAGGTGCTCCAGTGTATACTATAGGGGTGTCTCCATCTGTGAAGCTTGTACAAAACAGGTAAAGTATTGAAGCTTGACAAAGGACAATAAAAATTCTACATCTTGGAACTCTGCCAAAACAGACAATTGTACCCCACTTCCAAGCAATGTTTCATATTCCTATTTCTGCCATCAAATATCTGTGTGCTAAGTATACCTATTTTTTTTTACATAGGGGATAAAAGACTTGGAGGACATCCCTCATCCGAGGAGACCAGAGACCCCCCACCTCATGAAGAAGTGGAGACCCACCAAAGACAACAGGAGGAGGAGGAGGAAGGAGACATGGTGGACATAGTCACCACAACAGGTGAGTGTCTGCGAACAAAGGCTCAGGTAAGAGATGGATGCCGGCACATTTATAATAAATGCTGTTTTTTTGTTTCTATCTTTTTAGGTGATCGTGATGTTGTGGATTCAGGGCATTTCACCTCTGAAAGTGCACAGATCCTGATCGGGGAGATCATGGGGTGTAATAGGGACTTGGAAAACATCCAGAAAAACATCAATGATGTTAAAAAAAAATGAAGAACATCATTGATGTTTTAGGGAAAGTTTAAAAACAATCAAAATCCCTTCCCTTTTGTGTGCTTTTGGTGATCCTACAATTTATACCATTTTTTTACATATTATAGAAGAGCCAAATTTTGAAGATGCACACAGTGTGTCAACTTGTGCTATCTCCCATCACGGGAGATCAATGGACTCGTTTTGGGGGTGCAACCCCTTCCTCAATAATAAAGTAGCTGTGAGGAAGGGGTTGCACC
This sequence comes from Lithobates septentrionalis, assembly GCA_037952835.1. Lineage (NCBI taxonomy): Eukaryota > Metazoa > Chordata > Amphibia > Anura > Ranidae > Lithobates > Lithobates septentrionalis. The sequence goes on along the minus strand of JBBDGP010000281.1, from coordinate 5,638,978 downwards.
CACAAAACACGTCCCTTAATCCCCCATGATGGCAGCTAGCACATGTTGACATTCGGCAATTTGTGTGCATCTTCAAAATTTGGCTTTTCCTGGGGTGACTTCACCCCATCTGAACGCAATATCAAACTCAGTTTGTAAATACTCATGTCTGATATTGCCTTCAAGTTCTACCAAATGTGAACTTTGTAAGTTCAAGGTTTGTGTCTTTCTTGTTGGTTTTAAAAATGCCTGTTTTATCTTAAATGGACATTTCTACTTTTTATAATGTGACACCAAAAATTGTTATACAACAAACATGTTGGTTTGTTTTAAAAACCTTTTACAAATGCACATGTGATTGTGCTGGTATTAAAAAGATTGTTAATCAAGAATGTTTGGATTATTGTCTCAACGCTCCAACACTTTTGTGGTGCTCTAATTGGTGTTTTCTGTGACAATGGATGTTATTTCCTAAGGGAAAATCCACTTTGCACTACAAGTGCAGCTTCAACTGCACTAGTAGTGCAAAGTGTCTTTGCCTTTAGTAAATAACACCCAACAGTGCTTTGTAATGTTACACAATCACGCCATTTTCAGGACTCACCACATTTCTGTCAGGGTCAGCTAAAAGAAACACAAGCAGTAAATCTCACCAAAGATTTTAGTAGTTAAAATGTTTTTTTTATTTGAATAAGGTTTCAGACATTATCTGGCATATTGATAGCCCCCCTACCCGCAAAGTATTCAAGGTATCTTAGACGGACATCACGGGCACTCAGGGGGGGCAAGCCAGGACGACCACTTTCAAGCGCCGTCAGGGTTGGTTCATTTTAAATACCAGCCTCAGGCCCAACTGAGCCAGCATAGTTGGCAGAATGTTGCCGTAAAAAGTTGTGGAGAACACAGCACGCCAGGATGATATGATTCAGTTTGTACTCCGCCATGTGTATGGGTGTAAGAAATAGGCGTAACCGGCTTGCCATGATTCCAAACGTTCTCCACCACTCTTCTGGCTCTGGCCAGCCGGTAATTAAAAACCTTCTGGTCCGGGATGAGGGTCCTCATCGGGAATGGCCGCATAAGTTGGCCCCCCCAGCGCAAAAGCTTCATCCGCAACGAAGACGAATGAGAGTCCTTCCACATTGTCTTCTGGAGGTGGCAAGTCCAAGCTGCCATTCTGGAGACGCCTGTAGAACTCCGTCTGGGCGATGACTCCACCATCGGACATCCGGCCATTCTTCCCCACGTCCACATACAGGAACTCGTAAGTAGCCGACACCACCGCCAACATCACAATACTATTGAACCCCTTATAGTTCTAATAGTATGACCCCGAGTTGGGTGGTGGGACAATGTGGACGTGTTTCCCATCAATTGCCCCTCCGCAGTTAGGAAAGTCTCACCTCTGGGCAAAGTGGGAGGCCACAGTCTGCCATTCCTGTGGGTTGGAAGGAAACTGTGGAGTCAAACAAGAAAAAAAAAAATTAGTCATTTTGCACATAAACAGGGAAAGCAGATTAGACACAAACATTCTTGGCCAACATCAAGATAACATTTATTTGAGGGAGTTTTTAAAGACCAAAGTATAAGGTACACCTATCAGATTTCCCCTCCCCCCCCCATGGGCCATTTCTAACATTATAGGGGGGGGGGCTCTTGAACAGGTAACCCTCTCCACTTCATTGAGAGATGAATGCCTAAATAATGGGTATTACTTTGGCCAGCCCCTCCTTACTTTACACTATTGGCAGCCCACTGGACAGGTAAGAAGTGTCATAATACAAAGATATAAATACACACTGTACACATTTTAGCACATTTGGACATTCTGCTATTACCTAGCAAGATAATAATAGTATACAAAAACTTGCAACAGTACCATTTGAAAGTATACAGGCAGGCCCTTGCACTACATGCTTTGGGGAATTCATCCATACATCTGAGCACAAAAGAGATGGGTATAGTGTGTATGGGTTTGGCAAAGTCAGCAGATAGATGATTGAGGATAGATAGAGACTTGGTATCAGCTGACATAGCAGTTGGGGGAGGGAGGGTTCCAAATGATTTGGGGACCCACAAAAAAAGCCTCTGGCACTCTGCATGAATTTTAAGCACCAATCAAATTTAAAAACATTTTTGGGGGTATTTAGGGTAAAGCACTACTATGGAGCTGATAAAATACATTGTTAAGTGACTACATGAGGTGAATATAGGACCAGGAGACCATGCTGGGGAGGTAAGTGAAGGCAAATATGCATGAAGGACAAAAAAATAATTACATAAAAATCCAGCATGCATGAGGACAAAGGGGAAATTCACAGCATATTACAATCATGGTAATTAGGGAATGAGGAAAGAAATACAATATATTATCAAACATTAAATACAATAAAATGTGATGTTAAAGGATAAAAATCTTACCTTAATATTCTCCTTCTGCAGGACCTGGATGATGGCAGAACAGGTCTCTGGGATAATGATCCCCAGAGCCTGGGGGGAGATGCCTGTCGAGAACTTGAGGTCCTGCAGGCTTCTCCCCGTCGCCAAGTACCGCAGGGTGGCGACGAGCCTCTGCTCCGGAGTGATGGCTTGCCTCATGCAGGTATCCTGCCTGCTAATATAAGGGGTCAGCAAAGCCAACAAACAGTGAAATACGGGGTCTGTCATCTGGAGAAAGTTCCTGAAATCATCAGGATTATTCTCACGAATCTCACGTAGCAAAGGCATATGACAGAACTGGTCACGCTGAAGCAACCAATTCTTGGTCCATGAGCTGCTCCCCACCCTGTTCATGGACTGGACTTGTGTCAAGGTAAGGACCCCAACACCAAGCCCCCGCACAGCACGAACTCTACGAGGAGTACGTATACGCAACATGGCTAGAAAACGGTCGGCTGCTCAGAACGAAGTAACAGAACGCACTGAAGAACAGCAAGGCCTGTGAAGAGCGACCTGAAAAACAACGAACGAACAAGAACACAATGACAAGAGTCACGCGTAACTCGCTGCACTCACTGAAGAGCAGATAGAAACCCACAAGCACAAACTGAACAGCAGAAAACGATCTGAAAACCACAAGTCTGAAAAAGCGCGAATCGTCTCTCACCAAACTTTTACTAACACGAGCTTAGCAAAAGGAGCCCAAAGGGTGCCGAGCTTGGTTCTGAACTGGCCTTTTCTAGTCTTGTCGTACTTGGTGTACGTCACCGCGTTCTTGGCGATCGGAAATTCCGACAACTTTGTGCGACCGTGTGTATGCAAAACAAGTTTGAGCCAACATCCGTCTGAAAAAATCCATGGATTTTGTTGTTGGAATGTCCGATCAATGTCCGATCGTGTGTACGGGGCATTACTGTCACAAGGGATGTTTACATTCCTTGTGACAGCAATAAAAGTAATCAGAATTTTTTTTTTTTAAAGGGACAATGTACAAAACATTTTTTTTAAAAGCAAAGAAAACGCATACATAAGCCATGCTTGCAAATGTAAACAGTGTTCAAATCACATATGTGAGGTATCGTCAGAGTGAGAACAATAATTCTAACAAAAGACCTCCTCTGTAACTCTAACCTGGTAACCGTTAAATTATTTTGAAGCGGCGCCTATGGAGATTTCTAGGTACCGTAGCTTGTCGCCATTCCACGAGTGTGCACAATTTCAAAGCATGACATATTAGGTAACTATTTGCTCGGCATAACATCATCTTTCACATTATACATAAAAATTGGGCTAACTTTACTGTTTAGTTTTTTTATAATTGATGAAAGTGCCCTTTTTCCCAAAAAATTGTGTTTGAAAGGCTGAAAGACCACGTGCATTTACTGTTGTTTTGGTGAAGCTCATTGCTAACTGCGAGTCACCATTGCAGGATCTAAGTGGGATACTGTTTTGGCCATAGCTGCACACACCCATATTTCATATTTCATCGCCCCCCCCCCAAACTATCCTTCTCCCACATCCACCTGTACTCTGTGCTTGGCTGCAGAAAATGAACAAAAAAGGTGGTGCACTGGCCTAGTGCATTATCCAACACAATTAATATAAAAATGGAAACATACAATATCTACTAACAAACAGATGTGTGAATCATTTGTCAGGCCACACTCGTGGCTGAAATGTCCCTGTCCGCTTGAATACTCAAGCAAAGGAAAGGGAAACAGGCCCAGGTCCCTGCTGGCTGATGCATTTTGAAGGACAATCCTTCTTCAGAGCTTTTGAAGAACAAGAAAGGTTTCTTTCAAAAGGCGTCAGCCAGCATTTACATTCAGAAAAAACAACATTACCGCAACAACAAGTTCAAGGTTGGTTGACAAATTGGGCAAATTGTGAGACATTTACAGATGTGACATTTATCATCATAATTTATGTAAGTTTGGTCATTTTCAGATAACTTGGACATTGAAGATGTCCCCAAGTTACAGGATTGAAGCCATGGGAGCTGTCACCTGGGCCAAGCTCAGATATTGAGGTAATTGGCAAAACATCCCCTGACATGACTCGGAGTGAGGGCTAAACAGATACACAAAGAGAAGAAAGTCTTGGTGAGCCTGTTTTGTGCACAAGTAAGTATTCTCCTAATATTGCTTATTCTGTATTGACATGTACAGTGTTATTAGCTAAAATGCAAGCACCTGTTCCCTACATTTCCAAGGAGGTAACCTATAGAGTGCAGATGTTCATAGTATGTAGTGCCTAACCATGGAGAAGGAAAAAGGTGGAAGGAGCTGTCTGTGTCGACAGGTAGCATAGTTTTAAAGCCCCAGACATGAGTACCAAGATAACAGTCTTTTCAGTGTGTACATTCATAGTAGTGTAGGTGTCAGAGAAGGGCAAGCAGATTACCCCAACAATGCACAAGATAGGTAAGTATTACATTTAGCTACAAACCAAAGTTTTATGAAAACAGTATGAAGGGCCACTGCCACTTGACCGCCCTTGTCTTTGTATCCCTGGCTTTATGTTGTATGTTCACCCTTTGTAAACATTTTGATGTAGCACCCTGGTATTAGGCAGGGTTGCTAACAAATTTAGTTATGCTAGGTGGTAATTAACCTGGCTAATTAGTAGTTGAGTATGGTGCATTTCTCTCTTCTGTCAATAGGTGGCACTGCTGCCTTTGGCATTAGAATGACAAGACCACAGTGAGTTCAGGTTACATAAACGGGTGGCTCCGCCCCCTCTGACACCCCGGGAAAGCCATAGCGAAGTCCCCGTGCGTCAGAGGGGGGCAGGGTCACCTGGGAAGGTCACGGTGTGGCCCCGCCCTCAGTTATAAAAGAACTGTCGAAACGAAGACACATCATACGGCGGGAGCCTCCCATGGAGGTAGGTCGGTGCGGCTTTTTTTTTTTTCGGTCCGTCAGCGGAGCGAGAGAAGAAGAATGGACTTCGTGGGATTTTTATTTTTTTATTTTTTAATAAAGGACTTGTCCCAAGCCGTATCTTGTCATTTTTACCATTTTAACCCCCCTGGCGGTATTCCCGAGTCTGGCTCGGGGTGGATTTTCAATACCAAAAGCGGTATCCCCGAGCCAGATTCGGGATCGCATCGCAGGATCCAGGAAGAGTTTACTTACCTTGTCCCCTGGATCCTGCGATGTCTCCCCGCTGTGATCGGCGAGCCGATGTGTCTCGCTCGATTCACAGTGCCGAGCTCCGTTCACTGCGATCGTTGCGACGGAGTTCGGCGGCAAATTCAAACAGTAAAGCACACAGTATAGATACAGTACACTGTAATCTTACAGATTACAGTACTGTATCAAATAATTTCACATCCCCTTTGTCCCTAGTGGTCTGCCCAGTGTCCTGCATGCAGTTTTATATTGTAAATACTGTTCTTTCTGCCTGGAAACTGGAGATTGTCCATAGCAACCAAAACTGTCCCTTTACATCAAAAGTGGTTTTAGACCAGCTAGAAAACAGCGATAATAAATTAGAATTACTTGCAGAATTGAACGATAGTGATTTGTGGGGAAATCCGTCACCAAACACTAATGCCCCGTACACACGGTCGGATTTTCCGATGGAAAATGTCCGATCGGAGCGTGTTGTCGGAAATTCCAACCGTGTGTGGGCTCCATCGCACATTTTCCATCGGATTTTCCGACACACAAAGTTGGAGAGCGGGAGATAAAATTTTCCGACAACAAAATCCGTTGTCGGAAATTCCGATCGTGTGTACACAAATCCGACGGACAAAGTGCCACGCATGCTCAGAATAAATAAAGAGATGAAAGCTATTGGCCACTGCCCTGTTTATAGTCCCGACGTACGTGTTTTACGTCACCGCGTTTAGAACGATCGGAAATTCTGACAACTTTGTGCGACCGTGTGTAGACAAAAAAAGTTTGAGCCAACATCCGTCGGAAAAAATCCTAGGATTTTGTTGTCGGAATGTCCGAACAAAGTCTGACCGTGTGTACGCCCTATAAAAGTAACGAAAGCGACAATTCTGCAACTGAGCAAATTTCAGTGTTTTTGATTTGATTACTTTATTGAATATTTTTTATTATTATTATATTATTATTTGTTATAATTATTTATAGTTATTTATTATATTATAATTTTTTATTTCGATTTTCAAACTTTATCATACCCGAGATGTCTACTAGACTCTTGTTTGGACAGATTTAAGTGAATTATTCCTAAGAATTACAGACCTAAAATATAAAATGCCAAATTTCTGTGCAAAATAATTGTACCGCTTTCAGCACCTAAAATCTGAAATAATCATACCGCCAGGGAGGTTAACACTTTTTTTGTGAAATGGTAGGGGTATATTTGTACCCCGTTACCATTTCACACAGGGGGAGGCCGGGATCTGGGGGTCCCCTTGTTAAAGGGGGCTTTCAGATTCCGATAAGCCCCCGCCCGCAGACCTCCACAACCACCGGGCAAGGGTTGTGGGGATGAGGCCCTTGTCCCCATCAACATGGGGACAAGGTGCTTTGGGGGGCTACCCCAAAGCACCCTCCCCATGTTGAGGGCATGTGACCTGGTATGGTCTAGGAGGGGGGGCGCTCTCTTGTCCCCCCTCTTTTTCTGCGGCCTGCCAGGTTGCATGCTCAGATAAGGGTCTGGTATGGATTTTTGGGGGGACCCCCACGCCATTTTTTTTAAAAAATTGGCGCGGGGTTCCCCTTAAAATCCATACCAGACCTTCAGGTCTGGTGTGGATTTTGAGGGGGACCCCCACGCCATTTTTTTAAAATTTTTGGCACAGGGTTCCCCTTAATATCCATACCAGGGCTGTTCTGCTCAGCTGTAACTGCCAACAAAAATACAAACACAAGACACTTTTTCTTGATTGCAGTGCTAGAAGTGAGACTATTAATACTAAATCAGTGACACCATCCAGAAAATGTCAGCATTAAAGTGTAACAATACTCACCACCACTCCAACACTGTGGTCTCCCACGGATTCCCACCAGCAACTGAGATCTTCTGACAGGCTACTTCCAGTTACTGATGTTCAGCCATTTTCATTGACTAGGCTGAGATGTCACATCTCAGCATGGCTGAAATTGTACACTGAACTGCATCTCAGTGTATATGGCAGACAGACAGGTATGAAATTGCTTTAAATTACATGAAACAGGCTATGCACCACCCAATGCGTTTTGTCCTATTGCATGTCATCAGGGGATTTTCAATTGGTATTATGAAGAATGTATGTAAGCATAAGACAATTCCTTTATGATGACCGTGAAAAATGAATAAGTCCAAAATAATTGGCTAAACCAATCTAAAAAGCTACATGTACACGGCTACGTTTCCTTTATACTGTTTTTTAAGTAATAAATGCAATATTATTGAGCCTAGTTAGGCTGCTAGGTAAATTTCGTTTTTTGTCTTGCTCTGTATTTAGAGAAACAGTGATTGTTTGCTTTGATCTGTTCAGGGTTTAACAGGCTGGGGGTTTTATTGCTTCCCCCTGCCTCTAGAAGAAATTTCCAGAGCTTAGGTAGGGAGAATCCAGATAATCAACCTGTATATTTGTAAGGGTCTAGCCAATCTCTGGGGAGGTGTGCCTAGATGGTGGCTGAAGCCATAAGGAGATTGACCCCCCCTTGGGGATGGATCTGCGAGCTGTCTACCCCTGGAATGCCTCTGGACTGGCTGCTGGACTATTCTCCTAGAGATGGAGCTTATGGGCTTGTTTTCTACCTCTGGGATCTGTGAGTAGAGTCTAATGCTGCAGTTTATCCATGGTCTCCAGGTTATCCATGGTTGTGGACGCTTGAACTGTTCCAGCCTGCCTACTTGTGCTGCAAACTATCTTGTGGTCTCCAGCTGCAAGAATTCAAACGTTCTAGTCTAACAATACCTGTGCTAAAACTTACTTCATGGTCCTCAGCCCTGTTCCAGTCTGCCACTATTTGTGCTCATTGTCATCTGTGCACCCATAGACTCTACAACTATTCATGTTATGTGTTCCTGCAAGGTCTTCAGCTGTGCACCTACAGACTGTACTAGTCAAACTCTCCTGGTGCTACTGCCACCGATAGAAAGTGTTCTCTACAAGTTGTGCTTGGCGTTTTGGAGTACCCCACATGTACTGGTAGGATGATGGGGTGGTTGTCATGTCCTCCATGTTTCCTTCCTTGATGGGTGCCAAGTATGGGTCAAATGAGAGGCCTACACTGAGGTGAGTTGAAGTCGGCTATGCCACGCACTTTGTACAGGGTCACTGCCTTACACACAGGGTACCTTTACTTTGAACAGACAATTAAATTTGATTAGATTCTGCCAATGTGCTTAACTTCACCATGGCTACTTGTGCATTTAGGTGGGACACGCTGAGCCCTTGCCCTCTCCACCTGTCCAGCATATCACCCGTACCTCACTCCCAGTAACGGTATGGAGGCCCATAGTGCATCTAGCTCTGACTCCATGTGTGCACTTCACTTAACTCTTTCATGCCTGTATACAGGGCGAGGGCCCTGGCAGTGCAGATCTGCTCCCATTGCTATGGGAGATGGATCGAGGCTGAAGGAGTGGCGACAACATCTCCCTCACTGCAAGAGGCTATCTCACCTGCCACATGTACACGCTTAACAAGCTGCTGGAGAAACTTTCATTACCCTTGGTAACCACTGCAACTTTATACTGTATGAGCTCTTGTACCATTATCTTCATACACTGTTGTGTTTAGTGCCCCGTACTACAACTATAGGTGCCGGTTACTTGCATTATACCCTTTAGTAACTTCAGACCAGGCAAAGACAAATTTTCTTAACATTACTTGATTAAATTAACAAGATGACAAAGACAAATGACAGTCAAAAATAACGTGCAAGCATTCCCTTAACACCCCTAGTCCCCAACGCAGGCTTGTGGCTGCCACAGCATACCTGCTTAGGAAAGAATCCATCTTTGGCAGCGTCTATAGTTGATGTGTTCAAGAGGGACTACAAGCCCCAGCTTTCCTCTTGTGCAGTGGGGACTCTTGGTATATCATTAGATTTCCAGACTCCGGTAGAACAGCAGTACAAAACTTCCAGGTATGTCCTAGCTCCCCCCCAGCTTGAAACCCCCTGTTCCTTTTATATCACACAGAACCAGCGGGTCGACCCAGTGAAGCCCACCCAAAGAATACCTGGGAACACAATTAACGTTCAACTTCCCGGCTGGGGCAACATTAACTATTACCTCCAACACACACCCCTCTACACTCTCCTGTTATAAGTTTCTTCAAGTAATAAATATTCCGAAAGACATTCCCTAGATTTTTCAATGAGCCGGAGTAAATGGAATGTTGCTGTGTGCCTGGTTGCCTGTTCACTGTATGGGGGAAGAACCTATTAACTTACAGCGACTCCTACAGCGGTAGCACTACATATATAACACTTCAGGTAGTTGAATAATTCATTTTTACAGGCATCCACACATCAGACTAAAAATGAGGCACTGATTTGGAAGAAAGACAAGTAGAAGGATTTGGTGCAAAGTGAGGAACAGTTGGGAGCTATATATAAGGAATAGTCTGTAAGGTTTAATGGGCGACTGTATGCAGCAGCTGCGGATCCTGAGAGAGTGATTACACAGGCTGTATGGTTCCTGTACGGCTGTGTCAATGAAACTTAATTGTTCTTATTTCTTCATCATTAGGTTGGTGTGCTTTGCTACAAGTTGCTCTCCTTCAACAATCTGTAGCTAAGCCATAGATGTGAATGCAGGGTGATTGCCACCAGAGAGCTTGTCACTGGCGTGAATCGCTGAGTGACTGAGCTACAAGTCGCTGTAAAGTTAGCAAGTTAGCGATTCCATAGAAAATAACAAGAACATTCTTAGCAGAAAAATCACTTAAGAAAATAGAGGATCATTGCAAATAAATTGCCCATCTGACATCACCCTTTAGCTAATCACTTAGACGTAAGATGCTTTCCTATGGAAAATACGCATCCCATTCAATGTTGATGTTTCCAGCAGAATTCACTAGGGGGCACCAAAAGCTCCAGTCAGTGGCTGGCTAGGAAACTTCCTAGGGACATCATCCCTTTGTACTGAACTTGTTTATACAGCTGATCAGAAGGACCACCCTCTATGCCTGTCATCCAGTATCTCTTCCTTACCTCCAGCAGCATCTGTTCTTCTCAGCTCTGCTGCTTTCTCAGGACTCACCTGTTATTATTCTCTGTTGGCTTCCCAGGAATCAAGGTAAGCTCTTCATATTGCAATTGCACTTTATAGGGAAAGTTATTTCACCTAAGTTTTAATAAACATCAGAACCTAATCATTTTATAGAATCTGTGTCCTTCTTTGTTTATAATGTGTAGTAACCAGAATACTGTCATTAAACACATCTTTTCAGTATAATGCTTAATAAATTTTTCTGTGGAGTTGTTAGAAATTCTGTAAAAATATAAACAGCCCTAAACGTAATGGGTGTATGTTTATTTACTTAAGGCAACTAGCTGTAATAAAGTGTGTAGATGCATATGCATACATTTTATATGTATTTTTTATATGTACATATATTGAAAAAACTGTAATTGCAAGAGAAACTAATTGGATATGACAGTGTCCAACTTTAAGGTATCTGCATTTCTGTATTACTCCACCTGTTGTGTTACATAGCTGCTTTTAATATATATTATGACCTTAGAACTGAATTATAAAGTGAAAAGAACCTAGTAACAAATAACATCATTTAAAAAATAGCATTGCTGGTGCAATGATTTCGCATTGCTGGTGCATTAGGACATGGAAATATTTCCATATAGAAAACCTATATGTTCTCATGTATAATGGGAAAATATGCTAGTATGTAGAGATAGTATAGAAAGTGCATTTTGCGTAAGTATGATTGTGACTGCATTATATGTGTATCCACACTTTATATTGATTTCCTCTATGTATATCCACACTTTTTTTTTATTTCCTGTATGTATACTCATACTTTATATTGATTTCCTTTCACAGCACAACAATTTGGGTTGAGGGGACCCACTCCATGGGACCATGGGAGCAGATCCCCTCTAACCAAATTGTTGTGCTGTGAAAGGAAATCAATATAAAGTGTCAATATACATACAGGAAATCAATATAAAATATGGATGTACTCTACATGACAGCTTTGAGCAGTAAGGACTATGCAATGGGGATCTGGTAACCCAACGATGAAAACCACAAGGTTACATGGGGTACTCCAGAAAGTGTATCCCATTTAATAAACCTAGGAATTTGAGGTCTGCAGATGATGACCTAAAGGCATTAACGCTAGTTGCCTGGCTGTTATGCAGCCCCCCTGGCTTTAATATTGATCTGGAACAAATATGAAGATCATAAAATCGGAGAAAGGTCAGAAGGTTTTTATCGATATACTTGTTTCTGGCTCAAATATTAAAAGAAGAAGATCAACATGGAAGCCAGGCAAGGAGCTTTTGCAGAATGAAAAGTCAACAATGGCAGTCTCCATACTTCTTCAGAGACATCTGATGTACACCTGTATATATTTTATTTCTAAATATGTTTGAGAGTATACATAATATTTAATTTCACAATATCTTGTATATTCTGCAAAAACAATATCCATCATTACAAAAAGATGTAAAGTGAATCTATTGCATGAAATCAAACTTCATTTTGTAAAGCAGACAGGGGGAATGCAATCTTTTACATATATGCTGCCATTGCTGAGTATTCAGCGGTGGAAAATATGAATGGTGTCTTCTCTTGCTTAAAGATGCTGAGCACTATAGAAAATTATTCATCATGGCTGCTGCAGTCAGGGCGATTTTTAATGCATTTGTTTTATATATACATATCTATCTATCTATCTATCTATCTATCTATCTATCTATCTATCTATCTATCTATCTATCTATCTATCTACATATATCTACAAATATCCTATTTTATATATGAATATATATATATATATATATATATATATATATATATATATATATATATATATAGATATAGATATATACAGTATATATGTCTAAAATATTACCAAACTCTTCAGAAAGATGTTACTTTATTTAATTATTGCACTTATGTTTGTGTTCTATTTATTCTATTCTATTTAAATTTGTATTGACATGACTTTTATGTTTCTTTTTTCTGATATTTTTTTTTTTTTTTAAATTGGATGTCTTTTACTTCTATTATATAGTTTATTCACTGGGAAGACAATCCAGAGTTGTTAGCATTAATTTCAGAAATTAATTTAAAAAATCCCCTGATGGTTAGGGGTATGGTTTGTTTGGAACTTTTTTTGGTACATGCAATGTTAACATATACAGTATATTATACATAAGTTAGTAGTAAAGAAAAATGCATTTACTGCTTGTACTGCTGCAAACAATTCAATAAATTTGCATGCAAGTTCAGTAAACTGATTTTTACTCCAATAACTTTTTTAATGTGTTATGCATCATGATGCCGATTCTGCACCACAGTCCTCTACATTTGGAGACCAATATATGCCAAACATGGCACAAGCTATTTTTTGATCATCTCAATAACAACCAATCTACTTCATTAGTAAAGAGGGTAATTATATACAGTAGCCTTCTAAAATGTAGCCAACTAAACAGTTATCCTTGGAATTGAACTGAAATATACAGGATTGTACTTACTGTCATATGATTGGCTTTTTTCTTGTGGGTAATATACCAGTACAGGCTGTACATACAAATATAGGTGATTCTGTACTGAATGGATGTATAAGTATGCATACTTATACTTCTAGAGAGAAGTAAATGGAATATCGTGCATGCAGTTTAAAAAAACACTTTTCTTTTTTTTTCAATTTTAAGTATTATGGGCAGAATTAACCCTTTAAATAAACCACCTATACTTAATTCAACAACTTATTTATCAAGAAGCTTGACCACTTTTGTTTTAGTTGTAGTAAAACAACTGTTGCTAGGCATGTGTGTTTTACTATATACCAACAAAAAAAAACATTCTGATTACATTTGGTAGCTGTCAGTATCTATTCTGCAAATGTATTCATTAAATGCAGCAAGCATCATTGGTGGATTATTCTCAAGGCAGTGCTGAACATCATGTGGATATCAATGAACGTGTTTCCTTAGCACATGCTCATGTTTCATTGATAAATTACTTGCTGCGTTGTAAAACAAAGACTTGACTTGTAAGCTCTTTAAATGCTTTAGTTGAGTACGTTGTGCTGAATGGTTTGTTTGTTTTCTTGTAAGAATGTGTCAGCACACACAGGTACATCAATAATGTGGAATAACTGTCTCTTCTTTCTTTAGGATGGAAGAGCTAAGTCACCCGTATTTCTGGCAGTTAGATGCAAACTAATCACTTGCCTTGTGGATCTTATGAGAATGTAACTGCTGAACCGGGAGCCTGCCACAAGCAACAATGGGAGCCAATAACTCATCCAAAACCCCTGTGTGTGATGGCAATGATGAAGGTAAGGTCTGAAGGATCACCAGCATGCTGCTAAAACTTCTATCATACATGCTTCTGTTTTAATACATATTTTTGGGCACAGCTGGCACCAGACATTTATTAGAGGGGGCACTATAGTTACAAAATGGACCTGAACACAAAAAAGTATAGATTTGTGGCATTATAAGGAACATTGGGGAAAATTGTCCAAAATGTGAGCACTTAGAATCTGGGGCAGCTGTGCATGGTAGCCAATTAGCTTCTAAATTCAGCTTGTTCGGTTAAGCTTTGCCAATAAGACCTGGAAGCTGATTGTTTTCTATGCAGAGCTGCACCAGATTTTGCACACTCCAGTTTTAGTAAATCAACCCCATTTAGAACTGTTCCTATTTTATATATGTATATATATATATATATATATATATATATATATATATATATATATATATATATATATATATAATTATATTAAATTATCGTTTGTCTGGAATTCAGAAAAATAGTGCAGTTCCTTGTATGATACTGTGCCTAGGCACTTCTTTGCCTGCAGCCTTATAGATGTATATCTGCAGTGTGAGATCATCTAAAACACTGCTGCCTGTCATTCCTAATGTGTTGATGTCATCACTGGGCTGCTTGCTGAAGGGAAATCTGCACTGCATACATCTCCCTGCCTATGTTTTATTAGCACTCATACTATGGAAGTAATAACAGAAAATGCCATATGAAAAGTCAAAGAAGTGCCTAGACACACTGGGGTTGATTTACTAAAACTGGAGTGTGCACAATCTGGTGAAGCTGTGCATGGTAGCCAATCAGCTTCTAACTTCAGTTTGTTAAATTAAAGTGTTACTAAACCCACAACAGTAAAAACAGTCTGTATATGCAGTAAAGTATGCTTGTTATACTCACTGTGGAACCTAAAGGGCTAATCCTCCACATTGTGTAAAAAGGCTGTTTGATCCTGTCTTCTCTGATCCTCCCTTCTTCCACTGTCCCCAATCTATCTCCTGATAAGACATAGCCTTTGCAGTCACTTTGCACATGCTCAGTTTGGTGTGTATTGCTAGAGAGTTTTTTTTTTCTTGGGAGGGTGCATGTGATCAGCACAGGGCCAGTCAGCACTGTCCAGACGGAGGGTCAGGAGACCTGCAGCCTCATAGGACAGTCAGAGGAGAATGAAAACTCCTCCTACAAGCTTTAAATGACACTGATAGAAGTCACAAAACTGCTATATACTGATGATGGGAAAAGGTATTTAGTAGTTTATATTTACTAAAATAATTGCATTTCCATGTTTTGTGTAATGTGGGAGACCAGATATAGTGAATGCAGGGTCCTGGGTTTAGTAACTCTTTAAGCTTTGACAAAAAAAATGGAAACAAATTGGTTTCTATGCAGAGCTGCACCAGATCATGCACTCCCCAGTTTTACTAAATCAATCCCACTTTTATAGGGAGACACATTGTTAATTGTGGAGAAACATTGCCTTCAAATACTGGCATTTGATGACTGCTCTGTATCTGGGTGTTTTGAAAGGAAGCTGATCACCAAGAAAGAAATACTTTGGTATGCAGCAGTTCCCAGTGGGCGAACAGCACCCAAAACATTATCTTTTATCTGGAATTCCTCCAGAAAGATAGCAGTGCCATTCCTGACGTGGGAGTGTGCCAATGTACTTCTTTGCCAGCAGCCTCTTAGCTGTATACCTGCAGTGTGAGATCATCTTAAAACACTGTTGCATGTCATTGTTAGTCTAACAAAATTTGGTGATGGAATCAATGTGCTGCTTGCTGGAGAAATATCTGCACTATATGCATCCTCCTGCTTATGCTTTATTATCATTCTTACTATGAAAGCAATCATAGAACATGCTTTATGAACCATCTATAGGAGGCACATAATTAATTATGCAGAAGTATTGCCTCCAATTACTGGCCTGTGATGCCTGCTCTGTTTCTGGGAGTTTTAATAGGAAGCTGCTCACCAAAATAAGGACACTGGCATGCCGCAATTCCCTAATTAGATAAAGTAAGATGTTTTATCTGAGCAATAAAGAATAAAGTATCTGGGCAATAAAGATTTTTTCTGGGGAAGATATTGTTGAATAAAAACTTTTGGCAATGTTGATATGCTCAGAGTTAGGGTTGCCACCTTTTCTTCAAGCCAAACCCGAACACTTTTGCGGCGCACGGCAATTTTTTTGTAGTACATGCTATATGATTGTAAAATACCTTGGGTTACCCAAAGAGAGTAGTAATGAGGTGTGCTACAGTGAACAGTGGCTGTGGCCCAATTGCATTCAGCCAGTAGAGCAGTGGACGGTGTCAGTAGGGCAGTGGATGGTGTCAGTAGAGCAGTAGATGGTGTCAGTAGGGCAGAGGACGGTGTCAGTAGGGCAGTGGATGGTGTCAGTAGGACAGTGGACGGTGTCAGTAGAGCAGTGAACGGTGTCAGTAGAGCAGTGGACGGTATCAGTAGAGCAGTGGACGGTGTCAGTAGAGCAGTGGACGGTGTCAGTAGAGCAGTGGACGGTGTCAGTAGAGCAGTGGACGGTGTCAGTAGAGCAGTGGACGGTGTCAGTAGGGCAGTGGACGGTGTCAGTAGGGCAGAGGACGGTATCAGTAGAGCAGTGCAGTGGACGGTGTCAGTAGGGCAGTGGACGGTGTCAGTAGGGCAGAGGGCGGTGTCAGTAGGGCAGTGGATGGTGTCAGTAGAGCAGTGGACTGTGTCAGTAGGGCAGTGGATGGTGTCAGTAGGGCAGAGGACGGTATCAGTAGGGCAGAGGACGGTGTCAGTAGGGCAGAGGACGGTGTCAGTAGAGCAGTGGATGTGTCAGTAGGACAGTGGATGGTGTCAGTAGTGCAGTGGATGGTGTCAGTAGGGCAGTGGACAGTGTCAGTAGAGCAGTGGATGGTGTCAGTAGTGCAGTGGATGGTGTCAGTAGGGCAGAGGACGGTATCAGTAGAGCAGAGGACGGTGTCAGTAGAGCAGTGGATGGTGTCAGTAGGGCAGAGGACGGTGTCAGTAGGGCAGAGGACGGTGTCAGTAGGGCAGTGGACGGTGTCAGTAGAGCAGTGGACGGTGTCAGTAGGGCAGTGGACGGTGTCAGTAGGGCAGTGGATGGTGTCAGTAGTGCAGTGGATGGTGTCAGTAGGGCAGAGGACGGTATCAGTAGAGCAGAGGACGGTGTCAGTAGGGCAGTGGACGGTGTCAGTAGGGCAGTGGACGGTGTCAGTAGGGCAGAGGACGGTATCAGTAGAGCAGTGCAGTGGACAGTGTCAGTAGGGCAGAGGACGGTGTCAGTAGGGCAGAGGACTGTATCAGTAGAGCAGAGGACTGTATCAGTAGAGCAGTGGACTGTGTCAGTAGGGCAGTGGATGGTGTCAGTAGGGCAGTGGATGGTGTCAGTAGGGCAGAGGACGGTATCAGTAGGGCAGAGGACGGTGTCAGTAGAGCAGAGGACGGTGTCAGTAGAGCAGTGGATGGTGTCAGTAGTGCAGTGGATGGTGTCAGTAGGGCAGTGGACAGTGTCAGTAGAGCAGTGGATGGTGTCAGTAGTGCAGTGGATGGTGTCAGTAGGGCAGTGGATGGTGTCAGTAGGGCAGTGGACGGTGTCAGTAGAGCAGTGGATGGTGTCAGTAGTGCAGTGGATGGTGTCAGTAGGGCAGTGGACAGTGTCAGTAGAGCAGTGGATGGTGTCAGTAGTGCAGTGGATGGTGTCAGTAGTGCAGTGGATGGTGTCAGTAGGGCAGAGGACGGTGTCAGTAGGGCAGAGGACGGTGTCAGTAGGGCAGTGGACGGTGTCAGTAGAGCAGTGGACGGTGTCAGTAGGGCAGTGGACGGTGTCAGTAGGGCAGTGGATGGTGTCAGTAGTGCAGTGGATGGTGTCAGTAGGGCAGAGG
Organism: Lithobates septentrionalis; assembly: GCA_037952835.1. Lineage (NCBI taxonomy): Eukaryota > Metazoa > Chordata > Amphibia > Anura > Ranidae > Lithobates > Lithobates septentrionalis. The sequence goes on along the minus strand of JBBDGP010000281.1, from coordinate 5,621,219 downwards.
ACGGTATCAGTAGAGCAGAGGACGGTGTCAGTAGGGCAGTGGACGGTGTCAGTAGGGCAGTGGACGGTGTCAGTAGGGCAGTGGACGGTGTCAGTAGGGCAGAGGACGGTATCAGTAGAGCAGTGCAGTGGACAGTGTCAGTAGGGCAGAGGACGGTGTCAGTAGGGCAGAGGACTGTATCAGTAGAGCAGAGGACTGTATCAGTAGAGCAGTGGACTGTGTCAGTAGGGCAGTGGATGGTGTCAGTAGGGCAGTGGATGGTGTCAGTAGGGCAGAGGACGGTATCAGTAGGGCAGAGGACGGTGTCAGTAGAGCAGAGGACGGTGTCAGTAGAGCAGTGGATGGTGTCAGTAGTGCAGTGGATGGTGTCAGTAGGGCAGTGGACAGTGTCAGTAGAGCAGTGGATGGTGTCAGTAGTGCAGTGGATGGTGTCAGTAGGGCAGTGGATGGTGTCAGTAGGGCAGTGGACGGTGTCAGTAGAGCAGTGGATGGTGTCAGTAGTGCAGTGGATGGTGTCAGTAGGGCAGTGGACAGTGTCAGTAGAGCAGTGGATGGTGTCAGTAGTGCAGTGGATGGTGTCAGTAGTGCAGTGGATGGTGTCAGTAGGGCAGAGGACGGTATCAGTAGGGCAGAGGACGGTGTCAGTAGGGCAGTGGATGGTGTCAGTAGAGCAGTGGATGGTGTCAGTAGAGCAGTGGACGGTGTCAGTAGAGCAGTGGATGGTGTCAGTAGAGCAGTGGATGGTGTCAGTAGAGCAGTGGATGGTGTCAGTAGTGCAGAGGACGGTGTCAGTAGGGCAGTGGACGGTGTCAGTAGGGCAGTGGACGGTGTCAGTAGGGCAGTGGACGGTGTCAGTAGAGCAGTGGACGGTGTCAGTAGGGCAGTGGACGATGTCAGTAGGGCAGTGGACGGTGTCAGTAGGGCAGTGGACGGTGTCAGTAGGGCAGTGGACGGTGTCAGTAGGGCAGTGGACGGTGTCAGTAGGGCAGTGGACGGTGTCAGTAGAGCAGTGGATGGTGTCAGTAGAGCAGTGGACGGTGTCAGTAGGGCAGTGGACGGTGTCAGTAGGGCAGTGGACGGTGTCAGTAGGGCAGTGGACGGTGTCAGTAGGGCAGTGGACGGTGTCAGTAGGGCAGTGGACGGTGTCAGTAGGGCAGTGGATGGTGTCAGTAGAGCAGTGGACGGGGGGGGGACTGTATATATGGATGGTGTATGAGGAGGAGAGAGAGAACTATATGGATGGATGGTATATGGGAGGGGGCCGGCAGAACTGTATATATAGTGTATGGTAGGGGGAGGGGGGTGTACGTATATATGTATGTATAGTGTATGGTGGGGGGGTGTATATATGTATGTATAGTGTATGGTGGGGGGAGGGGGGTGTACGTATATATGTATGTATAGTGTATGGTGGGGGGAGGGGGGTGTATGTATATATGTATATATAGTGTATGGTGGGGGGAGGGGGGTGTATGTATATATGTATGTATAGTGTATGGTGGGGGGAGGGGGGGTGTATGTATGTATAGTGTATGGTGGGGGGAGGGGGGGTGTATGTATGTATAGTGTATGGTGGGGGGAGGGGGGTGTATGTATATATGTTTGTATAGTGTATGGTGGGGGGAGGGGGGTGTATGTATATATGTATGTATAGTGTATGTATATATGTATGTATAGTGTATGGTGGGGGGAGGGGGGGTGTATATATGTATGTATAGTGTATGGTGGGGGGAGGGGGGGTGTATATATGTATGTATAGTGTATGGTGGGGGGAGGGGGGTGTATGTATATATGTATGTATAGTGTATGGTGGAGGGGTGTATATATATGTATGTATAGTGTATGGTGGGGGGAGGGGGGTGTATGTATATATGTATGTATAGTGTATGGTGGGGGGAGGGGGAGAGGTGAGAGTACTTTGAAATCCTGACATGGATGGTAAAAACTTACCTTACAAGCTGGGCTCCAGTCCCAGCGCGATCTGTGCACACATTCCAGCAGGGAATGGGGAGGCTCCGCCCACCTCCTTGTCCCTTCTGCTGGCAGCCAGAGGATTGGAGGAGAGCAACGGCCGGTAACATGGAGGCTCCGCCTCTGTGTCCCGACTCCGTCCTGCACTCAGACAGCTGAGCAGAAGCAGAAATCAAGCAGCGCTAAGGCGGCGCTACGGAACGGAACTCCACGGCCGCACTGATGACACAGCTTCGGCACAGGGAGCCACGGGTCTGAGATGAATAATGTGCCCGGGTCTCAGGCGGCCAGAGACCCGGGCACATGTTTCAAAACCCGTACTGTCCGGGTGAATCCCGGACAGGTGGCAACCCTACTCAGAGTACAGAAATGTTTAGTATTGGTTTGCAAAGAATAATCGACCATTTAGACGAGCCTCTGAATGTAACATTCCTCTACTGTCATACACATAAAGCATACCTCCCAACTGTCCCTGATTTCGAGGGACTGTCCCTGCTTTCGAGCAATGTCCCTCTGTCCCTCATTCCTCCTCATTTGTCCCTCATTTTGGTCTGATCTACATAGTTGTATATAAAATGCATTTTTATGTTTCAAAAAGTGTTTCCCAGTGCTAAACCTTTCATCCAATTTCTAAATTGCTGCATTTGTATGTTTTAAAAGCCAATATAAAGGAATAGTAGTGGTAAAAAAGCACTTGTGGGTTTAATTAACCTTTTTTCAGGTTAATTCTCCTTTTAAGGGGGTGTGGCAGGGGGCGTGTCCTATGCCTACATAAATTTGCTAGTACCCTGTTTCCCTGTAAATAAGACCTAGCGTGATTGTCGGTGATGGCTGCAATATAAGCCCTACCCCCAAATAAGCCCTAGTTAAAGTCCTTGTAGGTCTTATTTTCAGGGTAGGGCTTATTTTCGGGGGAAACAGGGTAGGGCTTATTTGGGGGTTAGGGCTTATATTGCAGCCATTACCTACAATCACGCTAGGTCTTATTTTCGGGGAAACAGAGTAGGTGTCCCTCATTCCCATCTCAAAATGTTGGGAGGTATGCATAAAGTAGGGTAAGTTTGGATGTTACCAGTTATTCTACCATTATGTTTTTTATTTTTTTGGAAGAAACCAAAGCACTTTTAGAGCTCTTTCACTGGGATCTTAATATTACAGCTTGACAGGGCTGTACACATACCAGGGTCGTGGCAGTTTTACTTTGGGTTGCATAGCTTGACATGGGGCACTTTCTTGTCAAAGTTACCCATGGAGATCAAGGGGGCATCACTGCAACTGCGAGCCAAGTGCTTGGCTCGCAGTTTTAGCATGGTCCCGCAATGTAAAATTTCTGTTTGGCAATCAAAAAAAAAAAAACAGGCGTCAGTATGTGACAGTAGTGCCTCCTAAACACTGCAAGCTGCTGCTATACCGCCCTCTGAAACATGCTTCACTGTGTGTAGGCAGGTCTACTTTCTCCACTGCAGGTGGCACTCTTCCACAGCGGCATTGCAGTTGGAGAGGAAGTCAAGAGGAACATGTTCCTCTATGGTTTCCTGGATCATTGGGAAAGCTATCGAAATGGATGCTGCTTCCCCATGTGACTCTAGCAGCCATCTTGGGTCAGGCAGAGCCTGGGTCCCAGGCTTAGCATGCATTTCATGAGTTGGTAGAGTAGAGACGGGTCCCCTGCCTGGTAGATACAGCACCAGCAGCAGGGTAAGGTTCCTGATGAGGAGGAAAAGTGTCGGGCTTGCTATTTCTCTGGACATCTTCCTGCTTGGGCACAAGACGGCCAGGCTGCATTCTGTCCCTCCTAACAGGTGCTGTCAGTTCAGCTGAAACCTGCCCTCTAGATGCCCTTGGACCTGTGAGTGTTCCCAGTTGGGTTGTCTTCCCACTGGGTTTATTGTAAACTGTCTCTGCATTATTTCAATGCAAGTTCTTTTTTTTGCCGCCACACCCCACTTACATGCGGATTGCATAAAGCATTACTGTTTGTCTGAAAGATCCCTTAGAGAGGCCATAGATGGAGCAAATTTCTTTCCTGAAACCATGATCGATCAACATACATTCAGCCAGCCTATAGATGGTTAGAATCTCGGCCAGTTCCTGCTGAACTGGCCAAGATATGAAATTTATATGGCCGGCCTTAGGACACGCTTTTTCATGTGGGGGGCTTTTTGTGGGTATTATATGCAGGACCCCTGTGCAGCAAGACTAAAATGATTACCACTTAGAAACTATACTGCCCAAGAGATTAGCTTTAGGTTCCATTATCTGTATCAAAATAAGCTTAATTTGGTATATTTTGCATGATTGCATCAATAGTATAAATTCACAGCATTTAAACAGCAAATAGATTCAACATATCAATTAGTTTGTCTGAGTTTACTAAACTGTTAAAGCATAACGGTAGTCAACTGCAGCAAGAACACCCTGTGTATTTTTCATGGTGTACACTCCTGAATAAGTACTCGTATAACCAGGCAGGGAGATATAAAAAAAGACATCCATTTAGGTTTTAATTTGTTGGAGAGCCTCTTCTGTCTTGGCACTCCTGATGCATCAATGCAGCATTTGCTGTGATTTACTAGATTTTAGACCAAGACAGCATATATGGGGCCAGCTTAGATTCTTTATGTGCTTACGAGTTATAACGTGTTTTTTTTGTTCTTTTTTTTTTATTTTTCCAACCGTTTGACATAGATGATCACAATTAATTTATAAGAAGTAGAATTTACAAAAATCGCACAGCACTTGTGACATATACTATTTGGTTTAATTTTCCTGATAATTTCTGCAGTTATCAGCACTTGTATGGTGTGTGTGCCAAAGAAATTCTGTTATATGTAGTGTGATGGGAGTCACTTTGGGCATGAGTCTTGTGGAACCCAGCTTACCTTGGAGAGCTCTGGAAACTCCTTACCCAGCTCCCCCCGCCCCTCCTAAGTCTAAGTTACTCTGTGTCTATTAGAGGCACAGGGTGACTGAGAACCCCAGTCTGATATGCACTAATCAGATTCACCGTGCAACCACACTGTACTCAGCATTTCCTTTTACCCATTATCCAAGGTGGTTGGTGTTGAAGGAATGAATGGGCTCTTTCACTTGGGACATTAATATTTCTGAACAATATCCCTCAAGAATATATAATGATTTCGTCAGAGACCACTGCTAGATGGTTTGAGGTGGGGTGAGGGTTTACTATGTGTTTGTTAACGGCCTGTATTCCATTGTTCTATTGTGTCTGTCTGCCTTGGGAGAAAAGTATTATGGGATGTATATGTGTACGTGGATTAGCTGTGAGGAGGGTGGGGGGAATTCCTCCAACAGCTCTCCCTGCTAATAGGACAGTCTACTGATGAGAAGTTTGAATACACCTGTGTGTCTGTTACTGAATGTAGTCTACCCCGCCCTGTGTCATTATGCAAAGGAAGGGGGATTGTCTCCTGAGTGTATATCTCTGTACCTGAGTTTAGTTAAACAGTTCATGTTCCAGCTTTGCAGCCAAACGAGTCCTGCCTAGTTCTTGGTTGTAATATGCGACTATAATATCTATCTATATTCAGACTGGAGGAAGCGGAGTATGATGGAAGCACTCAAGCAGAGTGTGGGAGGTTACGTGACATGTAGTGTGTACCAATGAATACCTGCACAGTGTGATATGATGCATGTAATTAAAAAGGACCTGAATTGATAAAGCTGTGCCTAAAAAGTCTAGCAGAGGCACAGAAATACTTAGGCACAGTCTCATGTCAGAAGAGTACAGCTTATGCACAATAAACATTTCTAGACTTTCCCTGTAAAATAGAACATATTCATGTTTTGAAATTAGATACACTTTACGTGTGCAGTATAACATTACTGCGGTGGTATATGTTGTGTACCAACTGACTTCTGCAATGTAACATTGCAACGATGTTATGGCAAGTGTGCACCCAGTACAAAACAGTACATCTGCAATATACCAGTGCAGCATTGTTAGGCCTTATGTACATGCACTGGTTGGGAGACAGTAAAAACACACGGACCTGATTGGACCATCCATTGCCCTCTATGGAGCTGCGGGTGTAAACAGACATGTGTCCATTGACACTCGCCGACATCCGATCTGATTTTGTCTGCTAAAAACAGACATTCCCCATCCGTCTGGCAGATTGGATGGCAGTGGGTTGTAAACAGACAGGCAGTCCGTTTACATCTGACACCCCATAGATGACAGTGGGCTCTATCCATGTCTGCTCTGCATAAGCAGAGCGGACATGGACCAGTCACCCGCCTGCTCAGCGGGGATCAGCGGACAGATCCTTGGCTAAGCAAGCAGACTCCTGGGGGAGTCTGCCCAGTGTGAAAGGGGCCTTATTTTAGCCATGTCCAGGTAATCAGATTGGATGTAGGTGGTGGGTGTAAACGGACACACGTCCGTTTACACCTGCCGCTCCATAGAGGAGAATGGAGGCTTCGGATCGGGTCCGCTTGAAAAACTGGCAGGCAAACCCGATCGGAACGTCCATGTGAAAAGGGCCTAAACCTTATGGAACTCTTCACACTGGTCAGTTGCATTTTTAAAAGTCCTGCTTGCTGCATTTTTGGTGCGCTTTTCAACACCGCACCAAAAAACGCATCAAAAACACACAGTGGTTGCGTTTTTGGCACTTTTTTTGAGTCACGTGTCCATGTTTAACAGGTGCATGCTGGGAGTCAGGCAACCAGAAAACGCCCTGCAAACACTTTTAAAACTCAATCTGTGTTTTTGCTCCATTTTTTCAGCGTGAAAACGGCCTAGCACTAAATCCAAAAATTAAAAATCTCTGTGTGAGTGGACATACATATACATGTGCAGGTATTGGGGGAAATAAAAAAGGACAATTTTGTGCATGTATTTTCTGATCATTACGCAGGAAGTTTTGTGCTAGAAAAAAACATGCGTAATAGGATCAGTAAAATTTTAACACCCATGTGAACGTAGCCTTATAAGGCATGAATAGAGCATATGCTAAGAGCATAAGTAGCTTTCTCCACTTTGGGGCCTAGTATTCCGAGATATACAACCTGCCTCAATTAACATCCTGTTTTATAACATGATTTGGAAAAGCATTAATGGAACAGTGTACTATAATTTGACAACAGTCCTCCACCCCCTTCCCCCGTCCACACAGGATGCCTGCACACATTCTAGGAAGTAGTAATTTGTAACAAAAACAATTCCATACATTTACTAGAAATGTTTATTAAGGTTGGAACTTTCCTTTAATATGTTAAGGCTGTACCACATGACAACTAAAACGATTGAACAATTCCGCTGTGCTAGTATGATAAAAGTATATTGGTATCACTTTTCTACTTTAAAGTTGGTTTGTCAAACAGGGTGTATATAGAAAAGGAGCCAAAAAAATGTCCCAGGTAGAGACACATCATTTTTCTACCTGACAGCCCATACAAAGGTAAAAACGAGTTATATTGCATGCTCCTTGTTAAATGGTTTGCTTTTTTTTAGAGTTCTCCACTAAAAGAAACGTGATCAAAGGGTTGTATTGCTTTCTGAATCATTGACACGGAATTAGCATGCAGCAAGTGAATACTGAATTTCTGAACTGCATGCTTGTTTGATGTCAGCCCTTGAGCAATTTAATCGTCAGGTCGGCATTGGCAGCCACATTGTACAGGTTTCCTTTTAATTAATGGTGGCTTTCCAGGAAATAGTAAGCTGCTCTATTTGTGGCCTGTCTGTACAGTAAAAGGGAGGAGTTGCTTCCTCCTTCTACGTTGTGATTTTAATGTGGTGGGATACACAGCTACATATTTTAACTGATTTATAGATTTTATGCACCCCCCCCCCCCACACCTCAATTAGCATGTTATTAAAATGGGTAAATAAAAACTTTCTGTTTCCATTCTATACCTGATTTTAGACTCAGTGACATCATCAGTAGGTGTCTGTGCATCTCTATGTATTGCAGGCAGACCATTGCTGGTGAGAGGGGCTGGCAGAGTGCTGTACATGCAACAGGCAGCTGTGGTAAAGCCCACATGCCGCAAGTCTTCATGTGTGAAAGAACTAAAATCCAATGAATGAAAGGAATAATAAGGGACAGTCAGGCTGGGGAGGAAAACACTAGATGATGTTGGATTGCCTCTTCCTATTGCCAGGAAATGAGGCAGGGTCTATCTGACTTGCTACACACTGTGAGAAGCTTACAGTGTGCAGTGAAACTAGAGTAAGCAATTTCAGTACAGGAGAGGAGCCTGTACAACACGTTGGTCCCTTGTACATTGTCAAAGTAGGACAAGGTCTGTCTATAACAACTGGTCTGTGGTCAATGGGGGCTTCCGATAGCATTAGCAAACAGTTTGGGAGGATTCTAGGATTTACTGTTATACTGTGGGTAAAGGGTATCTACACCCAAAACTTTTTTTTTCTTAGTTTTGGATAGAGTAGGTAACAGCAATAGAGAAGAAATCTTTGAATGGGGGCACTTTTTTCCAGTAAAAACTGCTTTGGTGAGATCTCCTCTTATTTCTTTCTCTGTCTTTGGGACCAGAAATGGAAGGAAACCTCCTCAATAGGACACAGACTACTAACCTGTCCAATCAAACCTGATGGGCTTTTGACAATTATCTACTATAGATTCCATTCTATGAAAGGAAGATGAATGAAAGATCCGTCTCCTCCATTCATAAAGTACCTTTCATTGTGGGAAGTAATAGTATAGTATGAATGGAGAAGAGGAGCTGAAAGAGTGCGCATAGTCAATACTCTTGCCTGTGACAGTTCCCTCAGCTATATTAACCCCTGCGTCATGGGAAGATTATGGCTGTGGAGGTATGTGGGGGTAGAGGACTTCATATGTCAACTAAAACAGCAGCCAGCAATGTAGGTACAGTACTGTCCCTTGTGCTGTTTTTTTTTTTTAAACTTGACTAAACTAAGGCTTTAACTGGATAGGAAATGAGGGTAAATCTCTTTAATGGAGCCTCAAACAGCAGTAAAAAAGGGCGAGTTCAACTTCTCCTTTCCATTAAAAATTTGCTCTTTATTGATGATATTGCTTGCTTTTTTGGAGATTTAACATAGTCTAGGCCAGGGGTGTTTCATCACAGGCCACAAAAGCATTATGGTTGCCCTCAAAGGGCTGGCTGTAGCTGTAAGACTAGATGTCCAAAGCACCCCACCCCCAAACATCAGATGTCAAGAGCCCCCCACTCCCATACATCACAATGCACCCCCTTTACATTGTGCTGCTGCTGGGAAGAAGCTGGGGATGGAGCTGGGAAGCAAAAAGTGCACGGTTTTGGAAGAGGACCGGAGGAGGGCTGGAGTCAGGCTGCTTGAGTCTGCCGAATGCTCAGACCAGTTTAGGTGGAGATGAGGGGGTGCTGCAGCTGCACAAAGAGGTGGAGGAACTGGCAGAGGAGTTCTTTCCTCTTCTCTGCTGCCAACTGCTGAGACAAGGTGGAGGCAGAGACAAGAAGAGTGCTGCAGCTGTAGGGGAGATGCCTAGGGCCACATGAAATGGCCTGGTGGGCCAAATTTGTGTTTGACGCATGTGGTCTAGACTCTACAGCAATACAAACGCTTTCAGCAGTTCGATTCGTATATTTGTTTATATCTAATTTAAAAAAGGGGTATTTGTGGAAGAAAGAGTTCTGTGTATTTATAGGTAATATATGCAAATTGTCCCTTTGTTTTGCTTTGTAACAGTCAGTTTTTAAATTTGATGCAATTCTGATTTAACATAATAAATTCTGAAAAAAAAAAAATCTAGGCCTAGTGGTAGGCTGAGAGTACAGCAGCTTTGAGATTAAAGTGCCATAAGAATTCATAAGAAGTGTATATGCATCAAGAATTATAGTAGAAGCATTATGCAGTCAGGAACATTAGCATCACCTTATCATGATACGCAGCAAATCTTTCACCTTAAGCCAAATTTGCATTCTTCCAGCGATATGTCTGCACCAACGCTCGAGGCTTACTCAAAGTCCTGACTTGAATTATTCTGTGTATGTTAATATCTATTATAGACATATTTAATGATAACTGAAGCCCCTGGCTATCTCTCTAGATAGGAGATCCAGACCTACCTGTGGATTAGAGGATATTTGACTCTGTGCTTATCTTCTAAACAGAAGCTTTAGCTGTCCATCTCTATCATATATAGTGATCCTTGTTAGTCCAGCTGTGTATACAAAGAAGGCACTAAGTACCAGATATTATTCATTGGCAAATGAAAGCCAGAAAAAGACCTAAGCCCAATATTATTATTATTATCATCAAATAGACTAGTACTGTACATCAACGTGCTGTTTGGATTCCCCTGCAGAAACATGCCCTGGAAAGTGGCAGTTGGAATCCTAAAGGGGGACTAAAGCTTAAAGTGACTCTAAATTATGTCCTTATTCACCAAAAATAATCCATATACATTTACTACCTAATGACCCTGTAATCTATTTTTCATGAAATTGTTTCTAACTGTTTTTCTGCCTCCTTGTAACATACTTTGTGAGCTCTCAAACCTTTTCTTTTCCTTCTTACTTCCATTTGTTTGGAACAATAAGTGCTTGTGGTCATGTGCACTACTTTATGCAAACTACACATGCCATAGTCCCTAGTTCATCTTGCCAAAGAGCACGAGAGGTTGGCTTTTCCTACATACAGTGAGACTGTGGATAATGCCCATTGCCACCCTCTAACAGGAAGTCAGATCACAGCAGCAAAAAAAAAAAAAAAAAAAAGGGGATTGTTAGGAGGCTGAGAGCAATATAAATTACTCTTCTGAGTTAAGAAAACATACTTGTGTAGTTGTACCCCCGTAGGGGCTGCAGAAAGTAGTAGTTCCACCTGTCACGCTCCCCAACCGGCAAATGCTTTGATGAAGGCTTCTTACCCGAAACGCGTCAGCATAGCCTGTATCCGTGTACCCATGTAACCGAATAAAAGACTTTTATTCAAGAGCATCCGAGTCGCCAGCCCTTTTCTGATTCTACTACATTTTGGGGCCTGAACGTCCTGGCTAAAGCACCGGTTCACAGTTCATAGATAATCATATCGGCAGTGGAGCTGGGGTATCATTTTGCTTCTCTCACTTCTGCATGCCTGTCAAATTTTGACATGCAACTGTGCCCATTCAGCTGCTGCATCTGCATTTAATTCAGTAGGCTGCCTCCGTGCAGCTGGAGGTGAATGCAGGCGCAAAACAAAATGCCTCGTTTATGCAATATGGGTGCCACTGCCAAAGCTTGTGTGAATGAGGCCTTTAACTTTCCCAAATCTGCCTTTAAATCATCTCCCAGTACAATAGGGGTCAGACTGAGAATGGGGAAATAAAGGGAAGGCCATATTGGGCCGCCTTTTCTCATGGGATTGTGGCATCGGCATTTAAAAGAGTATTGGAAAAAGGTCTTGCAGGTAATGTTAAATTTGATAGGCTGTTTAGGGTCAGGTGATTCAAAGGTTATAGAAGGTTAATAGACTATTAGGGATTGGGCAGTTAAGGTCAGGTGTCATAGAAGAATCTAGAAGGTTAAATAGTATAGCAATGATTGGGCAATTTTAGTCAGGTGTTTTAGAAGGTTCTGGAAGGTCAAGAGGTCAGTTAGGATTGGTCAGTAAAGGTCATATGACCTTTAGAATATTCCAGAAGGGATCCTATAGCCTATTTAAGGGAAATTTCCAGTCAGGATTGTGCCAGTCGCCAGAGAAATTACAGCACTAAGAGCTCAGGCAGAAGTAGCCATATATACTGGTTTCAGTATTTCGCTGGCGGAATGAAGACTCTAATTCGTCAATTATTAGAAAGAGCAGAGGCGGCTGGAGGAGAAGAATGGATTCGGTCTTGCCTTGCCTTACCTGCGGGTCAAGACTCCGGGGAAGCTGAAGGAAGATTGGAAGAAGAAATGAGAAGAAGCGCTGGAGCCGGTGAGAGTCAGTGTCCATGTCGGGTTGCTGTACATGATGTAATTCCGGCGCATGTAGTTCTGGAGGTCGAAAGGCAGGAAGACGTCACGCAAGCTGGAGAAGAAGGGCGGAGAGCGAACAAAAGGAAGCGGCTTCCGAGGAGGAGTTTCATTCCGGCACCGCCTGTACAGCCTGAAGCAAGGAGAGAGAGGCCTGTGTCGTCATCGTGTAGTCGGCGCGCATGCGCGACTTCCGCTACTGAGCACAATGAAGAGAGAGCAAGTCAGGTATCAGCTGCGGCCACAGCACAGTCGTCTACACAGCGGTTTCTAGCGGATCAGCAGAAGAAGTCAACAAAGTTAGTAATAATGATGGTGAGTTGTCAGCTGTCTCAAAGCTTTCTGAATTGTCTTCTTCTTTACAGCAGCTTATTGCAGTTATGCGTGCTCACACAACATCACAGACAAGGATGCCCAGTAGCAGGGATGATAGTACAGCAGAGGTATGGTCGGCTGTTTTAAATGAACCATGCACTATGCCTCAGAAGGCTATTGTTTCACAAGAGGTTGTCAACACAGTGGGCACTGGGCCTGAGAAAGGGTTCAGGGAGTGCATGCCTTGTTTTATCTCTCCTCTGGGTTTTCATCTTTCTTCCCCTTTGCGGGAGAAAATCTGGAGAGAGGAATTTATTGATCTAAATTTAGTTCTTCCTCTTTCTAGAGAATTTCTGAAATATGAGAGGAGGGATGAAAAGCCGGAGGATGATCGACGAAAACCATTAATTAAATCATTTTACAGCTGGCTGCAAGCATTTTGTATTTATGCAAGTGTTTTATGTGAGAAATGCCCATCCAAAAGCTCTTTACTATTTCAACATATTGACATTATTTTAGAGGCTTACAAAAGTTTTAGTGGGTTTTCATGGTTGGCTTATGATGAGGCTTTCAGACAGAAATTGGCAGTACAACCCTCTTTGCAATGGGGGTGTAAGGACGTAGGTCTCTGGTTGAATTTATTTTTACCTCAGAAACAGACTTTTTCGCGTGCAATTAATACGGTTTCCAATTCGACTACAAGTACTAATTATAAGAAAGGTTTGTGTTTTGCATACAATGATAGCCATTGTAAATGGTTATCTGCATGCAAATATAAGCATGAATGTGCTTTTTGCTCCGGAAATCACCCAATATCTAAATGTTTTCGGAAGCTTCAAGCAAGCCAAAAAGAAAGTTTTTCCAAAAGCAATCACGCCGGTGAAGTTTCCAAGAATTCTTCCTTGGCTTCGGGTTTATCCAAACCTTCAGATGGCATCTCTGCTAATTGAAGGTTTCTCTATCGGGTTTTCATTACCAAAGTTTCAAGGTAAGGGTTGTACACAGGTAAAAAATTTGAAATCTGTAAACGATTACCCTCCTCTAGTGCGTAAAAAATTATTGAAAGAAGTGGAAGCAGGCAGGATGGAGGGACCTTTTAATAGCCCCCCTTTTGATGATTTTCGGATTTCTCCATTGGGTTTGATTCCTAAAAAAGAACCGAATGAATTTCGGCTCATACATCACCTGTCATTCCCTTTTGGTAGCTCATTAAATGATCAAATTGATAGTGATTCAGTGACAGTTTCTTATACATCTTTTGACACAGCAGTAGCTAAACTGCGTTCATTAGGGGTTAATGCACTAATGGCGAAGGCTGATATAAAATCTGCTTTTCGGCTTCTTCCTTTACATCCTGATTGCTTTAGCTCATTGGGTATTAATTTCGAAGGAAAATTTTATTTCGACAAAGCCCTGCCTATGGGTTGTTCTATTTCATGTTTTAATTTTGAAGCTTTCTCCACCTTTTTAGAATGGGTGGTAGGTAAAGTAACTGCCTCTGACGGTTTTATCCACTATCTGGATGATTTTTTATTTATGGATAGGGGTGGTGAGAACGATTGTTTGCAGCTATTAAAATCGTTTCAAGGAATATGCGATTATTTTGGTATTCCTTTGGCGGAAGAAAAAAACATTTTTCCAACTTGTTGTATTGATTTTTTGGGGATAACTTTAGACACTATAAACATGGAATTTAGATTGCCCAATGAAAAAATTTATAGACTTAATCAACTTTTGAGGTTATTCTTGAGAAAACGTAAAGTAACTTTAAAGGAGATGCAATCGTTGTTAGGTCAGTTAGCATTTGCAACAAGAATTTTACCTATGGGTAGGGTTTTTTCCAGAAGATTGTACACGTCTATTTCTGGTTTAAAAAATCCGTCATCCCATGTTAGAATTACTATGGACATCAAGCAAGATTTAATGGTTTGGTTACAATTTCTGGAAAAGTTTAATGGTAGAGCTCTATGGCAACAGGACTTTATTATAGATAGTGACTTTAAACTATCAACTGATGCTGCTGGATCGGTTGGTTTTGGGACAATTTGGGGAAATCATTGGTGTTCCTCTACCTGGCCAAACAGGTGGATCACGAATGGTTTTTGCAAAAACAGTGTTCTGCTAGAGCTTTTTCCTATTATAGTATCTTTAGAACTATGGGGTTCTTACTTTAAGAATAAGAGGTTGTTAGTTAGCACTGACAATAAAGGTGTTGCTTTTGCGGTTAACAGCCTTTCTTCCAAATCGCCTTCGGTGGTTGCCTATTTGCGACATTTAGTTTTTCTATGCCTCCGATGGAACATTTGGATAAAGGCTAAGTATATTCCAGGAAAGACTAATATAATTGCCGATGCTCTATCTCGCTTACAGATGGAACGATTTTTCGAATTAATGCCAGAGGCGGATGTGGTGGGGTCACTTTGCCCATCGCATCTGTGGGATCTGATTTGATATCTCAGAATATTAAGAATTCTGTAGCCCCTTCTACTTGGAAGAATTATACTTCTTCATGGCTTTTATGGTCTAATTTCTTATTAGCTTTGAATGTTACTGTTTCGGAATATTCCGAAAGTATTGTGCTGCTATTTCTTCAATCGTTAATTCAGAAGGAATACTCCTGGTCTCATATTTGCAAAACTTTATCGGGGATTTCTTTCTTTTTGCGCCTTTACAGCCTGCCTCCTTGTCATAGTTTTTTCTCGGTGAGACAGGTTTTAAAGGGATATAAGAGGATCAATTTTAAGAAAGATAGTAGATCTCCGATAACACCTGATATTTTGTCAAGACTTTGTATGGCAACGGGGTATGTATGTTCGTCAAATTACGAAGCTGCACTTTTTTCTTCGGTTTTTACATTAACGTTTTTTGCTGCGTTTCGGATTTCCGAAGTTTTACCTTGTTCTAAGAAAAGTACATCAGGAATGTTATCATCAAATGTTCAGTTTCTATCGGATGGTCTGCGCATTTTCCTGCGTTTTAGTAAAACGGACCCTCTAGGTTTAGGGGCCTGGATAAATTTAAAAGAATGCACGGATGTTAATATTTGTCCAGTTAAAACTTTACGTTTTTATTTTGAATTACGGCCTAATATTTCCGAATTTTTATTTATTCACGAGGATGGTTCTCCTTTAACTATTTATCAATTTTCGGCAGTTTTAAAAAGATGTTTGGTGTATTTACATCTGAGTCATTTAAAAATCACATGTCATTCATTTAGAATAGGAGCGGCTACTGAGGCCGCTCGAATCGGTTTACAAGATAATATCATCAAAAAAATAGGGAGATGGAGTTCTAATTCTTTTCAATTATACATTCGTCCTTATTAAATTGTTATTTTGTTTCAGGTCCTCACCGCACAGTGTGGATTGTGGGCCATTCTTTTGTTTTTTGGGCACAACAGAGAGCAGCTCATAGAATATACTCTGAAAATCTGGGACTGGATCCTTCCTCTTTTCGCATTCATTGGTATGGACGGAGGGGTATGTTGTGGGAAGATTTGGTTTTCGAGTTAGGTAGATTATATGCTTTATATACTTCTCCGGATATAATTGTAATTCATCTTGGTGGTAATGATATTGGGAAAGTGAAGACTTTAGATTTGATTTCTTCCATGCAGGACACATTTAGATTTTTGCGGATCAATTCACCAAACACGGTTTTGGTCTTTTCAGAAATCATTCCACGTTTATGTTGGTCTAATTCTTTAGTTTTTAAATCTCTAAACAAAGTTCGGAAAAGGATAAATAGGGCTATGGAGAAATTTTTAGTCCCCAATTTAGGTTTGTCGTTTCGTCATTTGGAACTGGAAGGAAACTTACCAGGTTTGTATAGATTTGACAGCATTCATTTATCTGAGGTAGGCTTAGATATTTTTATTTCTGATTTGCAAACATGCATAGAGTCGGCCGCGGTCTGGGGTTCTGTGGACATGAGAGTTGATGGTATCAACTCTCCTGTCGTTTGGGAGATTTAAGAAAAAGATTTGATGATAAATGCTGAGTCAGCTCGAGTCTCAGTGGCTGGGTTGAGTATGGTTTATGGTTAAAATAAAGTTTGGTTGAGAATATGCTTTATGAGAATGGATTTGATGTTATAAATAAATTTGGTTTGGTATTAAAAATAAAATAAAACCAATAAATCAGGCCGTGGCCAATTATATCCAATAAATATAGAATAAAGAATTATTATTATAATGAAATGGGTGTATGGTCTGTTTATTTATTTGCTATGCATGTTTTGTAATTTTGCATGATGCCTACTATCCCATGATGGTTAGGTTATGTATTATGAGTCATTATTTTTTTAAGTTCTTGGAAAAATTTAGGACTTTATCCCTCCTAGACTGTGGAGTAAATCCCCCTTACTGCTTATGAGCAGTAGAGAGAATTCCGGATTACTATTTTGAGTGAGAAAGACAAGACAGTAGTTGCCTCTCAGGCCTGGGACATTGTGTCAAAGTGATAATATTTTTCCATTGGAAGCTGGAAAGAAATAAATAGACAGGCGATGCATAAAGCTGCAATGATCATTAGTGAATATTGGTGTCATCATGACTGGTGTAGGATGTCCTACCAACCACTCTTAGTCCCCTTCTACTTAACCTTAAGTTACTAAATTAAACACATAACACCTTCTGGATTAAATGGCCAACAATGGCCCCTTTATTAATTCCGAACATAACAACTTTATAAAAATAACCTTTTATTTTAATACATATACATAAATATAAATATATATATATATATATATATATATATATATATATATATATATATATATATAACCCAAACATTTTAACTGATGTTACGCTACGTCTGAGGTTCCTGAAAGAAGGTAATACTATCTCATCGGCTGTCCACCACCACCAGGGTATCCTGGCCCCTAGCCGCGATCCCACCAGCACAGGGACAAATGATTACCACCCTCTTGCACCATTCAGCTCGATGACCAATAGCCCATATTTCCAGATAGGGAAGGTACCCATACCGAGATAGGCCCCAACCCGTACCACACCATATATTTTATATATATATATATATATATATATATATACCACCAGTCCGACCTTCAGGAACCAGAGACCCCTGCCACCAGTACCTGAAACACAAGAACAGAAAAAACACAAACACGCATACATATAGCTGCCTAAAGGGAGGGGGTAGGGAAAAAACCTTTGCTTGTGTGTTACCTCTTCCATGTCCAGCTCCCGCGGAATGCCAGGCTCCACACTCGCCCCTGCTAATAGACACAGGACGTGCTGGCTAGCAACGCCCTGTGCCCACACTATCCTTACCTCTTCCTGCACCCAACTTCCTGGTGCATCTTCCCCCAGTGTCCCACCAGTCATGTGGCCCCTCCACTTAGGTTCCCTTAGCTCCGGGATGTTCTTTATTATTGTTAAAATTAATTATTATTAACTATTAATGTTAAGATGCTACATTTTCAATATTGTATGATTCATACATGCTCACACACACACTCTCTCTCTCAACTGTGTACAGTGTCTATCTATTGGGCTAGAGTTCCGCTTTACGTTCACTTAGAATGATTATTTTTCAATCAATGGGTGAAACACTTGCTGACATCTTATAGTTCCTGCGGACATCAAACATGACATCTCCTGATTAAGATAATAACACTGCTCCCTGTCACAACCATTATAAAATCAAGCAAGGGAGGCTAACTGTCCTTTTTGCATTTTTGTGCAGTAAGATAATTTAGTGCATGGAAAATTATACCCTTAATGGTACTAAAGAATAGAGGGGTATAGTACGCAAGCTAAAACCTTGCAGGATACAGGGGAATTTATCCAGATGTAGCACTCCTCAAAGTTAAGTGGATCTTTATTTAATAAAGTGGTGAAACTCATACAGATTCACAATAAATCACTTTAATATAATAATTTTCAGTAGTGCATACAGCTGTCCCACTCTCTTAACACTATATCCCAGTACTAATAATGCTTAAATTGCTTAAAAGCCCAAAAAGAACCCTATTAATGCTTATTGGCCCCCCCTAATAACTTAAAGAAGAACTGCGGTCTGCTCACGTAATTTGTAATAAAAACAACTTTGCCATTCTGAAGCTTCTCTCCAAACCACTTTGCATATTATTTCATATATACTTTCTGTACTTGCCAAATATGCTGCATAAATCTCCCTTCACTAAGTCTGACTGCAACCATTTTAACTGTGGGCAGCTGAAGCTGCTGCCTTTTCACTTCCTGGATTTATACAGACACACATAGGCACACCTCCAACTCTCTCATTGTCCCTCTTATGACTCGTCCCCCCTACCTTCCTGGCAAACTCTCACGAAAGTGAGCGAGAGAGCTGTGCATGTCATAAGCCTAGGCTTTTTACCAGACAAGAAACAGGAAGTGGGATGTATTTACTAGCAGGAAAAACAATGTTTTACTATCCAAAGTTAAAACAACAAGGGCAGAAGATTTTATAGATGGAAAGTTAAAAAAGTGACTGAAGTTCCACTTTAAGTATGTAAATGTTTTTAGCCCTAATGGCAGGGCAGATAATAATAACAGCTTTAAAGTGATTGTAAGTCATTTTTTTCAACCGCTTCAGCCCCATAAGATTTTACCCCCTTCCTGACCAGAGCACTTTTTGAGAAACAGCACTGCGCCCTTTTTTTCCCACAAATAGAGCTTTCTTTTGGTGGTATTTGATCACCTCTGCGGTTTTTATTTTTTGCGCTATAAACAAAAAAAGAGCGACAATTTTGAAAAAAACTCAATATTTTTTACTTTTTGCTATAATAAATATCCCCAAAAATATATAAAAAAACTATTTTTTTTCCTCAGTTTATTCTTCTACATATTTTTGGTAAAAAAATCGCAATAAGAATATATTGATTGGTTTGCACAAAAGTTATAGCGTCTACAAAATAGGGGATATTTTTATGGCATTTTTATTATTATAATTTATTTTTACTAGTAATGGCAGTTAATGGTGGACACGTCGGACAATTTTGACACATTTTTGGGACCATTGGCATTCATACAGCGATCAGTGCTATAAAAATGCATTGATTACTGTAAAAATGTCACTGGCAGGGAAGGGGTTAACACTAGGGGGCGATCAAGGGGTTAATTGTGTTCCCTAGTGTGTGTTCTAACTGAAGGGGGGAGGGGATTGTGTAGGGCAAATGACAGATCGCTGTTCATACTCTGTATGAACAGACAATCTTTTACTTCTCCCCTCAAACAACCAGAAACTGTATGTTTACTAGGGCTGCTGAAATTAATCGCTGAATCGATGCATCGGCATCCGACCGTCCACGATGCGGCATCGATGCTATAGCTTTAAGGCATCGATTGAGGATGACGTCATCCTCGCGCCGCGTTATGCTCCGCCTCCACGACCGAAGGGAGCCGAAAGCCGCCGAAGAGCCGCGGAAGTAAGCCGCGCCGGCTTTTCCTTCATGCTGCCTCTGACTTACGTCATCCCCCTGCTGCCCTGTGAGGAGCGACGCTGTATGCATGTTCGCTGAGACATGGAGCGCCGGTGGCTGGAGCTGCTGCTAAGAGTGGCGGCGGCCGGCTTGTGGAGCACGGAGCTCCGAGAAAGAGAGTGGAGCCGCGGCATGTCAAACCAGGTAAGGGGGCCGCATGGAGGACACCTCTGCTCTTCCCCCACCTCTACACAGTGAACATGCAAATAGGGCAATAAATCAAAAAATTGCGTGCAGAGCTTTGTGGTGATAATAAATGCACAAAAAAGTCTTACTTATTCAAAGTAATTCCAGTGCTGAGTGTTCTCTGCTGTGCCATTCCTGATTTCTGGTGAATGATTTGAACACAGCAGAGAACACTCAGCACTGGAATTACTTTGAATAAGTAAGACTTTTTTGTGCATTTATTATCACCACAAAGCTCTGCACACAATTTTTTGATTTATTGCCCTATTTGCATGTTCACTGTGTAGAGGTGGGGGAAGAAGGATGGGAATTGGTCTGTGGTGACACTGGGCAGGGGAGCGCTATGGTAATAGTATTATATGGGGACAGGTTAGTGGTGAGGGGGGCGAGGTATTATTCATCTTGGATAGGACAGTCTGGCACCTCCCTTACCATGTCCAGCAGGTCTGCAGTCTCTGACCATCTCCTGTACTATGTCTGCAGTCTCTGACCAT
Source organism: Lithobates septentrionalis (assembly GCA_037952835.1). Taxonomy (NCBI): domain Eukaryota; kingdom Metazoa; phylum Chordata; class Amphibia; order Anura; family Ranidae; genus Lithobates; species Lithobates septentrionalis. The sequence goes on along the minus strand of JBBDGP010000281.1, from coordinate 5,600,850 downwards.
CTCCTGTACTATGTCTGCAGTCTCTGATCATCTCCTGTACTATGTCTGCAGTCTCTGATCATCTCCTGTATTATGTCTGCAGTCTCTGATCATCTCCTGTACCATTTCTGCAGTCTCTGACCATCTCCTGTACCATGTCTACAGTCTCTGACCATCTCCTGTACCATGTCTGCAGTCTCTGACCATCTCCTGTACTATGTCTGCAGTCTCTGATCATCTCCTGTACCATGTCTGCAGTCTCTGATCATCTCCTGTACCATGTCTGCAGTCTCTGACCATCTCCTGTACCATGTCTGCAGTCTCTGACCATCTCCTGTACCATGTCTGCAGTCTCTGACCATCTCCTGTACCATTTCTGCAGTCTCTGACCATCTCCTGTACCATGTCTACAGTCTCTGACCATCTCCTGTACCATGTCTGCAGTCTCTGACCATCTCCTGTACCATGTCTGCAGTCTCTGACCATCTCCTGTACCATGTCTGCAGTCTCTGACCATCTCCTGTACCATGTCTGCAGTCTCTGACCATCTCCTGTACCATGTCTGCAGTCTCTGACCATCTCCTGTACCATGTCTGCAGTCTCTGACCATCTCCTGTACCATGTCTGCAGTCTCTGACCATCTTCTGTAGTCATTTGGGGGCAGTCTGGAGCTCCTCTTTAAGTTGTCTGCACTGTTTACACTTTGCTACATGCAAGGAGTGATGTCTTTTTTTTAAGAACAGATAAAATTTAAAAAATGGAGTTCTTCTGACTACTTAAATTTTTTGGATGAAAACCACGCGCAGTAATCGTGATGCATCGTGAATCGTGGACCTGATAATCGTAATCGAATCGAATCGTGAGGCCAGTAAAGATGCGCACCCCTAGTGTTTACACACACAGATCCCGGTTCTCCGTGTGCCCCGAGCGATCGCGGGAGCCCGGCGGACTTGCATCGGCTCCGTGGGCGAGCAGGGGGCGCGCACGCACCCCTAGTGGCCACAAGGCGAAGCAGTGTTACATAACAGTACAACTGCGGCGGCTGGTCGGCAAGTGGTTAAAAAACAAAGATGGCATACTTACCTGTTCTGTGCAATAGTTTTGCACAGAGCAGCCCTAATGCTCCTCTTCCTGCACGGTGCTCCTGGCTTCTCCACCAGGATCGAGTGCCCTCATAGTAAGCATGTGTGTTTGCTGCCAAGCCGGCTCTGTGTGTCCATTAACACACAGACAGGGGCTTGTCCCTGCCCCCTGCTCCCTCCTCACTGGCTGTGATTGACAGCAGTGGGAGCCAGTGCTCTTGCTCACATCGCTGGATCGAGATCGGGTTCAGGTGCTGGGGAAGGGATGATTGTAAAGTTAGAAGGTTTTTTATCTTAATGCATTCTATGCATTAAGATAAAAAGCCTTGTGTGTGCAGCAGCCCCCCTCAGTCCCCCCTAAAAGTTACCTGAGCCCCATCTAGATCCAGCGATGTTGTAGTATTTTCTCGTCTGCCTGGGACTCCCCTTCTCATTGGCTGAGACAGTAGCGCAGCGCTATTGGCTCCCGCTGCTGTCAGTCAAAGTCAGTCAGCCAATGAGGAGAGAAAGGGGATGGAGCCGGGCCACAGCTCCGTGTCTGAATAGACAGACAGCAGCTGCTTGCTGTGGGCGCATTCAACAGACGGGGGGGGGGCCAGGAGCAAAGAAGAGGGACCTGAGAAGAGGAGGATCCGGCTGCCCTGTGCAAATCCACTCATGCAGGTATCCCTGTCAGCCAACATAGCTACAGTGGTGGCCTAATTTCTCTCCACTGCAGTTAGGCTATACAGCTTTGTCACTGACCTGCCCACAGACTGCTCATTTTATAATGAAAGACTGATTGGAAACTTGTTCCACAGTGTTGGCTACACTCTGCTGAGCTCCTCTGTAATTGGCTCCCTTTAGCAACTGCTGTCAAGTTGTTCCTCCATGAAATGAGTTCAATACTGGTTCTAATATAGATCTGTGAAGTCATAGAGGCCATCCAAGTTATATCCTGTATTGAACCCTGATGAAGGGGGAGTGGTGTTGCCCCCTGGAAGCGTTGTGGCAGTTTTATGACTATTTTTTACCAACAATTAAAATTATTGTGGGCACGTATCAGGTTTTGGTGTGGTGTTCCTTTCTGTATCTTTATGGTTTGAGCTACTGTTAGGTGCCCATTGAGGGAAGCCCTGCTGTGTGAGATTTGGAGGGATTTTCTCTTACGTCCTGTTTTGGCTATGGATCAGAAAGTGAATGGAAATCTTCCCTGTGGGACATACATGGCCAAAAAAAACTGTCAGGGGTTAAAATCTTCCCTTACTCTAATTAGAATAACAAAAATATCTTTAGTTACACTTAAATGAAAATTTCTAACAAGGAGATTTTTAAGGAGAAAATTAAAAGTAAAGCACCATTTTCCAGTGTATTTCATCTTAATTATGCTGTTCTTATGAAAAACCCTGTGGAAGTGTGAGGATTTGACACGGCCTTGACTGGTAATATAATGGACCTGTGGAGACCTTAGACGCTTAAGGGGATTTTTACTGGCTGTAAATGTGGATTAGGTCCCTGTCAACTGAAGGTAGTCCCCTATGAGGAAAAAATGTCAGTGTTTAAGTGGCCCTACCTGTAACTTTACACGCCTGCATGAATACCTCCTTGCATGCAACCAGGGCCGGATTAACATAGGGGCTGATGGAGCTGCAGCTCCAGGCCCCTGCCTTAAAATCGGCCCTCACAGCCAGCAATATAAGCCTGGTTTCTCCTGTCCATAAACTTCTATGGGACAGGAGAAGCTGTGTGTAAATGTAGGGGTGTCTGGCTGCATCTGTGTTGGCTCACTGTGTTTATTACAGTGTCACAGTGCACAGTTCCCCCCCTACACAAATGGCTCTGCCTTCCCCCTCCCCTCTCTCCTCTCTCTGTGTGCAGTGAAGGAGCCGTGTGGGCTGGGAAATTATGAACAGAGCAACTGCAGCCGGCAGATAGAAGGTGAACACAAATGTGAGTGATGAGCTTCCAACCATCCAAGTGTGAGCTCAGTGACTGGACTCTTATCTCCCTTCTCTCCCCCTCTTTTACCTTTATCTTCAGCAATGGCTCTTATAACTGCAGTCAATATGTAGACTTGGCTCCTTGTGCTTTTAGGTGGGTTCACACTCATTTGCTGTGTTTTGGCCCATTGCTGTTGTATCCGCAGTTTTCCTGTGTTTTACCCACAGTCCTATTGATTTCTATTAGGTTGCATGTTTTTTCTGAAAGCGCACCAAAATCAATAGGACTGCAAGCTAAAACTGCAGATACACAAGCAGTGCACCCAAACTGCAGCAAACCAGTGTGAGCCCAAAGGCTGTACACACAACCCTCTATAGAACTTGGTCTGATCAATACTCCTGGCATTCATTTTACACACAGCCATACCATCCCAGATCAGGAGGGGTGGGGGCTTCAGGATTTGTTTGACTATGCTGGCCCTGTCCCTTCTCTACCCATCCTGGAAGAGTCCTGGAGGGAGTGGCAGGCTGCTGGTGGCAAGTGGCACACTGTATCTGGTGACAGGCTGCTGGTAGCAAGTGGCACACTGTATCTGGTGACAGGCTGCAGGTGACAAGTGGCACACTGTATCTGGTGGCAGGCTGCTAGTGGCAAGTGGCACACTGTATCTGGTGGCAGGCTGCTGGTGGCAAGTAGAACACTGTATCTGGTGGCAGGCTGCTGGTGGCAAGTGGCACACTGTATCTGGTGACAGGCTGCTGGTAGCAAGTGGCACACTGTATCTGGTGACAGGCTGCAGGTGACAAGTGGCACACTGTATCTGGTGGCAGGCTGCTAGTGGCAAGTGGCACACTGTATCTGGTGGCAGGCTGCTGGTGGCAAGTGGCACACTGTATCTGGTGGCAGGCTGCTGGTGGCAAGTAGAACACTGTATCTGGTGGCAGGCTGCTGGTGGCAAGTGGCACACTATCTGGTGGCAGGCTGCTGGTGGCAAGTGACACGCTGTATCTGGTGACAGGCTGTCAGTGGCAAGTGGCACACTGTATCTGGTGGCAGGCTGCTAGTGGCAAGTGGCACACTGTATCTGGTGACAGGCTGCAGGTGACAAGTGGCACACTGTATCTGGTGGCAGGCTGCTAGTGGCAAGTGGCACACTGTATCTGGTGGCAGGCTGCTGGTGGCAAGTGGCACACTGTATCTGGTGGCAGGCTGCTGGTTGGCAAGTGGCACACTGTATCTGGTGGCAGGCTGCTAGTGGCACACTGTATCTGGTGACAGGCTGCTAGTGGCATGTGGCACACTGTATCTGGTGACAGGCTGCAGGTGACAAGTGGCACACTGTATCTGGTGGCAGGCTTCTAGTGGCAAGTGGCACACTGTATCTGGTGGCAGGCTGCTGGTGGCAAGTGGCACACTGTATCTGGTGGTAGGCTGTGGTTGGCAAGTAGCACACTGTATCTGGTGGCAAGTGGCACACTGTATCTGGTGGCAGGCTGCTGGTGGCAAGTGGCACACTGTATCTGGTGGCAAGTGGCACACTATCTGGTGGAAGGCTGCTGGTGGTAAGTGACACACTGTATCTGGTGGTAGGCTGTGGCTGGCAAGTGGCACACTGTATCTGGTGGCAGGCTGCTGGTGGCAAGTGGCACACTGTATCTGGTGGCAGGCTGCCGGTGGCAAGTGGCACACTGTATCTGGTGGTAGGCTGTGGTTGGCAAGTGGCACAATGTATCTGGTGGTAGGCTGCTGGTGGCAAGTGGCACACTGTATCTGATGGCAGGCTGCTGGTGGCAAGTGGCACACTATCTGGTGAAAGGCTGCTGGTGGTAAGTGACACACTGTATCTGGTGGTAGGCTGTGGTTGGCAAGTGGCACACTGTATCTGATGGAAGGCTGCTGGTGGCAAGTGGCACACTGTATCTGGTGGCAGGGAGCTGGTGGCAAGTGGCACACTGTATCTGGTGGCAAGTGGCACAATGTATCTGGTGGCAGGCTGCTGGTGGCAAGTGGTACACTGTATCTGGTGGCAAGTGGCACAATGTATCTGGTGACAGGCTGCTGGTGGCAAGTGACACACTGTATCTGGTGGCAGGCTGCTGGTGGCAAGTGGCACACTGTATCTGGTGGCAAGTGGCACAATGTATCTGGTGGCAAGTGGCACACTGTATCTAGTGGCAGGCTGCTGGTGGCAAGTGGCACACTGTATCTGGTGACAGGCTGTCGGTAGCAAGTGGCACACTGTATCTAGTGACAGGCTGTGGTTGGCAAGTGGCACACTGTATCTGGTGAAAGGCTGCTGTTGGCAAGTGGCACACTCTATCTGGTGGCTGGCTGCTAGTGGCAAGTGGCACACTGTATCTAGTGGCAGGCTGCTGGTGGCAATTGGCACATTGTATCTGGTGGCAGGCTGTGGGTAGCAAGTGGCACACTGTATCTGTTGGCAAGTGGCACACTGTATCTGGTGGCAAGTGGCACACTGTATCTGGTGGCAGGCTGCTGGTGGCAAGTGACATGCTGCATCTAGCGGCAGGCAACTGTGGAAAGTGATACGCTACCTCTGGTGGCAGGCTATGGGTGGCAAGTGACAAGCTGCATCTGGTGGCAAGTGACAAGTTCAGGTCCCACTGATTCTGCACGATGGTGAGTTGAACTATTTCACTATATATTACAATGTAGTAACTGAAATAATGGAATTTGATCATCCTGACACCATATCAAGCATGGTGTCAGGATGATTGATTTTAAGTACTAACACCAGCCATTTGCCTGACAAATCACCGCCACTGCCGATTTCCCCGCCAACCCCGAGACTACACCCCCCACCCTCATCTTTTTTTGGGAAGAGGGGGTTGTCTCTGAATGACAGTTTGGAAATGTGGTCTCCCTATGTTGCTGCTGGTGAGAGACCGCATAGCAGGTGGTATTGGTGATGTTGCTGCTGCTCAGAGGCTGCACGGCTGGTATTACTGGTGAGAGTATATTTAATTCGTTTTAGCGAAAAATTGTTTGTATTTTCATTTTGTTTCCATAAAAAGGCCCACCGAAATTCTCAGCACCAGGCCCATGATGCTCTTAATCTGGCCCTGCATGCAACAATATATTGCAACAGTGTACTTTTTTGTCAAAAACACTGTACATATTTATTATAGCCTAGTCTTCAGTTTTCCTAAAGTGGCCCGCCCATCTGTTCCTGCAAATTTCACTACAATGCTCACCTTCTCCTCGGTGCTGTTACCTGAATACCCACTCAAATTGAAATGCTGACTTTATGGCCTCTTGCACACAGCCATAAAGTACAGCGTATATGTAGCAGAATCTCTAATCTCTTCCAGTCTAATGAGAACCTTTGAGGCCACAGACCGCTGACATCCTTCAATATATAGTGGGTTGTGAGGCATAGTACGTGCAAAGGGGGTAAAAGTCATTGGGCGCCAGACACTTCTTGGATGCAAAAGAGGTTTTATTTCTTTTAACAGTCCTTTTATATTTGCAAGGGAAAGAGGGTTGGGGCCAGGACACCCTTAAGTAGTTGCAATTTCAATAGACATACTCCGAGGCTTCAATAGGAGGACAGCCATACAGGGAAAGGCCCCAGCAAGGTGCCACTTCTGCATGTACAGGTTTGCTGCCCCCCACAGCTACAGTACTTAACAGTTCCTAATTCAAAAGTAACCATTCTCTCAGCTTTACTACAACTTCTACTTGTAGTTCTTCAGCCCCTTGAGCTCCTGGTCTCTCACTGGACCCTCTGATTCACTAACGCTGAATCCCGCAAGCTCCTCAAGGCTTTGGTGATGGTATCTCCCTCAAGCGTCACCCACGCTTCTCTCCTGGGTCCCTAGCTTGGCACTTCTGATACCTTCAAGCTTCACCCCTGCTGACCGGCTCAGTCCATAGCTTGACACACAAGGCTGCTCTGCAAGCGTCACCTTCGCTGGTTGGGTCCCTGACTTGATCATGCCTAAAGTTTCCCGATTCTCTACCGTGCCCATTCAATGAGAATACTGCTTCGGTACTTGCTTCAGTTACTCACTGTGGTCCCTTGTAAGGGTGGATGGTTCCTTAGTGGCGACAGCTTCCCTTATTCCTCCGACCACGATAGGTTCTCCGGCCAGCAGAACCGTCACTTTTGGTTGGATTGCAAGCCGCAGTCCCAAACCTGCACTGCCCTCGTACTTCTGGAAAGGCCCTTACACAGCCAAGCAGCCATATGCCCCTGGGATGGGTCTAATCTCTGGGCTAGCAGCCCGGGGCAGATGACACACGTCCACCCAGACAGCAGTCCGGCTGGCACAGACATAGATCACCTGACTCCACCCAAATATTTAGGCTCTCCCAGCAGGCGAAGGGATTAAAATATACCCCATATACCCATAACCTGACCTTGAGTTGTCCTTCTCATATCTACTACCACCAAGTGCCCGGCCACCTAGTGGTAGAAGAGAAAAGCACAACAAGGGCAAACTTAGGGAGAATCAATAGATCTCTAACAATTTAACTATGGTAGCTACCCCTGAGAAGGATTTTGGTGTAATTCTATTGCACAGAGCAGGTAAGTATAGACTTTTTTTTTCATTTAACTGCTTTAAGCAGCACTGTTATTTGAAATGGTGTGCAGGGGTGCGAGTCAGACCACTAGATCAGTGACCCTAAGTTCAGTCTGATCAGTCTGTTTCCGGCACTGGGGAGCTACAGTTCATTGAGGGAACCATGAATGCCAACATGTACTGTGACATACTGAAGCAGAGCATGATCCCCTCCCTTCGGAGACTGGGCAGCAGGGCAGTGTTCCAACACAATAACGACCCCAAACACACCTCCAAGATGACCACTGCCTTGCTAAAGTAGCTGAAGGTAAAGGTGATGGACTGGACAAGCATGTCTCTAGACTTAAACCCTATTGAGCATCTGAGGGGCATCCTCAAATGGAAGGTGTAGGAGCGCAAGGTCACTAACATCCACCAGCATTGTGATGTCATAATGGAGAAGTGGAAGAGGACTCCAGTGGCAACCTGTGAAGCTCGGGTGAAGTCCATGCCCAAGAGTGTTAAGGCAGTGCTGGAAAATAATGGTGGGCACACAAAATATTGACACTTTGGGCCCAATTTGGACATTTTCACTTAGGGGTGTACTCACTTTTGTTGCCAGCGGTTTAGACATTAATGGCTGTGTGTTGAGTTATACTGAATTTACACTGTTATACAAGCTGTACACTCACTACTTTACATTGTAGCAAAGTGTCATTTCTTCAGTGTTGTCACATGAAAAGATATAATAAATATTTACAAAAATGTGAGAGGTGTACTCACTTTTGTGAAATACTGTATGTCATTTAAAAACAGGTTCTTACCTGAAAAAATGTTGAGCTCCTCCTACCGACCCCTATTTAGGTTGGTGAGTGTGGGTGAAAATTTCAGTATTTTTATTGGTGGACCCACAAAATATTGACACTTTGGGCCCAATTTGGACATTTTCACTTAGGGGTGTACTCACTTTTGTTGCCAGCATTTTGGACATTAATGGCTGTGTGTTGAGTTATTTTAAGGGGTGTATTCACTTTGTGAGATACTGTATATATGTACAATGACATTTAAAGAACATTAAAACAATTACAGTGAGGACACAAATCAGAACAATCATATAATGTATAATTTGTAACCTAATGTACACATCATACTTTGGATAACCAAAGGTGAGTATGAAAGAAAACAATCGTGTCTGACAACACTCAAAGAAAGTCTCCAGGAAAGTTACAAACCCACATCTATATAATTCAAACAGAACATGTATATAATAAAGGAGTAACATATTATAAGGGTGGAGCAATCAGTTTGAGATTAGGTTGACATACGTAAGGTCCTATTTAAGGGAGCTATTATGTAAGAAGGCTAATCGATCAATTTGGAAGGAGGGGGACATAGATAAGGTCCTATTTAAGTGACCTATTATGTAAGAAGGCTAATTGGACCAATTTGGGATGAGGATGACATAGGTAAGGCCCTATTTAAGGGACCTATTAGATAAGAGGGTTATATGGATCTAAAAGGGCTAACGGCCAATGTATTATCCTCAAAAATCACTCTTAGCCAGGCAAGGGGGAAGCAAAAAGATATTCACTGATGTTGAAGATGTATTATATATTGGTGCTATCTGTATATTTATAATACATCCTCAGCATCAGTGAATATCTTTTTGCTTCCCCCTTTCCAGGTTAAAAGTGATTTTTGAGGATAATACATTGGCTGTTAGCCCTTTTTAAACCAATTTGCCCTGATACTAGGTCCTTTAAATAGCACCTTACCTACAGTATGTCATCCTCATCTTAAATTGATTTGTCCACCTTATAATTTGTTACTCCTTTATTATATATATATGTTTTATTCTTTTATACTCATCTTTGGTTATCCAAGGTATGATGTGTATGTGAGGTTACATATTATACATTATATGTTTGTTCCTCTGTCTGTTATTTGTGTCCTCACTGAAGATAGTTAGTTGTTTCAATGTTCTGTAAATGTCATTATACAGTACATATACTGTATATGTTGAATTTTTTTTCTCTTTTTTCTTGTATTTTTCTTTAGCGTCAGAGCTGTGTATATTAAATGATTCAGGTGATATATGTGGCCCTGAAGAAACGGGCGTTCCCGCAAAATGTGTAGACTAACAAATTTGTTGGATCATTGATCAGCAGAATTAAAGCTTCATACCAGTGTGTTTGCTATATTCTGGACTGCATGGTATAATGGTTTTAATGTATGTTTTTAACATGTGTATGAATAAAATGTGAAACATTTTTTTAGAAGTAACAGGCCTTGAAGTTGGTTCACTAAGGCATATTTAAAGTCCCTGAGCTGTTCTTATTTTTTGTAGCTTAGATATACATTTGAGATGATGCCAATGGGAACTTTATAGCATGTTTATAAATGGCATTCCACCTCCCACCTATAACTCTAACCTCAGCTTGTTCAATTAAGCTTTGACAATAAAACATGGAAGCTGTTGGTTTCTATGCACAGCTGTACCAGATTTAGCATTCTTCAGTTTTAGTAACCCCCCCCCCCCCCCCACACACACACACACACACACACACACACACAATGTGATGAGTTTGGTGTGGAGAAACTCAAATTGACAGCAGTCCCAACCTAAACCCTAGCTAACATCCTTGGGACAAACTGGAACAATGTTTTTGAGTCAGGTCTGCTCATTGATTATAAGGGAATTTTTTAAATAATAAAAATGCTACATTTGTCTGCTCTGTGCAATAGTTTTGCACAGAGCAACCCAAATTCTCCTCTTGTACAGCCCTTTGCCTGTGCTCCTTGCTTCTCCTTTTCTCAGTGTGATGTCATAGAAAGCTGCTTCCTATTGTCGCACACCTGTGGGCTTGATCCCGAGCCACGTTGCCTAAGTCCATTGACACAGTCAGTGCGGCTCGGCCCTCTCCCCTCGTCACAGGGTTTGATTGACAGCAGTAGGAGCCAATGGCTCCAGTGGCTATTAATCTGCCCTGTGAGGAGGGAGAGAGTGGAGAGAGTTGCTGCTCTCAGACACATCGTAATATTGGGCTTGGGTAAGAATAAGGGGGGGCTAGGTGGGATCCTGTTGCACAGGCTTTTTTACCCTAATGCAGAGAATCCATTAAGGTAAAAACCTTCTGCCTTTAAGAACCACTTTAATATCAGTACCTGACCTCACAATGAAGGCTGTTGTAAGATATAAAGTAAGGGGCAGCAGCAACACCATAGAACAGCAGGCTTATATTGGTATAATTGGGACATCTGATGTTTTTTGTAAAATGTATGTACATTATCTGATCAAATGCATGCTGTGCGTAGATTTAGTAAGCTGAAATATAAATATCCTAAAAGATTTGTCCCTATAAAGCTATTATGTTTTTTATTTTCTTCTTGACACGCATGTCTGAATCCTATTTTAGCAAGTGTAATTTGTTTGTGACCTTTACATGAATTCATTCTTATTGTGCTGGAATAATTAGTGGATAGGTTTTATTAATATATCCAAGGCACAGATCTTTTAGTTACATGTGATCATATTTGATGAGTGAATCTTTCCACCATCAACATGTTGTTGACTTTATAAAAGACCTCAGGACATTGGAATACAGGGTAGTATAATTATCCTCACAAATGATGCTCAGTATAATTGCATACTTGAATGAAGCTGCATTAAATGTTGAGCCTAAAATATCCTTTTGTGACGATTGGCATAAGATATTTGTTGGGCCTTACAGCAAATTTGTTGTGGGCATCCACCCTTTCTTTTCTCTTGCCCACCTATGTGAAAGCGGAGTTCCACCCTAAAGTGGAACTTCCGCTCATTGGATTGCTCCCCCCCTCCGGTGCCACAATTGGCACCTTTCAGGGGGGAGGGGGGTGCAGATACCTGTCTAATACAGGTATCTGCAGCCACTTCCGGGCTTAGATAGCCGCAGAATATCTGCAGATGCCCGCGACTCGCGCATGCGCAGTAGGGAACCGGGCAGTGAAGCCGCAACGTTTCACTTCCTGATTCCCTGACCGAGGATGGCGGCGGGGGCAGCTGAGAGCCGAGCGGTTGATCGTCTTCGGCTACCGACATCGCTGGACCCCGGGACAGGTAAGTGTCCATTTATTAAAAGTCAGCAGCTGCAATATTTGTAGCTGCTGGCTTTTAATAATTTTTTTAAGGTGGAGCTCCTCTTGAACTTACCTTTCCTTTGTTGGGGTATAGTACCATGTAAGAGAGATCAAACATGACAGATCTCACCCTGAGCATGACAGATGTTAGGTGAGAAATCTTTTACCCTGTCCTCATTTAAACTGTGCTGTTCTAAACAGTAAGGATCTACACCTAAAGCTGGCTACACGCTAGCAGATTTCATATGGAAACTCTTTGTACATTCAATGACTGGACAAATGTTTAATAGTACGTTAAAATTTGTAACATTCAATTTTGGAATAATATAATTTATTGAATAAAAACTACATACACAGAAATCCAATCATTCTAGAAAAATGTTCCATCCTGCTCCTTCAAGCAGTCACTGTGGTCTAATCTCAATTTGATCCATATGATCTCCCTGCTTTAAAAGAGCATTACACTCACTGGCCACGTTATTAGGTATGCAAAAAAGGAGAAAGAATGGTGCTATGAAAGTCTGCTAAAACGTTGTTTAATTATTGCATGTAAACAGTAGTCAAAAAGAAAGCCTACGCATTTTTGCCGTCGGGCCTTAATCATGGCTAACAAATAAGTGAAACAAAACATCTTAAAGCGGAGTTCCACCCTAAAGTGGAACTTCCGCTCATCGGATTCCCCCCCCCCTCCAGTGCCTCAATTGGCACCTTTCAGGGGGGGGGGGGTGGAGATACCTGTATAATACAGGTATCTGCACCCACTTCTGGGCATAGCTAGCTGCAGCTAGCGGCAAAAGCCCGCCCCCCCACCCATTGTGTTGTGGGAAACACACAGTTCCCACAACACAACGGGGACCAGTGTAGACGCGCAGCGCGACTCGCGCATGCGCAGTAGGGAACCGGGCAGTGAAGCCGCAACGCTTCACTTCCTGATTCCCTGACAGAGGATGGCGGCAGGGGCAGGTGAGTGACGAGCGATCGATCGGCTTCGGCTGCCGACGTCGCTGGACCCTGGGACAGGTAAGTGTCCATGTATTAAAAGTCAGCAGCTGCAGTATTTGTAGCTGCTGGCTTTTAATATTTTTGTTTAAGGTGGAGCTCCGCTTTAAATAGAGTAGACTAAATCATATGGTCAACCCCAAGGGTCACATGACCCAAAAAAAGATGTAGCAGCAAATATCAAAACATACAAAAGAAGAGCACTATAAGCATACAATTGTACATATATATATATATACTAAAAAACATGTATCACAAAAAATAAATAATTAAATAAAAAGGAACAGCTTTAAACATAATGAAAAAGTATACTGAAAAAGTATATACCTCCAGATGTCTGTCTCTATTTAAATTTCTGGTTTGTATGTATTAGATGGCCAGCCTGGCTTCTAATTTTTAAAAACGTCGTTTGTGCGATACCACAAAACACATTTTTTATTTATCTATTCAATATTGGTTATATGTACTTGTTTTGGATTTATTCATTATTTTATTGTATTTGTGTTCTAGACCCTCTGTTTGTTTCACATTGATACTTTAGGATTGTGCAGCGCCATTCTAATTCTATTTATTACTTTATTTCTTAGTATGGGAACATTTTAAATGTCAGCAGCCGCATTGGCCTTTTTACCTTATCCTTTTCACAAATGGAGTATAAGGAGAGTGAGGGTAAACAAAACTGAATTTGGGTATACCAATCAAAATGCTTAAATATAAAGCAAAAACAGCCAAAAGGATATATATGTATATAAAGAAGAGTACATATCACTTCAGATACAAGTCCACATCCTATCTATGGTTAAGACCAAGAGGGATGTGGGTCTGTAATCTGAAAATCCAGTAGATCTAACGCTCTAATAATCTACGGTATTTATCTCCACCAAGTGTTGTCTGCAATACTCTCTCAACACCATTAAAGCTGAAAGAACTCATTATTGCCTTTATGCACAACCCTAAAGTGTTCGGATACGGTGGAGATGTTTTTAGCCTTTTCATTTATACTATCGCAATAATGTTCTGCTATGCAGGAATGAAGTGGACGAATCGTACAACCAACGTATTGCAAACGACACGCAGTGCTTTGGATTAGGTAAACATTAATGATCTGTACCACAATTGATATATTCCTGTATTTTGAACTCTTCCTTAGTGTTGGCAGAAACAATACTCTTGGACACCGTGTGTGTACGGCAATATTTACAAATCTTGAGTCCACATTATATAAGGTTTTATCGGAATACAGAATAGGGAGGTTCCGCTTTATGATGTAAGTGATTTGTTGATATTCAACTTAGTATGGTGTAACAAAAGTGACAGGCTGTTTGGAGCTCTTGTGTATCCTAAAATTTCCTGGGTTTGAATCTAACAGTATGAGTTTCGGATAATAAATCCGCTCGCTGTTTGGTAGCTGCAACATCAAATCCTCTCTGGATGGACCACAGAGGATAACCTCTGGATTTAAGCCTGTTCCTAATTACTTGGCATTCATTATTAAAAGAAACCTCGGTGGAGCAGTTTCTTCTAGCCCAAGTAAACTCTCCTACTGGGATGGCCTTTATAGTGTGGGATGGATGGCAACTACTAGCCAGTAAAGTGGTATTGCCTGTGATGGCTTTATGAAAAGTTTTAGTGAAAACAGTTTGGGCAGAGGGATCACCTTCCAAGGTGACATCCAGGAAATCTATGACCCTGTTGTGACAATTACCAGTAAACTTTAAATTAAGGTCAATGGCATTTACGTGGTGCAAAAAGGGCGCGATATCAAATGTAGCGTTATCCTTAACCCAAATGATAAGCAGGTCATAAATGAATCTGCCATACCAAAATAAATTGCTATAAAAATAGATTAAGATGGGAAAAAATATAATGGTCCTCCCACCAATCCATATACTGTAAATATTTGCCAGGGAAAATTTGGCACCCATCGATGCACCACACAATTACAAGTAATAGGTATTGTCAAAAAGAAAAAAATTGTGGGTCAAAAGAAAATCTATACATCTTAGCATATAGTCTTGAAGTTCTAATGTATTTGAACTATACTTCTGAAGATGATATTTTACAGCTTCCAAAGCCAGCGAGTGGGGTATGTCCGAGTATAATGCAGTGACATCCAAAGGTATCCAAGCTGAATCATCCGTCCACTTTGCATTTTGGAGCTCATGTAAAACATGTTCTGTGTCACGGATGTAACCTGGGAGCCTCTGGACGAGGGGCTGAAGGTGGAAATCAACCCACTCGTCGAGGGGCTCTAAGAGAGAGCCAATGCCAGCCACAATGGGACGCCCTTGTATAGGGACTTGGGATTTGTGAAATTTAGGCAAGTGATGAAAAGCAGCAGTGATGGGGTTATCTACCTTTAAAAATGCAGTGGTCCTAACATTCAAAAGTCCCATTTGCTGACCTTCATCAATAAGACTAAAGGTATGCCTTGCTAGTACCAGGTTGGACTCCCATTTGCCAGCCGCTATCGCTCTTCGCATTGGACAGATTGATAGCAACAGAAGCCATTGGCTCCCGCTGCTGTCAATCAAAATCTGTGACATGGGAGTGGGGGGCGGGGGCCGAGTCCTCCTGTCTGTGTCAATGGACGCAGTAGCAGGACTTGGGAGCAAGCACGCACGGGTGCCCCCATGGAAAGGAGGGGGCCTGCAGCGCTGATGGGAGACCCCAGAAGAAAAGGAGTGGTGCTACTCTGTGCAAAGCCATTGCACAGAGCAGGTAAGTGTAGACATGTTTGTTATTTTTATTTAAAAAAAAAACAAAGTTTTATAACCACTTTATTTCTTTGTGGCATAGATTCAACAAGGTGTTGGAAACATTCCTTAGAGATTTGGGTCCATATTGACATGATAGCAAACTGAACTGTTAATACAAGGCAGGATGGATCCATGCTTTTATGTTAACGCTAAATTGTGACCCTACCATCTGATTGTCGTGAGCTGAAATCAAGTCTCATCAGACCAGGCAACATTTTTCCAATCTTCTATTGTCCAATTTTGGTGAGCCTGTATAAATTGTAGCCTCAGTTTCCTGTTCTTAGCTGACAGTAGTGGCACCCGGTGTGGTCTTCTGCTGCTTCAAGGTTCAATGTGTTGTGCGTTCAGAGATGGTATTCTACATACCTTGGTTGTAATGAGTGGTTGTTTGAGTTACTGTTGCCTTTCTATTATCTGGAACCAGTCTGCCCATTCTCCTATGACATCAAAAAGGCATTTTCGTCCACCCAACTGCTGCTCACTGGATATTTTACAACATACCAACTAAACCAGTGCCAGTGAGCACACCTGAACAATAACCTGACATGGTCCAAGAGGCCTGCCCTTACCATCAATACCAGACAGGCATTAATCTGATCCAAACTTCAACTTAATGGCATAGCCTATTAAAACAACATGTATTTAAAGTGTTACTAAACCCACAACAGTAAAATCAGTCTTTATATTCAGTAAAGCTTTCTTGTTATACTCACTGTGGAACCTAAGGGGTTAATCCTCCGCATTATGTAAAAAGGTTGTTTGATCCTGTCTTCTCTGTTCCTTCCATTCTTGCACTGTCCCCTGTCTCCTGCAAGAACAGAGGCTAGGGGACAAGCTGCACATGCTCAGTTTGGTATGTACTGCTATAGAGTTTTTTTTTTCTTGGGAGAGTGCATGTGATCAGCACAGTGCCAATCAGCCTTGTGTAGACAGAGGGTTAGGGGTCCTGACCCCCTAGGACAGTCAGAGAAGAATGAAAACTCCTCCTACAAGCTTTATCCAGACACTGATAAAAGTCCCAAGAGTGCTCTATACTGCTGATGAAAAAAGGTATTTAGCAGTTTATATTTACAAAAATTATTGCATTTCCATGTTCTGTGTTCTGTGGGAGACCAGATATAGTGAATGCAGGGTCTTGGGTTTAATAACACTTTAAGATACATAAATGACTGTCATGTCCTAAATTTTATATTTTGTCAGAATAAGTGCTTGCATGTGTTGCTACTCTTTCACCTGTCATCTCTTCTCACTGCTAAAACATAACTGATATGGCTGATGTGGTTATTTTTCACTTTCTGAATCTGTTTGGCCTGGCTTGACATTACAGACATCCCAAGTTTCCCACGAGGTACGGGAGTCTCCCGCATTTCTGCTGCGGCTCCCAATATCCCGGCTGCAGGGCCGATCCTGGCTGGTCCCCTGGTTTACCAATCTCCCTGTATAGCTTTTTAGCCGACACCAGCTTCTCCTTCTCTCCATCCTGCGGCTGTCGGCTAAAAAGCTATACAGGGAAATTGGTGTTCACAGCTGTTCCCCCTGCCGCACCGATCATTCCCGGTTGTTCCCTGTGTCCTCCTCCTCCAGGTCGCTCCTCTGGTCCCCTGTCCTTCTCCGGCCCCCCTCCATGTCCTCCTCCACCCCACCCCCCCCGTTCTCCGCCAGATCCCTGTCCTCCTCCTCCGCCCCCCTCCCCCGCAGCCGGCTTCCCACCTCTCCTTTCCCGCCAGCTGCGGGGTATGTGTCAGGATGGAGAGCGGATGAAGGGACTGTTAAATATGTAATTTACCGGCCTCTTGCTTTTCTGAATTGGACACAGTGAGCAGCGCTCACTCCTATGTTCTGTGAAAACTGAGCAGAGTAAACTTTGTTTACTCTGCTTCAGTTTTTGAATGGACAGGAGCATCTGTCTCTGTCCATTCATCTCCAATGCTGAGAAAGGGACTGGGGAATCTGTGTCCTTTAGACCCTTTCTCTGTCTTAAAGGGGAGATATCAGGAGTCTGTTTTGACCCTTGATATCTCACCAAAGCCCACCAACAAGGCAAAAAAATATAAAAGAATTAAATTGTAAAAAAATTCTAAAAATGTAATTCTAAAAAAATATATAAAAAATGAAACTACTGACATGACTCTTCCCCTGCCCTACCAACACTGTCCACTGCCCCAACCCCCTCCCCTCAAAAAGCATTGTGAAAAAAATAAAAAACACATTCAATTTAAAAAAATCAATACATAAAAAGAAAAAACTACTGACACTGTCCACTGCCACATACCCCCCACTCCTTTCCCCAGAAGCACTGTGAGAAAATATTAAAAAAATTATTTATAAAAAATTACCACCTCCCTGAAATTCGTTTTTGCAGGTTGGGATGTCTCATATAATAATTGTTTATTACATTCCAAATTTCCCAACTATTGTTGTAGTATAATTTTTCCACAGATCTGCACTGTAAGAGCAGCCTGCTATCATCAACTACAAAATATTCTTTCCTGCACGTGATAGAGCTAAAATGCTGTCATATTGCCTTACCATATTCTGCTTTTGATTACTAGATTATCCTCCTCTTCCAGTAAACAAATTAGAGCCACTTTTCATTAGTTCTTAATTACATCTGCAGGGTTATCGCTAATGTTGCTTCCCTTCATTCTGTACACCCTCAGTACACTCTGTTTATCACTCTATATTTTTAAAGTTATATCTTCTGCCATTTTTTATGACTTCTGGATAATGTGAGAAAGAGTTAAAATTTGTCAATTTAAATTTCTACATGTGCCCCTGTTGGGGGGAGTTTTCCTTACTTCCTGTCCCTGTAACAGCCATACAAGGAATGGCAGGAACAGTTGTCAGAGAGACCGGTGTGCATAAACAGCAGTAAAAACATGATCAAAGTTTCTAATGTCTAACCCTTCCCCACCAATGTGTTTTTTTTTTCTCCTCCTTTGGAGAGATTACCCATTATAAATTAAAACACTTTGGCTTTAAACACATTAAAGGCTTGTTTGCAATTACTCAAAATACTGACGCCTATCAAACGCACCTATAGCGTTAATGGGCGTTTATAGGTGCATTTAATAAGTGTTTAATGAGCATTAAAAACGCTCCCCCAAACAACCTATGCGTGTTTGCAATACAAAAGAAACAAAAAGGCGCCTCTAAGTGCAGAAGATTAACAATTTTAATGCCCCAAAAAGGGTTAAAAACACTTACAGGATGGGAGTGGTAATCAGGCACATCATAGTTAGAGCTGCATTGGAAGGAGTGATGGTCAGAGAGAGCCTACAGCTGGATGGGATCACTCAGCACAGCGGTGTGGAACACAGGGAGCCGCTGTGAAGCCGGCGTCATCAGCTGGAAGGGAGACGAACCCGGAAGTGATGTCATCCACAGGACGGCTTCAATAACCAGCTTGAACCGCAAACAGACAGCCTGGACAAGGATGTGATGTCATCAGAAAGGGACGCGTTTCGGAACCACCAATCGTTCCTTTTTCAACCTATGGCCATGCTGATGACTCGAGAGGAATATATACACACCCACTAACAGTGGATTGGCCAGTGGGCGGGGGCAGCAAGGAAACATTCATTAAATTGTGATCAGTTCGTTTTTGCATATAAATGAAAAGGAACACATGAAAACCTGCTACAGCAATCTAAAAATCATGAAGAACATTAAAAGACGGGATAAAATCAAAAAATATAAAAAAAAAAAATATATATATAAAAAATATATATATAAAAATATATATAAAAAATGTATATATATATATGTGAAAAATAAAGTGATCTGTGAAACAATACTAAACAGTGACCAATCATAGTGCCTGCAACACACATAAAACAAAGTGAGGATGGTTGATGGTCAATCATAGAGCCCGCAAGACACATGATAGGATGGGGATGGTGTGAGCAGGCTAATATCGATATAAAACTATCAATAATTAATCGTTAAAAATTAAAATTAAAAAAGGTAATGGAGATAATTAAAACAACCTAAAAACCTTGTTAAAGTATGGCGCTAACTTCAAAATCTTCATTTAACCCTCCAGGGGCTAGAACATTAAGTAAGAATATCCAATACATTTCTCTATGGCATAGGCGTCGGTAACGTTCAGCAGCAGGGAGGTCTTTTGGCATTGCCTCAATAATCCATACTTTGAGGCCATTCGTGGACTTATTATGGGTGTGGAGGTAGTGTCTGGGAACACTATGGTTGTCTAGTCCACCTTCAATTAGACGGCGATGCTCACCAAACCGTTTCCGTAGTGGCCGAATGGTGCGCCCTACATAAAATAAACCACAGGGGCATGTGAGACAATAAATAACATGGTCTGAGGAACATGTGTGAAAGCCCTTTATTGGGTATGTTTTGCCTTTGATATGGAACTCTTTTTGGCCGTGTGTCACAAAGCTGCAAGTCTTGCAGAGGGGCTTACGGCACTGGTACATCCCAGACATGGCCAAAAACGTGGGCATATGGTAGCCCGGAGGCAAAGGTTTGGCCCTAAGTTTGCTGGTTGCTACCTTGCTTTTAATGTTGGGTGCCTTTCTATAAGCAAACTGAGGTCTATTGGGCAAGGTAGGGAGTAGATGTTCATCTTGTAATAGCAAAGACCAATGTTTTTTAATAATTTTTTCCATATGTTTATGACGGGTGTGAAACTGGGTGATGAATCTTAGATTTTTTATATATATATTTTTTTTTTTTTTTTTTTTTTTTTTTATATTTTTTTGATTTTATCCCGTCTTTTAATGTTCTTCATGATTTTTAGATTGCTGTAGCAGGTTTTCATGTGTTCCTTTTCATTTATATGCAAAAACGAACTGATCACAATTTAATGAATGTTTCCTTGCTGCCCCCGCCCACTGGCCAATCCACTGTTAGTGGGTGTGTATATATTCCTCTCGAGTCATCAGCATGGCCATAGGTTGAAAAAGGAACGATTGGTGGTTCCGAAACGCGTCCCTTTCTGATGACATCACATCCTTGTCCAGGCTGTCTGTTTGCGGTTCAAGCTGGTTATTGAAGCCGTCCTGTGGATGACATCACTTCCGGGTTCGTCTCCCTTCCAGCTGATGACGCCGGCTTCACAGCGGCTCCCTGTGTTCCACACCGCTGTGCTGAGTGATCCCATCCAGCTGTAGGCTCTCTCTGACCATCACTCCTTCCAATGCAGCTCTAACTATGATGTGCCTGATTACCACTCCCATCCTGTAAGTGTTTTTAACCCTTTTTGGGGCATTAAAATTGTTAATCTTCTGCACTTAGAGGCGCCTTTTTGTTTCTTTTGTGTTATTTCAGAGCCTGCTTCAGTCTTATAAAAGTTGCAGCCCTATCTGCTGAAGAACATCCCATCTTCCACCTACACCTCCCTTATCATTTTGGACTGCCTAAATCTAGTAGAGACTTTCTCTGGATAACATGTTAGTCCTGTGCTCCCTATAAACCCCTTTTTTATTTTCCGTGTTTGCAATACAGTTGACATATTATTAACTGTACTGTACTAACACGCCACAAGTACATGACCAGTGTGGATAAGATGCACACCTCCCCTTTTAATGACTGCCGCCATTTATTATGCTCCAACCTTAAACTCCCACTTATCCTTACCTATAATGACGAGACCACACTTTATTGGAGTATAACTGGCCATAGCAGCCTTTTATTCACAAATAGGGATGAGCCGAACACCCCCCGGTTCGGTTCGCACCAGAACCTGCGAACGGACCGAAAGTTCGCACGAACGTTAGAACCCCATTGACGTCTATGGGACTCGAACGTTCGAAATCAAAAGTGCTCATTTTAAAGGCTAATTTGCATGGTATTGTCCTAAAAAGGGTTTGGGGACCCGGGTCCTACCCCAGGGGACATGTATCAATGCAAAAAAAACTTTTAAAAACGGCCGTTTTTTCGGGAGCAGTGATTTTAATGATGCTTAAAGTAAAAAAAAAAAAAGTGAAATATTCCTTTAAATATCGTACCTGGGGGGTGTCTATAGCATGCCTGTAAAGTGACGCGTGTTTCCCGTGTTTAGAACAGTCCCTGCACCAAATGTCATTTTTAAAGGAAAAAATCTCATTTAAAACTGCTTGCGGGTTTAATGTAATGTCGGGTCATGGCAATATGGATGAAAATCGGTGAGACAAACGGCATGGGTACCCCCCAGTCCATTACCAGGCCCTTTGGGTCTTGTATGGATATTAAGGGGAACCCCGCACCCAAATTAAAATAAGGAAAGGTGTGGGGCCACCAGGCCCTATATACTCTGAACAGCAGTATACAGGCGGTGCAAACAAGACAGGGACTGTAGGTTTGTTGTTAAGTAGAATCTCTTTGTAATTTTGAACGGGTACATTTTTAACGTGTTTAGCTCCAGCCAAAAAATCTTTTTTAAGCTTTTTGGAAAACATAGGGAAGGGTTATCACCCCTGTGACATTTGTTTTGCTGTCTTTCCTCCTCTTCAGAAGATTTCACCTCACTTTTTGTCCCAATGAAAAATGTTTTTTGAAAATTTGGGTTTTTTTGTGGAACAAGGATTGGAAAGCATCAGTGGAAAGGAGAAATTGTTTTCCCATATTAACTCTTACAGGAGAGAATTTCCCTTCCTAGGGGTAGATTTCATCTCACTTCCTGTTGTCTCCTTCCGTTTGCAAGTAGGAGTCGTTTGTAAGTTAGATGTTTGAAAGTAGGGTCCTGCCCTATATACTCAGCAGAAATTTGGGCCTTAGGTGTTGCTGTGGCCACAACACTGTAAGCCCTCACAGGGCCCTGCTGTGAAATATTAGATCAAGAATTGTAATTACATGCCCCTGTTGAACAGGAGCTGAAAAATTAGGCCTTAGGCACTGGTGCTGGTGCCACAACACTGCAACCCCTCACAGACACTCTAGTTGGAACGCAGGAACGAGCCCTGCTGCAAAGTATTGCATCAAAAATTGTAATTACACGCCCCTGTTAGACAGGGGCAGAAAAATTGGGCCTTAGGCACTGGTGCTGGTGCCACAACACTGCAACCCCTCACAGACACTCTAGTTGGAACGCAGGAACGAGCCCTGCTGCAAAGTATTGCATCAAAAATTGTAATTACACGCCCCTGTTAGACAGGGGCAGAAAAATTGGGCCTTAGGCACTGGTGCTGGTGCCACAACACTGCAACCCCTCACAGACACTCTAGTTGGAATGCAGGAACGAGCCCCGCTGCAAAGTATTACATCAAAAATTGTAATTACACGCCCCTGTTAAACAGGGGCTGAAAAATTGTGCCTTAGGCACTGGTGGTGGCGCCCAGAACCAAAAATGTTCTTACAAGCTATCAGCGTGATGATTGAGGAGGAAGAGGATAATTACTCAGGGATAGTCACTCAGCATCAGCATAGGCAGTCTTTGAAGGGATCTGAGATTTCAAAAAAAAATATTCGGTTACATCAGCATCAGGTGCTTGGTAGCTGGTGGTGATCCAAGACTGATTCATTTTTATGAAGGTCAGTCGATCGACCGAGTCGGTGGACAGACGCACCCTGTGATCGGTTACCACGCCCCCAGCAGCACTGAATGTGCGTTCCGAAAGAACGCTGGATGTAGGACAGGCCAGTAGCTCAATTGCATACTGTGCAAGCTCTGGCCAGTGATCCATCCTCAAGACCCAGTAACCCAGAGGATTTTCGGTGGGAAAGGTGTCCAAGTCTGATCTTGCCCCTAGGTATTCCTGCACCATGTAAAACAGACGCTGGCGATGGCTGCTGGAACCGATCATACCTTGGGGCTGCGGACCAAAAAATTGTCTGAACGCATCGGTCAGACGGCCACCTTCTCCACCGCTCCTTCTTTGACTGACCGAAGCCTCAGCAACACGTTGTCCAGAAACAGGAGTTTGTAACCTCCCAGTCTCTGGGAACACATTGCACAGACCTTTCTGCAAGGCCTACCGAAGATGTTTCATCCTCTGCTCCCTCTGCGATGGCAAGATAAGGTCCGCAACCTTACCCTTGTAACGTGGATCAAGGAGGGTTGCCAGCCAGTATTGGTCCTTCTCCTTGATACTACGAATACGAGGATCCTTACGCAGGCTTTGCAGGATCAGGGAGGCCATGCAGCGTAGGTTTGCTGAGGCATTCGGTCCGGAGTCCTCTGGGTTACTAAGGACGACAACGTCCGCAGCCACCTCCTCCCAGCCACGTACAAGTCCATGTGTTTCTTGGGACTGATCCCTTAAAGACTGCTGCTGATGCTGAGTGCCAGGCTCCACCTCCATACTGACACAATCTTCCTCCTCCTCCTCCTCGTCCTCTTCCTGTGTGATAGGCGGGCACGCAGGAACACTGTCTGGATAAAGGGGGCCTTGAGAGCTAAGGAAGTCCTCCTCTTCCTGCCTCTGTTCTGCCTCAAGTGCCCTGTCCATTATTCCACGCAGCGTGTGCTCCAACAGGTGGACAAGGGGGACAGTGTCACTGATGCATGCACTGTCACTGCTCACCATCCTCGTGGCCTCCTCAAATGGTGACAGGACAGTGCATGCATCCCTGATCATGGCCCACTGGCGTGGGGAAAAAAAACCAAGCTCCCCTGACCCTGTCCTGGTGCCATAGTCGCACAGGTACTCATTGATGGCCCTCTGCTGCTTGTGCAGCCGCTGCAGCATGGCCAACGTTG
Source organism: Lithobates septentrionalis (assembly GCA_037952835.1). Classification (NCBI taxonomy): domain Eukaryota; kingdom Metazoa; phylum Chordata; class Amphibia; order Anura; family Ranidae; genus Lithobates; species Lithobates septentrionalis. Next base: position 5,576,822 of record JBBDGP010000281.1, on the reverse strand, counting down.
AGTTCCACCTGGTGGGCATGTCACAGATTAGGCGGTTCTTGGGCAGGTTAAACTCCTTTTGGAGGTCCGTCAGCCGAGCACTGGCATTATATGACCGGCGGAAATGCACACAGACTTTCCTGGCCTGCCTCAGGACATCCTGTAAGCCCGGGTACCTGCCCAAGAACCGCTGCACCACCAAGTTAAGGACGTGAGCCAAACAGGGCACATGGGTCATTTGTCCCTGTCGGAGGGCAGAGAGGAGGTTGGTGCCATTGTCGCAAACCACCATTCCTGCCTTAAGTTGGCGTGGCGTTAACCACCTCTGAACCTGCCCCTGCAGAGCTGACAGAACCTCTGCCCCAGTGTGGCTCCTGTCCCCCAAGCACACCAGCTCAAGCACCGCATGGCATCTTTTGGCTTGCGTAGCCCCTTGAACGACTACGGAGCACCGCTGGTTCCGAGGAAGAGGCCATGGAGGAAGAAGAAGAGGAGGGGGTGGAGGAGAGAGGTGTGTCACAATCATTAGCATTTTGGAGGCGTGGTGGCGGAACAACGTCCAACACTACTGCACCTTGTCCTGCATCCTTCCCAGCTGCCAGCAGAGTCACCCAATGCGCCGTGAAACTTAGGTAACGTCCCTGTCCATGCCTGCTGGACCATGAGTCAGCGGTAATATGCACCTTACCGCTGACCGCCCTGTCCAGCGAGGCATGGACATTGCCTTCCACATGCCGGTAGAGAGCTGGAATCGCGTTCCGTGAGAAAAAGTGGCGTTTGGGTACCTGCCACTGAGGAACCGCACATTCCACAAACTCACGGAAGGGGGCAGAGTCTACCAACTGAAAAGGCAGCAGTTGAAGTGCTAGCAATTTTGCCAAGCTAGCATTCAACCGCTGGGCATGTGGATGGCTGGGAGCAAACTTCTTTCGGCGGTGCAGCAGCTGGGGCAGGGAAATTTGCCTGGTACAATCTGACGTCGGTGTACCAAAAGCAGATTGCCCACAAGTACTTGGCTGTGACACACCTAATTCTACACCTTCATTCCTCTCACTGCAGGTCTCAGAGAGGACTGGAGGTCTAGTGGGGTTGGAAATCTCAGCTGATGAGGAGCAAGGAGAGATCCTCTTTGTTCTTTGGTGTGGGTCTTTTAGATACGCTTGCCAACGAACTGCATGGCAGGTCAACATATGTCTGGTCAAGCATGTGGTACCCAAGCGGGAGATGTTTTGGCCACGTGAGATACGCTTGAGACATATGTTGCAAATAGCAGCGGTGCGATCTGATGCACTCGTCTCAAAAAAGGCCCACACCAAAGAACTTTTTGAATAACGCGCAGAGACTGCAGCGCCCTGCACATGTGGAGCTTTGGGGTGTGATGCAGTCAATGTGCTGCCCTTAGGCTGGCCCCTGGAGGGCATCCTGCCTCGTTGGTGATGTGCCGCCTCCTCCTCCTCCTCCTCCTCCTCTCTCCTATCAGGCACCCACGTTGAGTCAGTGACCTCATCATCCCCTCCCTCCTCATCACTGGAGCAAACCTGGCAGTATGCTGCAGCAGGGGGAGCATGACTGCCAGATTGCTGTCCTTCTTGGGCACCCCCTCTGTCCGTGCTCATGTTTCTGCCTTCATCGAGCTCAGTATCATCATCAGAGCCTTCCAAACGCTGGGCATCCTCCTGGAGCATGTACCCAACACTGTGGTCAAACAGTTCGAGGGACTCCTCAGGAGGACATGGTGGAGCTAGGGAAGGAGTCACTGATGACATTGAGCCGAGGGAAGAGGCCGCTGCTTTGCCAGACAAAGCACCCTGGGCATGGATGAGAGAGGATGAGGAGGATGAGGACGGCTTGGTCATCCACTCAACCAAGTCTTCCGCATGTTGCGGCTCAACACGGCCAGCTGCCGAAAAAAAGGCCAAGCGTGTCCCATGGCCACGTGCTGATGAGGATGCACCGTCTCTACGACCAGCACTAGACACAGAGCCTGCTTGCCCTCTCTTATTGGCTTGTGACTGTCTGCCTCTCCTTCTTGGCCTTCCAGACATACTAATGGCCTGTAGCTGCACTAAGCTGGGATATATATATCTATATATATATATATATATGTACTGATACTGCAGCTAGCAAAATCAACTGCTTGCCTGTAGTATGAGAACACCACCAACCTTCTACAGGTAGCTTTAGCTGAACACTGTGAGGTGGACGCACCCCACTAACTTGTAGGTTTAGCTGAACACTGTGAGCAGGACGCACTGCACTAACTGTAAATAGTCTAGCTGCCTGACCGTGGTACTAATAGGATCAAAAGAACACCAGTAATTTTCTTCAGGTAGCTTTATATACTGTAACAAGACAAGCCTGCCTGTCAGTAGGAAGATAACAGGAACGGATCTAGCTGAACACTGTGAGCAGGACGCACTGTACTAAATGTAAATAGTCTAGCTGCCTGACCGTGGTACTAATAGGATCAAAAGAACACCAGTAATTTTCTTCAGGTAGCTTTATATACTGTAACAAGACAAGCCTGCCTGTCAGTAGGAAGATAACAGGAACGGATCTAGCTGAACACTGTGAGCAGGACGCACTGTACTAAATGTAAATAGTCTAGCTGCCTGACCGTGGTACGGTAGCTGTTAATACTGTAACAAGACAAGCCTGCCTGTCAGTAGGAAGATAACAGGAACGGATCTAGCTGAACACTGTGAGCAGGACGCACTGTACTAAATGTAAATAGTCTAGCTGCCTGACCGTGGTACTAATAGGATCAAAATAACACCAGTAATTTTCTTTAGGTAGCTGTTAATACTGTAACAAGACAAGCCTGCCTGTCAGTAGGAAGATAACAGGAACGGATCTAGCTGAACACTGTGAGCAGGACGCACTGCACTAAATGTAAATAGTCTAGAAGATAACAGGAACGGATCTAGCTAAACTGAATACAGTGTATATATATATGCAACACCTGGGATGCATATATATACACAATACACTGTAAGTGCAGCTAACTGACTGACTGTTCTGCCTAATCTATCTAACTCAAATCAAATTACACTGTCTCTCTCTCTGTCTATCTCTTTCAACGCTGGAACACACACTACACAGGGCCGCCGTGCAGGCGGCCTTATATAGTGTGGGGCGTGTACTAAATCCCCTGAGCCATAATTGGCCAAAGCCTCCTTGGCTTTGGCCAATTACGGCTCTCTGTTCAGGCGGCGCTGTGATTGACCAAGCATGTGGGTCATAGTGCATGCTTGGCCAATCATCAGCAAGCAATGCACTGCGATGCCGCAGTGAATTATGGGCCGTGACGCGCCACACAAATTTGGCGCGAACGGCCCATATCGTTCGCAATTCGGCGAACGACCGAACAGCCGATGTTCGAGTCGAACATGGGTTCGACTCGAACACGAAGCTCATCCCTATTCACAAATATAAAATATATAAATATATATATATATATATATATATATATATATATATATATATATATATTGTAACCTGGGGGACAGGTAGCAGGTACAAAGCTCCCTGGGATGAGCAGTCTTTCAGGCACAGATACCAAATCCAGTGGAATAGTGACAAACAGTGCGGTGTTTATTTGTGATATATACAAGTCTATTTACAGGTGCTGTACAGTGTTCCAAAAGAAACAAATAGGAACAAAAATAGCCAAAACAAAACCTAGCCGTGTCTCGGCACTAACTAAACAATATTTACGGATCCTAACTACTAAGCTGAGCAAGCCTACAGCTTGTCAGCTTCCACATACCTTTTTGCACTCTTACACAGAAGTTCTCTGAGTATCCCAGGCCAAGAGCAAGGCTGTCTGCTCAGGTGAGCTTTAAATTAGCCTGGGGGAGAGGACCAAGACCAGAACTGGACCATGGATCAGAGATCCCTGAACCTGTATGAGAGGAGCCTGGGAGATGTATAAACCCCGAACAGGACTTTTCCTGGCTCTCTCTGGGACGCTCTGCTACATATCCTCCCCCCTTGTTTCAACCCCAGGGTTGGAACACCTGTAGCCCAACAGGAGTGAACACGGGACAGGGCATCTACATTCCCCATCTCAACACCTGGCCTGTGTTTTACAGTGAATGAGTAATCCTGTAGAGCCAAAAACCACCGGTTCACCCGTCTATTAGTCTCCTTCTTTTGGGCCATCCATTTCAGAGGAGCATGGTCCGTTATTAACTCAAACTGGCGTCCTAACAAATAGTACCTGAGTGCATCCACGGCCCACTTTATGGCTAAACACTCCTTTTCAATGACTGCATACCTTTGCTCATGGTCGTTGAGCTTTCTGCTTAGGTACACCACAGGGTGTTCTTCCCCATTGTGTACCTGTGATAGTACTGCCCCGATACCAACATCAGACGCATCCGTCTGAACCAAAAAATCTTTGGAGAAATCGGGGGAGTACAGTACTGGCTGTGCACAAAGAGCCTTCTTCAGGACTTGGAAAGATTCCTCTGCTACTGAGGACCATTTCACCATTACAGAGTCTTTCCCTTTCGTAAGGTCTGTCAGTGGGGCAGCTATAGTTGCAAAATTTGGGATAAATCTTCTATAATACCCCGCAATGCCAAGAAAGGCCCTGACCTGCTTCTTGTTTGCAGGACGTGGCCATTCCTGGATAGCTTCTATTTTATTCACTTGAGGTTTTATGACACCACGCCCAATAGTGTAGCCCAAATACTTGGCTTCCTCTAGACCAATGGCACATTTCTTTGGATTTGCTGTAAAACCTTCTTTGAAGAGGGAATCAAGGACAGCCTGGACACGGGGCAAGTGAGACTCCCAGTCAGTGCTATGTACCACTATGTCATCTAGATATGCTGCTGCATATTGTCGGTGGGGTCTTAGAGTCCTGTCCATGGCCCTTTGAAATGTGGCGGGGGCATTTTGCAACCCAAAAGGCATTTTTTTATAATGAAAGGAACCCTCCGGAGTCACAAATGCAGTCTTCTCTTTGGCGCTACCAGTCAGGGGTATTTGCCAATAACCTTTTGTCAAGTCCAAAGTGGTCAGATAGCGAGCCTTGCCAAGTCGGTCTATAAGTTCGTCCACTCTGGGCATTGGGTACGTGTCAAACTTTGTCACTGCATTAAGCTTCCTGAAGTCATTACAGAACCTCCAAGTGCCATCCGGTTTTGGGACTAACACGATGGGGCTAGACCAGTCACTATTGGATTCCTCAATAACATCTAGCTCCAACATTCTTTTAACTTCCTCGCTGATGTCCTTTCTCCTCGCTTCAGGAATTCGGTATGGTTTTAGCTTGACACGGACCCCAGGTTCAGTAACAATATCATGCTGAACTGCTGAAGTCGTGCCAGGTAACTCTGAAAATTTCTCTCTATTTCTTATCAGGAATTCTCTAGTTTCCTGCTTTTGAGAATATGACAGGGTGTCTGGAATCGTGACCTCAGGGATCAGAGGGGACTCAGTACTCTTAGGTGTTACCGGGAGGGACCTCGCAGTTAACGCCGGTCTATCCTTCCAGGGCTTTAACAGGTTTATGTGGTAAATCTGTTCGGGCTTCCTTTTTCCTGGTTGATATATTTTGTAATTGACCTCCCCAACTCTTTCAATTACTTCAAAGGGACCCTGCCACTTAGCCAGGAACTTGCTCTCAACAGTGGGAACTAACACCAGGACCCTATCACCAGGGGAGAAAACACGGAGTTGGGCCCCCCTGTTGTATATCCTCTGTTGAGCTGTTTGGGCCTGCAGTAAGTGTTCTTTTACCAACGGCATGATTGCTGCAATCCTGTCCTGCATTTGAGCGATATGCTCAATGACACTTTTATGGGGTGTCTGCTCCCCCTCCCAAGTTTCTTTGGCTATGTCCAAGAGTCCCCGAGGGTGTCTCCCATAAAGCAACTCAAAGGGAGAGTACCCCGTGGAGGACTGGGGAACCTCCCTGATGGCAAACATCAAGTATGGTATCAGGAAGTCCCAGTTTTTCCCATCCTTGTCAACAACCTTTTTTAACATGCTTTTTAATGTTTTATTGAAGCGTTCCACCAAGCCATCCGTTTGAGGATGGTACACCGAGGTTCGCAATTGCGTCACCTTAAATAACTTGCACAGCTCTCTAGTTATTCGTGACATAAATGGGGTGCCCTGGTCTGTAAGGACTTCTTTAGGGATTCCAACACGACTGAACACCATAAACAGCTCTTTGGCAATGTTTTTAGCAGACGCGGTGCGTAAGGGAATTGCCTCTGGGTAACGGGTAGCATAATCCATGATTACGAGGATATGCTGATGACCTCGGGCAGACTTGGGGAGTGGACCCACAAGGTCCATGGCAATCCTCTCAAAGGGCACTTCAATAATGGGCAAGGGCACTAAAGGACTTCGGAAGTGTTGTAGTGGGGCTGACATCTGACACACAGGACAGGATTGACAATAATTCTCAATATCCTTCTGTATTCCGGGCCAATAAAACCTGCGCAACACCCTTTCCGTAGTTTTCTCAACCCCTAAATGACCTCCTAGCAAGTGCCCATGGGCAAGTTCCAACACCACCCGTCTGTATGGCTTAGGGACCACCAACTGTTCAACCACTTCATCATTTTTTTTACATACACGATACATTAAATCCTCATTGCTGCTAAAATAAGGAAAACAGAGCCTGTCCCCTGATTCGACAGGTACATCATTAATCACCATTACATTTTCCCAGGCCCTGGCAAGGGTTGGGTCTTTTCTCTGCTCGGTACCAAAATTTTCCTTGTGTACATTAAGGTCAGCAAACTCCAACGTAGGCTCAGATTCAGCAGATGGCTGTCCAGCTCCACTGGTTGTGGGGACCTCCTCAGGCTCCTCCAGCTCTCCTGCCATAACTGAGAAAGGAAAACCTGGGGAGCCCTGAGAAGAGTCCCCTGAACCCATATTGTCAGTAGCGGCCAGGAGTTCTGGCTCTGTCACTGAGTCAGCTACTGCGACCGGGTCGGGACGATCCCACAGTTCCCAAAACTTAGGGAAGTCCCTACCAATGATGGCCTCGTGCACCAAGTGGGGCACAAGTCCGACCGGATGGGTCACCGTACCTAAGCCAGTTTTAAACTGAACAGTGGCTATAGGATACTCGCGGGTATCCCCATATACACAGATCACAGCAACTTTTTTAGCATGCAAATTCACAGTGTCAACCATCTCAGCTGTAACCAAAGTCACTAGACTTCCAGAGTCTAGCAAGGCCGTAATAGGCTTATTATTAACAGTCATTTGGCACATGTGTTTTCCCATACTTGGTGCTGCAGCGCATGAAACAGCAGCAAACATAGACTGCCTTCTAATAGACAGATCGCACTGCATTGGTTCATCTGTCAATGGACAGTTTGCTGCAACATGTCCCAGTTCTTGGCAACGAAAACACCTGATGTTTCCCCAGTTTGGTTTGCTGACAGGCAGTAGCTTCCCTTGTTTGGGACGCCAAACTTCAGTCCTGGCACCAAAAATCCTCCCCCCTATTTCCTTGCCATGCTTACCACCCACTTCCCCTGGAACAGTCTTACCGGTTGCCTGGGGAGACCGTGGCTTTGGGCGGAAAGTCCGTGCGGCTGTAGGGGTGGTGACCAGGTTCTCTGCAGCAAAGTACCTTTCAACAAGTTCCACGAGGTTGTCCGCCGAGTTGGGGTCTCCTTGACTCACCCACTTCTGCAGGGGAACTGGTAGGGACCTCAGGAACCGGTCCATGACCACACGCTCCACTATTTGTGGCCCAGACAGGGACTCCGGCTGTAGCCATTTTCTCACCAAGTGAATTAGGTCGAACATCTGCGATCTTGGGGGCCTCTCGTCTTGGAAGAACCAGCTGTGGACCCGCTGTGCTCGAACTGCCAGGGTGACACCAAGTCGCGCCAGGATTTCCCGCTTGACCTTTTCATAGTCTCCTGCTTCTGCTGACTCCAAATCATAGTAGGCCTTCTGCGATTCTCCAGACAGCAAGGGGGCGACCAGTCCTGCCCACTGGGTTTTGGGCCAACCTTCCCTCTCAGCGGTCCGTTCAAAGGTTAAGAGAAAGGCCTCTGGATCATCATCTGCAGTCATCTTGGAAAGAAAGCGACCCACATGGATGGCTGAGGGCTTGTCTCCAACAACATTAACTTTAGCAGGTGACCACTGTGCTAGCGTCTCCACAACCGCAGCCAAGGTTTTCCTATCCTCTTTTGCATCAGTGGCTAGCTGTTCAAACAGCCTCTGCGATAGCTCCTGTACAGCACCAATCTGTTGGCACAGCGCCTTGGTTTGCTCCTGTGCGATAGCGTTTGTTTGCTGCAGTGCAACGTTTGCTTGTTGCTGTGCAGCATTGGATTGTTGCTGTGCAGCATTGGATATCACCAATTGTTTTAGGATTTCCTCCATGTTTAGTCACTCTAGGTACTGGCCTTTTAAGTAGTAACTTACTACAGCTGCCCGCAGTCTCCACCATATGTAACCTGGGGGACAGGTAGCAGGTACAAAGCTCCCTGGGATGAGCAGTCTTTCAGGCACAGATACCAAATCCAGTGGAATAGTGACAAACAGTGCGGTGTTTATTTGTGATATATACAAGTCTATTTACAGGTGCTGTACAGTGTTCCAAAAGAAACAAATAGGAACAAAAATAGCCAAAACAAAACCTAGCCGTGTCTCGGCACTAACTAAACAATATTTACAGATCCTAACTACTAAGCTGAGCAAGCCTACAGCTTGTCAGCTTCCACATACCTTTTTGCACTCTTACACAGAAGTTCTCTGAGTATCCCAGGCCAAGAGCAAGGCTGTCTTGCTCAGGTGAGCTTTAAATTAGCCTGGGGGAGAGGACCAAGACCAGAACTGGACCATGGATCAGAGATCCCTGAACCTGTATGAGAGGAGCCTGGGAGATGTATAAACCCCGAACAGGACTTTTCCTGGCTCTCTCTGGGACGCTCTGCTACAATATATATATATATATATATATATATATATATATATATGTATATATATATATATATATATATATGTATATATATATATATATATATATATATATATATATATATATATATATAACATTTTAACCATAACAAAACTCAAATATCAGTTTCTCCCCCGGTGGTCTTTGATGGCACTTCCCAAAATAACTCTGTTCCACTTCTACACTGCGGGCCTTTTACCATACTAGGCCTACGGCCGTGATAACACCAGCCCGAAGACAACTTGTTACCCGCAGTAACCCGTGTTAACTGTACACATCAAGTGGGCCCATACCACCAATGAGTCCCCCACACTTCCACCTCATGGGTTAGTTACCACCATCAAAGACCACCGCCACAGCTAACAAGGGTGACCCCCTTACCCTTGGGAGCCCCTCCACACTCTCAGTGCCCTCTGTATCCCCTCCTCCAACCCCAGGGACCAGAGATCAATTCCTACCTTGGACAGGTGAACCCTGTCCCCTCGAAGGTAAAGCCCAACATCCTTCTCCAACTCCCGGTGGCGGACCACCAAACCTCCGTTCCGGATCACAAAATGGCCCACCCTTTTGTTTACCTTAATACGGGCTTTGTTTAAGCAGTCCACAGACCTTGCCATCCTCCAAGTTGTCCTGGCCACAATTGCGGACCAAATGATCAACATCCTAGGGAAGGAAGTTCTCAAGCGTAAGAAGTCAATCTTAACATCCTTGATGAGCTCCCGTATGGGACGACCCCCCAGGTCGTTACCACCGTCGTGAAGCACCAACACATCAGGCGGTCTGTCCAGGCTCGCAAAATGCTGCCCCTCATGCAATACCCTAGCCCACTGCATTCCTGGCTTTCCTATCCAGCGGATACATACCTCATCCCTGGAAATCCCCAATTGCCTGCCATTAGGTCTCATGTCTGCCCGCCTTGCCCCCCAAAACACATAAGAGTGGCCCAATATCCAGATGAGACCCCTCTGGATTCCATCTGAAAGAAAGGAAGAAAACCACAGATAACCAAGGTAATATAACAGCTAACGACCCCATCCTGTAACCCTTAGACAAGCCCATTAATCACCACTCCTCCCCTTCAAATTCCAAATCAGTGGGCCGCTCTCTACTCGACCACCAAGTGTGGCCGAACGTAGGTACGGAAGCTCCGTGAGTCCCAACGACCGATCCGCTTAACCGCATCTTCGTCCAACCCACATCGAGCAGCCTCTGTGGCCGCTCCAATGCGGAAGGAGTGCGAAGCATACTGTGTGCAATCCAGACCCGCTGCCTTCAAGCATTTTCGGAAAACTGACACGAACTGAAATTTTGACAAAGGGGACCCATCATTTTGAATCAACAACACCCCGTCCGCTACCGGGTGAACTTCCAGGAAGTCCCTCACCGCCCTCACCGGGCACACCGGAGAGTCCGGCAACTGATATAGCCGCACCTTCACCCCCTTGCCACCCTGATCTGTCTTGGACCGTCTCAGCAAGACCTCAACGCTAATCCCTTTGAACGCCACATCCTGTGCTCGCAAACCCCACGAAACCCCCGTGGAAGGGCTAACCAGCTCGCTTATCCGGAAGGCACCAAATAAGGCCAGCAAAAACACTGCCAGAAATAAGGACACCTAGTATGCCGATGTGCATATCGTATCCAACTGACCCGATAACACCCGAAGGTTGCCAAAAGTCACCGGCCTCCTGACATCCCTATGTTTTCGTGACCGACGGTAGCCTTTCATTGCTTGTCGAACACAAAAGTCCTTTGTATAATCTGCTGCACCCTGTAACTTGAACAAAATGCGAGCTTGCGGTCCATCGCTGAAACCGACACCCCTTGCTCCAGATTCCTGGAAATGAAATAGATGACTAGCAACCTTACCTCCGCAGCCACTGGATCTACTCTGACCTGCCTGACCAACGCCCACCATTCGTTCCAAACCTTATCGTAAGCCCCCCACATGGACCCAGTCACCGATCCCCTTATCCATCCTGCGAGGACTCCAAGATGATCGACCACATCCATCGGGGACACGGAACACCCTGTTGTTCTTCCGTCGGAGCTAAATCCCGTAATTTGTCCCACTGAAAACGAGACAAGGCGCCAGCCAACGTGTTATCCACCCCCGGGAGATGCACCGCATATAGAAGGATATTCAGCTGTAGGCAACGCAGCACCAATGACAGGTGGCAAGCCGAACGACAGGTTGTGACGACACTGAGATGCGGTTAATGACTTGCACCACTCCCAGATTGTCACAACTCAATATGACCTTCGAATCCCTGAACGACTTACCCCATATCTCGATTGCCAGCACCACTGGAAACAGCTCCAGCAGCACCAGATTTTTACAGAAGCCAGCCTCCACCCAAGCACTGGGCCAAGGCTCCGCACTCCATTGCCCTTGATAGAACGCCCCGTACCCTGTAGACCCGGCTGTGTTCGTGAACAGATCCAGATCACAGTTACTCACTGGGCCGGCCATCCACAACGATTTACCATTGTTGTGTGACAAGAAAGTATTCCACACCTTCAAGTCTTCACGATGGTCCCGAGTGATGCGAATGAAATGGTTGGGAGACCTGACCCCCGCGGTGGCTGCCGACAGCCATCGGCAGAACACCCTGCCCATGGGAATGATGCGACATGCAAAATTCAGCTTTCTCATTAAGGACTTCAGCTTCCTAAGGTGAATTTTTCATAGCCCCAGGATCGCCCAAATCACCCCTTTAAGAGCCACCAACTTATCCTCCGGTAATCGACACTCCATAGCTTCTGAATCGATGACTATACCCAAGAAGCTCAGAGCGGTAGTCGTCCCTCAGTCTTATCGCCTGCTAACGGGATACCAAATGTACCCGCCGTATGCTGCAAGGTGGATAACAGTACCGTATACACATTCGACGATGGGGGTCCTACGCAGAGGAAGTCGTCCAGGTAATGAATTATAGAATTCAATCCCGAAATGTTCCAGACCACCCACTCCACAAAGGAGCTGAAGGTTTCAAACAATGCACATGAGATTGAGCAGCCCATAGGCAAGCAACGATCGACGTAGAACTCACCCTGCCAGCAACACCCCAATAACCAGAAACTGTCAGGATGGACAGGAAGCAGGCGAAAGGCCGATTCGATGTCCGCTTTTGCCATTAGCGAGCCCCTACCACAGCGGCGCACCCATCCCACAGCCGCATCGAAGGACATGTATGACACTGTGCAGGCATCCTGGTCTATCGCGTCATTGACCGAGCCCCCCTTTGGGAATGATAAATGGTGTATCAGCCGAAATTTATTCGGCTCCTTCTTGGGTGCCACTCCCAGAGGGGAAATCACCAAATCCGGCATAGGCCGCTCCTGGAAAGGCCCGGCCATGCGACCCAATGCTACTTCCTTCCCCAATTTCTCCCCCACCACCCCGGGGTGAAGCAATGCCGATCGCAAATTCTTTGCAACCGGTGGGATGACAGACAATGAACTAGGGATTCTGAAACCCTCCGAGAATCCCTCCTGCAAAAGCCGAGCGGCTGCCCGGTCGGATACCTATTTAGGAAAGGTTGCATCCTTTCCCCCCTCACTGATGTCCTCCCTTTTGTTACCAAACTCTCCGGGACGACCCTTCCCCTTTTTAAAACAGATCTGGGATGAGATCTACCGCAACCTGAGCACTCGTGTTTGAAGCGACAGGCGCCTCCAAACTTACATGTTCCCTCATTATATTGCCAGCAGACGGCAGCCGGCTGTCCGGGGGAAGATAAACCACCGGCATCCCCTAGAAAAAACTGGTTTGGGGCCCGCGCCGAGGACATAAGCTTCATCTAGAGGCTAATATCCTTATGGCCCTAGTGCAGGAAGGGACATACAGCCCTGCGTTGCCGGAATTGCTCGTCGTACCTGAGCCACGCCGTACCCCCGTACACTCTGTAGGCCTCCCCTATCGCGTCCATGTAGCAAAATAGCGCCAAACAATGTTTGGGGTTCCTCTCACCTATCATGCTTGCCATAATGGCAAACGCTTGCAGCCAGTTTGAAAACGTGTGCAGGATTAGCCTGTAACGACGTTTTTCCTCATCTTCCTTTTTGCTATCATCTGGCTTAACCCTATCTAGGTTAAACTTCTCCAGAGGCAAGAGGGAAAACATTTCCACATACTCACCCTTCACGATCTTGGCTACCGTAGGAGATGGGGAAGACCCTGGCAGGGGCACCGCCCCAGTGGGCCCTGCCGCCACCGTAGCAACTGGCAAACCCGCAGCCCTAACCCCCCCGCCAAAGGGTGATATGTCACTTGGCAGCACCCACACTGACGTCCGCTCGTGCCCGGTGCAAACCACTGTACCAGGCTCCGCAAGCCCCCCAACAAAGCCTGCAAATGTGCGCCGGCCGGGGGTCCCCTACTGTGGCCAATAGAGACTGCGGCCCACCCATTGCGGTCCTTGAACCCCCCACAGCAGCTACCCCCAATAATAAGTGATACAGATGACACAGAAGGTTGACTTACCGGGCGACCAGGGGGTGTCCCCACCGCCGCTGCTCCCGAATCCAATGGCGCCAGACGCTCCTGCCTCTTGTCTGCTTCTGATCCACTCAGCTCTCCCTCAGACTGGTCACTGGGCGACTGTAGGGGCTCCGTGTCATCCATCCCTGGGGATGTGGGCCTGGACGCTGCCGTCTCCTGACCGCGCTGGCCACGCCTCCCGTCACTGGATCCGCCCACTGATTTCACCATCCTCTTACCAGGGGCTCTGGACACAGAGCTGTTGGGCTGTCCACTCCCCCGAGCAGGGGAGCATCTCCGGGCCTCCGAGCCACCAGCCGATGATGGGGTAGGCCCGGCAGCCATAGCGGTCATCCTCCCGCACTGAGACCTCAGATGAGGGGGTGTCCGTTGCTTCTCGCTGACCTCACCGAATGGGCGGGGGGAGATGCTGGCTCGCGCCGAGACCCCACCCACTGAGCTCCGCCGATGGCGAGAATTCCATCCAGGCCCCACCGCAGCGCAAACCGGGTGCCATTTCGCCGGTGAGCCTGACGGGTCCCGCTCTGGGGGGCTCCTGACGCGGCGTGATGCTCTGGGGGAGGCTCCCGGTGAAAAACGCTCCAAAGCCCGCGACCTCCGGGCGCGTGGGAGGTCCTGTCCCCCTATCTCCGCTCCCGCCTCTAAGAAGCGGAGCCACCTGGCTGTGGAGCCATTCAGGGCCATTGTTGGCAGCGGCCGCCCGTAGCTGGGCAATCAAGCGCTCAATGTCAGCCATTACATGCTGCTCGGGGCTGCAAGACTTCTCCTCCAAAACTCTCCCTGCAGTGTTGCCCGAGACACCCCTCCTACCCCCTAAATAAACTAAACCCCTCCCCTCTCCACACTTTTTAACCAATCCCCCGCTTACCACCTTTCCTGAACAACTTTTCTTTAACCCTTGCTGTACCCTTATCACCCCTGTCATGCTGGCCCTCTGCTAGCTCCTTTGCAATCCGTTCGCTCCAGGCCTCTCTTGCCGACGTGTTACCATAGACTTGAATGGAAGGAGTTGAAATACTACGCTAACGATTCACGTTTTGATAATGTGAACAGCACTGTGCTCTGTCCATAGTATCAACTGCATAGGCAAACGTTAAATGCACCCCTCCAATGCCTGCTTTCAATGCCAGTGTGATCTAGGCCCAAAACCCATTTTTTCAGAAAGCCATGTGATCAGTTTTTTTTTTTTTATTTTAAGTTTTGGATACAGCAGGGAAGAGTAAACATTTATGTCATATTTTTATTTCTAACTATGGCACCTTTAGAGCTGAATGCCATGTATTCATTTTAATTGCATAGTTCCATTGGTCCATCTTGGATCATTGTGAGTATGCATACTCCATACCTGTGGAATACCTGTGAAAGCTAGAAATGTAGTTTCCACTACTACACTGATTGTTGTTGATTTTCAGGTCCAACACTAAGCGACTGCACTGCTGCATAGTAACCACACTATGCACAGGTGCAATTCATAGAATGCCTTGCATTTTTTCTCAGTCAAAGGCATTCTCTGCTTGGATGAGATTGATGCCTTGCATTCATTGAGAAAAAAGGCAAAATTTTCTGTGAATGACAACCTTAAATTCATTGTAAAGGCTTATTTTTTTTTTCTAAATAACAAACATATCATACTTACCTCCACTATGCAGCTCGTTTTGCACAGAGTTGCCCCGAACATCCTCTTCTGGGGTCCCTCTGCGGCTCTTGCGGCTCCTCCTCACATCAGATAACCCCATAGGAGAAGCGCTCTCTCGGGGGGGGGGAGTTTACCTTGCGGGCGCGCTCCTGAGTCCAGCATTTGCGTACATAGACATGAATGCCGGGCTTGGCCCCACCCCCCGGCGCCCGTGTTGATGCATTTGATTGACAGCAGGAGCCAATGGTTGCGCTGCTATTAATCTATCCAATCAAGAGCCGAGAACCCCGGGTAGAGGAAGAACGCGTCTCAGCGGGGTGAAATTCCAGGGCTCAGGTAAGTAAAATGGGGGGCTAGGGGGCCGGTTACTGCTAGGTGTTTCTTCACCTTGATGCATAGGATGCATTAAGGTGAAAAAACACGAAAGTTTACAACCCCTTTAAGGATCAGTCAGCGCCTCGTGGTTACTATGCAGCATGGCAGCCACTCAGCATGATACTCGAAAGACAGTGCCCATGTGTGGTGACAGTACCCATCATGTCTGCTGTACCTGATCAATGTCAGTCACCGTAAAGGCATACAGAAAGCCATTGTTTTCTATGTGCCCCATTAATACTACAACACAGGTGTGATGCGCGGTTTGAAAAAAATGCAAATACAGACGTTGCTGTTTGAAGACCATGTATGAAGTGTAAATTTGTTCAATAAAGTTAAAGAAAGTAAGCAGTATGATACCCTAAAACAGTACATCACATCACTCCTCGTCGCTTGTCACACTAACTCACTGCGGCTACTGTAAATAGACCCTTAGGGAAATTTTATATCACTTCCAGTTCTTGCGGCACTCTTAGGAGAAATGTACAGTGTAAGCATCATCAGAAGAGAAAGACACAGGCAGCAATAAAAGCATTGTCTGATATTTTACACATCCTCACTTTACTAAAAATTCGTTTTTTTCCATGCCATTGTTAGGTTAACCATAGATGGTGCAGCAATGGGTTGCAGGAAAGAAATTCGCACTATTCCCCCATCAGCACAGACAGTGCTGACAGGGATATCCCTCCTGCCGGCCCATTGTCTTCTCTCGGCAGGGGGGTAGGAGCGTGCGGGGGAAGCCGTCCCCGCCGGGAGAAGATAGTGATTATCGCTAGAGGCTATAAATCGGAAGCAAATCCAGCAGGCTGGTTGTACCCAAGTTGATAGATTGAATAACTTGGTACATTCGACCTGCCCATTAATGTTTCAAATCTCAAACTGTGTATGGCCGGCCTTAGGCAGCTTTTTCCTCCTATCCTTTCTTCCTAAAAAAATTCTAAACCTTCTCCACTATATCCAAAACAAAATAAAAAGTTTTGACTGGAGTTGGACTATAATTCTGCTTTGGATTTCCAAACTCCAGACAGGGTTATCCTTTTCTCAGACCCGAAGTCCTGGCTTTGAAGGTGTTGGCTACAAAGGGGAAGTAAATTATTTTCTTCTCTGGTTACAGCAGTGGTTTCAGAACCATATTAGGTCAAATACTTCATAATGCGAATGATGTAATGCCTACCATACTGTAATGTGAGATTGTAGTGGCCTGGATGTTTACATACAGACAAGCTACTAACATGGCTTTTGTCAATGGAGTCTCTTGACAGACTAGATGACTGCAATGCTTCTAATGAGATGTTATGTGAAATGTAAGAACATAGCGGTTCACTTTTACAAAGTGCTTAGGTAGTAATGCATAGGCTGAGTAAAGAGCTTGTGCGCTGGTAAATTAAGATAGGTTTGGCTTAGCTGGGCTCTATAAAAAATACGTACATTGACAATCCAATTTTACCATCCGTAGCTTTACAAAATACATTTTCAGTTCTCACACCTTGAATTTCTATTTGTAATTATGTTGTTAATAAAGTAGATAAATCATTTTAGATAAAGTAAGGGAGGGTTATAATCCTTGTCAGGGTTTTATGTCTTCTGTGTCTCATTGGGAGATTTTCCTTCATTTCCTGTCCCATAATCAAAACAGGAAGTGATAGGAAATTCCTCCAAAGTATGGGAATACCTGGTTGTCACGAGAATCACAGTCCCCCTTATGGGATTTCCCTTTTATTTCTGTTCTGGTGACAACCCAAAATTTGGAAATTTCTTTCACTTTCACTCTCGGTGATAACTATAAACAGGGCAGATAGAGAGGGTGGACACAGACAGCAATAAAATCCTGACAAGTGTTCTAATCCCTCTCCACTTTATCCACATCTTCAATTATACTTAAAATGCATGGCGCTCCTTTTAGGGACATTTTGAAATACATATGTTGTTGTTGGTGGGTGGCTTCTGTTCATCCTCTTGTTGCTTTTGGTCTACTATAATTCTTGAAAGATCATTATTCTTCAGATTTAGTGACTTCAGTGTTACTGGTGGATTTAGAGGTTTGGGTTGTACATGCATACTGTAATGTATAGTGTAGATCACCTCTTACAGTTACATTTGAAAACGCCTAAGACGCTAAAGCAGTTTTTGTTAGCTAGGGATAGATGGGTAGAATTTGGAATGAAAATGCATAGTAAAAGAATGTTCTAAGAAAGGTTTCTCATTTTTCTAATCATTAGTGGGTCAAATAAATGTTCGTTTTCAAGCATAGCAATGAGAATTTGAAGGAGCAGGATAGAAATTTTTTCTCGAATTAACATATTTATAACAGTGTATGTGGTTTTCGTTGGGTAAAGTCTATTCATTCCAAAATGAAATTGGAAATGCATCGGAGAAAAGCAGAGAGGACCTGTTGATCACCAAACCAAAGGCCCAAGATGATTCTTTTAAATTTTCCTTTGTCACTGCATATTCTAACCAATATTATGATATAAAAAAAAATCATACAGAGGCATTGGAAGGTTTTGAGAAGTGATAGGGTTTTAGGTCCCAACCTGCCAGATATGCCCCGTGTTGTTTATAGAGGAGTTCCTCCATTGGGCTTACAGATTGCTCCCAATGTGGTTGACCCACCCAAACAGGTGTCTTACTTCCAGAATATGGGGGGCTTTTACCCTTGTAGGAGATGCCCAATTTGTAATTTAAATGCCATCAGAAGTAGGAGAATAGAATCTTTCCAAGCAACTTCTACACAGGAAAGTTTCCCAATAAAACCTTTTATTACGTGCACCACTAAAAACGTGGTATACGTTATTAAGTGCCCCCGTGGGATACAATACATAGGGCGTACGATACGCATGTTGAATGTTAGGCTTAGTGAACATGTGGGAGATATTAAGAGGGGTTTATCTAAAGATTATGCATTGAAGTATGATTGCAACCCAGAGGGTACCACCTTCTTGGGAATTGATACATTTTCGGGACATTGGAGGGGAAGTAACATGGTCAGAGGAGTCTCTCAATTAGAGAATAAGTGGATCTATCAGGCCCAGACCTACCATCCCCATGGAATGAACATTGAATGGGATTTGAATGCTTTCATTGACAACAGTTAGAATATATTGCAGATTCCCATCCATGTCTAGATCATATTACCTTATGTATCTTCATTTGATATCCACTTTTCACATTTTATATATCATACATATTTTGAACACGAAAATATTTTGATGTATTTTTTTAATGTTTTTACATGCTTTTGATTTAAGTATGTAAATTTTTATATTTTTTTGGATGTATCCAGATGTATTTTGTTATTTAACCACAAGGGGTCGCCGCTCCGTAAGTCCGTCATCTGTCCACACATATATATATACATTTTAAATTATGTAATAAGTAAACATCACACTTGTCCTTTCCCCTTAACAGTTTCCAGCTCCCCTATAATAATGGATAGCCGATTATATTCATTTAATAATCGTTCCTGGTTCTTAATATATTTTTTACCCATGGAACATATTAAATTTCTATTTTTATACTGGAGCTTCCTGGGATGGGTTACTTCCGTTTTTTTGTAGTTGTTTACTTCCGGTCTATGGAACGCAACACATTTCCGCCCGTTAGGTCTGTCCGTCCCTTATAAACAAGTACCACGCCCCTGAAGACGCATGTTGATGATGAAACGTTGGGTGGAACCACGGGACGTGTGACGAAGAACGCAGACGGATGGAGGTGCGGCAGCCATCTTGTTGGTTAGAAGCGCTGGTCGCTTCCTTTTGCTTATAGAACTTCTTTTAAATGTGAATTTATTTTATCATTCTCTTTGCACAATAATTATTCTTTGACCTAAAGCTTGCGCAATGAGCTTTCTTTTTTCTACTCCCTGCATGTATTTGATTATCGAGTTCTTACCTGTGTATTGGAATACACCTGGCTTAATATCCGGCTGAGAGGAATGGCTCTTATAGTCTGCCATTTGGTCTATTGGGAGAAGGATCTTTTTGGATCATATGTGCAGTGGATCGCTCTCTAAATTGGAAGGATCGTTATTGCTATAATCTGAATGCATTCAATGTGTATAACCCATACACTGATGGTAAGGGTCAGTTATATTGGGTGAAGGTGACGGGCTCTATACCATTCCTCTTTTATAAGTTTCTCCCACGGTGGATTCATTCATTAGATCTTTTTCTTCATGGTGGACATTGTTCTGATTGGTTTCAATTTTGTTCTGTATACAAAGATGAACTTATAATTATGAACTTTATGTCTGTTTATCATTTAATGTTTCGAGCGCTACACCTTTTACCTATATTACGCCTATTGTGTCCAGCAATCTGGTGTTAGCAGCTATTTGTACAGTTTATTATTAAGCGCATCAAATTCTTTATTTTTTATTTTTCAAAATGAAATGCTAAAAGTAAGAAAACAAAATCTTTCAAACAACATACGAATGTTCTGAGAATTTTCGTGTGAATTTTTCTAAGACTTTTCATTCAAAATTCTATCCATCTATGGCTAGCTATACTCTGCTCTAAGGTGGGTTTGTAAATTTTAAAATGACTTGATGCCTGAGAAGAGTTTACTACTACTTTGAAGAGTCTTTCTTAGTTTAATAATGTGCTACTGTACCTTTCTGACACTTTGTGTTTTTATTTTTTTTTAAATAGCCCATGTAAATGCACTAAAGGGTTAATTGACCCAATGCCAGTATTTTAGTGTTTGCTAAATCCTGGAGAGCTAAACCACCTCATTGTTTCCTAGATTTTTGGGGGAAATTTCTGCTCTTGAGTTTCTAAGTTTGCACATGTTCTGTGGTCATTATGAGGGGTTCCCACTCTTCCTGTTAACTCCTGTTGTTGTTTATTTCTTATTATGGTTAATGCAATATGAGGGGCTGGAATGAGTAAGGCCCCTTTCACACAGGCACCTTCCATTCTGATCAGCAGGGGATCTGTGAGCTGATCCCCTGCTTATCTGAGCAGAGCTGGCAGATGACAGGTCCAAATCCTGCAGAGCCCACTCTGCTCTATGGGCAGCAGATCCGATCCACCTAGACGGAGGAGAACGGATCTTCTTCCATTTTTTTGTGTGAAACAGATCGGATTGGAAGTAGGCGGGTGAGTCCATTTACATCCGCCAGTCCATAGGGGTGAATAGACCATCCGATCAGGTCCACCTTTAAAACTGACAGGTGGACCCGATCAGAACAGTCACGCGAAAGGGGCCTAAATGGAAACCTGTAATAAGAGAAATACTGTTGTTATTGACCTATGTTACTAAAAATACCAGTTGCCTGGCTTTAATGCTGATACTTTTGTTTAGTACTATGACTTATTCACTCAGAAGAAGCATACAGAGGAGGAATTCAGACTTTCCTTATCTGTATACTTATACTGCGTCAGTGAATCAGAATGTATTGTAGCCAGAGAATCAACATAACAGCCTGACAACTAGCATATGAGGTCAACAATGACCTTATAATAAAGGTGAAATAACCACGCTAAATGTGAAACAATATGAAAAAATAGTACAAGCAGCAACTCATCTGTGAGATATCAGTACAGCCCCAATATTGTATACAGTGCCCTGAAAAGGTATTCATACCCCTTGAAATCTTTCACATTTTGTCATGTTACAACCAAAGATGCAAATGTATTTTTTGGGATTTTATGTGATAGACCAACATAAAGTGGCACATAATTGTGAAGTTGAAGTAAAATTATAAATGGTTTTCAATTTGTTTTACAAATAAATATCTGAAAAGTGTGGCGTGCATTTGTATTCAGCGCTTTAACTCTGATACCCCTAACTAAAATCTAATGGAACCAACTAACTTCAGAAGTCACCTAATTAGTAGATAGAGTTCACCTGTGTGTATTTTAATCTCAGTATAAATATAGCTGTTCTGTGAAGCCCTCAGAGGTTTGTTAGAGAACCTTAGTGAACAGACAGCATCATGAAGGCCAAGGGACATACCAGACAGGTCAGGGATAAAGTTGTGGGGAAGTTTAAAGCAGGGTTAGGCTATAAAAAAATATCCCATGCTTTGAACATCTCATGGAGCACTGTTCGATCCATCATCCGAAAATGGAAAGAGTATGGCATAACTGCAAACCTACCAAGACATGGCCGTCCACCTAAACTGACAGGCCAGGCAAGGAGAGCATTAATCAGAGAAGCAGCCAAGAGGTAACTCTGGAGGAGCTGCAGAAATCCACAGCTCAGGTGGGAGAATCTATCCACAGGACAACTATTAGTCGTTCACTCCACAAATCTGGCCTTTGTGAAAGACTGGCAAAAAGAAAGCCATTGTTGAAAGAAAGCCATAAGAAGTCCCTTTTGCAGTTTGCGAGAAGCCAAGTGGGGGACAGAGCAAACATGTGGAAGAAGGAGCTGTGGTCAGATGAGACCAAAATTTAACTCTTTGGCCTAAAAGCAAAACACTACGTGAAAATTAACACTGCACATCACCCTAAACACCATTCCCCACTGTGAAACATGGTGGTGGCAGCATCATGTTGTGGGGGTGCTTTTCTTCAGCAGGGACAGGGACGCTGGTCAGAGTTGATGGGAAGGTGAATGGAGCCAAATACAGAAGAAAACCTGTTAGAGTCTGCAAAAGACTTGACACTGCAGCGGAGATTCACTTTCCAGCAGGACAACATCCCTAAACATACTGCCAGAGCTACAGTGGAATGGTTTATATCAAAGCATATTCATGTGT
The DNA here is from genome assembly GCA_037952835.1 of Lithobates septentrionalis. Classification (NCBI taxonomy): domain Eukaryota; kingdom Metazoa; phylum Chordata; class Amphibia; order Anura; family Ranidae; genus Lithobates; species Lithobates septentrionalis. The sequence goes on along the minus strand of JBBDGP010000281.1, from coordinate 5,554,666 downwards.
TAGAATGGCCCAGTCAAAGTTCAGACCTAAATCCAATTGAGAATCTGTGACAAGGCTTGAAAATTGCTGTCCACAGATACTCTCCATCCAATCTAACAAAGCTTAAGCTATTTTGCATAGAAGAATAGACACAAATCTTACTCTTTAGATGTGCAAAGCTGGTAGAGACATACCCAAAAAGACTTCCAGCTGTAATTGCAGTGAAAGGTGCTCCTACAAAGTATTGACTCAGGGGGCTGAATACAAATGCACGCCACACTTTTGACATATTTATTTGTAAAAAAAATTGTAAACCATTTATCATTTTCCTTTTACATTACAATTATGTGCCACTTTGTGTTGGTCTATCACAGTGCCTTGCAAAAGTATTCACCCTCCTTGACATTTTTCGTGTTTTGTTGCCTCCCTGGAATTAACATGGATTGTTTGGGGATTTGCATCGTTTAATTTACAGAACATGCCCACAACTTTTAAGATGTTTTTTTTTATTGTGAAGCAAACAACAAATAGGACAAAATAACCTTTTGCGGCTATCACAGCTCCAAGTCGCTTTGGATAAGTCTCTATGAATTTGCTACATCTTACCACTGTGATTTTTGCCCAATCCTCCTTGCAAAACTGCTCCAGCTCCTTCAAGTTGGATGGTTTGCGCTTGTGAACAGCAATCTTTAAGTCTGGCCACAGATTTTCTATTGGATTGAGGTCTGGGCTTTGACTAGGCCATTCCAACACATTTACATGTTTCCCCTTAAACCACTGAAGTGTTGCTTTAGCAGTGTGTTTGGGGTCATTGTCCTGCTGGAAGGTGAACCTCCGTCCTAGCCTCAGATCACACACAGAGTGGTACAGGTTTTTCTCAAGAATATCCCTGTATTTAGCACCATCCATCTTTCCCTCAACTCTGACCAGTTTCCCAGTCCCGACTTCTGAAAAACATCCCCACAGCATGATGCTGCCACCACCATGTTTCACTGTGGGGATGGTGTTCTTTGGGTGATGTGATGTGTTGGGTTTGCACCAGACAGCTTTTTCTTTGATGGCCAAAAAGTTAAATTTTAGTCTCATCAGACCAGAGCACCTTCCTCCATACATTTTGGGAGTCTCCCACATACCTTTTCGCAAACTCAAAACGTGTCATTTTGTTTTTTGCTGAAAGTAATGGCTTTCTTCTGGCGTGTACGGCTTATTGTCATCCTATATACACATACTCCAGTCTCTGCTGTGGAACTCTGCAGCTCCTCCATGGTTATCTTAGGTTTCTGTGCTGCCTCTCTGGTTAATGTCCTCCTTGCCCGGTCCATGAGTTTTGGTGTGCAGCCGTCTCTTGGCAGGTTTGCTGTTGTGCCATGTTCTTTCCATTTGGTTATGATAGATTTGATGGTGTTCCTAGGGATCATCAAGGATTTGGATATTTTTTTATAACCTAACACTGACTTGTACTTCTCAACAACATTGTCCCTTACTTGTTTGGAGAGTTCCTTGGACTTCATGGCAGTGTTTGGTTAGTGGTGCCTCTTGCTTAGGTGTTGCAGCCTCTGGGGCCTTTCAAAAAGGTGTGTATATGTAATGACAGATCATGTGACACTTAGATTGCACACAGGTGGACATCTTTTCACTAATTATGTGACTTCTGAAGGTAATTGGTTGCACCAGAGCTTTTTATGGGCTTCATAACTAAGGGGGTGAATACATACGCACATGCCAATTATCTTTTTTTTTTTTAAATGAAAAATAGTTTTATGTATATAATTTTCTAATTTTACTTCACCAACTTAGACTATTGTGTTCTGATCCATCACATATAATTCAGATCAAAAATCATTGAACTAAAGGCTGTAATGTAACAAAATAGGTAAGTGGGGTGAATACTTTAGCAAGGCACTGTAAAATCCCAATATAACGCATTTACGTTTTTTAGTTGTAACATGATAAAATGTGGAAAATTTCAAGGGGTATGAATACTTTTTCAAGGTGTTGTAACTTTACTGAGTTGCGCTAGTTTAAAAAATATGAATAAAATTGAAAATAAAAAGTCCACAAGTGACATATACTGATGTTCCTGGTGAGTATCACTGCCATCCACCAACTTGAGTTGTGATTCTGTGCATCAATACCACCACCAAAGACTGAAAGGCTTACTTACCAGCTCACATGGATCTCTTACTACAAGAGGTCAAAAGCGCTTGTGGCTCCATACCCAGCCAGGGCCTTTTAAAACTTATCAGGTTTTTCCAGCATTGACATACCAATCTTCCCAACATGGTTGTCATAGAAATACCCCAACACACAACACACAACACACGTAAAATCGTAAAAACATTTATTGCACATAAGCTAAAGGTTGCACTTACATCATATATATATATATATATATATATATATATATATATATATATATATATATATATATATATATATATATATATATATATAAACAGTATCTCACAAAAGTGAGTACACCCCTCACATTTTTGTAAATATTTTATTATATATTTTCATGTTTCAACACTGAAGAAATTACACTTTGCTACAATGTAAAGTAGTGAGTGTACAGCTTGTATAACAGTGTATATTTGCTGTCCCCTCAAAATAAATCAACACCCAGCTATTAATTTTGAAACCGCTGGCAACAAAAGTGAGTACACCCCTAAGTGAAAATGTCCAAATTGGGCCCAATTAGCCATTTTCCTCCCCGGTGTCATGTGACTCAGTGTTGCAAGGTCTCAGGTGTGAATGGGGAGCAGGTGTGTTAAATTTGATGTTATCGCTTTCACTCTCTCATACTGGTCACTGGAAGTTCAACATGGCACCCCATGGCAAAGAACTCTCTGAGAATCTAAAAAAAACTAATTGTTGCTCTACATAAAGATGGCTTAAGCTTTTAAGAAGATTGCTAAGACCCTGAAACTGAGCTGCAGCACAGTGGCCAAGACCATACAGTGATTTAACAGGACAGATTCCACGCAGAACAGGCCTCGCCATGGTCGACCAAAGAAGTTGAGTGCATGTGCTCAGCGTCATATCCAGAGGTTGTCTTTGGGAAATAGAAATATGAGTGCTGCCTGCATTGCTGCAGAGGTTGAAGGGGTGGGAGGGTCAGCCTGTCAGTGCCCAGACCATACGCCGCACACTGCATCAAACTGGTCTGCGTGGTTGTCATCCCAGAAGGAAGGCTCTTCTAGATAATGCACAAGAAAGCCTGAAAACAATTTGCTGAAGACAAGCAGACTAAGCACATGGATTACTGAAACCATCTCCTGTGGTCTTATGAGACCAAGATAAACTTATTTGGTTCAGATGGTGTCAAGCATCTGTGGCGACAACCAGGCGAGGAGTACCAAGACAAGTGTGTCTTGCCTACAGTCAAGCATGGTGGTGGGAGTGTCATGGTCTAGGGTTGCATAAGTGCTACCGGCACTGGAGAGCTACAATTCATTGAGGGAACCATGAATGCAAACATGTACTGTGACATACTGAAGCAAAGGATGATCCCCTCTCTTCAGAGACTGGGCCGCCGGGCAGTATTCCAGCATGATAACGACCCCAAATAAACCTCTAAGACGACCAATGCCTTGCTAAAGAAGCTGAGGGTAAAAGTGATGGACTGGACTGGCTAAGCATGTCTCCAGACCTAAACCCTATTGAACATCTGTGGGGCATCCTCAAATGGAAGGTGGATGAGCACCTGGTCTCTAACATCCACCAGCTCCGTGATGTTGTCATGGAGGAGTGGAAGAGGACTCCAGTGGCAACCTGTGAAGCTCTGGTGAACTCCATGCCCAAGAGGCTTAGGGCAGTGCTGGAAAATAATCGTGGCCACACAAAATATTGAAACTTTGGGCTCAGTTTGGACATTTTCACTTAGGGGTGTACTCACTTTTGTTGCGAGCGGTTTAGACATTAATGGCTGTGTGTTGAGTTATTCTGAGAGGACAGCAAATTTACACTGTTATAGAAGCTGTACACTAACTACTTTACATTGTAGCAAAGTGTAATTTCTTCAGTGTTGTCACATGAAAAGATATAATATTTACAAAAATGTAAGCGGTGTACTCACTTTTGTGAGATACTGTATATATATATATATATATATATATATATATATATATATATATATATATACTGACGTCACCATAATCCTTGAGTCCCAGAAGGATAGGTTTTTGTATGTGTGCTGGCCAACGTATACTTTTAAAGGCGATATATATATATATATATATACCGTATATACTCGAGTATAAGTCGTTCCGAGTATAAGTCGAGGCCCTAATTTACCACAAAAAAAATGGGAAAAACCTATTGACCCGAGTATAAGACGAGGGTGAGAAATGCACAGCTACTGTAAGTGGAAAAGAGGGTCATCAATGCCCATTTGCAGCATCACTGTTCCCATTTGCATGCTTCACTGTGCCCATTTGCAGCCATAGGTCCCCTGAACTTCAAACTCGGTAGTTAAGGGTTCCTAGATGCCCCCTAGCTGCAGCCAAAATTTGGGGTCTCTGAACACAAAGGGTCCCGAAATGACATTGCTGCAGATGGACACAGTTGACCGAATTTGGGGCCCCGTATCTCGGGGCCACTTAGTGCTAAGAACCTCAAATTTGGTGTGCAAACCCAGTGGAACTAGTACCATAAAATTTCCAAAGCTGGGGTTTCTAGCACTAAGTGGCCCCGAGATACAGGGCCCCAAAAATCATTTCATAAAATGTCAAGCACTTTTCTGTAGCAGAGAATGACATTTTCCGAACTGATTTTGGGGCCCCGTATCTCGGGGCCACTTAGTGCTAGGAACTTCAGCTTTGGATATGTTATGGACCCAGTTCCACTGGGTTTGCACACCAAATTTGGGGTTCCTAGCACCAAGAGGCCCTGATATATGGGGCCCCAAAGTCGGTTCAGAAAATGTCAAGCACTTTTCTGCAGCAGAGAATGACATTTTCCGAACCGATTTTGGGGCCCCGTATCTCGGAGCCACTTAGTGCTAGGAACTTCAGCTTTGTATATGTCTTGATACCAGTTCCACTGGGTTTGCATACCAAATTTGGGGTTTCTAGCACCAAGTGGCCTTGAGATACGCGGCCCCAAAGTCGGTTTGGAAAATGAAATTTTTTGCTGCAGAAAAGTGCTTGACTCGAGTATAAGTCGAGGGGGGCACTTTCAGCACAAAAAAATGTGCTGAAAAATTCGACTTATACTCGGATATATACGGTATATATATATATATATATATATATATATCCTAAAAACCCATCCTTCTGGGACTCAAGGCTTACGGTCAACCTCAGCGCATCGCTCCGACGTACGTGTTTTGTCATACGTTGCCGTTGTCCAGGGGCACTAGTGACAGCACTATATTTCTTTCAGGACAGGTTTACTTTAAAGGGTAACTCCACTTTTGTGGGGAAAAAAATAGCAAATAAAAAAATAATAATAATATAGTATATACAATTGCGACTCAATTCATATTGTGATTAAATGTTATTAAAAATTATCTCTCCTTTTCAATCTGTAGCGCCCTCATTTTCTGTAAAATGCAATGCAATATGGCTACCTGGAGGCGTTTTGTACACAGATGGTGTAGAGAACGTCCCCTAAAAATATAATTTCCTGCTTGTGTAATTGGCTCACTGATTTTCCAAAGAATTCTGCACTAAGATACAAATCTGATTTTTTGACATTCCCTGCAAGAAAAATTTCATTTTTGGTGAGATACTCCCAAAGGGAAACACAATACAGATCCTGCCATTTTTCTCATTAGAGCCCTACAGGTGCAGCAACTGATTGATATTTATAAAATCACTCCCATACAGATTCACTTTGTACATGGACACAGACAAACAAAACAACTTTTCCTTCGGAATAACAAAAGGTAGTAATCTGAAACAAAGTTTGTTAAAAATCCTTGCTATGTATGTATCTATGTATATAGATCACCCAGAGAGGAGATTTTTTTTCTCAATAATAATGGAATTACTCTTTAACCAAATTTTTCCAGCTGGCCCTGTTTTCCATTTTCACAGTATAGAAGGCAAGGTATTTTATATCATACTTCCTCTAGGAACAAAGTATCACAAAATTACTAGCAAACAGTAAGAAAATGTAAATAATGTTTCCTGTACGTTATAATCACCATTGCTAACCAGTTAAAGCGGTAGTAAACTCAGACCATCTGCACCTAAATTTCAAAGAAGGAATAGTCTTAAATGATTTCAAAACATTGCACTGCAAACTAAAGCCACATTGGATGTTTCTTACTTTTATTTTCCTAGTTTAAGCCTCTGCTCTTTTCCGGGTGCAGCCGCTGCCATTTTAAGTGTTGTCTTCTGTGTCTGAACGTCCGCCCTTTCTCCTTCTCCCTGTCCATAATCTTGCGCATGCGCAGTAATCATTAAGCTGAGCCTCGTTTTCACTGCTTAGTCCCGTGCTGTGCTTGCCAGTTCTATCTACCCCTGTGACGTACTGAGATTCAGACTGTCAATGTAAACTGATTCTGTGTACACATGGGCAGACTTTCGACCGGACTGGTCCGACGGGACGAATCCGTCGGACAATTCGACTGTGTGTGGGCTTCATCGGACCTGCAGCTGACTTTTTCGGGCGAAAATCAGACGGACTTTAGATTTGAACCATGTTTCTAATCTTTCCTACAGACTCGAGTCCGGTCGAAAAATCCACTCGCCTGTATGCTAGTCCAATGGACGAAAACCGATGCTAGGGCAGCTAATGGCTATTGGCTATCAACTTCTTTATTTTAGTCCGGTCGTACATCATTACGTACAAATCCGTCGGACTTTGGTGTGATCGTGTGTAGGCAAGTCTGTTCGTTCGAAAGTCTGTCGGAAGTCCTTCGAAAGTCCGTCGGAAAGCCGAAAAGTCCACCCGTGTGTACACGGCATTAGTCTCCCAGGATCTTGGAGCTGATGGTGGGCAAGGGGAATGACACAGGGGTTCGGATTTTTTCGGCATGCTCTTCTGCTGCCGGAAAAATCAGAAGAGGTACAAAGAAAAGGACAGATTTCATGGAAATAAAGCAGGTAGGAATTTTGCACAAAGCAATCAGTTCAATGCTTTGCAATGCTTGAAATGGCAGAAAATTAACATAATGGGTATACTACCGCTTTGAACTCCCAAGTGAATCTTACAATTTGGCTATGGGCCTATTACAAAGAGTGATGTAATTTATTGCATATTATAGATGTTAAAAGAAGAAAAAGTATGTGTTTTTTATTCCAGTTTGGCTAGTGATTATTTTAGAACTAGTGTTCTAATCTGTCCCAGTTCTACATTCATTTTTTTCTGATACAAAATGTGATAAAGTTATTTACAAATTAAAATTTACAAATATTTTTTAAATGAACAAACACATTACATTTACATTTCAAGAGCCTGTATAGATGGGCATACTTTTAGGTGCAATCAGCTTTTAGTTAAAATTGAAACGCTTGTGAGATCCTTCTGCCTTCAGTTGACCTAATCTTGAGCTGTTTTAGGCTGCTTCTGCAGTCATTTTGACCTGAACAGAAAGAAAAGCAGTTTTGACTAGGAAAAAACAGTGCAAACAATCACTACAAGCACTGATGCTCTAGCACACTCTTAATGACTATGCTACATATACAAAAACCTTGACTGTCAGACTTACAGCGGATCAGAACATTTTTACCTGCAGAAATGTGCCCAGCAAGGTTGGACTATAGGACATACGAGGTATGTCCTAGGTAAGGATGAGCTCCGGCGTGTTCGCACAATCCACGTGCCGAGCCCGCCAGGAAGTCGGCACGGCGCTGCGCTAATCACAGGCAGTGAGACATTTTCCCGATGTGCGGCTGCAGAGATTGGGAAATGTCTCACTGCCTATGATTAGCGCAGCACCGTGCTGACTTCCTGGCGGGCTCGGCACATGGAGTGTGCGAACATGCCAGAGCTCATCTTTAGTCCTAGGTCTTTAAATGATAAACTTTTGTATTTCGTTAGCTGTGTTAATAAGTACAGCATCATATCTGCTATTGGTGATAGGCTCACTAATCCAGTGGATATTCTGGCGTAGCTTCACTCCTGTTATGAAGTGCTATATGGCCAGGCAAATTCTCCTCCGGAAGCCTCCTTAATGGAGGAACTTAACGTCCTGTCTTTATCGCCCCTGGCTCCAGAGGATGTGGAAGGTCTTGAAGCTCCAATCTAAGTGTTTGAGATTGAAGCAGCTGTCAGATCACAAAGTTACCAGTGCTCTACTCCAGATGTTTAGATACAGGCATGCTTCCCCAAACCATGTATCAAGCACATATTGTGTTATTACCAAAACCAGAAAAAGACTTACAACATTGCTCTTCCTATAGACCAATATCTTTACTGAACTATGACCTTAAGATACTTACCAAGGTTCTAGCCATCAGGGTGTTCAATTTGCTTCCTTCCCTCATTGACACTGATCAAACTGGATTCATGCCAATGTCACAGACTTTGCTCAATTAAATTTATACCCCCTGTTACATACTACCAAACATAGACTGAAAGTATGGGACAATCTCCATCTTTCTCACATTGTAAGAAGTAACTTAATCAAAATGAAAATAGTCCTGGTTTTCCTCTATATTTTAAGACATTTAACTGTATGGATCCCCAAAAAATGATTTAAACAATTTGATTCTTTGCTTTTCCTCCTTTCTCTGGAAATTCACTCCCCCCCTCTTTTAGCAAAACAATGCTATGTAGGCCCTGGACTCAAGGGGGGCTGGTTTGTCCTGACCTGTACTCATATTATCTGGCAGCACTTCTCACTGTCAGGGTGATCGTCTCGGACAGGGGTAGTCTGTTTGTGTCCAGGTTCTGGTGAGCCTTTTGTGCATAGTTGGGAATTCAGCTTGCTTTCTTCTCTGCGTATCACCCGCAGTCTAATGGGGCCACAGAAGGAGCCAACCAGTCCTTGGAGCAGTTCCTACGTTGCTATATTTCTGACCATCATAACAACTTGTCAGACCTCTTACCTTGGGCAGAGTTTGCTTCCTGATTGTCCCCGTTTATGGCAAACTATGGTTTCTAACCTTCCATGTTGCATGACTCATTTGTTCCGCAGAGCATTCCTGCGTTAGAGGAACATCTCCGTTGTCTTCGTTCCACATGGGCACAAGTTCAGGCGGCTTTGCGATATGCCAATGATAGATACAGACTCCATGCGGCCTGCCTGCACCTTCCTACCAGGTTGGGGACAGGGTCTGGCTGTCATCTCGCAACCTCAGACTCCGTGTTCCCTCTATGAAGTTGGCACCTCTGTTTATTGGGCCTTTCCGTATTCTCCGCAGGATTAACCCAGTGGCTTATGCTTTAGACCTTCCTTCTAATATACGTATATCAAATGTATTCCATGTCTCCTTATTAAAACCTTTGGTCTGCAACCGCTTTACCACCTCGGTGCCACGCCCTCACCCTGTACAGGTGAGGAGTATGAAGTACAGTCCATTGTTGACTCCCAAAGATTCCGTGGGCGCATACAGTATCTGGTGCATTGGAAAGGGTACGCTCTTGGGTCTCATCCTCGGATGTACATGCCCCTGACCTCCTCTGTGATTTCCATAGACGTTTTCCACTCAAGCCTGGTGGTCCTCCGAGGGGGAGGGGTCGTTGAGGAGGGGGTACTGTCAGGGCTGGGCTCAGCCCTTCCTTCTCTGAGCTGGCCACTCAGCTGTCGGTTAATTGCCACCTCCTATCTCTCCACAGTGACTCACCTGTTGAGGATATCCTGCTCGTCAGTCTTGCTTACTTAAGCCGTCCAGCCTCTGCCTTTGCCTGGTCAACATCATAGAGATTTTAACCTGCGTGCCTGTTAAAGATTTGCTTGGCTGACGTTCCTTCTGGCTCCAGATCCTGCTTGCTGTTCCACTACGCTGATTCCTGGCTTCCTGACTTTCTAGCTTGTCTGACTATCCGTTCCGGTTACCGAGCTTTGGCGATGTTTTGACTACGTTTGTTCTATTTACTTTTATTATTAAACAAGTGTGATTTAACTGTACTTCTGTCTCTGTCTGATTCATGGTTTCTGACACTCACACACGCCCCAACTGGGTCATTTTGGATGACACCAATTCTTCTGTGGTATTAGAAGCCGCATTTTTGGGCTCCTATGAATCTCTATTCCTTCTCCATATATAGGGGACAGCAAACTCCACTCCAAATTACACTCTCAATGCGGGCGGTAATCAAAGCCAGTGATATTATAACTTGAGTATGAGTCCTGTGGGTTGAAGGTGCATATAATCCTAACCAGTGGAACACTGGAGATGTTTAGTACCATATGTTGTTGCCCTTCAGACTCATTTAGGGCTGAGCAGATGATAGGTTAGATTATCTTCTGTAATCTTGATGATTTTTCTTTTTTTGTTTTGTTTTGTTTGTCTTGAGGTATGCACAGAGGCTTTGTTTTATACTTTATATTTTGCAAAACTAATAAAAAGAAGTTTGAAAAAAAAAAAAGAAAGGGTCAAACAGGATATGCTTTGCCTGGATATACACATACATACTGTGTATATGTATATATATATACTGTATATATATATATATATATATATATATATATATATATATATATATATATATATATATATATATACACTGAGCAAAATTATAAACGCAACACAATACTGTATATATATATATATATATATATACACTGAGCAAAATTATAAATGCAACACAACAATCAGCATCTTGATATGTGAACAATGTTTGAGAGAAATAGGCCTTTTGTGTACATAGAAAAAGTCGTAGATCTTTAAGTTCAGCTCATGATAAATAGAAGCGAACACAAAAGTGTTGCGTTTATGATTTTTCTCAGTGTATATACAGTATCTGACAAAAGTAAGTACACCCCTCACATCTTTTAATGTGACCCTTTGCTACAATGTAAAGTAGTGACTGTACAGCTTGTATAACAGTATAAATTTGCTGCCCCTCAAAATAACTCAACACACAGCCGTTAATGTCTAAATCGCTGGCAACAAAAGTGAGTACACCCCTAATTGAAAATGTCCAAATTGGGCCCAAAGTGTCAATGTTTTGTGTGGCCACCATTATTTTCCAGCACTGCCTTAACCCTCTTGGGCCTGGAGTTCACCAGAGCTTCACAGGTTGCCACTGGAGTCCTCTTCCACTCCTCCATGATGACATTTCGGAGCTGGGGGATGTTAGAGACCTTGTGCCCCTCCATCTTCCATTTAAAGATGCCCCACAGATGCTCAATAGGGTTGACAATATTGACAATTTGGGCCCAATTTGGACATTTTCACTTAGGGGTGTACTCACTTTTGTTGCCAGCATTTTAGACATTAAGGGCTGTGTGTTGAGTTATTTTGAGGGGACAGCAAATTTACACTGTTATACTAATACAAGCTGTACACTCACTACTTTACATTGTAGAAAAATGTAATTTCTTCACATGAAAAGATATAATAAAAGATGTGAGGGGTGTACTCACTTTTGTCAGATACCGTATATATATATAAATATACAGGCATACCCCACTTTTAAGTACACAATAGGGTTTATTTACTAAAGCTAGAAAGTGCAAAATCAGGCTCACTTCTGCATAACCCCAGCTTGTTCAATTAAGCTTTGGTATAAAACCTGGAAACTCGTTAGTTTTTATGCAGAAGTGAGCCTGATTTTGCACTTTCCAGCTTTAGTAAATAAACCCCATTGTGTACTTAAAAGTGGGGTATGCCTGTATAGAGTGTAATGGAAGGTTCAGATTCGGGTTCCCGGTCACCCTGTGCCCTTATTGGAGACACAGGGTGACTTAGACATAGGAGGTGCATGGGGAGCTGAAACAAGGGTTTCCCAACCTCCCCAAGAGATTCTGGGTTCCACCCCCCCCCCCCCCTTGCCCAAAGTGACTTCTGTTAATTAGAGTATTAGGACATTTAATGTGACCAAAGTGCCTGCTGTATGTTATAGCATAGTCATCTGTACTATCAAATTTTTACTTACACATTTGGGTAAATGCTTGTTATTAATGTTACACTATCTTATTAGGATTTATGAATTAGGTGTAGAGTTTGAGAGCTGGATTAAATGAAAGGCCAGTTTTAGAGCCATAATTGTAAATATTTTCCTTGTAAATGGTTTTACTACATTCAGTTACAGCTTGTGGAGGATTTTGCTAAAGGTTTTATGATATGGTAATCTTACAATGGTTATTAGAAGGCTTGGATTAAGAAATATCCTGCTAATCAGTTTAATGACCTCCAATTAGCCATTTTATGATGTGCTAATTACCAGGTTTTGCAGACCTGGTCAAGATGTTTATGCATGCCTGTATCTGTAGCTGAGGTGTTGTAACAGAATTTATGATGACTTCTTGCTTTAGATGTGTCTTCGGGTTGAATGTTTAATCTGATAGTTTGTTGCTGACACTATTTTCACTATGACTTCTAATCTCTTTACTTAGTTTGGGGTTCACCAGATCACAGTATTGTCATGGTCCAAGTGATCAAGCTCTCCTCTTAGAATTCTCAGTTTAATACAAGTACTTTGTAAGTGCAGCAGTGCATGAAATGGGACTGCCCATCCTGTTGAAATGACTAAAGTATTCCTAATAAGTTGTCCTTAATCTTAACATTTGATCCCTGACAGCTCCTTTGCATAACTCTTGAATGAATGCCCTGTCTGCTGCTTCTTAAACCTGGCTCTGTCTTGTTATTAATTTATATTATTAAATACTCCTGCACTTTTGCTGATTCAGAGCATATAATATATTATATATGACTTAAGGAGTATCAATCATAAAGCTGCCATCTGGTTATATATCATCCAAGCAAGTCCAAATACTGCAGTTTTTAATTTAAATTTAGATCTGCTAAGAGGCGGCATCAAAGCTACTGTTGAGTTTTTACTTACAGTCTGCAGGTAAGAGTGTTAACCAACTTATGTTTTGTCCCCAGCCTAAGCACTAAAATCATCTAACCATCTAAGCACTTATCAATTTTGTGAATTGTATCAAAGAGGAAATAAAATATAATAATTTAATTTATAGAACAAAAGTGGTTAAGTATTTTATATTTATTGTTGATTTGTACATGTACGCATTTGTTTGCTAGGAGTTCTTTTTTTTCCCTCTGATCGAGGGATATGGATAGTAATTCAGCCTAAGGCTGTACACATTCTAATACCAAAAACAAATGTTTGTGACACTAATTTAAACACTTTTAGACTACATGAACATACTTATAAGACTACCATTCTGATTTCTAAAGTAGCAGTATTGCCTAACCACAGTAATACTGCAGCTTTTCTGTTACAACCTCCCCTGGTACATTTATAAAGCATGACCTGTGAAGGACTTAACTTCAGTCCTAAAAGCTATCCCTTATAACAATTACCCTCTAATACCTCCCACAAATGACGCGACAAGGTGGTGGAGTAAATGGCCTTGCCGGCCTTTTATTAATAAAATATAAAATCAATAAATAACATTTTTAAATAACTTTTTAAATAACTTTTAATAATAACTTCTCAGAAATTATTGGAGTCTAGGAGGGGAATACACCCACAGGTCACTGCATAGGAACTCGTAAACTTTTTAAGGCCTCCAGTCGCTAACCCCAGACTGTGAGACAGTACCCAACCTTCTCAGTGACCTAACTTTTCCCCTTCCTGGTTAACCCCTCGTAACCGGAAGGTACATAAAACAGCCCATATTATATATTGGTACCAACCATGTTAACTCTCCATACCATCAATCTCCTCCTCCTCACAGACCCAAACCACTGCCACCGCTCACAAGGGGTAAAACCTTACCCTTGCGAGCACCTCCACACCTTCAAAGCTCGCTGTACCCCCTCCTGCAAACCAAGCGCCCAAAGATCAGTGCCCACCTCATTAAGATGCACCCCATCACTCCTAAGGTACCTCCAGGTATCTACCTCCAACTCCCTATGCCGTATGGTCACACCCCCATTGCTCATAACAAACTTGCTGACCTCCTTGTTTACTTTTACACGGGCCCTATCAACCTTTTTATCAGACAAAGCCCAGCACCATGACCTCCTACCCACCATGTCCGACCATACTATCACCATCCCAGGAAATGCCGCCTGTAAGCGTAAAACATCACATTTTATATCCCGGATAAGGTCCCTCATAGACCTGACCCCCATGTCGTTGCCCCCCACATGCAAAACTAAGACATCCGGAGCCCTGTCCCACCGAGCAAACTTGTGAACCTCTGACCTTACCCTGTTCCACATCATCCCCGACAACCCAATCCCCCTTACCCGTGCCTCATGCCTTGGGATACCCAGCTGCCTACCATTCGGCCGAACGTCGGCCCGCTTGGCACCCCAGAACACGAATGAGTGGCCCAATATCCAAACCAGAGCCACCGAGTCACCTGTAAAGTAAGATTGACAGAACGCAACAATAAATCACCCAGAACTTTTACCCTGACCACCCAAAATGCAAGAAGAAAACCCCCCCTATTCAACAAGCCTGTAATAAATGTGGGCGGATGTAAAGCTTAAACCTATCTGAGTCCCACCTGCCAATACGCTTCACTGCCTCAGAACCCAGGCCCGCCCTAGCCGCTTCAGTAGCCGCCCCAATACGAAAGGAATGGGACGAGTAGCTAGTGAGGTCATATCCGGCTGCCGATAAACACTTTTTGAACACGGCAACAAATTGAAATTTTGACAAGGACGACCCATCCTCATGGATCAGAAATGAGCCCGGGCATCGCGGGCGCAAATCTCTAAACGTTGTCACCGCTGCTACCGGACATATCTGCGATCCCGCAATCCGGAACACCTCCAGTTGTACTCCCTTCCCCGCCTGATCGGTTTTTGACCATTTAATTTAAATCCTAACTGATTCCTGTGAACACTCTAAATCATCCCATTGCAGTCCCCCTTTTGCACGTTTGGACGGGCTGACCAGTTCGCTCACCCGTAGCGCCCCAAAGAACGCTAAAGCAAATGCCGCGCAAAATAATGCGCTTTCAAACCTTGAATTGCAAATGCCTTCTATCTGGCTAAATAGCCCGTGCAACATGTCAAACGACACAGGTCGTCGCCCATCACTGCTCTTGTGACCTTTTCTGTAACCTTTCAATGCCTGCCTAACCCAAAAATCTTTTGTATGATCTCGCAGCCCCTGCAACTTAAAAAGAAAGGCCAAACCCGCCATTTTTTTATCGACGGCGGCTGCCGAGATGCCCCGCTTGAAACCCAAATTAATAAAGTATAGCATCGCCTGAGGTATCTCCCGGCTCACAGGGTCGATGTTTAGCCTATTTAAGCATGCCAGCCATTCTTGCCATACCTTAGAGTAAGCGTCCCAAGTGACCTTACTCACGGAGTTTTTGATCCACCTGGCCGCGCTCCCAAGGCAACGGTCCATATCCAGTCCGGGCAGGTAACCCCCTGCTGCTCCGCGTCTGGTGCCAATTCCCGAAACCTGTCCCACTGAAAACGAGACAGTGCATCAGCTAAGGTGTTGTCCACTCCAGGTAAGTGTACAGCGTAGATGAAAACATTCAGTTTCAAACAGCGCAACACTAAATGCCTCAGCAACCTAACCACTGGCAAAGACTTGGCCGACAAACGATTAATCACCTGAACCACGCCTAGGTTGTCACAGTTCAGCCGCACCTTCAAATTCCGAAAAGACTCTCCCCATATTTCCATTGCCTCCACAATTATAAACAATTCCAGCAGGACCAGGTTCTTCAAGAACCCAACCGCCACCCAAGTTGGGGGCCAGCGGGCTGCGCTCCAAGTTCTTTGGAAAATTGCCCCATAGCCCGTAGAACCTGCCGCAAACGTAAATAGTTCGAGATCCCAATTACTGATGGGACCTGACATCCACAAGGCCCGCCCATTAAAGGATTCTAAGAACTCGTGCCATACCCCTAAGTCCTCTCTGTGCTCCCTGTTGAGCGTCACAAAGTGAGTGAGGGCGGTGACCCCTGCGGTCGCTGCCGACAACCGCCGGCAAAAAACCCTGCCCATTGGCATTATTCGGCAAGCAAAATTCAGCTTGCCCAATAATGATTGCAGCTGCCTCAATTGCACCTTGCGCTTGCCAATGGTCCCACGTACTTCCGCCTTGAGATTTTCAAGCTTGTCCACCGGTAATCGACACTCCATCCCCATGGAATCTATCTCAATACCCAGAAAAACAATGGTGGACGTAGGGCCCTCCGTCTTTTCCGGTGCTAACGGGACCCCAAAACGTTCCGCTATGTGCTGTAAAGTCCCTAAGAGGACAGCACAAACGTTGGAACCCGCCGGGCCAACACAAAGGAAATCGTCAAGGTAATGGATTACCGATTGGATCCCCGACACGTCCCTGACCACCCATTCGAGAAATGAGCTAAATTTTTCGAAAAAGGCGCATGAGATAGAACATCCCATTGGAAGGCAGCGATCCACGTAGAACGCCCCATTCCATGTGCACCCAAGCAAATGGAAACTATCCGGATGAACCGGCAAAAGCCTGAAAGCAGATTCAATATCCGCTTTCGCCAGCAGTGCCCCCCGCCCATAGCACCGCACCCATGATACCGCTGCATCAAAGGAGGTATACGTCACCGCACACATTTCCGGCGCAATTGAATCGTTGACTGACGCACCCTTCGGAAAGGAAAGGTGGTAAATCAACCTGAATTTATTTGGCTCCTTCTTAGGGACTACTCCCAATGGGGAAACAACCAATCCCGGCAGTGGGGCCGAGGTAAAAGGACCAGCCATGCGCCCCAAATGTACCTCTTTTTCCAATTTTTCAGCAACCACCGACGGATGCATGAGAGCCGACCGTAAATTTTTTGCTAAGGGGGGTGCCGCCTTCAAGGAACACGGTATTTTAAAACCGCTCTCAAAACCCAAGTCTAATAACTGTGCTGCCTCTCGGTCGGGATATCTACTGAGAAAAGGACGCATCCTTTCCACCAGTACTGGGGTCTTCCCTTTTGTTCGAAGGCTCTCCTCCACGACCTTTACCCCGTCTAAAGCACTTGGACAGGGCATGAGATCCCCCGCAACCCGAGCACGTGTGCTTGAACCGGCAGGTTGCACCAAACTTACAGGTGCCCTCATTAAACTGCCAGCAGAAGCCCCATTTTTTGTCGGTCGGTTGTCCTGGAGCTGCGCTACCTCCGACCCCTGCCTGAAAAAACTGGTTCGGAGCCCTCGCCGCAGTCATAAGCTTCATCCACAGGCTGATGTCCTTATGATCCCAGCGTAGTGACGGTCGGACGGCCATCCGTTGTCTAAACTGTTCGTCGTACCGCAGCCACGCCACTCCGCCGTACGTCCGATGTGCCTCGCTAATAGCATCCAAGTACACAAACAAGGCCGAGCAGTGCTCGGGGGCCTTCTCCCCAACCACACTCGCCAGGATAGCAAACGCCTGCAACCAATTGGAAAAAGTACGCGGAATCAGCCGATACCTGCGTTTTTCTTCATCCTCTTTTTTGCGTTCTTCTGGTTTCAATCTATCCAGATTGAATTTCTCTAAGGGCAATAACGTGAATATCTCCACATATTCCCCTTTCCAAATTTTTTCTTTTACATCTGCTTTAAGATGTGCTCCCAATGGGCCTTCAAAGCAGACATACACTTCACTTTTTGCCGCATCAGCCAATCTGACTGACTCCGCCTTCTTATCCCCTGTTTTTTCCTGGCTGTTCGTGACCGAAGCGCCACTTGACGTCCCAGGCGGCTCAACGGCCGCCGACCCCGCACCTGCACCCGCTGTCTCAGAACTTCCACCAACTACGACCGCCGGCACCGGCGTACTTACCACAGCCGTCTCCTTTTCCTGGGTTGTGGCCCACGCCCGCGCCGGTGACGATCTGTCCCCGTGGGTGGATCAAAACGCTGTACCAAGTCCCGCAAACCTGCCAATAAATCCTGCAAGCCCTTACTGCTCGCCACCTCACTTGCCTCCCTAAGATGTGCTGCCGGTGACCTAACCCCACTCGCCCCCCCGGAACCACCCCCCCAGAGGGAGCCCCTTTCCTGCCCTGCTCTAACAATTGTTCTAACAAAGAAGAAATAGTAACATTAGAGCTGCACTCACCGGGCTGCCCAGGACTGGGCCCAACAGCCGCCCTTCCGGAATCCACCGCTGCCGCATGTCCCTGGTCCTCGTCCCTCTCTGACCCGGACAGTTCACCCTCCGACCTGTCGCTGACTTCCTCCTGGCGAACGACCGATGCCTGCACTCCAGAGGTTCCCGCTCTGGCTGCCGGGGGTCTCCGCTGTTGCTCTCTCCCGGCACGCTGCGCCGCAACACCAGACCCGTGTCCTGGCCTTGTAGACGGACTTCTGTTCCTCTGACCGTACTGGGCCTCGGCTGGTCTCCCTCTGCCTCTGTTCACCACCGAAACTGCGCTTCTCACGGTTCTACCTCTGGCTGGCGTAGGGCTGCTGGCCGCCTGGACCGCCTGACCAGCCCCCCGATCAACTGACGATGACTGCTGGTCCGACTGACCACTTGCTGACCCCTGCGACTCCCCATCTGGCTGTTCTTGCCGCCTGCGACGCGCTGAGGGGGGGGAACCGAGGGTTGCACTGGTCTCCCCCATCCCTGCACTTCGTCCTCTGCGCTGCGATCGCTGTCCATCACCTCTGCTGGCTCCCCGAGCTTGTTGTGCACTGGCGGATGGCTGGCTTGATCTTCCTCTGGGCTGATCTCGTGGCCTCTGACTCCCAGGAGCAGAGTCAGGGCTGAAGCGCTGTGGCGGCCTGGAACGGCGCCCACGTGGAGCCTCCTGTCCCCCCCGCTCGGTGCCGCTCTGTCCTCCTGCATAATGGCTGTGACCTGAGCCTGCAGCCAGTCTGCCCCTTGTGTTGCGGCCACTGCTCGGAGCTGATCGAGCATTGCCGCCGCCGTTAACGCTGCCATTATAGTTGGATTTAGTGGAGCGGTGTGGGAGCGTGTCGAATCTTCTTCCCCCGTCGCTCTCCACTGACGTCACTTCCCCCTCCTTCGCTTCTACATTTCTCTCCTGCATCCTCCCCTGCTCCAGCCCCTCCCTTATTCTTAAAGGGGAAAACGAACAGTGTATACAGCGTGACTGTGCAGTCCACACAAGTCATGCTGTCCCTGCGCTGATCCCCTGCTCCTCTCTGCTCCGGGACCCTCTTTACTGTGTGCTTTTTATTGTAAATGTACTTTGCTAATTACTTTTTTCATGATTCTGTTGCAAGCTAGGCCTATTTATTTATATAAATGGGAGAAAAAAAGTTTGCTGGGAGAAGGAAACCTGTCACATGATCATTTTAAAGCCATGTGAAAGTGCTTTTCCTTCTATTCTCGAGTGTTCTGTGCACCTTTATACAGGACTTCGGAGTCTCCACACTACGTTCTACATTTCATAAATAAAATAAAAAATGCAAGCACAGGGAGTTTTTGTAGTGCTATCCTGCAGTTGATGAACAGGACATACCACTCTGCTTTATAAATTGCACCCTACTTTACTATTATAGGAGTTCTATGGTATAATGGTATTAATCCATAGCATTGTAATAGCAATACAAACAATAGTTATTTTTGATAATCCAATATAAGCTTCATTTAAAAATCTAATTTCATGAAACACTTTCTACAACCTCTTGGGTTCCTTGTACACTTTGCAGCTTCTCCTCTGCTGTTCACTTTCAAATTCTAAGGGCTACATATCCCACGGTACCTTGCTGCCTGCAAACTGTGATTGTTGTAGTGACTATGCCTTATGCAATGTCTCCTCTCAGTGCCTCTGTAGTCCAGAAGGCAGTCTCTGTGAAATGTGTGACACAGCAGTGCCTACTCACACGATATATTGAATATGTGTCACATAAAATCAAGGAAGTAAATGTGTGGGGATCTTTAAAAAGTAAGGTTACAAACTTCAAGATTGTTTAGATTACTATGAGTAGGCTAAAAATAATTAAAATACAAGGTGGAAATGAATACGTGATTTTAGATTTTAACCATAGATATGCTTTAAATGTTAAAGGATAAATGTTAGAAAAGTTCTTATTTTATAGGAATCAGTTTCAGTCATAATTGTTCCTTTGATTACAAGGAACATAAAAACAATTTTTCTGCTGTTCTATAAATGGTTGCCTACATATGACTTTGCTTTTTCTAAGTCTTGCTGTGATGACCATGCAATGATTGGGCAATGTAGGGCTTCAGTAGAGGCAGTAATGAGTGCTTTCGATTATTAGAAGTGCTTTTTTCTGAACATAGAACTGTTTTAGCTTTTTGGAAAATCTCTGTGTGCGCTGAAGCTCAGTGTTTCATTTTCTAATTGGTAACAAGTATTTCACCAGGTATGGTTTAATAACTCTTGTCAGCCAAGTCAGAATGGAGATTGCAGCCAGTGTCTGTACTCTGGGGATATGCTTGGGTGCAGTGCCTGTGCTCGGGAAAACATCTGTCCATTTATAGCCAGCCTAACTTCCAGAAGTTGGATAATCTTTAATACTGAGTATGCTCTTTAGTAGGAAGCTTTTTTTATCTCCTCCTAGGGCTAAACAAAGACGTTACCTACAAGCTTTACCTTAAGCTGTCTGGTCATTGGATTGGCCAAGACATTTATGGACAACGTAAAACTGTAAATCAGTGAAACTGTATTTTTGTAGACATTTGTTCCTTTAGTTTGGTCAACAGAAAATAGTCTCTAATTCAGAAGCCTGTCAGCCAGCTTGACTGCCTATTAAATTGTCAGGCTCATTGTGGCACATCAGCAACTATATTAATGCACTGATTGCATGTCGGATTGATTACAAAATCTGCCAGAGCTGTAATCAACATAACTAATGTGGTGTGCTAGTTTAAAAGTGGGTTTCTAAATATACCTGCAGAAGTCAAGCTAAAAATATCTTTTTTTGAACCATTTCTAGCACTTGAAAGTCTTATTGTTTGTATCCCTGTAGAAGTTAGAAGTCCAGCTAATGCCTGCACAGGTATGGTTTAGCTGTTGGAAATATAGCATATAACTTGATGTTGTTTCCTAAACATTGCCATTATGCAAAGGACAAATCTTTTCTCAAAATATTAATTAAAAAAAAAAGTAAAATAAATGTAGAATTTCTAAATTATTCTAAACTAGAGCTGAAAGTTTTGGACCTGAGCTTAAAGTTTGCTCCAAATAAACACAAAGAGCAAATGGGGAAGGAGAACAAGAGGTATTGAAAAAGGGATCAGAGAATTTCAAAATAAAAAAGACATAGTAATCAGGTCAGCTAACAAGGGACAAGGATTGTTATCTTAGATAAGAAGAATTATGAAAGGGAAATGGAGAGATTGCTTGCAATGGGCGATACATACATTTGTTATAAAAAAAAACACCCAAATCTCATGAGAAAGTTGAAAAAAGAACTGGTAAAAATAAGGAAAGGAAAGAAAATCTTGAACAAACAAGAGGCGAGATATTTGATCCCAGGTGCCCCCAAAATGTTGACAATACACTAAAAATACATAAAGATTGGAAACAGCCACCTAGGGGGGGAGGGGGGGCAAAAATTTGTGAGTTTAATTCTGTATTTAGCAAGTTAGGGGAAGACATTGATTATTTTTTACAGAAAATGGTGGCTACAAGCTTCTCTTTCTTAAAAGATAATGGGAAATGAAAAAAAAATGTTAAAGGTTATCCCATACAAAAAAGGATGTACTGTATATTAGCTACAAAAGATGTAAATTCTCTCTAGTATTGATCAACAAGATGGGTTGGAGGCAGTTAAATTGAGTCTAGAGAAGAAATTGAGGCTTAAAAAAAGAAGGGGACTTCATAGTAAAATGTTTAGAACTAGCAGTGAAAAATAAATACTTTTGATACAGCAATAAATATTATAAACAAAAAGCGTCGCAATGAGAGCCAAGTACACTCTCGGCATAGAAAATGTATTTATGGCAAAATGGGAGGAGGAAAAAATATAAGGGAAGAGACAGAAAGAATTGGTGTTCTACAAGTGCTTTATAGATGATGGGATAATGGTTTAGGAAGGCGATGGAGCATTATTGAAACAATTCTTAGAGGAGGTTAATATTAATAGATATGTAATTAAATTTTTCAGATAAAATGATCATGAGAAGGTAAACGTCCTAGATCTGACAATATTTACAGATGGGAAAAAGTTGTACACTAAAACATTCATGAAAGATAAAGTCAGCTTTATACCTACGAACAGTTGCAACCATCCTAAATGGCTAGAAAATAGCTCTAGGAGTCAAATTAAAAGAATGAGAATAAATTGTCACTTGGAAAAGGATTATGAGGAGCAGAGCACCATGCTAGTGGAGAAATATGCCTGAAAAGTATATAAAAGAAGTAGATTGGAGAGAATTAGGAAAGAAGTGGGTAATTGGACACGGAAGCCCTCTTGAAAAAAAAACAACTGAATTTCTAAACTATTGCATGACTTTAAAAAAAAAATGTATATATATATATATATATATATATATATATATATATATATATATATATATATATATATATATATATATATATATATATTATTTATTTATTTATATACTAGTAAACCATAATTACCCACTAATAATACACATAATTACCCACTAGTAAACCATAATTACCCAGTAATGCGATTCCTTACATTTCCTTTTGTGCCCCCAGCACTGGTCTGATTGTATACCTCTGCATACACAGGCATTGGGGAGGACCAGAAATGCTACATAGATGGTGCTATGATTTTTAATGAGCAAGAAGTTTTTTTTTATTGCTTAAAAAAAGGTAATAATTTTTATTGGATTATTTATGTACAACTGCATAGCATTATCCTTGAAGGTTTACACTTTGACCTCCTTTATTACTTGCTTTCCCCTCCCCCTCAAACTTTCAGCTTTCCTTCTTTTCTCTGATTATAGAGCTAAGAAGGACAGGGATAATGAAAACGATATACTTTTAAAAGGATTTTCTGGTAGAAAAGGGTCTGTGCTTCCAGGCTCCTACTGTATCCATGTTATTGGGCTAAGTTTGGTAACAGTCCACCTCATAATACCTGGAGAGCAATCCAGGGATATTCTCGCATTTCCATGCACTTGAATGAGTCAAAAGCATTTAAACAACACCAATAGAATAGATCTGGGCTATTTATTTTTGTAAAGTATACATTTGTATGCACTTGAATATCAATTTTTAAAAAGTCAGTTGACTATAGGTTTGTAGGGGCAGGGTGGGTGACACTCCCTTCATGTTCCCCACCTCATTGGGCGACAACTAAGGGTCATATGAGAGGCTTACCTTAGGGAGGTTCTTTTTGGCTGTATTAAGCACTTTGGATAGCGTCACTATGGGGTACCTTTATTTGAGCCATTTCACAACCCGGACAGATGACTAAACATGAACAAACTCTAATAAACTCTCTTGATGTACTAAGCATCACCACGGTTACTTTTACGAGGGACATGCAGAGTCAATGCCCTCATCAGTGCCACCTAGCAGTGCTGCCTATCAGTGTCACCGACCAGTGCGATCACTGCCCATCACTGCCAACCATCAGTGCCCATCACTGCCACCCATCAGTGATAGCTATCAGTGCCAGCTATCAGTGCCACTGCCACCTATTAGCGCCCTTCAGTGCCACCTATCAATGCCCTTCAGTGCCGCCCATCAGTGCCACCCATCAGTACCCACCAATGCCACCTATCAGTGCCCACCAGTGCCACCTATCTGTGCCCACCAGTGCTGCCTATTAGTGCCCATCAGTGCTGCCTTAACAGTGCCCATCATTGCAGCCATATCAGTGCCCATCAGAGCAGCCTATCGGTGCCCATCAGTGCATCCTATCAGTGCCCATCAGTGTAGCCTCATCAGCGTACAAATTTATTAACATAATCTAAAACGGTTTTGTATTTTTTTTTTTTAACCTGTCTTTTTTAATTTTTTTTAACAAAAAATGAAAAACCCAGAGGTGATCAAATACCACCAAAAGAAAGCTCTATTTGTGGGGAAAAAAATTATAAAATATGTATTTGTGTACAGTGTTGTATGACCGTGCACAAAGAGTGACACCACTAAAAGTTGAAAATTGGTCTGGGCAGGAGGGGGGGTTTAGGTGCCCAGTAAGCAAGTGAATAAGGCAATAAGGTTTTTTTTGATGATCAAGGGGTTAAAGGTTTGGTAAGCTGGCACTAATCTACTATTTGAATAAGGTAGCTGCAGTTTGATCAAATGAAATATTAGGAAAACCAAAGTTCTGGCATTACTTGTTGTTATTTGTTCTGTGTCAAAATCACTAGGTGAAAGGATTGACAACAAAGCTGTTCAACTTCAGTGCCTTGAAAAAGTATTTACACCCCTTGTGCATTTGTACACCTGTGTGTAATTTAATCTCAATATAAACATAGCTGGTCTGTGACGCCCTCAGAGGTTTGTTAGAGAACCTTAATGAACAAACAGCATCATGAAGGCCATGGAACACACCAGATAGGTCAGGAATAAAGTTGTGGTGAAGTTTAAAGCAGGGTTAGCACTATTCAATCCATCATCCAAAAATGGAATGAGTATGGCACAACTGCAAACCTACCAAGATATTACCGTCCACCTAAACTGACAGGCTGGGCAAGGAGAGCATTAATGAGAGAAGCTGCCAAGAGACCCATGGTAACATGGTAACACCATGGCTCATGGTAACACCCTTGATCATCTGATCGAGGGCGAATACTGCTGTGCAAAATGTAAGCACGTTGTTTCCCTGGAAGCCCAGGTTCTGAATCTAGGGAAGCAACTGTCAGCACTGAGAAGACCCTTCATACTAAAGAAGAGCCGGGAACATACACAGCAGGTGGCGGCAGGGGTCAGCACAGAGGCGGGTGAAGATAAAGAGGTGCAGGCACTAGAAAAGAGTAGATGGATAAGAGTTAGGAAGAGGAAAGTGCCTTGGAGGCCGATCCTGTGCTGGAACATCCCAATAAGTAAGCTCCATTGAGTGACATTGGTGAAACCAGTCAGGGACCAGCACTGCTGGAGCTGAGGAACTCCCCTAGCTGCCAGGGGAAGAGCTCCTCCAGTGAGAGTGGGGGGGGAAGCGAAGGGAAAGGAAAGACAGATTCTGGTGGTAGGGGACTCAATTCTTAGAAGGACAGAAAGGGTAATCTGTGACAAAGACCTGAAGTGCCGAACTGTATGCTGTCTACCGGGCGCTCGGGTTCAGCACATCACGGATCTGGTGGAGAGATTACTGGGAGAGGCTGGGGAAGACCCGACTGTCATGGTGCACGTTGGCACCAATGACAAGATCAGAGGCAGGTGGAGTGTCCTAAAGAACGATTTTAGGGACTTAGGAGCTAAATTGAGGAAAAGGACTTCCAAGATAGTATTCTCAGAAATACTACCGGTACCTCGAGCCACATCAGAAAGGCAGAGGGAGATTAGGGAAGGAAACAAGTGGCTGAGGAGCTGGTGTAGTAAGGAGGGGTTTGGGTTCATGGAGAACTTGGCCGACTTCTCAGTCACCAGTTCTATAGAAGGGATGGACTGCACCTAAATGAGGAGGGTGCAGATCTGCTGGGAGTGAAGATGGCCGAAAAGTTAGAGGGGTTTTTAAACTAGGCGATGGGGGGAGGGTCCAGAGGTAGAGGTAGTCAGCACAGAGCATATTCCAGAGGGTAGTATTGAGGCAAAAGTGGTAGGTTGGCTAAAGCACATAAACCCGAGGTAAGTATAGTAACATGTCCTATTTGCAATCTCAGAACACCGAATAAGAGGACAGTATGCAACCGGTCTAAACTGCATGGCATGTTCACCAATGCCAGGAGCCTGACGGATAAGATAGGAGAACTAGAAATACTTTAGATTTAGATTTTGTGGGAATTTCAGAGACTTTGTTCAACAGCTCTCATGATTGGCTAGCAACCATTCAAGGGCATTCCCTTTATCGCAGGGATAGAGATGGTAAAAAAGGGGGAGGGGTATGCCTGTATATCAAGAATAATGTACAAGTGAATGTGAGAGATGACATCACTAAGGGAGCTAGGGAGGAAGTGGAATCCTTATGGGTAGAGCTCCAAAGGGATAAAGCTAAGGGGAAAATAATACTGTGAGTATGCTATAGGCCCCCTAACCTGAGGAAGGAGGGAGAGACGGACCTCCTATCACAATTTGGATTAGCAGCAAGGATAGGAAGTGTCATCATAATGGGGGATTGCAATTATCCAGACATAGACTGGGCGGAAGGAACCGCGCATTCGTCTAAGGCTCGTCTAGTGTCACAGGGCTGTCATGAACGCACTGTTCATAGTTCTGCAACTGGTCTGAGGCACACAGGTTTACAGAGGCGCAGGCTAACCAGCATCCAGCAGTGAACAGACGTGCGCCAATGCAGATGCACGTGCACAGATCGTGGAAATCATGCGCGCACAGTGACATTGCTTTGGCGTCCAGTGGCCTTTAAAAGTGCTCCAACTTGCATTAGTTCTTTACTGTTTGATCTGCAGCTTTACCCTGTGACCTGATTTTGAACCTGCATCTGATCCAATACTGACCTGTCCTCGCTGCTGAACTCAGCCTGAACTCTGACCATTCCCTGCCTGCCGTCTCTGCCTGACTGATCCGCTGTGTATTACCTGGCTTTTCTGACCTTGCTCCTGCCTGCTGTCTTGCAACTTCATGCATCTGCATCCGCTGCCCCTCAGCACACCTGCATCCGGTGACCTGCATCCTCAGTGCACCTGCATCTGCTGACCTGCGTCCACAGCACACCTGCATCCTGTATCCTGCATCCACAGCACCTAAGCCAGTTCCTTCTCTATCAGCTGCCATCATCTCCAGCCAAGAGAACTCTGCAGGGACTCATACCTCACTGTGCTCTTATGGTCACTGTCTCAACTCCAGTGACTCCGGAGCTATGGGTGAGTCAGATAGTAAACGCACTAACTAGAAACAAAACATTACTAGACCTACTGATTACCAACAATAAAGGATCTGATCACGGATGTGGAAATAAGGGGCAATTTAGCAAAAAGCGATCACAGGTCAATTAGCTTCAGTATAAATCACACAAATAGGAAACATAAGGGGAACGCAAAGACATTGAATTTCAAAAGAGCAAACTTCCCCAAACTACGAACCTTGCTAGAAGATATAAATTGGGATAAAATCTTAGGAACAAAGAACACAGAGGAAAAATAGGTTTGCTTTAAGAGCATATTAAATAAGGACATTAGCCAGTGGATCCCACTGGGAAATACATTTAAAAGACCAAGCAAAAGTCCTGGATGGCTTAACTCCAATGTAAAAATGCATATAAAAGCAAAGGAGAAGGCCTTCAAAAAATTCAAGGCCGAGGGATGATCATCAGCATTCAGATTTTACAAAGAATGCAACAAGGAATGTAAGGGTGCAATTAGGGCGGCTAAGATAGAACACGAAAGACAGGAGGAGAGCAAAAAAAATCCCAAGAAATTCTTTAAGTATATAAACAGTAACAAAGGGAGGACAGACCATATTGGCAATGGCCCCATAAAGAATGAGGAAGGAAATCTGGTCACAAAGGATGGGGAGATGGTGAAGGTATTGAATTTATTCTTCTCTTTAGTCTTAACAAGGGAATCGGGGGCTTCAGTAACCAAAACTGCAGTGTTTATCCTCGTGACACATTACAGGAAGCACCCTCATGGCTAACAGAGGATAGAATTAGAAATAGACTTAGAAAACTTAACATTAATAAGTCACCGGGACCAGATGGCTTGCACCCGAGGGTCCTGGGTAGGGATGAGCCGAACACCCCCCTGTTCGGTTCGCACCAGAACATGCGAACAGGAAAAAAATTCGTTCGAACACGCGAACACCGTTAAAGTCTATGGGACACGAACATGAATAATCAAAAGTGCTAATTTTAAAGGCTAATATGCAAGTTATTGTCAATAAAAGTGTTTGGGGACCCGGGTCCTGCCCCAGGAGACATGAATCAATGCAAAAAAAAGTTTTAAAAACGGCCGTTTTTTCAGGAGCAGTGATTTTAATAATGCTTAAAGTCAAACAATAAAAGTGTAATATCCCTTTAAATTTCATACCTGGGGGGTGTCTATAGTATGCCTGTAAAGGGGCGCATGTTTCCCGTGTTTAGAACAGTCTGACAGCAAAATGACATTTTGAAGGAAAAAACACATTTAAAACTACCCGCGGCTATTGCATTGCCGACAATACACATAGAAGTTCATTGATAAAAACGGCATGGGAATTCCCCACAGGGCAACCCCGAACCAAGATTAAAAAAAAAAATGATGTGGGAGTCCCCCTAAATTCCATACAAGGCCCTTCAGGTCTGGTATGGATATTAAGGGGAACCCCAGCCAAGATTTAAAAAAAAAATTGACGTGGGGTTCCCCCTAAATTCCATACCAGACCCTTCAGGTCTGGTATGGATTTTAAGGGGAACCCCGCGCCAAAAAAAAAAAAAAAACGGCGTGGGGTCCCCCTAAAAATCCATACCAGACCCTTATCCGAGCACGCAACCTGGCAGGAAAAGAGGGGGGGACGAGAGTGCGCCCCCCCCCCCTCCTGAACCGTACCAGGCCACATGCCCTCAACATTGGGAGGGTGCTTTGGGGTAGCCCCCCAAAACACCTTGTCCCCATGTTGATGAGGACAAGGGCCTCATCCTCACAACCGTGGCCGGTGGTTGTGGGGGTCTGCGGGCGGGGGGCTTATCGGAATCTGGAAGCCCCCTTTAACAAGGGGACCCCCAGATCCCGGCCCCCCCCCTGTGTGAAATGGTAAGGGGGTACTTACCCCTACCATTTCACTAAAAAACTGTCAAAAATGTTAAAAATGACAAGAGACAGTTTTTGACAATTCCTTTATTTAAATGCTTCTTCTTTCTTCCTTCATCTTCTTCTTCTTCTGGCTCTTCTGGTTCTTCCTCCGGCGTTCTCGTCCAGCATCTTCTCTGCGGCGTCTTCTATCTTCTTCTCCTCGGGCCGCTCCGCACCCATGGCATGAGGGGAGGCTCCCGCTCTTCTCTTCATCTTCTTCTCTTCTTCATCTTCTTCTTCATCTTCTTCTTCCTTCTTCTCTTCTTCATGTCTTCTCCGGGCCGCTCCGCAGCCATGCTGTGGCATGGAGGGAGGCTCCCGCTGTGTGACGGCGTCTCTTCGTCTGACGGTTCTTAAATAATGGGGGGCGGGGCCACCCGGTGACCCCGCCCCCCTCTGACGCACGGTGACTTGACGGGACTTCCCTGTGACGTCACGGGGAATGCCACAGGGAAGTCCCGTCATGTCACCGTGCGTCAGAGGGGGGCGGGGTCACCGGGTGGCCCCGCCCCCCGTTATTTAAGAACCGTCAGACGAAGAGACGCCGTCACACAGCGGGAGCCTCCCTCCATGCCACAGCATGGCTGCGGAGCCATGAAGACATGAAGAAGAGAAGAAGGAAGAAGAAGATGAAGAAGAAGATGAAGAAGAAGATGAAGAAGAGAAGAAGATGAAGAGAAGAGCGGGAGCCTCCCCCCTCATGCCATGGGTGCGGAGCGGCCCGAGGAGAAGAAGATAGAAGACGCCGCGGAGAAGATGCTGGACGAGAACGCCGGAGGAAGAACCAGAAGAGCCAGAAGAACCAGAAGAAGAAGAAGATGAAGGAAGAAAGAAGAAGCATTTAAATAAAGGAATTGTCAAAAACTGTCTCTTGTCATTTTTAACATTTTTGACAGTTTTTTAGTGAAATGGTAGGGGTAAGTACCCCCTTACCATTTCACACAGGGGGGGGGCCGGGATCTGGGGGTCCCCTTGTTAAAGGGGGCTTCCAGATTCCGATAAGCCCCCGGCCCGCAGACCCCCACAACCACCGGCCACGGTTGTGAGGATGAGGCCCTTGTCCTCATCAACATGGGGACAAGGTGTTTTGGGGGGCTACCCCAAAGCACCCTCCCAATGTTGAGGGCATGTGGCCTGGTACGGTTCAGGAGGGGGGGGGGCCGCACTCTCGTCCCCCCCTCTTTTCCTGCGGCCTGCCAGGTTGCGTGCTCGGATAAGGGTCTGGTATGGATTTTTAGGGGGACCCCACGCCGTTTTTTTTTTGCCAGACCATTGTTCCTAATTTTTACTGACAGTCTACTAACTGGAATGGTATCAGCTGATTGGATAAAAGCCAAAGTAGCTCCAATATTTAAAAAAGGGCCAAAATACATCCCTGGGAATTACAGACCAGTTAGCCTAACATCAATAGTATGCAAGCTCTTGGAGGGGATGATAAGGGACTATATATATAAGATTTTAGTAAAAACAATATCATTAGCATTAATCAGCATGGATTCATGAAGAATCATTATTGCCAAACCAATCTATTAACATTCTATGAGGAGGTGAGCTGCCATCTAGATAAAGGAAGGCCCATAGACGTGGTGTATCTGGATTTTGCAAAAGCATTTGACACAGTTCCCCATAAATATTTACTTTACAAAATAAGGTCTGTTCACATGGACTATAGGGTGAGTATATGGATTGAAAAGTACTCAAAATGGTCAGGGGTGGAAAGAGGGGTCCCCCAGGGTTCTGTGCTGGGATAAATCATATTTTTATTTTTTCATAAACAACCTGGAGGATGGGGTAAACAGTTCAATCTCAGTATTTGCGAACAATACTAAGCTAAGCAAGGCAATAACTTCTCCACAAGATGTGGAAACCTTGCAAGAAGATCTCAACAAATGAATGGGATTGGCAACAATGAGGTTTAATGCAGAAAAATGTAAAATAATGCATTTGGGTGGCAAAAATATGAATGCAATCTACTTACTGGGGGGAGAACCTCTGGGGGAATCAAGGATGGAAAAGGACCTGGGAGGCCTAGTAGATGAGAGCCTCAGCAATGGAATGCAATGTCAAGCTGCTGCCAACAAAGCAAACAGAATATTGGCATGCATTTAAAAGGGAGTTAACTCAAACGATAAAGCAATAATTCTCCCACTCTACAAGACTCTGGTCCAGCCTCACCTAGAGTATGCTGTCCAGTTCTGGGCTCCAGTCCTCAGGAAGGATGTACTGGAAATGGAGCAAGTACAGAGTAGGGCAACAAAGCTAAAAAAGGGACTGGAGGATATTAGTTATGAAGAAAGGTTACGAGCACTGAACTTATTCTCTCTGGAGAAGAGGCATTTGAGAGGGGATATGATTTTATATTTCAATGTTTTTATTGAAAGAATAACAAAGTACAGAACAGCCAGTCACGCAGATTAATATTGAGTTATCAAAACAATATATTCCAATACAGAAAAAATAAAAGTAGGATCATAGTACTTATCCACCATCCATCATGATACCAAGACATAAAGAGTACGATAAGTATCCAAAAATTGATGGGATTTAACCATAACCTCCCAGTTATAACCTGGGCAACCCCGGTGTGAGGGGATGGTATAGACCCAGAGTCTTGGGAGGTCCCGGGTGTGGTCTCTGGGACAGTCCCAAGGCTCATGGTCGTAGGAGGCCTCATATGAGATCACCTGTATTGTATACGAAGTTTCTGGAGAAGGAAAAAAAAAGAACAAAACAAATAGAAAGAGAGAAGAGGAGAGAAGAAAGGAAGAAATGAGAAAGAAAGTGAAATGGGGAGGGAGAGGGTCATGCTGGGATTCGCTATGGAGTTGAAATGTAATCAATCCATGGGTCCCATATCTTATTACATTTTTTGACTTTATTACAGAGAATATGAGTGAGTTTATCGTTGATGGGGATATGATTTTAATTTACAAATACCATACTGGTGACTCCACAATAAGGGTAAAACTTTTCCGTGGAAAGGAGTTTAATAAGACACGTGATTTTAAATGTGAGGTACTAATGCTAAAACGTGTAAACAAAACATATAGTAAAGTGCAGAAGTGCAAAATATAACTATAAAGCAGCGGACTTCTGTAGTGTTGCCAGCACCAAAATATACAGTGATAAGTGATGAAGCAGCGCTAAAAATCTATTTAAAAATATGTTAATAAAGTGCTGGTACTATTCCTGAGTACCCCAAAAACAATCTTGAACAGATATAAATGCTAATGACAATATAAATTCATTTATATTATCAACTAGACCCACTTGGGGTCTTCCCTTGAGGTGAGAGGCTAGTACTTACAGTGTGTGGATTGGAGAAAGGATTCCTATAAGTTATTATCTGCATTAGAAATCTTTCTTTTCCTTGACATATATACCCGTATAAAGACTATTTGCTTAGCAACTGAGGAT